>CM066031.1:957664881-958864881 GCA_033557465.1 Ichthyophis bannanicus
ATTAGGGGAACAAAGCCTAGTAGTAGACCTTCTACAAACTGGGATAGAGGAAGGCGTAGACAAGCCTCTGAAAGTAAGAGTGTCAGTAGTAGACTGAGCAGCCTGGAGTAAAGACTCCTCATTAAAGAGATTTTCTCCAGTGCAAGGAGTATTTCCCAGTGTATCTTGAACAGATTTGTTCAAGTCTGAAGCTTGGAGCCAAGGCTCTACGTTGTGCTCCTATGGCTATAGCAGAGGTTCTGCTAACAGACTCGAAAGAGTCTAGGGAAGCACGAGTAAGGAACTTAGAAATATTTTGAGCATGATTGACTAGTACAGAAAAATCTGCTCTTTTAGGTTCTTGGAGGAAAGGAGTCAAAAGTAATAAATCTTTTGTGATCTCCTCAAGAGATAATCCCATATAGAAGATATATGAAAGGATTCTTGCTGAAAGCATGGATGCCTGGAAAGTTTGACGTCCAAAGGCATCTAAAGTCCTAGCCTCACGACCTGGCGGATAAGAAGAGTGCTTCTTAGTACTCTTAACATGCCTCATTGCTGATTCTACAACCAGAGAATGATGAGGTAGTTGAGGCTTTTGAAAACCTGGAGAAGGGGGCACCTTGTATAGAAGATCAGTTGCCCTAGAAGGTGGGGATACCATTAAAGGAGTTTCCCACGTTCTAAATAGGAGATCCTGCAAGGTCTGATGCAAAGGAAACATAATGACTTCCTTTGGTTTGCAGGGGATCTGTCTAGGTTGTGGATCCCCTGGTTCAGGGGACTTGACCAGGTATAGAAACGGCAAGTAACTTTGCCATGTCAAGCAGAAAAGCTTGAAAAGAAATCTCCCCAGAGGGGAGTCCTCGAGGAAGAGGAGGAAGAACTAGTTCTGTTGAAGAACTAGCTGTAGCAGCCACCTGCTCATTCAGATTCTGTGGAATAGTAGATCTGGAGGGGTGGAGCATCGGACTATCTTAACCACTTAACCCTCCATAGCCCATGTTCCCTGTAAAATAGTTATCTCCAAGTTATAATGCCCTGTTCAATGTAATTTCAGTTTGTTCAATGTAAACCGCACTGATGCAGAATAGCGCGGTATATAAGAGAATGTAAATAAAATAATAAATAAATAAAAGATAGTTGTGGGTACCAATGAAAACCGGTAGCACAACTCGTCGGTAGCAAGTCGTCCATGCTAGGGATGGATTCCAAACTTGGTATGGAAGGAAGCGAGCCAGCTAGCATAGGAGGTACCGATACCGATACCGGTACTGAGATCAGTACCGTCGGTGACACCGATATATGAACAGTAATCTGTAATGGCACTATCGGTACTGTGGTAACCGAATGTGGCAGACCTTGATCATCGGTGGAATGTCTACGGTACCGTCTGAAGTCGGTACCCAGTCAACCAGACTACAGATCGATTCTAGACTTGGTATCGAAAGAAGTGAGTCTATCGATGCATGTCGGGAGGGTACCGACGTGGATACCAACATCGGTACCAGGACCGATGTGGGAAGATCGGTCGGTAGTGGCTCTAACGGCACCGAAGATACTGAGAGCACAGGACAGTGATCATCGATGTGGAATGTTTCATCCAGCACCATTGCCGATGCCGGGGTACCGGCACTGCTCAAAGCGGATACCACCACCGGGCATGGCTCAGGCATGTTCACCGAGGTGAAAACCCCGGGAACAACCTGAAACCCCATTAGTGCTTTGGAGACAGGAGCCTCCCGCCAGGGTTTTAAAGCCAAAATGTCCTCAGGGGCAAGCCGAAAGGCATCTCTATGAAGGACATGAGATCTACCACCCGCGGACTGGCTAGTCTTTACAGACTTTTGTTTGGTTACCTGATCCTGCGAAAAAGAAGATGGAGCTGGTACCCTCAGGAGTGAGGGGAACGGCGTATCGAGTTGAGCTCGATGCTGAAAACTTCTTGCAGAAATGGAAGTGCAGGAGGGACAGTCCAGCAGATTGTGTTCAGGTCCCAAACATGAAAGGCGCCAATTATGGGTGTCTAAAAGTAATTTGGTGGTGCCACAGTTAAAACACTTTCTAGTGGCTAGGATTTCCATGAGGGAAAAGTAGAGGCCTAGCAGGCCAAAGCCCGTCAGACACCAAATAGGAACAAATTTCCTACAGAAGGATATATCTGTAAAAGAAAAGAAGAAGAAAACACCGGTCCTGCCGGCTCCGCGGAAAAACGAAAACTGAGGAGGCGCAGTTGGGAAAGGCGGGAAGGCAGCACGCAGGCGTGTTAGGATGCTCCCAAAAGCGTTCTGATTGGACGCTGGGGAGTGTTCCCGCGCAGACTCCGTCGGTACCGACGTACCCATATGTGAAGACTCATTCCTGCTTGTTCCTGGACATATAGTAAGAACATATGGCTTTTGACACAACAAAGTTCATAGTATCTAAGCTGAAATGTATGCCTCAGTGTGTCTCTTAGCGGAACACTGTCCCATTGGTAGAGGGCGGTAACTTAAACCACACTCCTACCACACCTACATACCATCCGCAAGCACTGTTGTGAGAAGTTGTGGTTGATATACGTTGCTTCCATGGCTAGATTCCTGGGAGAGTTGAAAGAATTCACTTCATCTTGTGGCGGCTCATTTGCTGTTTCGCTGACAGTGAGTAGGTCTGTAAGAGACAGTGCACCGCCCTATGAAATAACCTGGAAGAAGCATTGATCAGAGATGCTTACTATATAAACAAGGAGAAAACTTCATTTACTCTCATACCTGCTACTTACCAAAGTCAGAGTTGTCCCTTTTGTCAAAGAAGATTTTAGATCCTACTCTCTGAACCAGAATATCCCAGGAATTTACAGAGCGGGTACAGCACATAAGTGTGGCCAGGATAGCATCTGTAGCAAACACATTTCCCTGTGACTTTGCCAACTAAAGACAAAAAAAAAAAAAGGTTAAGAGAAGCTGCAGAAGAGAGCGAATGAATGAGAATGACTGCCAACATTACATAGGAGCTGAATTAAAATGTGGCGATTCTGATATTCAGTACAAACCCACAGACTGCACAACAAACAACCAGTTAAAACTAGGGTGGTCTGTGGAAACATCGGGAGTGATCCTGGTTGCTATTTGGTAAGTGGCAATATTCAGCCACAAACTGGATAGCTAAATCAGTTTAAATTATGACAATTCAATAGCTGTTCTAACTTTAACCAGTTATCACTATCCGGTTAGCAGCCAAATATCGCCGCTGACCAGATAGTGATGGTGCTGACCAGCAAAACTAGAAATTCAATGCTAGACAATCTCAGGCGCTGAATACATCTCTCTCTCTCTCTTTTTTTTTTTTTTTAAAGTGGCAGCAGTTAGGTGCTTTAAAAGCACCTAGACATCGTCAGTGAATAGTGGTCCTTTAATTTTCAAGTAATTAAGGGCTCTTTGAGGATACCACAAAAATCTTCTTTTTTTTTTGGCATTTGTGCAGTACATGTACTAACTGAGGATTATTTTCCCATTGAATTCATAAGAAATTTGGTCTTACCTGCTAATTTTATTTCCCTGAATCCAACATTACCAGTCCAGAATACATGAGATATACTAATCAATCAGCTGATAGAGACAGACTTATGAGCTGTGAGCCTGTCCTACAAAAGGCACCGTGCAGCCACTTTTAAAACTGAGCAATGCTGAAAAACACCACCCTAAAAATCTCCCTCTTCACCAAAGGAGGGGTCCCAGAAACCTATGCCAGAGCGAACATACATACATAAGAACATACTTGAGAGTCGACTCCAGAAAACCTTCAGGTATCTCTTCAGTCTGTGAACAGAGAGCACCAAAGAAAGATACAAAACAGGGCAAATCTCTGGACTGGTCTGATTGGACTCAAGAAAAGAAAATTAGTAGGTAAGAGTACATTTCTACTTCTTTTGTCTACTAGACCAGTTCAGAATGCATAGGATGTAACAAAGCACCTCTTACTTTGTAACAATAGTGACAATATATGAGAGATTCTGCCCAGGAGGCTGAAACACCCTAGGTGACTGCGCCCGAAAAAGACTGTAGGCACGCAACCTTTGAGTACATAAGCAGACATCTTTCCTAATCCAACACACAACAGTAGTAGCCTTTGGGGCACCTTTGCCTTTCTTTGCCACACCAAATCAAATAAATGTCCAATTTACGAAAATCATTAGTCATTTTCAAGCAACATAAGAGCGCTCTACGAACATTCAAATGGCAAAGACAACAAAGTCCTGAACACAATCTTCTTGCTGAAAGGAAAGGAACTCCACTGCCTGATTAATATGGAAAGGAGAAACCACCATTGTAAGAAAGGAGGGGACCATATGAATTGACACTTGTCTCTGTGAAGTGCAAAAAAGGCTTTTGGCAGGATAAGGCCAGGAGTTTTATTTATTTATTTTATTTATGCACCGTCTGGTACAAGTGGTGTACATTCAGGTATGGCATATATAGTGTTGTTATTCATCTGTAACAGGTGATCTGCGGGAACAGCAGGAATCAGTCTACACATACACCTTCCCTTCTATTGCTAACTAAAGACTTTGCTCCTTTCACCTTGCTGCTCCTTATGCCTGGAACAAACTACGTGAGTCTGTATGTCAGGCACCTTCTCTGGCCCTTTTCGAATCCAGGCAGAAAACTCACCTCTTTGCTGCTGCTTTCGGATCTTGACTCACCTGATCTCCTTTGTTTCCCTACCATTCCCTCTAGCTGTAACTCAATGTCTACAGTGTTGTATGTCTTGACTAGATTGTAAGCTGTGATGAGCAGGGACTGATTTTTACATGCGTCAGTGCAGCGCTATGTATGTCTTGTAGCACTATACAAATATTCAGTAGTAGTAGTACATATGGGTGAAGTCGGTACTTACGGAGCCTGGGTGGAAACGCTTCCCGGTGTCCAATTGGAAAGCTTTTGGGAGCAATCCACTGCGCCGGCGCATTTGCCTTCCCAAGTCTTCTCCTCAGTTGAGTTTGTAGCTGAGAGATACAGGAAAAAAGAAAATACCCTACAACTCCTTGGGGAGGAGGGAAGGTTGTGAAGACTGATTCCTGCTGTTCCTGGAGATCACTTGTTACAGGTGAGTAACAATGCTATCTCCAGTAACAAAGCAGGGATGCAGTCTTCACATATGGGACTCACTAGCTCCCAGATACCAGACTGGAAGCAGGTAGCTTTGGTATCCCCAAGGCTAAAGCATAGAGTCAAGGTGTGGATACAAATGTTGCCTCATTGGACTTGACTGCAGCTGGCTAGACCACCTTTAATGGAAGTCTGGTGCCAGAAAAGTCCAGGACGGAGGGTAGGAGTTGCATTTAAGTCCTAAAAAGCTGCTGGAGTACAGCCTGGCCAAAGACAGCGTCTTGACAGAAGTCTCTGTCTAAACAGTAGTGTGCAGCTAAGATATGAATGGAGGATGAGGTAGCTGCCTAACAGATCTCATCAATGGAGATGGAAAGGAGGTTGGCAACTGAGATTGCCATGGCTCACACGTTACAAACGGTGACGTGATTCTCAAGGGAGAGTTCTGCCTGTGCATAGGCAAAAGAACTGCAGTTCACTATCCATTTGGATAAGGTACGCTTTGTGACTGGAAGTCCAAGGTGACTTGGATCAAAGGAAATGAATAGTTGTAAGGATTTCATGTGAGCCTTGGTTTGATCCAAGTAGTAAGTCAGCGCTCGTTTACAGTCTAGTGTGTAGCGCTGCTTCGGCCTGAGAGGCATGTGATCTCGGTAAGACCAGCAAGATTACTGACTGATTCAGGTGGAAGGCTGAAACCACTTTCGGAAGGAAATGCGGATGGGTACAGAGGACCACCTTGTCATGGTGGAACAGAGTATACGGGGGATCCGCCACTAAAGCTTGCAGTTCGCTGATGCGGTGAGCTGAAGTTAGAGCGATGAGGAAGAGTACCTTCCATGTGAGAAACTTGAATGAAGTGGTGGCTAAAGCTTCTAAGGGAGGCTTTAGAAGTTGTGCTAGAACTACATTAAAGGTCCCAGGCCACCGGTGGTGGTTTGATAGATGGCTTGAAGTACAGGAGACCCTGCATGAAACATTGCACCAAGGGGTGTGACGAAACAGGTTGTGTGTACAATGACTTGTGATAAGCCGTAATGGCACTGAGATGAACTCTGAGTTAGTTTTTAGACCTGCCGAGGACAAGTGGAGGAGATACTGTAGAAGAAATTCCACCGGGCAGGTAAAGGGGTCAATTTGCTTTTGGGAACACCAGAATGTGAACCTTTCCCATCTGAAGGTATATGAACATCTAGTGGACAGTTTGTGTGATGCAAGTAGGATATCCTTGACTGTTGTGGGAGGTCAAGATCAGCAAGGATTATGCATTCAGGAGCCAGGCCATGAGGCAGAGGCCCTGTGGATTGGGACTGAGAAGGTTGGGCGCAAGTCCTAGACTGAGAGGTTAAGTCTGCGCTAGTCAAAGCAGCAGAGGAAACCATGGCAGACGGAGCCAAAAAGGGGCTATGAGAATCATGGAGCCCTTGTCAGCCTGTAGTTTGAACAGGGTCTTTGGTATTAAGGGGATGGGCGGGAATGCAGAGCAGACCGTGTCCCTCAGTACAGAAGGAAAGCATCCATCGCCTGTCTGTGCAGGGAGGGAACCCGTGAGCAGAACAGTGAAAATTATGCGTTCTCCTGGATGGCGAACAGATCTATGAGTTGAGTCTCCCACACTTGGAAGATCCAAGATGCAGTTTCGCGATTGAGGGTCCACTAGTGTGGATGTAGGATACAGCTGAGTCTGTCCGCAAGGAGATTTGAATTTGCCTGGGAGATAGCATAGTTACTCACCTGTAACAGGTGATCTCCGGGAACAGCAGGAATTTAGTCTTCACATATGGGGTATCGTTGGTACCGAAGGAGCCTGTGCGGGAACGCTCCCCAGTGTCCAATAGGAAAGCTTTTGGGAGCATCCCAAAGCACCTGTGTGCTGCCTTCCCGCCTTTCCCAACCGTCCCTCTCCAGTTGAGTTTAAAGCTGAGACAAAAGAGAGAGGGAAAGAGAGAAAGATAGAGAGATACAACTCCTAGGGGAGGTGGGTGGGTTGTGAAGACTAAATTCCTGTTGTTCCCAGAGATCACCTGTTACAGGTGAGCAACTATGCTATCTCCAGGAACAAGCAGGAATATAGTCATCACATATGTGGACTCCCTAGCTGCAGATGCCAGGGAGAAACCCCATAAGTTGTGTGCCCTTGTGAAAGGGCTCTACTCCCCCCCATGGATCTCTGTCATCCTAGATGGGATGGTGGGTAGGAGTTGATTAAGTATGGAACAGGTGTTGAAGAACAGCCTGAACAAACAAGGCATCCCAGCGGGAGTCCTTGTCTAAGCAGTAATGGGCTGTGAAGGTATGAACCGAAGCCCAAGTAGCTGCTCAGCAGATGTCATCAATAGACACAGAGTGAAGATGAGCCATAGAGGCTGCCATGGCTCTCACATTGTGAGTTGTGACATGGCCTTCCAGGGGAAGGTTTTTACTCTCATAGGCAAAAGATATACCCTGTGCAATCCAGTTGGACAGTGTTCTTTTGGAGACTGGAAGTCCCAAATGACTAGGATCAAAAGCAACAAAATGTTGAGAGGACTTCCTATGTTGCTGTGTCCTTTGTAAGTAAAAGGCCAGAGCCCTTTTACAATACAAAGTATGAAGATTCCTTTCGGCATTCAAGGCATGAGGCCTTGGGAAGAATACAGGAAGGTAAACCACTTGGTTTAAATGAAAAGGTGACATTACCTTTGTCATAAAGTGTGGATGAGTCTTAAGGACTACGTTATCATGTGGAACCTTGTATAAGGAGGATCAGCCACCAATGCTTGCAATTCACTGATGCGACGTGCTGATGTGATTGCAATAAGAAAGATGAAGTTCCAGGAAAGGAATTTCAAGAAGGTAGTGGCTAATGGTTCAAAAGGCGGTTTCATAAGCTGCCAAAGAACCAAATTTAAGTCCCATGCCACCGGTGGTGGCTTAATGGGAGGCTTAGTCAAAAGAAGGCCTCTCATAAATCTCGCTATGAGAGGATGAGAGGAAATAGGTTGCTCATTTAGAGGCTTGAAAGAAGCTGCAATAGCACTCAAATGAACTCTCACTGAATTGGTCTTAAGCCCTGCATTAGATAAATGAAGGAGATACTCCGGTAATGATTCCAGAGGTATCGCAAGAGGGTTAAGACCGTTCTGCGAGCACCATATGGTAAACCTTTTCCACTTGAAAGCATAAGAGCACCTTGTGGAAGGCTTCCTGGAAGCATAAAGGATATCCTTTACCTGCTGAGAAAGGTTAAGACCGTGAAGTTCTAGGCTTTCAGCAACCAGGCCCTGAGATGCAGAGACTGGGGATTGGGATGCCACAGCATCCTGTCCTCCTGAGAAAGAAGATCTGGAGCAGATCCTAACTTCAGAGGCGGAGCTTGAGAGAGATGTAGGAGCAGAGGGTACCACATTTGACGTGGCCAATGTGGAGCTATGAGAATCATATGACCTCTGTCTCTCTGAAGCTTGAACAGGGTTTTGGGAATTAGGGGAATGAACATAAGAACATAAGATATGCCATACTGGGTCAGACCAAGGTCCATCAAGCCCAGTATTCTGTTTCCAACAGTGGCCAATCTAGGTCATATGTATCTAGCAGTTTCCCCAAGGGACACAGGTTCCACAATGCTTGTATTAGTTCAAACATTGATATCCTGGGTCCCTTCTTAATAATGGTTTATAGACCTTTCCTCCAGGAACTTGTCCAAACCTTTTTTAAACCCAGCTACACTAACAGCCTTTACTACATCCTCCGGTACCAAATTCCAGAGTTTGATTACACGTTGAGTGAAAAAATATTTTCTTTTATTAGTCTTAAATAGTTTACCCTGTAGCTTCATTGCATGTCCCCTAGTCTTTCTATATTCTGATAAGGTAAACAATCGATCTACGTTTACCCGTTCCACTCCGTTCATTAATTTATAGACTTCTATCATATCTCCCCTCAGCCGTCTCTTTTCCAGGTTAAAGAGCCCTAACCTTTTTAGCCTTTCTTCATAGGAGTATCCTTCCATCCCCTCTACCATTTTGGTGGCTCTTCTCTGAACCTTTTCTAAAATCGCTATATCCTTTTTAAGATACGGCGACCAGAATTGCACACAATATTCAAGGTGCGGTCTCACCATGGAACGATATAGAGGCATTATAATATCTTTTGTTTTATTTTCCATTCCTTTCCTTATCATACCTAGCATTCTATTTGCTCTCTTGGCCGCCGCTGCACACTGGGCCGAGGGTTTTAACATGGTATCCACAATGACGCCTAAATCTTTTTCCTGGGTGGTAGTTCCTAATGTGGAACCTTGCATCGTGTAACCATAGTTTGGGTTGTTCTTCCCTAGGTGCATAACCTTGCACTTGTCCACATTAAATTTCATCTGCCATTTTGATGACCAGTCTTCCAATTTATCAAGATCCTCTTGCAATTTTCCACAATCCTCTTGGGTTTTAACAACTTTAAATAGTTTTGTGTCATCTGCAAATTTGATAACCTCACTCGTTATTCCACTTTCCAGGTCATTTATGAATATGTCAAAAAGCAGCGGACCCAGCACAGATCCCTGGGGTACACCACTATTCACCTTTCTCCATTGGGAAAATTGGCCATTTAGCCCTACCCTCTGCTTTCTATCTTTTAACCAGTTCCTGATCCACAATAGTACACTGCCTCCTATCCCATGACTCTTTAGTTTTGCCAAAAGTCTCTCATGAGGGACCTTGTCAAAGGCTTTCTGAAAGTCCAGATACACAATATCAACCGACTCACCTTTGTCCACCTGATTATTCACTCCTTCAAAAAAACATAACAGATTAGTAAGACAAGATCTTCCTTGTCTAAAGCCATGTTGGCTGTCTCCCATTAGGTCATGACTATCTACATGCTGAGTAATTTTATTCTTTATGATGGCTTCTACCATTTTTCCCGGTGCTGACGTCAGGCTCACCGGTCTGTAGTTTCCCGGATCACCCCTGGAACCCTTTTTAAAAATTGGTGTTACATTGGCAATCCTCCAATCTTCAGGTATTAGAGATGATTTTAATGATAGTTCACAGATTACTAATAGCAGGTCTGCAATCTCAT
Source organism: Ichthyophis bannanicus (assembly GCA_033557465.1). Lineage (NCBI taxonomy): Eukaryota > Metazoa > Chordata > Amphibia > Gymnophiona > Ichthyophiidae > Ichthyophis > Ichthyophis bannanicus. Next base: position 957,675,009 of record CM066031.1, read on the forward strand.
ATTTCAGTTCTTTCAACACCCTTGGATGTATACCATCCGGCCCAGGTGATTTGCTACTCTTCAGTTTATCTAATAGTTGTAATACATCTTCCCGATGTATCGATATTTCCTTCAATTCTTTCGCACCTTTAAATACCACTTCAGTCATGGGTAACATCCCTACATCTTCCTCAGTAAAGACCGAAGCAAAGAATTCATTCAGTCTCTCCGCTATCGCCTTGTCACCTCTTAGTGCTCCTTTAAACCCCTTTATCATCTAATGGACCAACTGACTCTCTCACAGGTTTTTTGCTACGAATGTACTTGAAAAGGTCTTTACTTCGCGTTTTTGCTTCCGCAGCAAGCTTCTTCTCAAATTCTCCCTTTGCCTGCCTTATCAATGCCTTGCATTTGACTTGCCAGTGCTTGTGCGGTTTCCAGGTTTCGTCGTTTGGCTCTTTTTTCCATTTCCTGAAAGATGCTTTTTTGGCAACAGCCTCTCTGACCTCACCTTTAAACCATGCTGGCAGTTTTTTGGACTTCCTTCCACTTTTCTTAAAGCGTGGAATACAGTTGGTCTGGGCTTCCAAGATAGTATTTTTCAACAACAGCCAAGCCTGATGTACGTCGTTAACCTTTGCAACTGCTTCTTTTAGTTTTTTCTTAACTGTTTTCCTCATTTTATCATAGTCTCCCTTTCGAAAGTTAAAAGGTAGTACTGTGGATTTCCTTACTATCCCTCCTCCACTAATTAAATCAAAGGCAATCATGCTATGATCACTATTGCCAAGTGGCCCCAACAACCTTATCTCTTGCACTAGATCTGGTGTTCCACTAAGGACTAGGTCTAATATGGCTTCCCCTCTGGTCGGTTCATGAACCAGCTGCTCCAAGATGGGTGGAAAGGCATACAGGAAGTCTGGCCCCAATGGAGGAGGAAAGCATCCCTGGCCTGACAACCCTGAGCCGGAATTCTGGAACAGAACTGGGGAAGTTTGGCATTCAGCGGACTTGCGAAGAGGTCTATGTCCGGGGTTCCCCAAATTTGGAAAATTTTGGCCACCTAGTCTGCATGGAGAGACCATTCGTGTGGAAGGAGAACTCGACTGAGTCTGTCTGCCCAAGAGTTTTGAATGCCTGGAAGAAACACATAAGAACATAAGACAAGGAGATAAATCTGATGCTCTCTGGCGAGGGCCCATAGTCGCAAAACTTTGTTGCATAGCGACAGAGAGCCTGTTCCGCCCTGCTTGTTCACATAGAATATGGCTACTTGATTGTCCGTTTGAACTAGGACTGTCTTGTAGCTGAGCTGGGTGTGGAATACTCGAAGAGCAAGGAAGATTGCTCTGAGTTCCAGGAGATTGATATGTAGATAGGTCTCCTGTGGAGTCCAGGTACCCTGGGTAGAGAGGCCTTGCAGGTGGGCTCCCCAACCCACCTGTGAGGCATCTGTTGTTAAGAGTGGCTTAGGGTGGAGGTTGCTGAAAAGGGGACCCCACCAAAAGGTTTTGGGGTGATTGCCACCATTGGAGGAACAAAATAAGGCAATCTGAGTTTGCTATTTTGTCTGATAGGCAACCTGATGCCGCCTGAGTCCATTGAGTGGATAAAGTCCACTGGGCTGCCCTCATATGGAGGCGAGCATAAGGAACCACATGCATGGTGGATGCCATGTGGCCTAGCAATTGTAACATTTCCCGAGCAGTGAGGTGAGGTTTTAGCACTGCTTGGTAAGCTAACTGCACAATGCGAAGGCAGCGGGGCTGTGGAAGGTAGGCCCTTGTCTGTCTGGTATCCAGCAGAGCTCCTATAAACTCTAGGGACTGAGTGGGAGCAAGGTTGGACTTTGGGAAGTTTATGACAAGTCCCAAATACTGAAGGATGCACATTGTGCGAGAGAGAGAAACCATGGCCTCTTGCTCTGAAGGGGCTCGAATGAGCCAGTCGTCTAAGTAAGGGAAGACGAATATTCCTAGGGTGCGAAGAAATGCTGCCACCACAGCCATGCATTTTGTGAACACCCTTGGTGCCAAGGCCAGGCCAAAAGGAAGAACCCTGTATTGGTAGTGCTTCCCTTGAAATAGAAAGCGAAGGAACATTTGATGAGTTGGATGGATGAGAACATGAGTGTACGCATCCTTGAGATCTAGAGAATAAAGCCAATCCTGACTCTGAAGGTACGGCAGCAGAGTTCCTAGAGAAATCATTTTGAACTTCTCTTTGAACAGGAATTTGTTCAATTCTGTGAGGTCTAAAATGGGTCTGCGTCCTCCTGTTGTCTTTGGAATAAGGAAATAGGGGGAGTAGAATCCTGTACCCTGTTGGAGAATGGGTCTCTCTTCTACTGCCCCTTGGGCAAGAAGCATAGTGACCTCTTGACCTAACTGGTCATTGAGAGAGGTCTGAGAATTGAACTGTCTTACCATTGTAGGAGGGGGCATGCTGAGGAAATGAAGCTTGTACCCCTCTCTTACAGAGTCCAATTTTCTACTGTTCATCTGGGGGCAAAATGACATAACCTTACTGGAATGGTGGAAGGCTCTGGGCCGTTCAGGGCCAGGAAGGCAAAGTTCTCTAGATAGGAGACAAAGCCCCTGTGGAGGCTGAGACTGCTGAGCCGGTTGAGGTTTAGCAGCTTTTGTTTTTCTTTGCCTAAGTTGTTGCTGCTGTCCCTTTTGGGCAGACTGACCTAAATGATGCCCCTGCTGGGTAAAGGAGGGATAAAACAACTTCTTCTTACTGAAGAATGGTTTCTTGTAAGATTTTTTCCTTGCAGGATCAGCTATAGATTTAGACAATCTATCCAAAGTGATATTGTCAGCATCTATCTCATTAGCTTTTTCCTGCCAATTCTTGCCAGAGTCTCTCCTGTGCAAGGAATATTCCCTAGTTTATCCTGTACCCAAAGTTCCAAGTCAGATGCCTGGAGCCAGGCAATCCTACGTGCACATAAGGCAATAGCAGAGGTTCTGCTTATGCACTCAAAATAGTCAAAGGCTGCACGATTCACAAACTTGGAAACATCATGAGCATGTTTGACAAGGACGAGGTAAACCTGCCGCTTATCATCAGGAAGGAGGGGGCTCATAATCTCCAAATCTCCCGTGACCTCCTTAAGGAACATTCCCATATATAATATATAGGAACTGATCCTAGCAGAAAGCATGGAAGCCTGGAAAGTTCGACATCCAAAGGCATCAAGAGTCCTACACTCACGTCCTGGAGGATTAGATGCATGCCTTTTTGCACTCTTGATCCTTCTCATAGCTGATTCCACCACCATGGAATGGTGTGGTAGCTGAGTCTTCTGGAACCCTGGACAAGGAGGAACTCGATACATGGTGTTGAGTCTTCGAGAGCGAGGAGATGTGGTTAGAGGTGTTTCCCACATCCTTAACATGAGATCATGCAAGATCTCATGAATAGGTAAGGTAGCTGCCTCCTTGGGAGCTTTAGGATATTGTAGGATTTCTAATTCCTTTGCCCTAGGGCTCTTTTTCAGGAGCCACTGTGATGGAAAGACCTCGAGCCACATCTCGGATAAAATCCTGAAAGGACATATCCTCTGGTGGAGACATCCTACGCTGAGGAGAAGAAGAATCCTCAGGAAGAAGTACTCTGGTATTGGCAGAGCTTTCAGAGTCTTCAGACTCATCCGAGGATTCAAAGTATCTCCGATCCGGGTGATCGTGCAAGGCACGGTACTGGTACCGATCGAAGTTGGCATCGGAGGGGTCCGGTACCGACTTGTCGATACCGGATGGATAAGCATGACTCGGTCCCGGTAGAATACCTGCCGATGTCGATGCAGTCGGTGCCGGTACCGGTTGAATTGTCTGAAGCGGTTTCAGGGGCATTGAGGCCATGAGAAGAGCTGCCAGACTGCGTTCAATAGCCAAAAATCTCTGGTCTATCGACGCTGCCAATGCTTGGGTATCGGTACCGGATGAAGCAGCCGGTACCCCAGAGCATGGCACCAGTAGTTCTGCCAAGGTTGAGCCTCGAGAACATCCTGGAGCCCCGTTAGTGCTTTGGAAGCCGAAGCCTCCTGCCGTGGCAATTTTGCCTGTGAAAGTCCCTCAAGGGCGCTTAGAGGGAGATCTACCCTTTGAGGACTGGCTAGATTTATGTTTAGTTACCTGGGATCCACGGGAGGAAGACAAAGCCCTGGAAGACGTCGATGCCACAGAGGCTGTATCGGAGGGAAAAAGGGTGCTAAGTTTAGCAGCTCGGTTCTGCCGGCCCCTTTTCGACATCATCCCACAGGCAACACACTCCAAAATAGAGTGGTCAGGACCTAAACATTTGAGGCACCACTCATGGGTGTCGGTGACGGAGATGGTACCACCACACTTGGAACACTTTTTAAAACCCGAAGCGGGTTTTTCCATTTCAAAGGAAAAAGTTGGGCCTAGTGCCCAAAATGGCGTGTGGCACCTGAAGAGAAAATAACTGGAAAAGACTCCAGCATCGGAGGAACCGGGACAGTAAAGGCCTCCTTCGGAGGACAGTCGTACTGCAGGGCCTCGAGCTCCTCGGCTCGAGGCTCTTCCTCGGGGTCCGTCAGGATAGCCAACGTGGTGGCCATATCCCGGACAAACTCCGAGAACCGGGTATCCTCCGGAGAGGATCTACACATCCTGTCACCGCAGAAAATAATTCCCTTCTATTCTTTTTTGTGGTCGCGTCTGCCTTCCTTCGACGCTACACTGGTACCGCCGTTTCACCGAAGTCTTGAATGTGTCGGGGGACTCCTCATCCTCCATCTCCCAGGCAGACTCGTCCGACGAGGAGTCAGGATCCGACCCTGCGGGGCCTGGGAGCACCTGCCCCGATGCCGGAGGCACCGGTGTCAACGCCCTCGGTCCCGAACGGGAAGTCGAGGGAGACCGCGACCGAGGTCGACCTCGAGCCATCATGGTCGAGTATCAGCTCGGACTCCGGGGTCGACTTCGATGTCGATATCCCGGTGGTCGGGGCAGATGCGCCAGACAGGCTGGCCATCAGTGCCCGCTGCTGCTTCATGAAGGCAGACAGTCTGCACTCCAAGGCTCTCATCCTGAGACTCAGCTCAGGAGACGCAGCAGCCACCGACTCGGGCCCCGGTGGCGCCGGGCCCGACGTCGGCTCTCTGGGAGGAGAGTCCTCGAGGACTACAGGACTTACATGTCCAGCAGACTCCGGCTCCACACGAGGAACTTTGGCAGGCTTCTCTTGTTCCACGGGCCCGGGGCGACGGTCGGGGGTCTTAGACCTGGCCCTCGAGGAGCCAGGGACCTCTTCCAACGATGCCCTCACAAGACGTTTCTTCCTCTTGCGTTCCCGGTCGGGGGACCCCCTGTCCGAGGAGCCATAACGGCACTCGGGATCCGAATCCCGAGATGTCGAGGTCTCAGACAAGGTCCGGGCCTGGCCGGAGGCTGAGTCAGAAAAAAGCCTTTCTTTCTGCTGCTGGCGATTTCGCAGTGCCTTAGAAGACATCTTCCCACATGGTCCACACATCTTAGGGTCGTGATCAGGACCGAGGCACTGAAGGCAGCAGTCATGTGTGTCGGTGAGAGACATCAACTTCTTACACCGATCACACTTTTTAAAACCGCTGGAAGCCATCGGGGAAAAAAAAAAAAGAGTCCCCGCGAGGTCAAAGGACCGGCCTTCCAGGGAAAAAGCAAAAAATGGCATGAACACCAGCCACGAAGGGCAAAAACCGAAAAAGAAGAAACGAGCTCGATACCGGTGTACCGAACCCGGCGGGAGGGGAACCGGCGTCGAACCGGGAAGAAAAAATAGCAAGAATCGCCGAAAAAAATCAAACTTTTATCCGGGATGACAGGACACACGTCCAGTGGGCTTCTCGGAAAAAGAGAGACTGTGGTAAGATGGCACCTTTAGGCGGGAAGGGAACCGTGCATGCGTGCCTGCATTCCCAAAGGCTTTCATGGAAATCTGGGGAAATGCTCCGCTGGGGCTTCATCGGCGTCGATGACACCCATACGTGAGGACTGACTTCCTGCTTGGTCCTGGAGAAAAAACAAATGCTAAAAACTAACTACAGTGTTTCCTATTTAGTCCTTAAGTGAGCCCAGCTCTAGGCTCACACGTCCTCCTGATGCATAGAGCGCGTAGTTACTCAAATGTAACAGGTGATCTCCGGGAACAGCAGGAATTTAGTCTTCACATATGGGTATCGTCGGTACCGATGGAGCCTGCGCGGGAACGCTCCCCAGCGTCCAATAGGAACGCTTCTGGGAGCATCCCTCAGCACATGCACGCTGCCTTTCCGCCTTTCCAACTGTCCCTCTTCAGTAAAGTTTGTAGCTGAGTGAAATGATAGAGGGAGAGAGAAAAGAGACAAAGAGATAGAGAGACAACTCCTAGGGTAGATGGGTGGGTTGTGAAGACTAAATTCCTGCTGTTCCCGGAGATCACCTGCTACAGGTGAGTAACTACGCTATCTCCAGCAACAAGCAGGAATGTAGTCTTCACATATGGGGACTCCCTAGCTGAAGATGCCAGGGAGATAGCCCCAGGAAGATGCCACCCTAGAAGGTGGGAATCCTTCCTCCCATGGATCTCTGGCATCCCACCAGGGTTGGTGGGTAGGGGTTGATTTAGGTGTGAAAGAGATTTTGAAGAACAGCTTGCCAAAGAAGGCATCCCGAAGGGAGGCTTTATCCAGGCAGTAGTGGGTTGTGAAGGTGTGTACCGAAGCCCAGGTGGCTGCTCGACAAATGTCATCGATAGACACAGAGTGGAGATTAGTCATAGAAGCTGCCATGGCTCTCACATTATGAGCTGTGACATGGCCCTGAAGAGGAAGACCCTTACTCTCATAAGCAAAGGATATGCATTGGGCAATCCATTTAGATAAAGTTCTTTTGGAGACTGGAAGTCTCGAATGACGAGTCAAAACCTATAAAAAGTTGTGAGGACTTTCTATATTGCTGTGTTCTTTGTATGTAAAAGGCTAAGGCCCTTTTACAATCTAAAGTATGAAGGTTTCTATCTGCATTAGAGGCGTGAGGCCTTGGAAAAAATACAGGAAGATAAATTGATTGATTTAAATGAAAAGGCAAAACCACCTTTGGCATAAAGTGTGGGTGAGTTCGAAGAACAACCGTATCATGATGAAACCTAGTATAAGGAGGATCAGCCACTAAAGCTTGCAATTCACTAATGCGATAGGCAAAGGTGATTGCAATTAGGAAGATAACCTTCCAGGTCAAAAACGTAAGGGCTGTAGTGGCCAAAGGTTCAAAAGGCGGCTTCATGAGCTGCCCGAGAACTAGATTTAGATCCCATGTCACCGGTGGTGGTTTGATGGGAGGTTTAATTTATAAAAGGCCTCTCATAAATTTTGATAGGAGTGGATGAGAGGAAATTGGTTGTCCATTCAGAGGCTTATAAGAAGCTGCAATTGCACTAAGATGGACTCTTACTGAATAGGTCTTTAGGCCAGAATTCGATAAGTGAAGGAGATACTCTAGTATCGATTCTAAGGGTATGACCAGGGGGTTTAATCCCTTTTTGGAGCACCAAATAGTAAAACGTTTCCACTTGAAGACATAAGATCTTCTTGTGGAAAGTTTCCTAGAAGCTTGAAGGATATCTTTTACCTGTTGGAACAGGTTGAAATCTTGGAGGTCTAAGCCTTCAGCAACCAGGCCCTGAGGTGCAGGGACTGGGGATTTGGGTGCCATAGCATCCCGTTCTCCTGGGAAAGGAGATCTGGAGCATGCCCTAACTCCAGAGGTGCCGCTTGAGAGAGATGTAGAAGCAGGGAATACCACATTTGGCGTGGCCATCGTGGTGCTATGAGAATCATGCGACCCCTGTCTCTCTGAAGCTTGAAGAGTGTTTTGGGGATGAGGGGAATGGGTGGGAAGGCATAAAGGAAGTCCTGACCCCAGTGGAGGAGGAAGGCATCCCTTGCCTGACAGTTGTGAGCCGGAATCCTGGAACAGAACCGGGGAAGTATGGCATTCAGTGGACTTGCAAAGAGGTCTATGTCTGGAGTGCCCCAGAGATGAAATATCTTTGCCACCTGGTCTAGGTGGAGGGACCATTCGTGAAGCAGCAGTACTCGACAGAGTTTGTCTGCCCAAAGGTTTTGAATGCCTGGAAGATATACCACTAGAAGGTGAATTTGATGCTCTCTGGCAAGGTCCCACAGTCGTAAAGGTTCGTTGCATAACGACAGAGAGCCTGTTCCGCCCTGCTTGTTCACATAGAACATGGCTACTTGATTGTCCGTCTGGACTAGGACTGTCTTGTAGCTGAGCTGGGCGTGGAATAGTCGAAGAGCTAAATAGATTGCTCTTAATTCCAGGAGGTTTATGTGTAAACCAACCTCCTGTGGAGTCCAGGTGCCCTGGGTAGAGAGATGATTCAGGTGTGCTTCCCAACCCACCTGTGATGCATCTGTTGTTAGGGTGACCTGAAAGAGGGGTTGATGGAAAGGAGACCCCACTGTCAGATTTTCTAGTGATTGCTACCATTGAAGGGACAAAATTAGTCGTTGAGAGATTGTTATTTTGACAGACAAATGACCTGTTGCCTGTGTCCACTGTGTGAAGAGGGTCCACTGAGCTGCTTGCATGTGGAGGCGAGCATATGGGACTACATGAACTGTGGCTGCCATATGTCCCAGTAACTGCAGTAGTTCGAGCAGTGAGGGAGGATTTGACTGCTGCTTGAGAAGCTAGTTGCATTATGCGAAGACACTGGGCTTGTGGAAGGAAAGCCCTTGCCTGTCTGGTATCTAGACAGGCTCCTATGAATTCTAGGCATTGGGAAGGAACTAGTTGAGATTTTGGGAAGTTTATCACCAATCCCAAGTATTGGAGGATTCGCATTGTAGGGGACAGTGCAGTGCTGGCCTCTGCAACTGTAGGGGCTCGAATGAGCCAGTCGTCTAAGTAAGGGAAGACAAAAATCCCCAGGGTTCGTAGAAATGCAGCTACTGCTGCCATGCATTTCATGAATACCCTTGGTGATGAAGCCAGACCAAAGGAAAGAACCCTGTACTGGAAAGGTTTTCCCCTGAAAAGGAAACTAAGAATTTCCTGTGATCTGGATGGATGAGAATGTGAGTGTATGCATCCTTTAAGTCTAGAGAGCAAAGCCAATCCTGGCTTTGAAGGTATGGCAGAAGAGTTCCTAGAGAAATCATTTTGAATTTCTCTCGAAACAGATATTTGTTCAATTCTCTGAGGTCTAGAATGGGTCTGTGTTCTCCTGTTTTCTTTGTAATAAGAAAATAGGGGGAGTAGAACCCTGCACCCCGTTGAAGAATGGGTACTTCCTCTATTGCCCCTTGGGCAAGAAGTGTGGAGAACTCGTGATCTAGCAGATTGTCTGCAGAGGTTTGTGAATTGAATTGCTTTAGAATTGTAGGAGGGAGCATGCTGTGGAAATGGTCTGACCCAGTATGGCATATCTTATGATCTTATGTTCTTATGTTCTCTCCTACAATGGACAAAGTTATCTGATGCCATCTGTTGACAAAGTGGCATAACCTGCCTGGAATATTGGAGGGTTGGGGACCCCTCAGAGGCAGGGAGGCAAAGCTCTCTAGGAAGTAGTCAAAGCCCTTGAGGGGGCTGAACCTGGAGAGCTGGTTGGGCTCTCGGGCCTTTTGGCTTCTTTTGCTGTCTAGTTTGTCCCTTTTGGGCAACCTGAACTGGAGTTTGACTCTGCTGGGTATAGGAAGGATTAAACTTCCTCTTTTAGCTAAAAGAGGAGTTTTTTTTATAAGGCTTCCTTTTGGCTGGCGTGGCTGTAGACTGACAATCTAAGGTTGAATTGTCAGCATCTAACTAGTTAGCCTTTTCCTGACAGTTCTTGCCGAAGAGATTCTCCCCATGCAAGGAATGTTGCCTAACTTGTCCTGTACCCAAGTCTGATGCCTGAAGCCAGGCAATCCGTTCTGCGCCAATGGCAATAGCAGAAGTTCTGCTGATGCATTTGAAGCAGTCAAAGGCTGCACGATTACCAAACTTGGAGACATCCTGAGCATGCTTAACTAGAGCAAGAAAATCTTGTCTCTTGTCACCTGGGAGAAATGGGCTCATAAGTTCCAAGTCTCCTGTGACTTCCTTGAGGAACATTCCCATATATAGGATATATGAACTGATCCTAGCTGAAAGCATGGAAGCTTGAAAAGTTCTGCGCCCAAAAGCATCCAGAGTCCTGCATTCACGACCTGGAGGATTGGATGCATGTCTCTTTGCACTTTTTATCCTACACATGGCTGATTTCATTACCATTGAATGGTGTGGCAGCTGAGTTTTCTGAAATCCAGGACATGGCAGAACTCGATACATAGTATCAAGTCTGCTAGAGTGAGGAGAAGTAGTCAGAGGTGTCTCCCACATTCTGAGCTTCAAGCTATGCAGAATTTCATGGATAGGCAGAGTGGCTGCCTCCTTAGGAGCTTTAGGATATATTGGAGAATTTCCAATTCCTTTGCTCTGGGTTCCTCTTCAGGAGCTACTGTGTTTGAAAGACCTTTGGCCATATCATGGATGAAATCCTGAAATGACATGTCCTCTGGAGGTGACATTCTGCGTTGGGGAGAAGAGGGATCTTCTAGGAGAAACCCTCTAGTGCCAGCAGAATTGTCAGAGTCTTCGGAATCGGAGTATTCCTGACCCCGATGCTCTTGCAAAGCACGATCCCAGTACCGATCGAAGTCGGTACCGAGCTGACCCGGTACCGCTTTGTCAATTCCAGCCAGAGATGGCATGGGAAGAGTTCCCACTGGGGCCAGTACCGCCGGTGTCAGTACCGGCATCGGTGTCGATGTCGGTACCGCAGCTGAAAGAAGTGCTGCGATGCTGCGCTTGATAGCGAGGAACATCTGGTCTATCGACACTGCCGATGCCTGGGTGTCAGTACCGGTAAGGACGGCCGGAACCCCTGAGCATGGCACAGGTAGTTCTTGCGAGGTTGAGGCCTCGAGAACATCCTGAAGCCCCATCGATACTTTAGAAGCTGAAGCCTATCGCCGTGGCTGTTTTGCCGGTGTGGTTCCCTCAAGGGCAACGCCAATGGCCTCTCGATGCTTAGCAGGAGAGCTACCTTTTGAGGACCGGGCTTTTATGTTTAGTTACCTGAGATCCATGGGAGGAAGAAAAGGCCCTTGACTGTCGATGCAATGGATCTGGCATCTGAAGAAAAGAGGGTACCGAGCTTTGCAGCCCGGTTCTGTCTTCCTCTTTTAGTCATCCCCATACAGGAGAGACATTCAGTTGGAGAATGTTCAGGTCCTAAACACTGTTCCCTGTAAGCTGTGCGCGTGCACACACCTCGCCGAACGAGCGCACATACTTTATAACAGAGCGCACAAAAATTACGGTTCTGATTCTGATAGAAAACAATACAGACATCTTAAAATTTAAAAGTTGTGTATTTATGGTTTTCACAAGTTCTACAATATTTTCTAGTGCAATCAATGTGGTGTACATACTGTATTCTGACGTGTATGTTTATGTTTATTAAAACTTTATATACCGCCCAATACGATTAGCATCTGGGCGGTTCACAATACATAAAATCAAAATTAAAAGAAAGAGCTGCGAAAAGAGAAGCAGAAAAGGAACGCCATAAAATCTTAAGAAAAGGAGATAGAAGCAGATTACAGTTGGGGGATACAGAAGGCTGACATGAAGGGAGAGAGGGAACACATTGACAATACAGGAAGGCGCAGGAGAGAGGAAATAAGGAACTAGGGAGGGGAAGAGGACAGAGCTGGGAGGGGGAGGTTGAAGGCAGAACAAAAGAAATGGGTTTTCAGTTTAGCTTTAAAAGATAGGTAAGAGGATTCTAGACGTAGGTGAAAGCATGTATATTAGTATGGGGTGCCATACACTATTAGACTAACTAAAACTGAGAAAGAGTTAATTCTGTTCAGAACCTTGCTTAGAAATAAAACTTCATATATTAGCTTACTAGGTGAAGGTTTACATAAATAAAGAAAGGGCACGTTGTACCCCAGGCCTCTCTGTCTCAGAGATACCAGATAGCAGTCTCAGGGTTATTAGCTAAAATACTTTCAGGGTTAGTAATTAGTAGATATCAAGAGGTATTAGCAGTAAACAATTATGTCAATTAGATCATTCTATATCTTGGATTCCTGTATGTCTCCTTATAATGGCCATGTAACAGTAAATAATTATGTCTCGTACTCCATTTATGGCTCCACATTGACCCACACTGAATAAGTTGACCTACAATATGATACATACATGACGTATAATGATAAAGTGAAATTATGCTGTATCATCTACAAAGGCCTTACAAATAAAGTGAACCATGGCTAAGAAGGTAGAGTAAACAGGGAGAATGTGCTTCTCTCAGTTTCTCTCCACAAAGCTTTGGTGTATTTTTCTATAGAACTGTGTTGTATTTATTGCTGTCTTGATAACCTTCCCATTGCTTTTGAATGTAGTTATTTGTAGCTTCAAGAACCCAGTGAGGTTACTGGTGAGGAGAGAGTTAAGTAAGCTCTTCAGTAGGGAGTGGGGAAGTGAGTTCCAAAGCCTTGGACCGAGAAAAAAGAAAGCTGAAGATCGAGTCGATTCTAAATGTGCTGGGGGGGGGGGGGGGGAAGAAACATACGGTTAGCGTGGATGGAACGTAGGGGACGGCGAGGGGTATGGAGGTGAACTTGATCTGCAAGATACAAGGGGATACCAGAATGGATCACCCTGTGAACAAAAATAAGGACTTTAAACTGAACACGAAAGGAAACAGGAAGCCAGTGAAAGTGTATTAACAAGGGGGTGACGTGATCGAAGCGTGAAGCGTGAGAGAGAACACGAACGGCAGTGTTTTGGACACGTTGAAGACAACAAATTTGGGATTGGGGAAGCCCGGCAAGACAAACATTACAATAGTCGAGACGAGACATGACAAGAGAGATGAGGAGGATGGCCATAGAAGAAGGGGTAAGGAAAGGACGTACAGCACGAAGTTGTCTTAGAGTAAAGAAGGAGCACTGGACAACAGAAGAGATATGTTCTTTAAAGGAAAGGGAAGAATCAAGAGTAACACTCAAGTACCGCAAAGAGGAAACGGTGGGGATGGGTGAGGAAGAGAATTAAGGAGAGAGGTTAGGAGAGGGATTACCGAAGGTGAAACAGATAGCCGAAGTTTTCGAGAGATTAATGTGCAGAAAGTTGGTCGAGAGCCAGGAGGCTACAGAAGAAAGACAGGTGTTGAAGGCGGTGATGTCAGGCGCAGCAGAGTCAGTGTGAGAGGAGAAAAATGTCATCAGCGTAGTAGTGAGCAGAAACACCGTGCTGTTGAATAAGAAGAGCAAGGGGGGCCAGAAACACATTAAAGAGAAGAGGAGCAAGAACAGAACCCTGGGGGACACCACATGGGAGGGGAGTTGAGGGTGAAGACCCTGAGCCAGTGTGAACTGAGAAAGTGCGACTAGACAAAAAAGAGTGAAACCAGCGAAGAACCAGACCGGAGAGGCCGGCATCCTGAAGACAAGATAGGAGAGTGCGATGATCAACCAAATCGAAAGCGGCAGAAAGGTCTAGAGAAACAGCAAGAGAGAGTAAACCACGGTCGTGAGCAATGTGCAAGTCGTTAAGGAGAGAAAGAAGAACAGATTCTGTGCTATGACCCGGGCGGAAACCTGATTGACGAGGATGAAGAGTGAGAGAGGCCTCGAGGTGAGAAGCTGAGAGAAAACCAATTTTTCCAAGAGTTTAGAGAGGAAAGGAAGGTTAGAGATGGGACGCCAGCTGGAGGGAGAGGAGGGGTAGAGGGAGCCTTTCTTAAGAATGGGACGGACAGAGGCGTGCTTCCAGGAAAAGGGAAAAGTACCAGAAGAGAGGCTAGAATTGAAAAGTGAAAGAATAAAGGGAGACAGAGCGAGAGAAGATTCCAGCAACCAAGAAGAAGGAATGGGATCGGCAGGGCAAGAGGTTTTACGAGTGGATGAGAAAACTTTAGTGAGAGCAGCAGGAGTGATAGGCTCAAAGGTGGACCAGTGATGTGAGAGAGGGGGGAGGGTAGGGGAGGAAGAAAGGAGAGGAACGGGAGAAGGGGGTGCTACCAAGGGGGGAGGGGAGAGAGGAGGAGGGCAAGAGGGAAAAGAGAGACGGAGAGACCGAACTTTGGAGACAAAGTAGGTAGCCAGGGAAGAGGGATCTGGAATAGAAGGGGAGGAAGGAGGGGTAGGGGAGGAATGAGGAGCAGAAAGAGAGCGGAGAATGGAGTGTAGTTGGCGGGAGGAGTTTGAAGAGGTAGTGATAAGATTAGAAAAATAGTTCTGTTTGGCAGAGTAAAGAAGGGAACGATAGTGATGATGAGCAGAGCGGAAACAGGACATCGTAGAGGGGTTTGGGTGCTTGCGCCATAAACGCTCAGCTCGACGAAGATACCTACGGTGGAGGAAGAGCCCTGGATGAAACCAGGGGTGACGGGTAGAGCGGTGGGGACAACGGGGGGGTCGTAGAGGGGCAACGGTGTCAAGGGCAGTAGAGAGGGTTGTGAACCAGGAATTAGCCTGGGAATCAGGTGAGAGAAGAGGAAAATCTGGGGGGGGAACAGGGTGTCAGACGCAGGGAACTGATGGAGAGTAGCGGGGGTAATAAGGCGGGATGGAGGGGAAGGAGAAGAGGAAGTCGGGGAAGGAGAGGGATAGGGAAGGGAAAAAAGGAGACAGGAATTGTCAGTCCATGGTAGGGTAAGAGGGAAAAGAGAAGAGGGAAGGAAAGGGGAGGATCGAGGGAAAATAAGTAGGTCCAGAGAGTGGCCGGCGGAGTGAGTGGGAAAGGAAACGGATTGAACAAGAGAAAGATCAGACAGAAAAGTCAGGAAACTACGATCCCGAGCAGTGGAAGGGGAGTCCACATGGACATTAAAATCGCCTAAAATCAGGAGATGGGGATAAAGAAGAGTAGCTTCTGAGATAGTGGCGAGAAGGGTATCCCAGAGCTGGGAGGACGGTGAGGGTGGAACATAGACAAGGAGGAAATAGAGGGGAGAAGAGCCTAGGCGAAGAAGTAAAGACTCAGGATAACGCAGAGCGGGGGAAGAGAGCTCCTGGAAGGGAAGGGAGGAGCGGTATAATACTGCAATCCCTCCGCCGCTCCTACCCCGGCAAGGGGTGGATAGAGCGGAGTAGCCTGGGGACAGGCAGCGGTTAAAAAGTGGCTCCTCACCATCTCTTAACCAGGTTTCGGTAAGAAAAAATGCATCAAGGGTGTTTTGGGAAAGAAAATCTTGGACCAGGACAGTTTTGGAGCGGAGAGAGCGGCAGTTTAGAAGGGCAAGCTGGAGGAGCAAAAGGGACTGGGGGAAGACAAACCTGGAGAGCGACTAGCGCAGAGAACTAGGTTAGAAGGATTTCGAGAATGGAGGTTGGAGTAGACAGATGCTGAGGAAACAGGAGAGCGCCAGTTCCAGTGTACTGGAATTGCAGACATGGTAAGAAGAAGATGGTGTAGTCAAATTTTAAAGTATATAACTCCGAGTGTCGTTATGTAGCGCACAAAAATTTAACCTTCCTTCAAAAGCTGCACAGCTGATATTTTATGCGCACACAGCCTACAGAAAATTAGAGGGAACATTGTGTGGGACTAGAAACCCCAGTCCTTCCGGCCCAAGGTTGCTGTCCTCTAGTGGGATTTGAACCCCCGACCTTCCGGCCTGAAGTAACTTCCCCCAACCACTAGGGCCATTCCTCCACTCCTATTAAAGATGACCAGGGAAATGCACTGCTTAACCCAAGAAGTATTATGGAACCTGTGTATCTTTATGGGAACCTGACATTTGTGACCTGGATATAGGGTGTGAGAGCCAGAGGAGAAGGGGTAAACACAGTAACAAAAAATCGAAATGTCTGAATGCTGGAATTGTACTGAGGTGCGTACGTGAAGCTTTCAGGGGTATGTGACATCATATGGAAAAGATTTGAAAACACACTTATTAGTAAATGGTGGACCTTCAGAGAGGGTAGAAAGCAATCATGAGAGATAAACATGCCAGAACACAGGAGAGTTGAAGAGATATATTTCTTGGGAACCGAGAGGTGGGACAGAACCAAGCAAGAGGGAATGAGTGAGGGGGGCAGAGGTCAGTTAACAATATAAATCTGACAAGGTCCAGGGCCTCAGGTGGTGGTCAGAGAGGGGTACAGATATAATAACATGGCAAATCACACAAGTGGGGGCCCCAGACAGCTAGAACAAGAATTAGCTAATTAGAGAAGAATGCCCCGAATAGTAAGTATGGTCCTGAGCAAGGGTATATAATGTGACAGGACCAGATAGGCGAGAAGTTCGTCTCCTGCGCAGTGAAGGCTGTGTGGGGTATGGATTCCCTGGGTTCCCTATGGCCCCAGTATCCCTGTTGTTGTGTCTGAGAGTTTTGTGTGCATACTAGTTTGTCTTGTGTATGTCTGTTACACTGATTTCTTATGTCCAGGAAGGCCTGTCATACATTTGCTTACTGGCTGTTGAGTCAGGAAGTAAGACAGAATCATGCAGGCAGGACCAGACATTCTGGCTTGTAGCAATTTAGAGATATGCATCTGAGATAAGAAAGAATAACCCTGTTCCTTGCTGTGAGAGGTGGCAAGATCTGTAATTCCATTGAACTGTTTTCCTTTGTTCTTAGTTTTCTGTTTCTGTAAGATAGGGAATAATAAAAGAATCCTTTTGAAAGAAAAATCTGTGAGATAGTTACCACCATGTACGAGCGTGTTGTCCTGCATAAGGTGAGATTTTATTGGGAAGTGATATGTCCTCCCTGAGTGGTTCTCCTTTTGGACGGAACAAGGTGTCTGCTTGGGAACTGTCTGGTCCACAGTCCAGCTGACCCTTCGCCCTCTACAAGGGTTTGATGGACCTTGGTCTGGCCCAGTATAGAAACATAGAAACATGATGACAGAAAAAGACCACAAGGCCCATCTAGTCTGTCCTTCCATAACAACAACTACAACAGTCCACTTTTTACCTATAGAGATCCTCTGTGTTGGTCCCATGCTTTTTTGAATTCAGTTACTGTCCTCATCTCTACCACCTCCACTGGGAGACTATTCCACGGATCCACTACTCTTTCCGTAAAGAAATATTTCCGCATATCACTCCTGAATCTATCTCCCTTCACCCTCATCCCATGTCCCCTCGTCGCAGAACTTGCTTTCAATTGAAAGAGGCTCTCTCCCTGAACATTTATGACACGGAGGTATTTAAACATCTCAATCATATCACCTCTATCCCGCCTTTCCTCTAAGGTGTACATATTAAGATCCTGAAGTCTGTCCTCATATGCTTTATAATGAAGACTACTAATCATCTTAGTAGCAACCCTCTGCACCGACTCCATCCTGTTCACATCCTTTTGAAGGTGCGGTCTCCAGAATTGCACACCATACTCCAAATGAGGTCGCACCAAAGACTTATACAGAGGCATTATCACCTCCTTTTTTCTGCTAGCCATTCCTCTCCGTATGCACCCAAGCATCCTTCTAGCTTTTGCCGTCGCCTTTTCTACCTGTTTAGCTACTTTAAGATCATCGGACACAACTACGCCTAGGTCCCGCTCTTCTTTAGTGGACAAAAGTACTTCATCTCCTATGCTGTATTGCTCCCTTGGATTGCTGCAGCCCAAATGCATGACCTTACATTTTTTAACATTAAATCCCAGCTGCCAAATTCTAGACCATTCTTCAAGCTTAGCTAGATCCCTCCTCATGTTATCTACACCTTCCTGGGTGTCTACTTTATTGCAGATTTTGGTATCATCCGCAAAGAGGCAAACCTTACCCGACAGCCATTCCGCTATATCACTAACAAAGATGTTAAAAAGAATCGGACCAAGGACAGATCCCTGGGGCACACCACTGGTAACATCCTTCTGCTCAGAGTGAGCTCCATTTACTTGTACTCTTTGTTGCCTCCCACCCAACCAATTTCTAACCCAAGCAGTAACTTTAGGGTCCATCCCTAGGGTGCTCAGTTTGTTTATAAGTCGCCTGTGAGGAACAGTGTCAAAGGCTTAACTGAAATCTAAATACACCACATCTAGAGCTCTCCCTCGGTCCAACTCCCTGGTCACCCAGTCAAAGAAATCAATCAGATTTGTCTGACAAGACCTGCCTCTGGTGAATCCATGCTGCCTCGGATCCTGTAATCCGCTGGACTCCAGAAACCTCACTATTTTCTCTTTCAACAGCGTTTCCATTAATTTACTCACCACTGAAGTTAAACTAACCGGCCTGTAGTTTTCAACCACATCCTTACTTCCGCTTTTGTGTAAAGGCACCACATGAGCCTCTCTCCAGTCCTTTGGCACCACTCCCGACTCCAACGAGGCATTGAAAAGGTCAGTCAGTGGAGTTGCTAGAACGTCCCCAAGTTCCCTCAGTATTCTAGGGTGTATCCATTCCGGTCCCATCGCTTTGTCTACTTTAAGTTGAGCTAGTTTCTCACGAACACAGTCTTCTGAAAATTGTTCAAGATGCCCCTCGCTTCTGTTCTTATTTGTGGGTGTTTTCTGAGGTCCTGCTCCTGGTTCTTCATCTGTGAACACAGAACAAAAATATTTGTTAAGCAATTCCGCTTTATCCTTATCAGCTTCTACATATTCCCCCCCTGTACCCTTGAGTCTGACAATACCACTTTTGCCCTTCCTTTTCTCACTAATATATCTGAAAAATGTCTTATCTCCCCATTTTATTGCATTGGCTATTTCCTCCTCCTTTTGAATCTTTGCCTTCTTGACTACTTTGCTAGCTTCTCTAAGTTTTTCCAAATACAGATGCCTGTCTTCCTTTCTCTGTGATCTCTTGTATTTCATGAAGGCCTCCCTCTTTTTCTTCACTTTTTCAGCTACTTCCTTCGAAAACCATAGCGGTCTCCTGTTCCTTTTGCCTTTATTTACCATTTTAACAAAAAGGTTGGTTGCCTTTAAAATACCCCCTTTCAGTTTTGCCCACTGTTGTTCTACATCCCCCAGCTGTTCCCATCCCACTAATGACTCCCTGAGGTATTGGCCCATCTTCGCAAAGTTAGTCTTCCTAAAGTCTAAGATCTTCACCTTGGAATGGATTCCAAGTATGGCATTTCTTATGTTATGTTCTTTCAAGTGAAGGGAAACTCTGGAACAGATGGCACACGAAGATGAAAGAGGGATAGGCTCAGGAGTAATTTGAAGAAATATTTCTTTACGGGAAGGATGATGGATGGTGGAGTAGCTTTCCAGCAGAAGGTGGTAGAGTCAAGGACTGTATCTGAATTCAAGAAAGCATGGGACCAGCACAGAGGGTATTCTAAGGGACGAAGAAGGGATTGTAGAACTTAGTTAGTATAGATGGGCAGAATAGATAAGCCTTATTATTTTTATTATGAGGAATGTGCAGGGCAAATAATTTTGGGGTTTTTTTTGGTTGTTGTTTTTCATCTTTGTTTTTGTTAATAGTGCTCCCTGTTGTGCAATAGCAAGCACTATTCGCACATGCCCAGTAGGGCACTCTATTGCCATTTTCATTTTAAAACAAAAGCACATCCCTAGTTTTTATTTGCCATCATTTTCTATGTTTGCATATGATGGTTTTAATATTGTGCATAATGATTTCAAGCGCTACTATATTTTGTTTACATTTATCATGTTTCTAAAAAGCTTAGTGGGCTAAACTTACTGAAGTTCACATTAACATGTGGTATTTACAAGCAGCTCCATTTTTTTTACAGTAGGACTTATTTATTAATACCTGTATTAATGGCATTAAACACATTACAATGGTTGCACATTTTAGTAAATCTAGCCCAGTGACTTTGTGTAAGGTCATTCATAAATGGAATAAAATTATTTAATTTCCAAGACAGAAGCCAAAATTTCATAAAATTAAACAAAGAAACCTTGCCACCTATCCCCCCCTTCCCCCCAATAGTAACAGAAGATAGTAAATAAAAAACAAAATAGCCATTAAGTTTGCTCAATAAAGTCACTAGGAATGCATTTCCAGATGCATGTTGGTGACCCTGATGCCTTCTTGAAAGGATGAGTCATTCCTTTGCTGTTTTGGGCTGATTCACGACATGGCAAATTACCACAGTGATTTTGTTTCCATCCCATGCCTTCTCTTGGCAAGTATTTCTGAAATACTTAGCAAAAGATGGCATAGGGGAATACTGACCAAACCACTGGATTTGCTAAATGGGCCCCTCCCTCCACACAATTTAACAGGATCAGTTACCTTGCGGATGACTGGATCATCAGTGGTGGTGACGGTGTGGAAGATTCTTTTGATGCTCTTCAGAGATCTCTCATTCCTGGTGGTGATTCTGTCAAAAGCTTTATCGTAGTACTCCAGGGCACCGCAGCACTCTCTGAGGAAGAGAGTAAATACACAGTCATTCTAACACACACACAAAATCCTCTCCCTTCCCAAGCATTTTTATGTATGCCCAAGCCTCCCTTGTACATACCTCTCTCTCTAATTATAACCACAGCTTCTCCACCCCTCCTTCCCCCACAACTTTTCTGTTGCAGCTCAATGGTGGCTTTGTCTTTAATAAAGTAAAGTAATTTGGCGACATTTGTTGTGTGCCTGAAAATTTATTTTGTGCTCATTTTGAGAACTAGGGATCTTAGTGACTGGCTAGGGTGGTGGTGTAAAGAGGGGTTAGGAAGCAAAGGTACACAAGAACATAAGATATGCCATACTGGGTCAGACCAAGGTCCATCAAGCCCAGTATCCTGTTTCCAACAGTGGCCAGTCCAGGTCACAAGTATCTATCAGGTTCCCAAAAGGCACAGATTCCATGCTGCTTGTCCAATGGATAAAGCAGTAGATTTCCCCATATGTATTATGTTTTACGTTTTGTGTAATTTATGTATTTTATTATTGTACACCGCCTTGATTGTTCCAGAAAGGCGGTTTTTATCAAATGAATAAACCTTAAACCTTATTCCTTTTTAATAATGGTTTATGTACTTTTCATCCAGAAACTTGTTCAAAACTCTTTTACAGTTGTGGTCAACATTATTGGCACTTTTGCATTTTAGGTATGTTGTGTACAATATCTTGAAAAATAATTGGAAATATTCCAACTGTATGTCGTAATATTTTAATAGTATGTTCAAAGGTATACAAACAAAAAAAAAAGATGTTTGTGCAACTTAGACGTAGTAATTTCTGAGAAAACAACATATGACCTGGAAAGGAATAATGGCACCCCTCACTAATATTTGGTTGCACAGCCCTTGACAGTGATGACAGCCTCCAAACGTTTCTTGTAGCCATCTGTTTCATTACATTTGACTGCTGGTAGTTTCTCCCACTCTTCCTGCGATTTGTTCTAGCTCATGAATGTTTCCAAGATTCCTTTTACCAATGGCAGATTTCAGCTTTCTAAAGGTTCTCAATTGGATTGAGATCAGGACTCAGTTCTGGCGAATTTAAAACAGTCCATTTGTTCCTTTTTAACCATTCTTTTGTACTTCTGGATATATGTTTTGGGTCATTGTCCTGCTGGAGGACTCAGACCCAGCTTTTGACACTAGGCAGCACATTTCTACCCCAAATACCATGTTAGTCCTCGGACTTCACGATTCTTTTAATATGTTCCAGGCCTCCAGTTCCTGAGGCAGCAAAACAGCCCCACAACATTGTGGAACCTCAACCATATTTAACTGTAGGAAGGGTGTTTTTTTTCCCCTTATAAAGCTTCATTTCTTCGCCTGTAAATGTATTGCTGGTCTGCACTGCCTAAGAGCTCAAGTTGTTGTATGTGGTGGTTTTCCAACATTTTTTTTTTTACTAAGCTTCCAAGGCTTCTTGGATTAATTGTTCTCTTCCCAGCAGGTTATGGGAGGTTCTTGACAGTTCCATGAGCTGAAAACTTCTTAACAACATTGCAAACTGAAGACGCAGGAATCTCAAGGTCTTTGGAGATAGCCTTGTACCCCTTTGAAGTTTGATGATAACGGCTATTCTGACAGTTTCACGGAGCTCGTCTTCACCATTGTGAAAATGGAACAAGGAGTGAATGAGGCCATTTTAAACATTACAGTCATCATTCATTGGTTGATTCAAGTCATGTGAGTACTGACATTTGATCACAGGTGTATCTAATTTGACAGCAGAAGGAATGTGGCTCTTCTGTTCAAACTGATTTGAATTGTTTATAAGGGTGCCAATAATCATGTCCTCACAAAAAGACTCCTAGTCCAAACTACAAAAATACTCAAAATAGAAAAACGTCAGACCATCCGATCCCCAACAATCGATCAAACTATTCAAAAATTTTTCTTTTTTTGTTGGAGTGTTAGTCATGAAAAAG
This sequence comes from Ichthyophis bannanicus, assembly GCA_033557465.1. Lineage (NCBI taxonomy): Eukaryota > Metazoa > Chordata > Amphibia > Gymnophiona > Ichthyophiidae > Ichthyophis > Ichthyophis bannanicus. Next base: position 957,697,304 of record CM066031.1, read on the forward strand.
GATACATTTTCTCGAGACGAACAGTAGAGACATTTCCTGAGCTAATCCCAGGCACTTCATTCCACCCTGGCTATTGACACAACCCACTGCAGTTGCTTTGCCTGAGAGGACTCGCAATGATGGCCCTGGCCTCTAAGCAACAGATGGCTCATTTTGCTTCCACCAGAGACCACTGCCCCTGTGCGGGCTGGTCAAGACAGTGAACTCCACAACTGGAAAGACGGACATCGGTGGTGAGGAGCACCCGGGCTGGAGTTTTGAGGTACATCCCCCTCAACATGTTGTCAGGGGGCCCACCAGAGGAGACTGCGTCAACATAAGAGAGGAAGCAGGAGTCCGACTCTATAGTTCTGCGAGCACAGGAACCAGCCAGTCAGCAAAGCCCGCTGTCGAGGACACATGTGTGCTTGTGCCGAGGACACCAGCTCTAGGGTTGCAGCCATAGCTCACAAAAGCAGAAGGTAGCCCCATGTCACAGGAGTCGAGTTCGCAAAAAAAAGTCCCGAGGTTGGTCGTGGAACTTGGCCCTGCGCTACTCATAAGGAAGACTTTACCCGTGCAGGTGTCTAAATTGGCCTCAAAATAGTTCAAGTTCTGAAGTGGCATCAGGCAGCTGTCACTGCTGTTGATGACCCAACCGAGCCACTCGAGGAGCTGGATCACACAATGCAGCGTCCGAAAGGCTTCTGGCCAAGACTTGGCTAGGACAAACCAATCAATCATTCAGGTAGGTGTGTACGGAGACACCACCTTCGTGCCTCGGTCATACCACAGCTACCAGCATAACCTTGGAGAACGTTCAAAGGGCGGTGGCCAGGCTGAAAAGCATCACACAAAACTGATAGTGAGTCCAAAATTGCAAACTGGAGAAAGTGCTGCTGGTCCTCCCGAATGGGAATGTGAACACAGGCCTGCCTGGATAACAAACCGCAGCATTTCCATGCAAAACCATGCAACTCTCAAACTGCAGTTGACCCTTTTGAGCGTACTCTACAATATATCTCTGTCTTATAATGTTGAGCACCCAGTGATCATTCATCAGATGGGCTATGGAAATCTGCGAAGAGGCCCGGCATCCTCCTTGAAAAGACTGGGACCTGGATCCTGTTCCAGAAGAGGTGGTGGTTTGCTTATTCTGTTGATACTGATGAGTATCGTGGAATTTCAGCAGTGAACAAGAGTGCTTGGAGGAACCTTTGGGTTTATCCTCCAGCAGTCACTGGGGCTTGACCTCTCTGAGGACCTTGACTAACTTTCCCAAGAGCTCGCCAAATAGGAGACTGTCCCTAAAGAGCAATTTGGCTAAGCGCCCCTTAGATGCAACATCTGTCAACAATTTCTGAGCCATAGCCCTCAGCGAGCCACCGTCACTGCTGCAACTCCCCACGCAGAAGGGCGTAAGAGATCATAAAAGGCATCCACCAAGAAGGCTGCCAGATATTCGAGATGGGCTGAATACTCATCCTCAGGAAGGAACTGAACCCAGTGGAGGACACATGCACAGACGCCACCCAGGGAGGAGGAAGAGAAAAAGGAAAAGGCGGCCATCTGAAGGAGTCCTTCCAACTTCAGGTCCAGCAGGGCAGCTCCATTTTTATGGGAATGGTGGTATGCTGGTGTCCACTGTGATCAAGACGTCAATCCTTGGAAAATGCAACCACTTTCCAAGGCCACGGTAACCAGGCATAAATGCGACCCAATCGCTGGGCCTTCTTGAGGAGTACATCAGGAGAAGCTCCAGCAGGAAAGGGAAGGCTCTGGAAGGCCCTATGATGTCAAGATCAGAAGTGGAGGGGAGTCTGGGCTGGTCCAGAGAGTTCTGCAATGCGCATTTCAGTGGCAATCTAGACAATTAAAGGTGGGGGGGGGTGGGGAGATCTCCTCTCGGTGACAGACGCACCACGCAAAAGTCACTGTGGTCCTCCCCCTGAGGCGGGAGGGTAGTGAGGACTGATTCCTGCTGTCCCTGGAGAACACTTGTTACAGGTGAGTAACTACACTTTCTCCAGGAACAAGCAGGAAGTCAGTCCTCACTTATGGGACTCCCCAGCTACAGGCTACCGAACCTTAACCAAAAAATGCCCCTGCGAGGCCGTGAGCAGAAGCCAAAGCCCGAAGGAGCCCGAATCCTCAGGTCGTAGTCCTCAGTAGCCATGAAGGGTCGGAGGGCAGGAGTTGCTTATACCCCATCAGGTTACGGAGTACAGCCTGGCTGAAGGTGCTGTCCCGGTGGGACTCCCTCTCCAGGCAGTAGTGAGCAACGAAGGTATTCGTGGAAGATCAGGTCGCCACCCAGCAGATGTCCATCAGGGGGGCACGGAGTGTAGCGAGGCCACCGAGGCTGCTTTGGTCTGGACCCCGTGTGTGGTGACTCAACGATCTAGCAGGGCGTCCGACTTCACATGGGAGAAACCCAGTCTACCACCCAAACCGAGAGGGTGCGTTTGGTGACTGCCTGCCCAGGTCTATTGGGATCGTAGGTCACAAAGAGCCGGCCAGACTTGCGATGAGTCTGGGTACGCTGCAAGTAAAAAGCGAGAGCCCGTCTGCAGTCGAGGGTGTGGAGAGCCGCCGATGCTTGGTTGGTGTGGGGCCTTGGAAAGAAAGTCGGCAGGACTATCTCCTCGTTAAGATGGAAGTCCAAGACAACTTTAGGCAGGAATGTAGGGTGGGTATGGAGGACCACCCTGTTTTGATAGAACCTGGTGTAAGGTGCATCAGCCATGAGATCCTGGAGCTCACTGAATCGGCGGGCCGAGGTCAGCACCACCAGGAAGGCCACCTTCCAGGACAGGTACCGGAGCGAGCAAGTCGCCATTGGCTTGAAAGGTGAACGGGTGAGCTGCATGAGCACCACATTCAGGTGCCATTCCACCGGGGGAGGGCGGATGGGTGGCTTGGAAAGCAGAAGACCCCGCATGAAGCAGGAGACTAACAGCTGCCCCAAGAGGGGCCTTCCCTCGATGGGGAGGTGATTCGCCGAGATGGCGCTCAAGGGTACCCTGATGGAATTTGACTTCAGCCCTTCCTTCGAGAGATGGAGGAGGTACTGGAGAATCCATCAAATGGGGCATGAGAAGGGGTCGATCTGGATCTCCGAGCACCAGACCGAGAAGCGTCTCCACTTGAAGGCGTAGGCTCGTCTAGTGGAGTCCTTCCTCGAGGGGAGAAGAAGAACTTCCACGACCTCCTCCGGAAGAGCCAGAGGGGCTAGGGAGACCTGTTCAGCTGTCAGGGATAAGGAGGCTAAGTTCAGGTGTTGCACCCGCCCCTCTTCCTGTGTCAGCAGACCCGGGGCAGAGCCCAAGGGAACAGGAGGCTCCATCGACAGCAAAGGCAGGTGTGGGAACCAATGCTGGCGAGGCCACGAGGGGGCTATGATGATCAACGATGCCTGATTCCGCTGAGCCTTGAAAAGGGGCCACGCAATGAGAGGGAAGGGAGGGAATGCACAGAGCAGGCTGGATGACAAGTCCGAAAGAAATGCATCGGGGATCTCCCTGCTTGGGTGCAGCCCACAAAAGCGGGGAAGCTGCGTGTTCTGGGGACTGGTGAAGGTCTAAATCGCTGGCGTCCCCCAGCTGAGGAACAGCCAGCTCACTACTTCTGGATCCAGCCACCATTCGTGGGGGCGAAGAATTCTGTTGAGTCTGTCTGCCAGGACATTCTCCTGACCCGGAAGGTAGGTCGCCTTGAGGGACATCTTCTGTCGGACAGAGAAAGAGCAGATGAGGACCGCTTCCCGGCAGAGGGAGCGCGATCCCGTGCCTCCCTCCTTGTTGATGTAGAACATCGCCACACCATAGAGGTGTGGGGGAGTTGGGTCTTCCTGAAACCCAGTCCACGTTGTACCTTGTACATCGCATCAAGGCGCTTGCTCACAATGGGAACAGAGGCAGGGGCCTCCCACATGCGGAGCAGCAGCCAAGATAGAATAGGAGAAACCGGCACAGTGAGGGATTCCTTGGGTGGGGATTCATGCTGAAGAAGTTTAAATTAGACTTACCTGCTAATTGTAGTTCCTGGAGAACTCCAGTCTAGTCCCGGAATCCTTGAGTTCTCAACCTCTACCAGCAGCTTTGGAGACTGAGAAACTTTAGAGCTGTGATGTCACTGGCATATAAGCGCTGGCACCACCTCCTCTCCTCAGTTAACCTATTGACAAAGCAGACTCACCAGAGCAACAAGTAAGTAGATAAAGCACAAAAGTCAACCAGGCTATCACCCCATTAACTATTTACATGAAAAATACCTTATATCAGCTATGCCATGAGATCCTCCTTCCCCTTCACTAAAAGGACCCTCTACCCATCGGACAGAAAAACCCTTATCGTTACTAAATCTGAACCACTGCAGCTGACATAGCTTACCTGTAAATGCACTCCTGCTTCAGGCTCTCTAGCACCAACAGTGAGGGCGGGAACCGGAACTAGACTGGAGTTCTCCAGGAACTACAATTAGCAGGTAAGTCTAATTTAAACTTCCTGATCGTACCTCCTGTCTAGTCCCGGAATCCTTGGGATGTAACAGAGCAGTGAAAACAATCAACGGGAGGGACCTGCTAGCCCGGACTGAAGCACTGCCGATCCAAAACGGACATCTCTGTCGGCTTGCACATCCAGACGGTAATGCTTCACAAAAGAGTGCGCTGACGACCATGTCGCCGCCCTACAAATATCCTCCACCGGCACCAGGCTATACTCCGCCCAGGAAGTAGCTTGCGCTCTCGTGGAGTGAGCCCGCAAACCTGCAGGAACCGCGCGGCCTCGCAAAAGATATGCTGACGCTATCGCTTCCTTCAACCACCGAGCAATCAAACCCTTAGAGGCCGCTTCTCCTCGCCGAGCCCATGCAAAGAGAACAAACAACCTGTCCGATTTACGAAAACTAGCCGTTCTAAATACTTCTGTAATGCCCGCTTAACATCCAAGCGATGCAGGGGTTCCGAAGCCGGACCTTTCTTCGTGGTCGTAAAAACTGGCAAAGACACCACCTGGCTTATATGAAACCCGGAAACTACCTTAGGTAAGAACGAAGGCATCGTCCTCAACACCACTTTATCTGAAAAGGACAGAAAAGGTTTCCTACAAGACAGCGCCTGCAATTCAGACACTCATCTTGCAGACGCAATGGCCACCAGGAACACCACCTTAAGATTCAGGTCTTTGAATGTCGCCTCCGCAAAAGGCTCAAATGGCGCCTTTCCCAACGCATCCAAGATCAAAGGCAGATCCCAGGACGGAACTAACCTCCTGCAGGGAGGCCGCAACACCACCACTACTCACAAAAAACACTTCACATCCGCATGGCTACTCAAGGAATTGCCAAGCACCTTACCTCTATAACAGGACAAAGCCGCCAACTGAACCTTCAATGACGACGCCAAACCCTTCTGAAAACCGTCCTGCAAGAAAGCCAACACCTGAGGTACTGACGCCCTGAAAGGAAGAAAATGCCTTTCCGCACACCACGCCTCAAAGATACGCCACACTCTAACGTATGCCAGGGACGTCGACCTCCGCCTCGCCTTCAGCAGGGTCGCTACCACCACCGCTGAATAACCCTTCGCTCTCAACCGAGCTCGTTCAATAGCCAGGCCGTAAGCGAGAACCGATCCACTTGAGGCATGCACAGGGGCCCCTGAGTTAATAGATCCCTGCGAGCCGGAAGCCTCCAGGGCCCTTCCACCACAAGCCGCACTAGATCCGCGTACCACGGCCGCTGTGGCCAATCGGGAGCAATGAGAATCACTCTCCCTCTGTGAAGCTCGATGCGCTGAAGCACTCTCCCGATCAATACCCACGGGGGAAAAACATACAGAAGATGGCCCCGCGGCCACTCCTGCACCAGCACGTCCAGTCCTTCGGACATTCTTTCTCTTCTCCTGCTGAAGAGCCAACCGACCTGCGCCGACTGAAACGTCGCCATGAGATCCATGACCGGCATTCCCCAACGCTGCACTACCATTTGGAAGACCTCCGGATGAAGGATCCACTCCCCCGGGTCTATCCTCACACGACTCAAGAAGTCGGCCTGTACATTGTCCACCCCCGCGACGTGCGCTGCCGACACGGCCACCAGATTCTGTTCGGCCCACTCGAACAAGCTGTCTGCCTCAGCCTCTAATACAACACTGCTGGTGCCTCCCTGCCGATTTACATAAGCTACCGCAGTCGTGTTGTCCAAGAACACCCGAACTGCCTTCCTGAACAGATACGGTCGAAACTCCCGCAACGCCAATACCACCGCTCTCAACTCCAATCTGTTGATGGACCACGTCTTTTCCTGAGTGGACCACTCTCCTTGTGCAATCCGGCCTTGGCAATGGGCTCTCCAGCCCTGCAAGCTGACATCTGTGGTAAGTGGAATCCACTCCGGCGCTTCCAATGACATGCCCTTCTCCAGGTTCCCTGGAGTCAACCACCACTGCAGGGCTTGCAGAGTCTGAGGTGGGCAAACCAATCTCCGGGACAAGGCGTCCCTTCGATGGGACCAGCGCTTCAACAATGCTCTCTGCAATGGATGCATGTGAGCCCGCGCCCACGGAACCAATTCCAGTGTCGCCGCCATGGTGCCCAAAACCTGCAGGTACTCCCAGGCGGTAGGCCTCTGCACACCAAGAAAGTGAACTATCAACCGCTGGAGCGCCACTCTCCGCTGCCGTGGGAGAAATACTCGGCCGACTTCCGTGTCGAAGCGAGCTCCCAGATACTCCAGCTGTTGAGTCGGCTGCAACTTGCTCTTTGCCGCATTGACCACCCAACCTAAGCGCTGCAGCATTTCCAACACTTTGGCCGTGGCCACTGTTCCCTCTAAGCTGTGCGCGTGTGCGCGCGCACACACCTCACCGAGTGAGCGCACATACTTTACAACAGAGCGCACAAAAATTACGGTTCTGATTCTGATAGAAAACAACACAGACGTTCTTAAAATTGAAAAGTTGTGTATTTATGGTTTTCACAAGTTCTACAATATTTTCTAGTGCAATCATTGTGGTGTACATACTGTATTCTGACGTGTAGTCAAATTTTAAAGTATATAACTCGAGTGTCGTTATGTGGCGCACAAAAATTTAACCTTCCTTCAAAAGCTGCACAGCTGATATTTTATGCGCACACAGCCTACAGAAAATTAGGGGGAACATTGGCCGTGGCCGAGACACTCTCCGTCCGGGACTTCGCCCTTATCAACCAATCGTCCAGATACGGGTGCACCATCACCCCGTCCTTTCGCAAGGCCACTGCGACCACCACCATCACCTTGGTGAACGTGCGCAGTGCAGTTGCCAGACCAAAAGGTAGCGTCTGAAAAAGAAAATGACCCATCGGAACCGCAAACCTGAGGAATTTCTGATGCTCCTGCCTTATGGGGATATGAAGGTACGCCTCAGACAGGTCCAAGGACGTCAAAAACTCCCCTTTTCTCACTGCTACAATCACTGACCGGAGGGTTTCCATGCGAAAGTGGGAGACTCGGAGACAGCGATTTACCCTTTTCAAATCCAGAATGGGACGCCACGACCCCTCTTTCTTTGGCACCACAAAGTAAATCGAGTATCGACCGCCTCCTAACTGGTCGTCCGGAACTGGAACAATCACCTTGAGTGCCAGCAGGTGTCGAACCGTGTCCCGCACCGCCCCGCGCTTCGCTAGAGTCTTGCACGGAGATTGAACGAATGCCTCGGAAACCGGCCGCTGCAATTCTAACGCGTAACCGTCGCGAATCACCGCCAACACCCACTGATTGGACGTGAGCTGGACCCAGGCAGGGTAAAACTCCCGCAAACGGCCTCCCACGGGAACCAACCCCTCCTGGGCCCGCCTGACTTCATTGTGACTTTTTGAAGGAAGAGAACAAGGACGCCTGCGAAAAACCTCTGCTCGCCCCTCGAAACCCCCGAAACTCCTGGCTCCGAGAAGGGAAACGCTCTCGCTGCCTCGTCCAAACCGCGAGTTCCGAAAACGACGAAAATCACGTTGCTGTCCCTGAAAACCGAGGCCTGAACGAGTCGGCTTCTGCTTATCCTCCGGCAGCCGACCCCCCTTGGACTCTCCTAAATCCTTTACCAACTTCTCCAAATCCTCTCCAAACAGAAGCTTGCCCCGGAAAGGAAGCTTACTCAACCTAGCCTTAGAAGAACCGTCAGCCGCCCAATTCCGGAGCCAGAGACATCTGCGGCCCGCTACTACCGAGGCTATACTCTTCGCCAAACCCCGGATGAGATCATAATGAAGATCCGCTAAATAGGCCGCTCCGGACTCCAACCTGGACACCTCGTCGGTCTCCTCCACCAAGCTCTCACCTTGAATCTGCTGCGCCCATCGAAAACAGGCTCTGGCTACCCAAGCCCCGCAAATAGACGCCTGCAAAGACAACGCATTTGCTTCAGAAACTTGCTTCAGCAACGTTTCCAGTTTACGGTCCTGCGCATCCTTAAGCGCCGCTGACCCCTCCAACGGAATGGTGGTTTTCTTAGTTACTGCAGAAACCGCCGCATCCACCTTTGGAGCCTTAAACAGCTCCCGATCCTGATCCATCAGCGGGTAAAGCCGCGACATCACCCTAGAGCACCGCCTCGGGCATATCCCATTCCTCCTGAATCATTTCTTTAAATACCCTATGTACTGGGAACGCCCTCTGTGTCTTACAAAAAGCCTGCAGTAAGGGATCCTCCAGGGTGGCATTCTCCGCCGGACCTGCCAGTGGCATATTTAGGGTCTTAAGGACTCCGAAATGAGAGCTGGTAGCTCCTCCCTACGGAAGACCCTAACCACCCTCGCTTGATCCTCTTGATCCTTAATCTCACCTTCCTCTAAATCGTCTTCCAGGCCTTCCTCAAGGTCTGCTTCCTCTGTGCGCAAATCCTCTGACAGCACTGACTGATCCAATCTCTCTCTGTCTAATTGGGCCTTCTTCGCCACATTGCCAGAGCCGTCCCCCGGAACCGGAGAACCTGACCTCTTTCCCTTGAAACTCTCCCCTGAAGGACCTGTAACTGGTGCCTCCTGGGAAGAGTCCAAGGCCCTATGAATTAAAGTCAAGAAATCTGTAGAAAAAATAGCCGCCAAGCTTCCTGAAACCGGCAGCTTTGAATGCAGGGGATCTTGTCCAGACACCATCGTAACCCCCGACTCGGGGGGGGGGGGGGCAGAGGGACTAGAACCGGCTCTCCCTTTTCTAAGGAGCCGTCCGTCCCCTCTGCTCCCACCTCAGCAGGTAGCTCTGCAGCACCAGTTTCAAGACTACAGCCTTTACATACCCCTTCCGGAGTAACTGAACTCTTCCTAGCCCAACATAGCAAACAAAGCTGCTTGGCTGGCATGTTTCCCACTAAAAGAAACAAAAGGCCTTTTCTCACTGTATTTATGTATTCATTTCTTTTTTTTTTGTTTGTTTTTTTAATTCAAGAAACTTAAAGAAACTGTTGGTACAGCGAAAAACTGAAGTAAACTGTAACTGCTGCTTTCCGACCGTACTACGGGCCTCAGAAAACTAAACTGACTCCCGGTGCTTTTTTCCCGCGCTGAACGCACACAGTGCGGCCTGTCTCTCTCTGCACAGCAGAATGCCGCTCAATAGGCTGCCTTACCTCTCAGGCTTCTGCTCACCATCTGGACTGCTATACCAAGCGATCTGAGCACTCCTGCTGCTCCGGAGCCTCAATACCGCTGAAAACCGCCGGTATTGCAATCTCTTCCGCGATCGCGCTTATAACAGAGAGGGCGGCTCAAGCGCTAGCAGGCAGGTCTTCTGCGCGCTGAGTCCAGCCCTGTGATGCCTGACAGCCACCAACAGGAAAGCTACCGAGGCGCGGGTGTCCCTTGCCAGTCGCAGAAGCACCCTGCCGGCAGCCGACTCTCCCCCCCAACAGGACCTCAAGTAGAAAAAAGGGGGGGGGGGGGAAGAAGGAGAAAGAGAAGCTCAAGGCAGCCTCAGACTCGAGCAACAGCCCTGTCAGTAAGGAGCCAAAAAATCAGCCAATTAACCCGAAATCAGCACAGACCTCTGTCCCTTTTTTTTTTTTTAAGAAATTCTGCCTAATTGTTCCTCATGTGAGCCCTGATCCCTGGGCTCACCACCTCTCAAGCTGCTTTGGAGACTGATAACTGAGGAGAGGAGGTGGTGCCAGCGCTTATATGCCAGTGACATCACAGCTCTAAAGTTTCTCAATCTCCAAAGCTGCTGGTAGAGGTTGAGAACCCAAGGATTCCGGGACTAGACTGAAGGTACGATCAGGAATATCGAGTTCTTCAGCACAAGGATCTTTCTCGGCCTGGGTGGCCAGGTTAAGGTACACCACTGAGCTGCGAACATCACTATAAATGCTGAGGAAACTTGAAAGAAAATGGCGACGAACACGATCCCCAACAGACCAGACGGCCTACAACTCCCGCCTGCAGACACACCGAGACCTAATATCAACAAAAATTAAGGAACATCACGCCGAGCTCTTAAACCGAGCCCTGAACAAACCCCATGAGCTGTTCAATATAGTAAGGACCCTGACAAAGGAACCCTCATCCTCACAACCGACCATGATACACCCCCAGGACTACGCAGACTATCTGCTGGCCAAAACCAAAAATGTTACCAAAACTACGCTATCCATCCCCAATAATAACCCACCTAAGCCACTAACCTCTCTCACACCATCATCAGATACAAGCTTGGAGAACAACATCGCTGTTAACGCCACCACTGCACCTAATGATACTTGTCCAGCATCCTGGATAAGATCATTACGGAAGGAAATCATCCCTATAATAACCAAAATCATCGACTTATCCTTCTTTACAGGACAGTTCCCGCGATGCCTCAAACAGACGTCCATCCGACCCCTCCTGAAGAACGCCAAGCTAAATCCCCAGAAGGTAGAATCTTACCGCCCAATATCAAGCATCCCCCTGCTAGCAAAAATAATTGAGAAGGCCGTTCAACGTCAAATACAAGATCACACTGATGCTACAGCTCCCCTTGACCCATGCCAACATGACTTTAGGGAAGCACATGGCGTTGAAACTCTCCTTGCCACACTTAACACGTTGATCATAGGGATTGATAATATCAAGCAGGGATATGCCTTAATTTTCCTAGACAATGCTGCTGCATTTGATTCTGTAAACCACGAGCAATTCTTGATACAGCTTTACGACAAGGGAATCAATGGCTCTGTATGGAATTGTTGCAAATCCTATCTAACGGACAGGTGGCAGCAAATACGGACCAGACCCACGTCTTCTGAGCCATTCCAACAAAAACACGGGGTACCTCAAGGCTCCTCTCTCTCTGCCCTCTTATTTAACATATATATGCAACCGATATGTGAAATAATTCGCTCATTCAACAAAGCATATCTAATCTACGCAGATGACGTATTACTCTACACCCCCTTTCATGATCGATCATCTTGACTTCTCCACACTAGTAAAATGCTTCGAGGCTGTAACTGACTGGCTCCTCTCACAGAGCCTCAAAATAAATTTCACTAAGACGGACGTCCTGTTCATATCCAGAAATCAATCCTTCTCACCACCATCAACTTTAAAGACAAGAGATGCTGAACTCCCAACCAAACCATGTATCCGCTACCTAGGCGTTACATTAGACCTGCAGCTCGAATTCAAAACACATATCAGCAACACTACCAAACAAATTTACCACAAACTACGGATACTGCGACACCTCCGACCCCTACTGCAGCCAAAGGATTTTAGATCAGTTTTCCAGGCAATGATAACCCCTCACTTTGACTATGCTAACGTGATCCTCCATGGCCTACCCAAAAACAAGTTAAACCCACTACAACTTGCAATGAACACAGCCGCACGCTTCCTACACGGAGCCCCTAAGAGAGAGCACATCACACCAATCCTAAAAGACTTGCACTGGCTACCAATTTACTACCGCCTCACCTATAAGGTGGTCCTGATGACCTTCAAGGCCATTAACAAATATCCTCCACCTCTTTAACTGACCGGCTCCACCCCACTCCAACAAACAGGGCTAGGAGAATATTCACCATCAATACTCTACAGATACCCAAGGAAATAACAAAATGCACCCAAGCAACAATAAACCGTGCTTTCAAGTTCTACGCTCCCAGCTGCTGGAACGCACTCCTATCCTCCATACGAGCAATCACAGATCTTGCTCAGTTTAGAAAAGCACTAAACCACCACCTCTCTTCTACACTATTCTCAACCCAGTATCTCAACCCCACCTACCTCACCAGAAATAGTAAGTAGCAAACAGTCTCATGCGAATATTGTATATAAATGTATATAGCTGTAGATAGTTTCTCCCAGTTGAACTCCAAGTTGTGCTGTCCCATTCCACTGTAAGTGCTTAACAGAGCACCTGTTACGCATAAATGATGTTATAATGTAAACCGCACTGATTTTAAATAGTGCGGTATAGAAAAGCAATAAATAAATAAATAAATAAATGTCATGCAACACCAGGAAGGAGGTGTCCTCGGGTGGCGAGCGCTGCTGGAACAAGGGCGGGGAGGGGTCTGACGGAAGATCCTGGTGGGTACGGGTTTCTGGGGAGGTATCCCCATTGGAATCCCATTCCGAGAAATCGGTCGAGGAGTCCGAGCCGGGTAGATCGCCCTTTCCAGTGGCCGGTGTCTATTTGGAGCCGTAGGCCCTGGAATATCTCGCCTCTGAGGAATGGAAGGGCGAGCGAGACCGATGCCGAGGACCCTCACGAGGTCCGCGGCTCTCGGGGGTTTTCTGGATGGATTTTGGTGTCCCATGCGAGGGATGCATGGTCTCTGGGCGCGAGCCAACAAAGTTGGCCATGAGCGCCTGCTGGAAAGCAATGAAAGAAATGCTGCGTTCCAGTGCCAGCATGCGGGACTCCCACATGGGCGTGGGGCCCTGCGACGCCGATCCCGGGGTCACCGGGTCGGGCGTCGAGGAGGTCCTCACCGGGACGGCCCTCAGGAGACTGGGTGCCTTTGCTGGAGGCCTCCGCTTCCTTGCGGGGCACCTTGTGGGGCCGCTCCCTGCCCGACTCTCGGGAAAGCCGAAGGGGGCTAAGCGACCGAGTGCGGGAGCGCTCGCGCTTGTCGGGAGCCCCCAACAGCAACTTTGAGGCTGCCTCCTTTTTGCACCACTCCACCTCGGGGGATCCTTGATCGAAGTGCCGCCGAGAGCGCGGGGCTGCAGGAGGGGACCCCACCAGTGGAGAGACGACCGAGGGTGCCACCGAGGATTCTGAGGCAGCCTTTCGGAAAATGTCTTCGGACTTCTGCTTACGGCTGAGCAGGGCTTTAGAGGACTTTCTTGCAATGTGAAGAGAGCTCCGGATCATAGTCGGCTCTGAAGTACCGCAGACAACAGTCGTGGGTGTCCGTAAGCGACCTGTTCCTAGAGCATCTATCGCATTTTTTGAAGCCGGTGGTCATGGGGGCAAAAATGTCTTCTGTGAGGTCGAAGACCTACACGGCCAGCGGTTAGAGAGAAAAAAGGGTGTGAATCCCGCAACAAAAATGAAAAGGAAAAAACTATCCCCTATAGCTCTAAAATGTAGAGAAGGAGATGGGTAGAGGACCGGTGCAAACGGAAAACAAGAGGCCTGTAGGCTGAAAAATGAAAACTTTTTCCCCGAGGATGAGGACATGCGTCCGATGGGCTCCGTGGAAAAAGGGAGACTGAGCAAGATGGCACCCTTGGGCGGGAAGAGGACCACGCATGTGTTACAGCAATCCCAAAGGCTTTCTTTGAAAGCTGGGGAATTGCTCCGCGCGGGCTCCGTCGGTGCCAACATCACCCATAAGTGAGGACCGACTTCCTGCTTGTTCCTGGAGAAGTACTTCATTTTACCCTTCTTTGATCTGCTGTATCCCTCAATCAATTAAAAACAAATCTTCTCCATCTATATTCTAGATGTGTTATGAAGGCTTGTTTATGGGTATATCACATAAGAACAACCACTCATACAGAGAGAAAGGTCCAAATATACAAATACATAATTCATAGATATTGCAGCAAACAAACATATTTGCTCAAGTATGGAAGCAAGTAATATTTCCATCTGTTAGATGGATTTTCAAGTAGAAGACAATACTACCTGCAGAAAACACACTCAAAACACAGGAAGAGACAAAACCTCTTGGCTTTATGTAAGAATGAAGGAAAAGAAAAATAGGCCATGTGAAGTAGTACTGATCACAGACTATCCTATACAGGCTCTCAGGAGGAAGAGTTGTAGTAGGGTGCTTTGAGCTTGTATGCGTTTAGTTTTAAATGTTTAGTAACAAGAATTATTTTAAATATGAGATAGTTTTGACACATCTCACCCCTTGATTTCCCCCTCATCCTCTCCCCAGCATGACTGGCACTATTAAGCTGTACAAACGAATGGGAAGATAAATCTCATCACTCGGGGGGGGGGGGGGGATTGATATAGTCATGTGACCCAGAAGCTCAACCTAAATACTTACATGTCCTGGGGATCTGACACCTCCATGTATCTCATCTTCATCAATCTGGGAAAATCCATTTCTTCCTTCACTTCCCAATCACTTCGCACCTCCACCGAGGAGTCACGTGGTTTCAGCTGAGCCTGGACAAAACCAGAGGGAGATGTGAGGAGGTGGCAGATCCTCAATGGCTATTCCAGACAGGGCAACTCATTGCAAGACAGAAAGCAGTGGCATGATGGACATGACCCTTGGCTCACTGCCAGCTGAATGGATCACAGGAAAGGTTTACCAGAAACCAACCTGAGATTTCTGGTCCCACTTCTGCCGCACCCCAAACTGCTTCTGGAACTTCTTCTGGAGGCGCAAACGATCTCTGAAACGAGAGGGTGACTATAAACGAGCAGGCAAATTTCAATCTAACTAGCAGTTCACCGCCCATCTTCAAATGATGTTGATTTTATAAATTAAAGACAGCTTCAAAGTTTGTAGGTGGAAGCATGCTCCTTCTATGATCAGCAGGAAAACATATTTCTCTTTTAAAGGAGAAGGTAATTAATAAGATATTGAAAAGAGAGAGAATTACAACTGAGGCAGGAAAATGTCTGTTTCCTGTCTCAGACTTCTTCCACATTATTCAACGGGGTAGTGCATTCTCACCTCTCCTTCTGCTTAGCACTCTTCGGCAAAGTCTGCAGGTTGAACTGTAATAGATTGCGACGGTCCTTGTCTCTCCGCAGGTTTCGCTAACAAAGACAAAACAAAAACCCCAAGATGTTTTAACATTTCATGATGACTCCTTTCATTTCTTGAGGCAGAAATCTGCACACCATTATGGCAACATTCATTACATGATTTACTACTAAGGGATGACATAAGTAAACAGAGTCAGCAGGTGATGAAGACTGTTGACTGGCTGTCATCTGAGGGAACATGCCTTCTCCATACTTGCAAGAACTGCACGTTACTAGTGACCCAATGAATACACTTTAAGCTGGATACTTTGATCTTTTGAGCTCTTTCAGGGGAATGGACAGAGTATCTGGCGAAAGATTTGAAGTTGTGTTTAATCTTGAGACATGTGCTCATCTGGTACCAGGCATTTGGTAATTCCCTCAACAACAAGAGATGAGACTTAGTAAAGGTGCACACCTCATCTTTTCATGTAGGAAATCTTGTATTATGGAATGGACTGACAGACCTAAACAAACAGTTGAGTTTAGGAAATAGTTGAAGGGCTACCTACGAGTATTTGATGAGGAATTTAGCAAACATCGCTAAGCCTATCTACCTGGATGGGATGGGTTTTAAATTATTTAATAAGCACTTAGAGCAAAAGAGTTATAAACTGAAAAAGTTTGAGTTTTAGTGTTTTGTTATTTTGAATATTTTATTATGGGTTACATTTGTATAGTTCCCTACAGATATGAAGTATGTTTTATATTAATGGTGGTTGGATTGCTTTCCCTGTGGTGTGGGTAATTTGGATTTTTAGTTTTATTATTATGAATGTTATAGATTGTGGGCCACGTAGTAAACTATTGCTGAATATAATGGCATATAATATTTACAAAACAAAATCATAGGCACTAGCCCTCCATTGACTTCATCTCAATGCATCTGGGTAACAAAACCCCCAAGAGAGCAGTAAAGAGGGTGATGTTTATCAGGGAAGAAAACAAGAACAAAGCTGAAAGTGATCATATTTGATGATCTTAAGGTGGTCAAAGGAAAGTATTAACTTTGCTCTGCTGTAAGGATTAGTCCTTATTCCAGTTCTGTTCAACATATTCATATGTAATATTGCAAAGCAGCTGTTGGGAAAGGTTTGCCTTTTTGCAAATTACTTCTGCTGGAATTCTGCACACAAAAATCAAACGTGTGTTATAGACCTGAATAATGCATAATTCTGCACGTTTTGTCTCTCACAGGAACAAAGCATATTGTTTTTGAGTGATGCTTAATTTAAAATACAATACAAAACTACAATATCGCTAAAGGTTTAACATTTTACATTACTGTGTGCAGAATTCCTGCAGGGGGTAGCAAATGATACAAAAATCTGCAACAGGAGAGGCACTCTAAAAGGTGTAGAAAACATTAATCTATCAAAGCTTGAGGAATGGTCTAGAGCTTGGCAGCCAAGACTGAATGCAGGATCTTGCATCTGGGCTGTAAAACTTAAGGGAATAGGAGAAATTCTTTGGTTCACAAAACATCATAGTAACAGAGTGGATAACAGCAGATAAAGACAGACATGGTCCATCAAGTCTGCCCAGTAGACTTGATAAGGGAGAAACTGCAGTGTAGTGCAGGTTACTATCCGCATGCTTTTGGTATTCAGTCATCTTTCAAAATATTGCACTTAAGTCCCCAGATCTCTGTGGGACCAGCCAGGCTGTCATTCTTGCTACAGCTAGTCCAGGCCCCCCCGCCCCTCCCCCCCCCCCCCCCACAAAGCACATGAGGACATACAAAGATTTACACATTTTTAACCTGAAATAAAAGAATAGGGGAGATATGATGACAAATATTTAAATACCTCCAAGGCATAAACAGACATGAGGCAGGTCTTTTTCAAAGGAAAGAAGTTTCTTGAATGCGTGGTTATAAAAGGGTGAAAGGGGATTGATTCAAGATTAATCTAAAGCCATATTTCTTTACAGAGAGGATGGTGGATGCATCAAACATCTTTCCAGTGAAGGTGGTGGAGACGAGAATAATATTTCAATTCAGAAAAGCATGGGATAAGTATAGAGGATCTCTGAAGGAGAGAAAGGGATTGCAGAGACTGTGCATTTGATTTGGATGGGTAGGCTGGCTAGAGCTTGTCTTTCCCCCTAAACCCACCTCCCCCCTTCCTCCCTTCTCTATTTCTGTGGATAACACTGTCATCCTCCCAGTCGCCGCAGCATGTAACCTTTGGATCATATTCTTGACTCCTCTCGTTTTCTCTAAACATATCTACCGGTAATAAAACTGTTTCTTTCTCTATAATATTACCAAAATCCACCCCTTTCTTTCTGAACATACTATAAAACCTCTTATCCATACTCTCTTCACTGCCACTTAGACTACTGCAACTTACTTCACAGATCCCGGTGAACCACCTCTCTTCCCTTCAATCTATTCAAACTTCTGCTGAAAAACTAATCTTCTGCTAGTCTCATTACACTCATATAGCCCCTCTTCTGAAGTCACTTCATTGGCTCCTACCCATTTCCACATACAGTTAAAACTTCTCTTACTGACCTACAAGTGCAGTCTGTCTGAGACTTCTCATCTCTCCCTATACCTCTCCTCGGGGACTTCACTCATCAGGTAAGTTAGATTTATCTCTACCCTTTCTTCACTTCACCACCAACTCTAGATGCCATTCCTTCTACTTTATTGCACCACATGTCTGGAATAGACTTTCTAAGTTAGTAGGCATGCTCCCGCCTCGGATCCTATTCAAATCAGGGCTAAAAGCTCACCTTTTTGAAGCTGCTTTTAAATCCTAATAAGAGTTTGTTGTCTTCTTTTATTTATTTATTTAAAGCTCTTCTATACCACGCTCTTTATTATCAGTGCGGTTCTGAAACACTGCTGAAAATGGGTTGATAAGGGAGGTAGCGTGGTGGTTCAATCTAAGGATACTAAATGCATCATCTTGAAATTATGCATCAGATATCTGATATGCGCTATAATAAGAAATTGAATGAAGACCCTGTTGTCTATCCAAAGTGTAGCTAAAAATATAGTGGAAACTGCATTTTTAGGAATATGATTACAAGTTGCACAGCAAATTTTCCATATATTTATCTGCTCCCTAAAATACATAAAAATCTATCTGCACCTCTGGGTCGCCCCATTGTTTCTACTTGTGGACTGGTACTTGAGCCTCCCTCCAAATATTTAGATATTTTTCTTAAACTGATTGCATTGAAAGTTACTTCATTTTTACAAGACATCTCATTTATTGAGATTGTTGGATGAGTTATACAATATCCCTAGAGGTGCTATCCTGGTTACTATGGATATAGTTTCTCTCTACACATGTATATCTCAGGATGAAGCACTCCGTATGATGGATTAAGTGTTTAAAATATACTATGCTACTCATCATATTTCTTCTGATTCTGTCTATGCCCTTGGTTGATTGGTCCTTCAGAACCATTTTTATTATGATGGGTCATTCTATTGACAATGTCATGGTATAGCTATGGAGACTACGCTTGCTCCACCTGTGGCCACTGTTTGTTGCTAATTTTGAAGAACAATTTGTTTACAGTTCACATTACTGCCATTAGATTATTTTTGGATATGTTTCCTTGACAATATATATTTTTTTCTTTTTAAACCTGGCAAGGTTCTGAATCTGACCTTAATGAGTTTAATCAAAGAATTAACTCCTTGAGTCAACATCTAAAATTTACCATGAACCATGATTTTGAGAGTATTGATTTTTTGGACATATATACAGTTGTGGTTAACATTATTGGCACCCCTGCAGTTCAACCCCTTAATATCAAATATCGCCTTTAAAAAGGTGGCCAAACTTCAAAGGGGTACAAGGCCATCTCCAAAGACCTTGGTATTCCTGGGTCTACAGTTCACAATGTTATTAAGTAGCCTTCTGCTCAAGGAACTGGCAAGAACTTCCCAGGACGTGGGGGGGGGGGGGGAGAGCAAACCTAATCCAAGATGTCTGCGAAGGTTAGTGCGAACTGTTAGAAAAACCCCATGTACAACATCTAAGAGCTTAAGGCTGACCTGGAACAATCTGGAGTGGTGGTTTCAACCCGCACCATACACTAAACAACGACGGACTTCATGAGTGAAGGTCAAGGACCACCCCACTGCTCAAAGACAGACATAAAAAGCATGCCTGATCTTTGCCCAAACCCACCTTGAAAAACTACAATCCTTCTTGGAAAATGTTCTGTGGACAGATTAAACCAAACTCGAGCTCTTTGGCAATGCAGTCCAGCGATATATTTACAGGTGAAGAAATAAAGCTTATAAGGGAAAAAACACCCTACCTACAGTTAAATATGGTGGAGATTAATTTTTATTTAGAGATTTTTCTATACCACCTCTTCTAGAGATCAAAGGCGGTTTACAATTAACAAATGGATACATTAGACATCATTACAATCAACATATTTACAAAAGAGTTAAATACTCTCTGTGAGTGGTTAAGGTAGGGGGGGATTCATGTTAGAATTAGAAGTATTCCTGTCTGGATTAAGGAGATAGAAGCAGAGAGGATATTACAGCTAGTTATGGAGAATATGAGGAGTATATTGTTAAGTTGGGTAAATTCTGTTTTGATCCACTAAACTGCCATTATATTCAATAAAAAGGTGTGTTTTAATTACCTTGCATAAACTTTGAAGATCCCTAATGGCTCTCAGATTATCAGGAAGAGCATTCCAGAGCACAGGTGAAATGTAAGAGAATGCTCTGTTACTCATTGATCTGTTAGTATTACGGTAGTCAGTAGGGACTGCTATAGTATTTTGAGTGCATCTTCTTCTTAGTCTTTCATTAGAAAGTATGCTGATAAGTGAGTTAAGATATGAAGGGGCTGTGTCTCTCAATTGCTTAAATGTTGTCATGAGGACTTTATATTCCTTAATGTTGTGGGGCTGTTTTGCTGCCTCAGGAACTGGAGGCCTGGAACATTAAAGGAATCATGAAGTCAGAGGACTAGCAAAGTATTTAGGAGAAAAATGTGCTACCTAGTATCAACAAACTAGGTGTGGGTCAAAGGTCATGAGTCCTCCAGTAGGACAATGTCCCAAAACATATCCAAAAGTACAAAAGAATGGTTAAAAAGGAACAAATGGAATGTTTTAAACTGGCCAACAATGAATCCTGATCTCAACCCCATCGAGAACCTTTGGAAAGAGCTGAAATCTGCCATTGGTAAAAGGAATCCTGGAAACATTCATGAGATGGAACAAATCGCAGTTGAAGAGTGGGAGAAACTACCAGCAGACAGATGTACGAAACTTAGATGACTACAAGAAACATTTGGAGGCTGTCATCACTGCCAAGGGTTGCGCTACCAAATATTAGTGAAGGGTGCCATTAATCCTGTCCAGGTCATATTTTGTTTTGTTTTTTCTCAGAAATTACTACGTCTAAGTTACCGTTTTTTTTTTGTATACCTTTGAACATACTATTAAAATATTATGATCACATACTGTAGTTGGAATATTTCCAATTATTTCTCAAGATATTGTACACAACATAACACACCTAAAATGCAAGAGTGCCAATAATGTTGAATGGATTGCAGACAATATCAGTAGAACATAACAATCTTAAGATTTCAGAGTCATAATCCATACAATTTTAAATTTAATCTGCCTATCAGTCAATTTCTTAGGCTACAGAAGATTTGCTCTTCTTTGGCTATAAGCAGAGAGCACCTGATTTGATTCAGCACTTTCTTACAAGGGGATATCCATTATCAGTCTCCCAGGACGAGGTCCTTGAGGTCACCTTCTTTTTACGCACTCGCTCTGGGGACCCTTGGACAGTGTCCGCGAGCTTGCTCGGGAAACACAGGGGCTTTACGTGACTCCGAAGTTCCGTGCAGGACCTTAGAGCGCGAGGTTACCAGGGATACCGGGATCGAGTCTACCCTGCAGAAGATGTCATCCTGCTTCTGCTGGTGACTCTGGATGGCCTTGGAGAACATCTTTTTACACAGTGAGCACTCCTCCAGGTTGTGATCGGTGCCCAGACACTTGAAGCAACATTTGTGTGCGTCTGTGAGGGACATGTTTTTGGAGCACCAATCACACTTCCTGAAACCGATGGCCATTGGGGCAAAAATGGCCTCAATGAGGTTGAAGAGCTTTGGCGTGGCCAGCGGTTGAAAAAGGCGTGAAAGCAATGGGAAAGAAAAGAACCTAAAAATGAGTTCTCGAGGCCCGATGCCGGGATAGCGGGGCTCGAAGGTGGAAAAAGGACTGACACTAGACAGAAAACGCACAAATATGTATGAGAAGATTAAATATTTTCTGGGGGAACAAAATGAACATCTGAAGGGCTCTGTGGAAAAAGGGAGACTAAGTAAGATGGCACCCTTGGAGAGGAAGAGGTCCACGCATGCATGACGGCATCTCCTAAAGGCTTTCTTTGAAAAATGGGGAGATGATTCCATGAGGACTTCATCGGCATCGATGTCACTCATATGTGAGGACTAACTTTCTGCTTGTTCCTGGAGAAAATCCGTTTCCACAGTATCCACCCCGGCAATGTACAGAGCTGACAAACTAGGGGGCTCCTTGCCACCAGGGAAAACAGGAGAGCCATCACCAGGGCTTCCTCAATACTCCTCATGCCACCTTGACGATCGACATAAGCCACCATCATGGTGCTCTCCACAAACATGTGAACCGCCTGGCCCTCAACTGGGGGATGGAGACGCAGAAGAGTCAACCTGATAGCCCTCGCTTCAGGACAGTTGATGGACCACACTGCTTCTCCATGGTTCCAATGGTCCCAGACCATTCGTCCTCAGCAATGGGCTCTCCAGCCTCAGAGACTGGCATTCGTCGCCAGAAGGATCCATGAGCAATCATTTAGCGGCACATCCTTCCTCAGAAGGCTGCTGCTATCACTGCAGGTTGGCCTTCACCATCATTGGGAGTGGGGACTTGAGCTCAAACTGTTGATGAAGATCAACCCAAACTCTGGGAGCCAGCTGTGAACAGAATAGCACAAGACAATCCAACAGCCTTGGCTTTCTCCACTGGCAGAAAGATTCCACACACTTGAGTATCAAAAATGTGCTCCCAGGAACTCCAGGGACTGGGAATGCAACAACTGGCTCTTCCCCAAATGATCACCCAGCTGAGGCTTCTCAGAAGGGACACTACTTGGAGAGCTACCCAAGATGCCAGTAGTCCAGATATAGGTACACACAAATCCTTTGGCGCCGTAACGCCACCGACATCACCACCAAGACCTTGGAAAACATCCTTCGGGCAGTGGAGAGTCTGAATGGAAGGGTGGCGAACTGAAGGCGAGAGCCTAACATGGCAAAACACAGGTAATTGCTGATCCCCTGAATCAGGATATGAAATTATGCCTCAGTCAAAACCAGAGATGCCGGGAATCCCTCTGCACATCACTTGAATCCTGGATTGCAAAGGTTCTATCCAGAAACGCATGATGTGCAAGCACTCGCTGACACGCTTAAGGTCCAGAATGGGCCAGAATGTTCTTTCCGTGTTGGCCATCATAAAACAGATGAGATCCCCTGGACGATCTGGGTAGAGGCAGGTAACAGCCACCACTGTCTTCAGGAAAGGCAACTTGTCCAAAGTGATCCGCACAGTGGCCCTGTTGTTCGCAGACCCACAAGGGAGAAGTCGCAAGCAGTAGGGATCGGCACTTTGCATTCCAGGCCATAGCCATACTGAAAGAAGATTAGCACCCAGCAATCCATGGTGACCCAGGCCCATTCCTGAAGAAGAGGCAAAGCCTGCCCCCAACTGGAGGAACCAGGGAATGGGCCCCCAAAACTTTACTGCGCAGCACAGGAGGGCCCTCCTCTGGATGGGACCAAGTCCCGGGGTTCAAGCGCTCCACAACAAAGTTGAGAACAAGCCCGAAGACGATAAACAGAGGGGAAGAAAGGCTTTCCAGGCCGGTAGCGATGGGAGCCCCTGAACCCCTTGGAGTCCAACCAGCATGACTATGAACAGTGGGCGGAGGCTGATGGAAAAGGGGCTCTTGCCCTCTTCACAGGCCCCTTGGACTTGTCCTCTGGAATACAGTAAGATTTCATCTTGCCCATTTCCTTCGGCAGCTTCTTCAATTTGGACCCAACAGAAGCATCCCTTTAAGGCTAAATGGGCGAATGAGCTTAGGAAGCTGAGTCTACTGCCTATGTCTGAGCCATGCCAATGCTGGGTCATTGTTGACAGTGCACAATCCCTGGCCGCTAGACATACAAGGCCATAAATGACATCATAAAAGGAAGGCCATAGCTGACTCCAAAAGAGGGGTAGAATCATTCAGTGGAAGAGACTGAATCCGCTGGAGCAGGGCTCGAGACATCAGGCCTGCAAATATTGCCAACTGAAGAATAGCAGAAGTTGCAGTGAACTGGATCTTCAACACAAATCCACCTTTCGGTCCAGAGTATCTTTTAAGGTCAAGCCGCCTTCCACAGGAATGGTGGTCTGTCTGGTAAAGCACAGTTACTTACCTGTAACAGGTGATCTCTGGGAACAGCAGGAATTAGTCCTCACATATGGGTACGTCGGAACCGACGGAGCCTGCGCGGGAAAGCTCCCCAGGTTCCCAGAAAGGAAGCTTTTGGGGCCTCCCACAGCGCATGCGCGCTGCCTTCCCGCCTTCCTGACCAACTCTCCTCAGTTCGAGTTTAAAGCTGAGACAATAGAGAGAGGAAAGGAAAGAGAGAGAGAGATACAACTCCTAGGGGAGGTGGGTGGGTTGTGAGGACTAATTCCTGCTGTTCCCAGAGATCACCTGTTACAGGTAAGTAACTGTGCTATCTCCAGGAACAAGCAGAAATGAGTCCTCACATATGGGGACTCCCTAGCTAAGATGCCGGGGAGATCCCCTTCCAAAGGTTCCTCATCTTCCTATGGATCTCAGGCATCCATTCAGGGAAGGTGGGCAGGAGTTGTTTAAGAATGGAACAGGTGTCTGAGGACAGCCTGACCAAACAAGGCATCCCGGCGGGAGTCCTTGTCCAAGCAGTAATGGGCTGTGAAGGTATGAACCGAGGCCCAGGTGGCTGCTCGACAGATCTGATCGATGGATACAGAATGAAGATGAGCCATAGATGTGGCCATGGCTCTCACATTGTGAGCTGTGACATGGCCTTCCAGAGAAAGGTTCTTACTCTGGTAAGCAAAAGAAATACACTGAGCAATCCAATTGGACAGTGTTCTTTTTGAGACTGGAAGTCCTAAATGAGAAGGATCAAAAGCAACAAAAAGTTGAGAAGACTTTTGATGTTGCTGTGTCCTGTGGATGTAAAAGGCAAGAGCTCTTTTACAATCTAACGTATGTAGGTTCCTCTCTGCACTAGATGCATGAGGAGCTGGAAAAAAGACAGGTAGATATACCTCTTGATTAAGATGAAAAGGTGAGACCACTTTAGGCATAAAGTGAGGATTTGTCCTAAGGACTACCTTATCATGATGGAACCTTGTATAAGGTGGATTAGCCACTAAAGCCTGTAGTTCACTGATGCGGAGAGCAGAAGTGATTGCAATAAGGAAAATGACCTTCCAGGAAAGAAATTTCAAGGAGGTAGTGGCTAAGGGTTCAAAGGGTGGCTTCATAAGCTGACCAAGAACCACGTTTAAGTCCCATGCCACCGGAGGAGGCCGAATGGGAGGTTTAGTTAAAGTTAGACCTCTCATAAATCTTGCAATAAGAGGATGAGAGGAAACAGGTTGTCCATTGATAGGCTGAAGAGATGCTGCAATAGCACTCAAATGGACCCTTACAGAATTTGTTTTAAGTCCTGCATTGGAAAGATGCAGGAGATATTCGAGTAAAGAATTCAAAGGCAGTGCTAGAGGGTTAAGACCCTTTCCAGCACACCAAATGGAAAATCTTTTCCATTTAAAAGCATAAGAACGCCTGGTTGAAGGTTTCCTAGAGGAATGGAGGATATCCTTCACCTGTTGAGAAAGATTGAAGTCTTGAAGGTCTAGGCCTTCAGTAACCAAGCTCTGAGGTGAAGGGACTTGGGGTTTGGATGCCACAAAGTCCCCTCCTCTTGAGACAGAAGGTCTGGAGCAGCTCCCAGATCCAGGGAGGGTGCCTGGGAGAGATGCAGAAGTAGAGGGTACCACACTTGGCGTGGCCAGCGTGGAGCTATGAGGATCATAGATCCTTGATCCCTCTGAAGTTTGAATAGAGTCTTGGGAATCAAAGGAATGGGTGGAAAGGCATACAGGAAGGCCTGACCCCAATGAAGGAGGAAGGCATCCTTGGCCTGAGCTCCCTGACACGGAATTCTGGAACAGAACCGGGGAAGTTTGGCATTGCACGGACTTGCAAAGAGGTCTATGTCCGGGGTTCCCCATTTCTGAAAGATTCTGAGTACCTGATCCATGTGCAGGGACCATTCGTGTGGAAGCAGAACTCGACTGAGTCTGTCTGCCCAAGAGTTTTGGATTCCTGGGAGGTATACTGCCAGGAGATGGATCTGATGCTCTCTGGCGAAGGCCCACAATTTTAGAGCTTCGTTGCAAAGCGACAGAGAGCCAGTCCCTCCTTGTTTGTTTATGTAGAACATGGCTACTTGATTGTCGGTATGAACGACCTTGAGAGCAAGGAAAATTGCTCGCAGCTCCAAAAGGTTGATATGAAGGGTGGTCTCCTGTGGAGACCAAGTGCCCTGAGTGGAGAGGTCTTGGAGATGAGCTCCCCAACCTGTTTGGGAGGCATCTGTAGTGAGAGTTGCTTAGGGTAACAAAGGTTGGAAGGGGGCCCCCCAACAACAGATTTTGAGTGGATATCCACCATTGGAGAGACCAAAAAAGACATTTTGAGGTTGCTATTTGGTCTGAGAGAGCTCCTGATGCTTGGGTCCACTGGGTGGACAAAGTCCATTGAGCTGCTCTCATATGTAGGCGAGCATAAGGCACCACATGAACTGTGGATGCCATGTGGCCTAGCAGTTGTAGCATCTCCCTGGCAGTCAAGTGGCTTCTGGACTGAACTTGAGAGGCCAAGTGCACTAGACGGTGACAACGGGCCTGGGGAAGATAGGCCCTTGCAGTGGTGGTATCTAGCCATGCCCCTATGAATTCTAGGGACTGAGTAGGGGTAAGTTGAGACTTTGGCAGATTGATGACGAGTCCCAGATACTGCAGTATGCGTCTGGTGTGGTCCAGGGAAGTCTGAGCCTCGGACTGAGATGGAGCTCGGATGAGCCAGTCGTCCAGGTATGGGAAGACAAAGATTCCCAGAGAGCGTAGAAATGCAGTTACTATTGCCATGCATTTGGTGAATATCCTTGGAGCAGAGGCTAGACCGAAGGGAAGTACTCTGTATTGGAAATGTTTTCCCTGGAACAGAAACCATAGGAATTTTCTGTGGGATGGATGGATGAGTATATGGGTGTACGCATCCTTGAGATCTAGAGAACAAAGCCAGTCCTGACTCTGTAGGTATGGAAGGAGAGTGCCTAGAGAAAGCATTTTGAATTTCTCCTTGAATAGAAATTTGTTCAATTCTCTGAGATCCAGAATGGGTCTGTACCCCCCTGTTTTCTTGGGAATGAGAAAATAAGGGGAGTAAAAACCTGACCCCTGTTGAGGAAGAGGAACCTCTTCTATTGCCTTTTGGGCGAGAAGAGTGGTCACCTCCTGACCCAACAGGTACAGGAGAGATGGCGGAGAATTGAATTGTCTCACCATGGTATGGGGAGGAAGGCTGGAGAAATGTAGCTTGTAGCCCTCTCTGATGATAGAGAGGGTCCACTGCCCTGATGTGATTTGTTCCCATCTGGGAGCAAAATGAGTTAACCTTCCTGGAATGGTGAGAGGCTCTGGTTGTTGCAGAGCCAGAAAGGTTAAGTTCTCTAGAATCAAGTCAAAAACTCTGAGGGGGTTGGGACTGCTGGACTGTAGCAGCCCCTGTAGACTTTGTTCTGGCCTGTTTAGATTGCTGACGCTTAGGAGTAAAGCGAACTTGGGAAGATTGCTGGCCAGTATTTGTGGAAAATCTGGTCTTTTTATAGAAAGGCTTCTTAAAAGGTTTTTTCTTGGCAGGGGTAGAGGTAGACTTAGAAAGTCTATCTAAAGCAGCATTCTCTGCATCCATTTGAGTGGCTTTGATTTGCCACTCCTTGCCAAACAGATTTTCACCTGTACAGGGCAGATTGCCCAAGCCTTCTTGTACCCAGGGTTCCAAATCAGAGGCCTGGAGCCAAGCAAGTCTGCGAGCAGCTATGGCAATGCCAGAGGCTCTGCTAGCTCCCTCAAAAGAGTCAAAGGCTGCTCTGTTAGAGAACTTTGAAACATCTTGAGTTTGCTTTAGCAAAAGAAGGAACTCCTCCTTTTTATCCTCTGGGATAAAGGGGAGAAAATGACGTATCTTCAGTGCAATCTCTTTCAAAAACATGCCCATATAAAGGCTGTATGAATTGATTCTGGCAATAAGCATGCTAGCTTGGAAGATTTTTCTACCAAAAGCATCCAGAGTCCTACATTCTCTTCCTGGAGGGGTAGAAGAGTGCCTTTTGGTACTCTTTATCCTTTTCATAGCAGACTTCACCACAATAGAGTGGTGAGGGAGCTGAGTTTTTTGAAAACCAGGAGAAGGAGGAACCCGATACATGGTGTCCAAACGTCGAGAATGTGGAGATAAAGTGAGAGGAGCCTCCCACAAGTCCATCATGTGTTCTTGAAGAATTTCATGTATGGGTAAGGTGGCTGCCTCTTTGGGAACCTTAGAGTATCCTAAAATATCCAATTTTTTTTGCTCTAGGTTCTTTTTCAGAGGTTACAGATATGGAGAGTCCTTTAGCTACTTCAATAATGAAGTCTTGAAAGGACAAATCCTCTGGAGGAGACATTCTCCTTTTTGGAGAGGAGGGCTCCTCAGGAAGAGTAAAAGAGACATCAGCAGAATCATCTGAGGTATCAGAATCTTCAGAAGATTCAAAGTATCGTCTATTAGCCTCCAGAGATCGATACGCGTACCAACCGGTATCGACATTGGGCGTACCGGGAATCGGATCGGTATCGAGAAAATCTCCGGAACCGGAGACCGGAACCGGCATACTACTGGAAGTAGATGCTCTGGGTACCAGTATCGGTTGTGGTACCGGAACCGGCGGAAGCGATTGTCGCAGTACCGAGGGCATTGCAGCATTAATGAAAGCCAGTATGGCTTGCTGCATGGATTGTACCGTAGTACCCATAGACGCCACAGCTGCCTGGATGTCGGTACCGGTGTTAGCCGGTACCCCAGAGCAGTCTAACAGGTGATCGGTCGAGGCCGTGCCATCGATGTCTACCTGTAACCCCATAGGAGGAGCTTTGGAAGCCGGAGCTTCCCGCCGGGGTTGTTTGGCTGGGGCAGGGTCCTCAGGGTCATACCCAAGGGCCTCTCGCTGCTTAGAGGGAGATTTGCCCTTTGAGGACCTGCCTGAAGAATGTTTGGTTACCTGAGATCCATCAGGAGAGGAAGACCTGGAAGATGTTGATGCTGGGGTATCCGCAGAAAACAGCATATGAAATTTGGCTGCTCTGTTCTGTAAACCCCGTTTGGACATCAGAGAGCAGGATGGACAATCCGGAATGGAATGGTCAGGCCCCAAACATTTAAGACACCATTCATGGGTATCTGTGACTGAAATAGTACTGGTACACTTGGTGCATTTTTTGAAACCAGAGGCTGGTTTCTCCATGAGGGAGAATCTGAGAAGGCCTAGAGGCCTCACAGAAAAAACACACCAAGTGAAGAAAAAGTAATAATTATTATTTTTTCTTTTTAAGAAATAAAGAAATAAAGACCGGCGGTACCGGTTCGGAATCGGGGAAGGCAGACACGCGGTCCAAGAAACAAATTAAAATAACAATTTCTTCAGCGGTGACAGGAACACGACCTGCTGGCTCCGTGGAAAAAGAAGAACTGAGGAGAGTTGGTCAGGAAGGCGGGAAGGCAGCGCGCATGCGCTGTGGGAGGCCCCAAAAGCTTCCTTTCTGGGAAGCTGGGGAGCTTTCCCGCGCAAGCTCCGTCGGTTCCGACGTACCCATATGTGAGGACTCATTCCTGCTTGTTCCTGGAGATCGCCATGACCTGCATATCCACCTCGGAAACATCAAACCACACAACGTACTCCTTTCTCCAGGAAAGTATGCATCCTCTGATACACCCTTAGCCCCTAAAGCGGGGAGATGAAAGAACCTCACTCCGATCTGAACAGGCCCTTGAGCACCTCCGGGAACGGGAAGACAGTTGTGGATTTCTGCATACCTTGCAGAAGTGGATGCATCCTCAGTTCCTGCTCCGTGCCTGGAGCAATCGCAAGCTCAAAGTGGATGAGACCCTGGGAAACAATGCCTCCAGTTCCTTCTTCCAGAACAGGCAAACATCATTGGCCTCCTCACAATCCTTTGTAAGCGAGATTACTTCTTCATCCACATCAGACAACTGTATCCAAGTCACAGTCCAGATCTCTGACAGATCCCAGTTGATCCCCCATCTCCAGAGGACACCCTTTGCAGTGGATGCTTAGCCATAGGCAATCGAACAAGTCTTTCAATCATCTCGGCCTGCCACTCTTGAGACTGCGCTCGAGGGAACCCAGAGGCCACAGGGTCTGAATTTCCCATGTCAGAATGGACACGTTTGTTGTAAAGGAAAAGAATTCCAGGGAGGACAATCTGGACTCTGGAAGCTCTCCTCACGGAAATGATCCCCCTACACCAGGGGACAAGCAGCGCAGAGCATGGTCGCCGGATCATCCAGGAGAGCAATCCCTCCAGGGACAACTCAGAAGCTGCCATGCCAGAAGAGCAGAGTCCAGAAGTCAGAGATGAGGCACCTTGCTTGCCACAGGCCAATCGATTCCTGAAGAAGGCACAGTTAAAGTTATCACAACAGCCCGCGCTAAGACCACAGTGGCCCGAAGGTGCGTGTTAACTATACTTTTACTGCATTGTGTGTTACAGGGCGGAACACGCATACAGACTGCATGACTATCAGGCACACAATAGGAGAAAACACTATTAACGTGCAGAAAACAGCGGGAAACCCCCACATTGCACCAACGGTTATCAGTGGTCTTCCCCGAGTTGCATCTCACACAGATGAAATTGGGGGCCCTCCAACAAGGACAGATCCCTCTGAGAGCTTTCTGTACTCTTCAGGAGACAGAAGTGTGGGGAGGGGGGGGAGACAGAGAAGAAGGGAGGGGGCATTGAGGTTGTGTGAGGCTACTGCACTCTTCCAGATCTTTGCAATTTTTGGCTGCTCAACAGGCTCTTATCATGAGAAGTGCGTGAAGCTGAACCAGTTTTTCCCTCCTCCTATGACTACAGAAAGACCGCAGTCTAGTGGAGCCTCCCACATTGCGCTTAAGTGAGAAAGTCACCTTTCTGTAACCAAAGTGGTCATTCACGAGTGTTTAATCAATCTCTTTTTCCTCTCAATCTTCAGATTTTCTACAGAGAGGAGAAAACCCATCCACCATCTGCTGGAGACAAAAAAAAATTGAGGGACCTCTGGTGGCTGAGGAGAATAGAGGCATTAGAGTGATGTCTTTGAAACCTGGGCTTTTCATTGGTTCTTTGTCGCCACCAATCTGCTGGTAGGGGAACACAACCTACTTGTCTGGACTGGTCTAGCAGGACAATATGGAACCTCTATTCCCAAAGTGCTGGTTATCCAGCAACTGAATTTCTCCCTTCTACTGCAGGTCGCTTTTTATAATAAATCACAATGAGATCAGTGGGCGGGTGCAGAGTCAGTCCCTGCATTTGGCCAGATCCATCCTTCAGCATAAAGTTGCTGGGAAGGCAGACAAAGGGGAGAAAGAAAACAGACATGGTGAACTTCTAAGGCCAGTTTTCGTATACATAACTAGGCTAAAAAGTAGAGACAAACATTTGCTGTAATTTATTCTAGGAAGATAGTTTTATATATAAATTTGCGTGTAAAATGCTGATTTATACATGTAAATGGGTTCTTCTAAAATTAGGTCATACCTGAAGTACACAGTGGAGGCCAGCATGCACTTGTACAGTGGGTGTGCTCGGGGCAGAGTCATAATTTATGCACATATTTTATAAAACATGCACTAACATGTCTATGCCTTCAGTTTAGGTGTTATTTCTGCTGTATTTGTGCTAGTATATTATAAATACATATAAGTGCCTATGTGTCTGTATAAAATGGGTTTAAAATAAGGGGTCTTTCTGTCCTACTAATATAGGAGCCCTTTAATAAAACAACCCACTGGGAGGTAATGTGGGGGGTGAGAAGGAGACTCTCAGTCTTCCATCTCCACCCTTTACAGAGCTGTAGAGTGCTGGATGTACAAAGTCATTACCTGTGCAAACCTCATCCGGTTCCTCTGATAGGCTGTCTTCTGCATTTTGGTTGTATCCACCAGCTGGAAGCTGGTTTCATCCTCCTCGTGGAAATAAGCATACTGATTTCCCCCACCAAACTGTGAGGAGTACTTATCTGAGGAGAAAAGAGACCTCTTACTCATCAGCTGAGAAACCTGTTCCTCATTTCCTTGTGAGGAAATATGACTGTCTATGTGGGAGCAATACCCTCTCCCTCCCAAGTGGAGCTCAGAAGCATGATTCTGAATAGCTTCTAAAAGATACATCATTCCCACTCTAAATAGGATCATGCTCCATTTGTGCACATTTTTCAGAGTCTGCACTGCAACCTGTGGAAATTTAAACATGCTCTGTCTCCATGGCAGCAAAAAGCCCTGAGCATGTCAGAGAAGAACACTAAGGTAACTGGAATTGGACAGATGCAAGCAGCCCCACTCTGGCTACACTTGCAAAAGGCACAATCGCACTTACTAGTGTATCGTTTATCCTGATAGGTGGCCCCAGTCCAATCGGCAACCTAGAGGAAACGAGAAAATCAAAGTGAATAGTAAGGCAGAATAGGGAAACATACTGGAGCAAAGAAGTAGCTTAGAGATTACAGCAACAATAGTGACTAGAGCAGGGAAGTCAGGGTGTAAATCCCACTGGTGCTCCTTAGGACCTTGGGCAAGAAACTTTACCTTCTGCTGCCTTAACTATAAAAACTTAAGACTGCAAAGCCATTGGGCCAAGAAAATACTTTATCAATGAAAAGCTGTGCTAAAGCCAAAATAATTCAGGGAAATAAACTGTTTTATAATTTTTGAACAATGCTAATACAAAGCAGTTTAGATAACAAAAAGAAAAAATCCGCTACATAAAACAATACAAAACACACTAGCTACCAAGCCATCAAAAAGAATGATGGGACAGCTGTTAGGCAATTAGCCAAAGTGTATTTCACCTACCAACTATGATATATTATTCGAAACATAGTGGATCACAAAGTTACAACAGATTACAGGGAATATAAGGTGACATTTTACTTACCAAATAACATCCTTTCCTGGAGTCCTGCTAGACCAGTCCAGAGAAGTGGGTTGTGTTTCCCTACCAGAGCTGTGGAGACGGAGAAACATTCCAGAGGCTTCTTAGGACAATATCCTGCCGTGAACAGCCAGTACACTTAGGGCATACCCTCAGTGTTCATAACCAAGCACATGATCAAGAATCCCTGACCACACACAACCTCAGTAAAAATAGCAAGGTTCAACAGAACAAGAATCATAACTATGTACAGAATCGGCTTCAAGCTAAAGGCTTGACAAAAGAGTATAAGCCCACAGATCCAACCACAGAGAATACAGCAGACCAAAAACAAGTTTCAGGGGCGGGTCCTGGACTTGTCTAACAGGATCACGTAAAGGACAGATATTCCAGCGATTGGGACTGCTCCAAGTGACTCTTTTCACAACTGATCACCCAGTTGAGACTCTCCAGAAACTATACTACATGGGTCGACACCCAAGACACTTCTGAATGTGATCTGGCTCGAACGAGCCAATCGTTCAGATATGGGTGAACACAGATCCCTTGGTACCTCAGTGCTGTGGCTGTCTCCACCACCACCATAATCCTCGAAAATGTCCTTGGGGCAGTAGAGAAACCAAAGGGAGAGTGGCAAACTGAAAAGGAGAGCTAAGCATGGCAAAATGGAGAAAGAGCTTCTGATCCTCATGGATAGGAATGTGGAAATAGGCCTTGGCTAGACCCAGAGACATAAGGAACTCCCCTACGCTGCACCACCTGGATCAGTGATCATAGAGTCTTCATCTGGAAGTGTAGAGTTCAAAGGTAGGCGTTGACCCCCTTGAGGTTGACTGGCCAAAAGGAACCATCCCTTCTTTGGCACTACAAAGTAGATGGAATACTGGCCCTTGCCTTGCTCGGCAGAGAGGACCGAGACAACTGCCCGCAAACAGAGCAATCTGTCCAATGTGATCTGAATGGTGGCCCTTTTGTCCAATGATCCATATGGGGAGATAGTGAAAGCATCCGGGACAGGTTCTCTGCATCCCAGAATATAGTCGTGCAGATTGATGTCTAGCACCCACGATCCTCAGTGACCTCGCCCACTCCTGGTAAAAAAAAAAAAAGCACAGCCTGCCTGCCACCCACTGGAGGTAAGCTTGCAGTGGGCCCCCAATCCATCATTGCTCCGGATGGGAGGTAGAAACTTTGGAGGTGGTGGTTTCCCAGGGTCCAAAAGCTCAACAAAAGGACCGAATCCAGACCCGAAAATCAGAAGAGGAAGAGAAGGTGGGCTATGGGGGTCCCAGGAACTCCAGGAGCTAGGTTATCAGGAATGAAGAAAATGGGCAAACTAAGGAAGAGGATGCACCCGATCACTTTCCAGGCTCCTTTGGCCTATCCTCCAGGAGGTAATGAAGTTTGGACTTACCCAAATCCTCCCCAAACAAAAGCTTCTCTTTAAGGGCCAGCTGGGACTTGGAGGCCACTGTCCACCAGTGATGCAACCGTGTCACCATCAACAGAGCAATATCCTAACCGCTAATCAGATGGGATCATACATAGTGTCCGACAGAAAGGATGTTGCCAACTCCAGAAGAAATGTAGTATCCTCCAGAATGAAAGACCGAATCCAGTGAAAAGAGCTGGAGTCATCAAGACCCATACATACAGCCAACTGGAGAATAATTGAGGCAGCTGCAAACTGACTGAAGAGAGATTCCATCTTATGATCCAGGCGGTTTTTTAGGGTGCACCACACTCCACTTGGATGGTCGTCTGCTTCATTACCGCAATGACATATGCATCCACCCAAGGCATGCTAAACCACATGGTATAGTCCTCCTGTGGTAGGGCGTAAAGATTTGTAAGGACTCTCAGCACCATCATTGGGGACCTGGACAAGTCACACGCTGAGCGGACTATGTTCTCAATAGCCTCTGGCAGAGACGACCCCCTGCAGAGGGGGTCTACTTGTGGCCCCTGTTCAAGCTATCAGAGGGTCAGACAAATGCAGTACAGAAGATACTTCAGCAATTAGAGCCACTAGTTCCTCCTTTTTGAGCAAGTGGATAATACTGGAAAATGAAATTTTACTTATCGTTAATTTCCTTTCCTGGAATCCCACTAGACCAGTCCAGATTAGCAGGTTAACTTTCCCCTCTCAGCAGAAGATGGAGACAGAGAACCAATCAGAAGCTTCGGCTACGCCCCTTTGTGGCAGTAACCCAATCCCCTCTAGGGGGTCAGCTTTAGTTAATCACTGTCAAAGCATAAGGTCTCCTAACGTTGAACTGTAACCACTATTAAGTGCTAGAACTGAAATCTGTGTCTCCCTCCTCCCCCCCCCCCCCCCAAGCACAGGATTTCCGGAACTATGTACCGGAAGCTGTGCATAGCAGAACTATGTACAAGGCAGAACCAAGCCCACCAGCAAACAAGCTGAAATCTCACTGCTGTAGGTATATGCGAGCATTGGTCCTGCAAGACCAGAAATTATGGGTGGGTTCTGGACTGGCCTAGCAGGATTCCAGGAAAGGAAATTAACGGTAAGTAAAATTTCACCTTCCAGCTCATCCTGCTAGAGCAGTTCAGACTAGCGGGAAGTACCAGGGCACCTCCAGGCGGGAAGACCCAGTTGTGGCCAACACAGCAGCTTCAAAGCACGCTGCTTCCCTGGCTTGGAGGTCCAAGCGATAATGCTGAGCAAAGGTAGAGTGAGAGGACCATGTCGCTGCCTGGCAAATATCCAACGGCATGAAGTGTGACCTCTCTGCCCAAGACACCGCTTGGGCTCTCGTGGAATGAGTCTAATTCCTCTGGTACAGGCTTGTTATGCAGGATATATGCTGATTCAATAGTTTGGTTAATCCACTGCGCAATGGTGGATTTCAAAACAGCCTGCCCTTTACAGGCTCCGGCTGTCAAGACAAAGAGCCTGTCCAAAAGACGGAAAGGGTTGGTATCATCTGCAAAGAGGCAAACCTTACCCGACAGCCCTTCCGCTATATCACTAACAAAGATGTTAAAAAGAATCGGACCAAGGACAGATCCCTGGGGCACACCACTGGTAACATCCTTCTCCTCAGAGTGAGCTCCATTTACTTGTACTCTTTGTTGCCTCCCACCCAACCAATTTCTAACCCAAGCAGTAACTTTAGGGTCCATCCCTAGGGTGCTCAGTTTGTTTATAAGTCGCCTGTGAGGAACAGTGTCAAAGGCTTTACTGAAATCTAAATACACCACATCTAGAGCTCTCCCTCGGTCCAACTCCCTGGTCACCCAGTCAAAGAAATCAATCAGATTTGTCTGACAAGACCTGCCTCTGGTGAATCCATGCTGCCTCGGATCCTGTAATCCGCTGGACTCCAGAAACCTCACTATTTTCTCTTTCAGCAGCATTTCCAATAATTTACTCACCACCGAAGTTAAACTAACCAGCCTGTAGTTTTCAACCACATCCTTACTTCCGCTTTTGTGTAAAGGCACCACATGAGCCTTTCTCCAGTCCTTTGGCACCACTCCCGACTCCAACAAGGCATTGAAAAGGTCAGTCAGTGGAGTTGCTAGAACGTCCCCAAGTTCCCTCAGTATTCTAAGGTGTATCCCATCCGGTCCCATCGCTTTGTCTACTTTAAGTTGAGCTAGTTTCTCACGAACACAGTCTTCTGAAAATTGTTCAAGATGTCCCTCGCTTCTGTTCCTATTTGTGGGTGTTTTCTGAGGTCCTGCTCCTGGTTCTTCATCTGTGAACACAGAAGAAAAATATTTGTTAAGCAATTCCGCTTTATCCTTATCAGCTTCTACATATCAGCTTCCCCAAGCTTATCTCCATGTTAAACCCCCTGTTCTATGTAAACGACGGGCAATGTATCTGACCAAGTGTTATATTGTTTTAATGTAAACCGCACTGATGACAAATAGCGCGGTATATAAGAAATGTGAAATAAATAAAATAAATAAAAATATATTCCCCCCCTGCACCCTTGAGTCTGACAATACCACTTTTGCCCTTCCTCTTCTCACTAATATATCTGAAAAATGTCTTATCCCCCCATTTTATTGCCTTGGCTATTTCCTCCTCCTTTTGAATCTTTGCCTTCTTGACTACTTTGCAAGCTTCTCTAAGTTTTTCCAAATACAGATGCCTGTCTTCCTCTCTCTGTGATCTCTTGTATTTCATGAAGGCCTCCCTCTTTTTCTTCACTTTTTCAGCTACTTCCTTCGAAAACCATAGCGGTCTCCTTTTCCTTTTGCCTTTATTTACCATTTTAACAAAAAGGTTGGTTGCCCTTAAAATACCCCCTTTCAGTTTTGCCCACTGTTTTTCTACATCCCCCAGCTGTTCCCATCCCACTAACGACTCCCTGAGGTATTGGCCCATCTTCGCAAAGTTAGTCTTCCTAAAGTCTAAGATCCTCACCTTGGAATGGATTCTAACAGCCCTAGTCCTAATACTGAACCACACCATCTGGTGATCACTGGATGCAAAATGATCGCCCACTACAACAGCAGAAACACTTTCACCATTGGTAAGCACCAAGTCCAGTATGGCCCCTTCACGTGTGGGGTCTGTTACCAATTGCCTGAATAGTTCTCCCTGTAGAGAATCCAGGATCTCCTTACTTCTAGATGATACTGCAGCAGGAATGTGCCAATCAACATCTGGCATATTGAAATCTCCTATCAGTAGCACTTCCCCTTTCCTAGCATATGCTGCATATGTCTTCAATTAACTCTCTGTCCACCTCTTCCTCTTGTGAGGGAGGTCTGTATATCACATCAATGCAAATAGATTTCTCTTTCCCTCTTTCTAGTTTAACCCACAATGCCTTCTCTCTCCCTTTTAAGCTCTGTAATTCCAAAGCTTTAATAGTAGTTTTTACATATAGTGCCACGCCTCCTCCCCTTCTTCCTACCCTGTCCTTTCTGAATAAAGTATAGCCAGGTATAGTTACATCCCAATCATAGTTTTCTGTGAACCATGTTTCTATAACTGCCACTAAATCCAAGTCAGCCACTCCCACCAAAGCTTCAACATCAGGGATCTTATTTCCCATGCTACGGGCATTTATACACACTGCTTTCCATATGTTACCCGTTACCCATTTCCATAAAGGTCTCGTGTCTCCTTGCTGCGAGAGGGGAGAAGGGCCCTCTAAAAGCACATCCAAAGCTTCCATGCAAGAATCGCAGTAACCAGAATCCAGCAACCTAAAGAGAAATTAGACTTACCTGCTAAGTGTTGTTCCTTGAGGAACTCCAGTCCAGTCCCGCACCTCTGGGTAGTGCACCTCCTCCCACAGCTTGGAGACTGGGCATGTCAGAATTCTGAAGCCACTAGCACATATACTACTGGCACCTCCCACCAGCTCCCAGTGACCTACTGACAAAGCAGACTAAGAGGAGCAACAAATAAGTAGCTAAAATATGAATTGAAAGTTATTAATCAAACAATGAAACCCAACAGGTAAATATGAACATCACCCTTAAATGTCCTCCTTCAAACCCCGAGGAATTCCTCCTTCGCCGCCCCAAGGCCTGAGAGAATGAAAGAGAGAGAAAACTAGTGAGAAAACAAATAGTCTGAGACACGCAAACTTCGTGACTACCACTCTCACCGATTAAGCTGATGCAAACGTAGAAGTTACTCGCCTGCACACAAAAACACCCGGGTGGGATTCGGGACTGGACTGGAGTTCCTCAAACAAACAATTAGCTGGTAAGTCTAATTTCTCTTTCCTTATCGCCCCCCTCCAGTCCAGTCCCGCACCTCTGGGATGTATCAGAGCAGTAAATCAATGGGAGAGACCGCCAGACCAGCTTGCAACACTGCCGATCCGAAACAGGCATCCCCCACCGCCTGAATATCCAGATAATGCTTATTGAAAGTATGCAAAGAAGACCATGTAGTCGCCTTGCACATTTCCACTGGAGGAACTAACGTACATTCCACCCACAAAGCTGCCTGAGCTCTGGTAGAAGGAGCCCGCAACCCCAAGGGAACTTGACAACCTTGCAACAAAATAAGCTGAAGAAATCGCCTCGTGGAACCATCTAGAAATAGAAGCTTTGGCCGCTGCTTCTCCCTTACGCGACCCTGCAAACAGAACAAACGATCCGTCTTACGAAAAGGTTCAGACTTTTTAGATAAAGACGAAGAATCCTCTATGTCCAGCAAACGCAAACTACGCTCCGAACTACTATCCCCTGAAGGCCTCAATACTGGTAAAGAGACCGATTGGTTGACATGAAAAGGTGATACCACCTTTGGCAGGAATGACGGAACGGGACGCAACACTACCTTATCCTTAAAGAAGGATAGAAAGGGCTCCCGACAAGATAAAGCCTGCAACTCAGAAACTCAGCGCGCCGAGCAGATTGCTACCAAAAAGACAGCCTTCAAGGTCAAATCCTTCAACGAAGCTTGACGCCTCAAGGGTTCAAAGAGCTCTTTCGTCATTGCACTGAGGACCAAATTAAGATCCCAAGGTGGAAGTACTACTCTTTTCGGCAGCCACAGACAAGACACCG
This sequence comes from Ichthyophis bannanicus, assembly GCA_033557465.1. Taxonomy (NCBI): domain Eukaryota; kingdom Metazoa; phylum Chordata; class Amphibia; order Gymnophiona; family Ichthyophiidae; genus Ichthyophis; species Ichthyophis bannanicus. Next base: position 957,736,358 of record CM066031.1, read on the forward strand.
CCCTTAAAAAAAACCACAGTACATCTGGATGAGAGCCCAACGTGACACCCTGAACCTTTCCGCGATAGCAAGAGATGCCAACTGCACCCTCAACGAGCTTGCCACTAGACCCTTGTCAAAACCATCCTGCAGAAAGCTCAAGATTTCCGGAATTGAAACCGCGGATGGACCTGCTTGTCGCACCACGCACCAATCTTCAAAAATACGTCAGACGTGAACATAAGCCAGCGAGGTTGATCGTTTTCTGGCTAAAAACAAGGTAGAGATCACCGCTCAAGAGTAACCCTTCTTCCTTAACCTTGTCCTTTCAAGGGCCAAGCCATAAGGCAGAACCGATCCACTTGCGGCATCCGAAGAGGTCCCTGTTGCAGGAGATCGTCCCGGATCAGAAGATGCCAAGGAGGGCCATCAAGCAGACGCATCAGGTCTGCGTACCACGGAAGGTGAGGCCAATCCGGGGCGATCAAAATTATCCGCCCCTGATGGGCCTCTATGCGTTGAATCACCCGACCTATGAGCGCCCAAGGCGGGAAGACATATAGGAGACCTTCTGTAGGCCACGTTTGCAACAATGCATCCAGCCTCTCAGACATCCTCTCTCGCCTCCTGCTGAAGAAGCGACCTACCTTGGCTGAGCTGAACGTGGCCATTAGAACTATTATGGGTGAGCCCCATCTGTGTATTGTCCGCGTGAAGTTCCCATTCTCCAGGGTCTACGCGAACTCGAGATAATCAGCTGTCACATTGTCCACTCCCGCAATGTGCACCGCCGAGAGCCTGAAGCCGACTTTCCACCCAGTTGAACAAAGCCGCCGCTTCTTCCGCCAGAGCCATGCTGCCTGTACCCCCTTGCCTGTTGAGATATGCCACCACGGAGGCATTGTCTGACACAACTCGAACCGCTCGACCTCGAAGGTTGGACTCGAATGCATGGAGTGCTAGAGTCACTGCTTCTCAACTCCAAACGGTTGATTGACTACTGCACTTCCAACACATTCCAAACCCCTTGAGCAGAGTGTCCCCCACAATAAGCTCTCCAACCTGCCAGACTGGCATCAGTTAAGACAGGAACCCACTGCAGCTGCTCAAGAGGCATGCTCGCCGCCAGATTCTCTGGAAGAAGCCACCACTGAAGAGACTTTCTGACTCCCTTCGGACAAGGAAGCTGTTTGGACAGAGAATCCTCCTGATGGGACCAGTGGCACAGCAGAGTTATGCAGAGGACGCATGTGCGCTCTCGCCCATGGTACCACCTCTAGAGTTGCTGCCATCGTTCCCAGCACTCGCAGATACTGCCAGGCCAACGGAGCACGGCTCTTCAAGAAGGTGCTCACCAAGAGACGAAGACCTTGAACCCTGTGATCCGGCAGAAACACCGATCCCAGTCGCATGTCGAAGCGAACTCCCAAATACTCCAGAACCTGAGTGGGTACCAACCGGCTCTTGGCCATGTTGACCACCCAGCCGAGGCCCTCTAGAAACTGAACTACTCTGGCAGTAGCTCGTACACTTTCCTCCCTGGACTTTGCTCGAATTAACCAATCGTCGAGATGGGGGTGTACCAATACCCCCTCTCTGCGAAGGGCCGCAGCCACTACCACCATCACTTTTGGTGAAAGTGTGCGGTGCCGTTGCCAGGCCGAAAGGTAACGCCTGGAACTGAAAATGTCCCCAAGGCACTGCAAACCATAGAAAACGTTGATGCTCCGGCTTGATCGGAATATGCAAGTACGCTTCGGTAAGATCGAGAGACGTCAGAAACTCTCCCTTTCTCACCGCCACAATAACAGAACGCCAGGTTTCCATACGAAAATGAGGCACCCGTAGACAACTGTTTACCCCTTTTAGATCCAGAATTGGACGAAAGGACCTGTCTTTTTTGGGAACCACAAAATAAATTGAGTATCGACCACAACCGCAGTGGTCTAGAGGCAATGGAATCACTGCTCCTAACTGAAGTAAACGAGACAGCGTCTGCTCTACCGCTACTGCCCTCGAACGAGTCCTGCAGGGCGAAAGAACGAATGATTCGGCCACTGGCCTGACGAACTCGCGAATGACCTCCAAACACCCAACGGTCGGATGTTATCTGAGACCAGGCTGAGAGAGAATCCCGAAGCCAACCACCCACAGGATGCACCACCACCTGGACTCTCCTGGCTTCACTGGGTCTTACGAAATCCTGAGGAAAAGGGGCTAGCGAAACCTCTGCCCGCCCCTCGGAATCCTTGCCCACGAGAGGTAAACCACCCTCTTTGGAAAGCTCCCAAACGCGAGGAACGAAAACGTCTGAAATCCCAATGTGACCTCTAGCTGTTGGAGCTGCCCGACCGGGCTTTGGCTTATCCTCTGGCAAGCAACCACCTTTGGATTCCCCCAAATCCTTGACTAACTTGTTGAGATCTTCTCCGAACAACAGCTTGCCCTTAAAAGGAAGCTTGCTGAGGCGTGACTTGGATGAACTATTCGCTGCCCAATTCCGAAGCCAAAGATACCGCCGAGCCAATACCAGAGACGCCATGCTATTAGCCAATGCTCTAATGAGATCATAATGTGGATCTGCTAAGTAAGCCACACCAGATTCTAATCTAGTAACATCTGCCATCTGGTCCTGCGCCTAGTCGACCGGACGCTGCAGGTGCTGTGATCAATGAAGGCAGGCCCTAGCCACCCAAGCTCTACAGACAAATGCTTGTAAGGATAGTGCATTGACCTCAAAAACTTGTTTCAACAAAGAGCCTAGCCTCCGGTCCTGCCCATCCTTGAGGGCCGCACTGCCCTCCACTGGAATGGTAGTCTTTTTGGTAACAGCTGAGACAGCTGCATCCACGCATGGAGAACGAAATGTTTCACGTTCTTGATCAGACAAAGGGTAGAGGCGGTTCATAGCCCTTACCCCCCGGAGCCCTGCCTCAGGCAGATCCGATTCATCCTGAATCATCTGTCTGACCACACGATGAACAGGAAACACCGCTTGAGTCTTCCGTACTGCCTGAATGAGAGGGCCTTCCACCGCGTCATCCTCCATCGGTGGCCCCACTGACAGGTTAAGTGCCTGCAGCGACTCCGTAATTAAGGCCGTCAACTCCTCTCTGCGAAAGGCACGAATGATTCTAGCCTGGTCTCCCGGCTCTGGAATTTCACCTTCCTCCAAATCCTCTACGCCAGCTTCTGGTTCGATGTCCAAATCATCCTCCTCAAACCAGTCTGCTTGCACTGGGTGCTCTTCTATGGAACGAGCTCTCTTAGCTGATCGCGCACCCGAGAACTCAACAGTTTCCGCGGTAGGCCGAACCGCCACTGTCCCGACCATCGAAAGTCCCGCAGCGGCCCCCTGCCGTCGTAAACAAAAAGCCTGGTGCAACAAACATTGCAAATTCTGGGGAAAACTCCCCCAGAGCAGTTGCCCCCAAAGCCGTCGAGGTACAGGGACCTGGAACCAACTGTGCCAAGCTCTGCGGCAAAGCAGGTGCCTCTAGCAGGGGAGTACTACCCAAAGGAACTAGAGTCTCCTGCGCAGGCAAGGACGGTACCTCCTTAGCTTTATCCTGGAGCTCCTGCTCCATGCTTAGCGCCTCGGTTGCGCAATTGCAGTAAACCCCAGCATCAGAGACTGTGCCACGACGGGTACCGCAGACGAGACACTGAGGACGCGCCAGCTTGAGCCCGAATCCCTGCACTGTGCCCAAAAAAAATATATCAAGAGCAAAGATGGCAGATCCACAGTCTGTGATCTGCCTTTTTTTTTTTTTAAACTCTCAAAACCAAACGTTCTGCCTTTAACTAATCCAATCTACTACTGAAAATGAAACTACAGTTTGAAAAAATAGCAAAAAACTGAGAATAAAACTGACCCAACGAAGAAAACCACGCAGAGAAAAAACGCGGGAAAAACAGCCCGATGTATGAGGGAGACAGAAAACATGAAAACTAACCCCCCACGGGACTCTAGGCCACAAAGGCAGACTCACTGCGGTTCTCCTGCAGTCGGGCACTCACCTCCGAGGCAGCAGAACAGCTAAAAATCCTCCTGCTCTCACTGTGGCTGCAATCGATGGTCAGATTCCCTTCCCCCGAGGCAGTGAGAACCACCGGCAAAGCAGCCTGATAGGAACCGCACTGAATGACCTGCACTCCCGATGAAATAGAGACCCAGCAAGGCAGCAGGGAACTCCTCTACAGTTCAACTCCCCTCCGCGCAGACAAGGAGGGGAGTGAAAGAGCGAAATAGAAAACGGCAGCCGTAAGCCAGAAATCCCTCTGTCGGTTCAAGTCCCGTTCAGATTTTTTTTTTAAAACTAACTTTACTACCCCCAAATAAAACCAAATTTAGGAGAGACCATAAAATTAAAGATTAAAACCTAGCTACTCTAACTGAATTGCTCCTTATTCGTTCCTCAGTGAGCCCAGCACTTAGGCTCACCACCTCCAGCTGCATGGAGACTGAGCACACTGGGAGCTGGTGGGAGGTGCCAGCGGTATATGTGCTAGTGGCTTCAGAATTCTGACATGCCCAGTCTACAAACTGCGGGAGGAGATGCACTACCCAGAGGTGCGGGACTGGACTGGAGGGATGATAAGGAACTCTCCACTTTCCACACAGCAGGCAGAATTTCTTAGAAGCAGATTATGTGACTGTGCCAACAATGTGAATCTTAGATGCCGCTAATCACTCTGACTTCACAGGCTAAGTGCACACTGATAAGGAATGCTGCAGCCGCACAGGCACTAACACTGCGAACTACAGCCGCGCTCAGAGTAAAGGCACGTAGTTAATGCTCAGTACTGTAAGACACGCAAAGCACAGCTAACGTGCGCAGGCAGCTCAACGAGCCAGGAAAATGGCGTGAAACCTGGCATCACACCAACGAACGCACCGCCCAGAGGATGAGATCGGGTAGCCCCCACCAAATAAGTCAGATTTAGCTTTGGTAGTCACCCCTGGGGAGCCCAAGGCAGGCAAACCATTCCAGGCTCAGTGCAACTCCCCTGCTACCAGGACCTGCAGGCACATATATCCGAGGAGCCTTCTTGTAATCTTCAGAGGAGAGCTGGGGGAAGGAGAAGGGAGGGGGCACTTCAGTTTGTGGCTTGAAAGATCCTTCTTCAAACTCCTTTCCAAATTCCTGGCTGCTCAATTGCCCTTGGCAGTACAAGGACGAGGAGCTGAACCAACTCCCCTCCTCTGTATGGCAATACCCAAAACACCACCAGTTTTAAGGGCAACTAGTAGAGCCTCCAGCGCTGCGCTCCAGTGAGAAAGTCACCCCTGAGAGTGGTTACTCTTGAATGAAATCAATCTTTCTTAGAGCTTTTTTCAGATTTCTTCAGAGCTATAAAGCGCTTGCATCCACCATCTGCTGGAGACCGAGAAATACTGAGGTATGCATCTAGGGTACTGGCTGTTCATGGCAGCATGATAGCATCAGAAGCATCTGAAATGTTTCTCTGTCTCCACATTTGCTGGTAGGGAAACACAACCCACTTGTCTGGACTGATCTAGCGGGATGATATGGAAATTGTGCTCTTTTATTACAAAAAGAAAAGGCCACCAGCTACTTCAAAAAAGCCATAGGAGGGTAAGCCATCACAGAGCAGCAGTTACAAAGCAACGTAAAAAACACAGAGCATGGGCAACCTGCATGGAATGACAGAACCCTAAACATCTTGATGGGCAGGCTAGATGGACCATGCTGGTCTTTATCTGCCATCAAGTTACTATGTTACCAATGATATTGGAAAACTATGGAACATGTTCTAGAATTATGCCAATAAGAGCTGACTGGGAGAAAATCCAAAGCTCCTTCTGTGCCTGATCCTGACTCTTAAAAGAGAATAAGACTGCACAATAGAAAGTGTACCTTTCCTAGACGATCCCCCTTGCTGAAAGGCTGATATGGCATATCCTTGAACTGCTCAGGCACAGAACACGGACCCCAGCCCGAGGGATTGTCCTGAATGACTGGTGCAATAAATTTTGCCATGGTTCAAAATCCTAGAAAAGAAAAAAAATATGTTTTCACTTTTAGAATCTGTCTTACTCAAGGCCGCTAACATTAATCTTAAAAACATATTGCACAATCAAATACAAAATGAAAATAAATAAAATCACTCTCATAAATGCTGTTGTGCTTGCTGCTTCTGAGCTTTAGATTTATTTCCAGTACCAGAGGCACTAGTTACAGACGGAAATTCTGGCTCATATACTTCAAAGCCCAATATGATGGCAAAGCACTGCTGTTGGAAAGTCATCACTAAATAGCCATTTTAGGCATCTATAGTTGTGGTCAACATTATTGGCACCCTTGCATTTTAGGTATGTTGTGTACAATATCTTGAGAAGTAATTGGAACTATTCTAACTGTATATCATCATAATATCTTAATAGCATGTTCAAAGGTATACAAAAAAAAGATGTCTGTGCAACTTAGATGTAGTAATGTCTGAGAAAAATTAAAAAAAAAATGTTCTGGACAGAAATGACGACACCCTTCACGTTTCTTGCAGCCATCTATAAGTTTCGTACATGTTTACTGGTAGTTTCTCCCACTCTTCAACTGCGATTTGTTCCAACTCATGAATTTCCAGGATTTCTTTTACCAATGGCAGATTTCAGCTCTAAAGGTTCTTTATTGGCTTGAGATCAGGACTTATTGCTGGCCAGTTTAAAACAGTCCATTTGTTCCTTTTTACCCATTCATTTGTACTTTTGGATGAATGTTTTGGATCATTGTCCTGCTGGAGGACCCAAACCTAGCTTTTGACACTAAGTAGCACATTTCGCTTCAAAATACCTTGGTAGTCCTCGGACGTCACAATTCCTTTAATATGTTCCAGGGCTCACCAATGCCAAGATTAAGGAAGGCATTTTTGTGGGCCCATAAGTCAGACGCATCAATGACAAGCAGTTCAAAGTCTGCTAGTGGAGCCAGAGAAAAATCGCATGGAAGGCATTCAGGGATGTCACTGAGAATTTTCTTGGCAATTACAGGGGACCAAACTACATCCAACTGGTTGAAAACATGCTTCAAGCATACAAAACTGTGAAGTGCAATATGTCGCTGAAGATTCATTTTCTGCACTCACGCTTGGACTTCTTCCCTGCTATCTTGGTGCAGTCAGTGACAAACATGGTGAAAGGTTTCACCAGGACATTGCAACACTGGAAAAGCGATATCAGGGCAACTGGAACTCATCAATACTGACTATTACTGGACACTGAGATAAGAAGCATCAGATGCACAGTACAAATGAAAATCAGGAGCAAAACCTTTTTAGCTCAGGTGAACTAGTGCAACATGTCAGCATCATTGTGCGATTAAAACATGCTACATTCGGTCAAAATTCAATTTCATGTTTCTCCAAATTCCTACTTGATACAGTCAATTTGAAATTATATTTGTGTTCAGCTTGAAGCTGTCTATCATAATCACCAAAACGTTTGAACAAATTTGTCTAGTGGACTGGATTGTGCTGGCCAGTTTAAACAGTCCATCTGTTCCTTTATAACCACTCTTTTTGTACTACTGGTTGTATGTTTTGGGTCATCATTTTGCTGGAAGACTCATGAAGTTAGACCCAGACTTAGCTTTCTGACACTAGATAGCACATTTCGCTCCAAAAGACCTTTGTAGTCCGCTGACTTCATGATTCCTTTAGTACGTTCCAGGCCTCCAGTTCTTGAGGCAGCAAAACAGCCCCATATCATTATGGAACCTCCAGGAAGGATGTTTTCTTCCTTATAAGCTTCATTTATTTGCCTGGTCCGCATTGCCAAAAGACCTCAAGTTTAGTTTTCTCTCTCCACAGAACATTTTCCCAGAAGTATTGTGGCTTCTCAAGGTGTGTTTGGGCAAAGATCAGGCGTGCCTTATAATGTCTTTGAGCAGTGGTGGTCCTCCTTGGCCTTCGCCAATGAAGTCCTTCCTTGTTTAGTACACAGTGTATGGTGCAGGTTGAAACCACCACTCCAGATTGCTCCAGGTCAGCCTTAAGATCTTTGGAATTTTCCAACAGTTCACACTAACCTTCAAAGACTTCTTGGATTAATTTTCCTCTTCCCACTACCATCCTGGGAGGTTCTTGATAGTTCCATGATCAGAAAACGTTTTAATAATATTGCAAACTGTAGACACAGGAATCCCAAGGTCTTTGGAGCTGGCCTTGTACTCCTTTGAAGTTTGATGTTTGATGATAATAGCTTTTCTGATGGTCTCAGACAGCACCATTGTGAAAATGGAACAGGGAGTGAATGTTGCCATTTTAAATATTAGAGCCATTATTCATTGGTTAATTCAAGTCATGTGAATACTGAGCATTGATCACAGGTGCATCTAATTTTTACTGCAATAGGAATGTGGTTCTTCTGTTCAAACTGATTTGAATTGTTTATAAGGATTACAATAATCATGCCCTGGCAATATCCCAGTTTTTAGACCATTTCATTTTATTTCCTTTTTTAATTGGTCTTGTTTTAATTGACTCTTTCATGTGGTATCAAATAGGTGTGTATATATATATTCCAAAGTCATTTCACTGGCCATTTTTAAGGAGATATTGGATATTAAAGGGGTTCAATTGTGAAAAAAAGCAAATAAAATAAAATGGCCAAAAAAGTATGTATGTAGAATATTTAAGGGCATGTTTACTAGAAGTTAATGCACGTTAACAACACGCGCTAACTAAAGATTAACACACATTAATTTCCTTAAGTGCCACAGACCCATAGAAATAAAATGGCTGTGGGTATTTAAATGCAAATTAACTTCATTAATGCATGTTACATCTTTTATTAAACATGTCCCTTATTTTCCACTGATCGCTACCAGTTCCCAGCAGATTCCAGTACAACACACAAAATCGCAAATCATATATAAAGGTTAAAACATAAAACACAGAAAGCAGCACACAGCATAAAAAAATAACACAAGGTTCAGATAATAAGCATTCACATAAGGGTATGTCTAGTAAGCTGGGCTAACAGTTAACCCGGGTTATCTGCGACTAGGTCCCATTGAGTAACATGGCTTAGTAGAGATACCCCATAGTCTCAACTACTATCCTTCAACAATCTCATCTCAAATGAATGCTCAAAATGAAATGATTGCACTTTCTTGTTGAAGTACAGAATATCAGTCTCTAGTTTAGCCAAATCACAATTAATAATACATTTCAATGCCTGGGCCCTGTAACTGAGAAACAATTATGAATGTCTACCTTACATGTTACCTTTATAAGGTTGGGGATGGGGGGGGGGGGATCTGCAATAAATGATAATTACACTTACCTGATAACTGTAGTTCCTGGAGTGATGACAGTTCAGTCCTCTACCTCTGGGTTGTCAACCTCCTCCTGCAGCTTGGAGACTGGCATGACAGAATTCTGACATCACTGGATATAGCCTGCTGGAAACTCCCATCAGCCCCAGTGTGAACTATTAACAAAGCAGACTCAAAGGAGCAACAAATAAGTATCTTAATAACATTCGCAATCTAAACCGAACCCTCATTGCAACGAATAAGATAAACCTTTCTTACATTCTTCCCTGCGAAAGCGAGCATAAGATAGAAGAATGAGTGAACCTAATCCATTCTACTGACAGACCTACCTGTAATCCTTAACTGCACGCCACCGGCCAGATGTGCTCCATGAAAGAACCCCGGGTGGAAATGAGGACTGAACTGTCGTCACTCAAGGAACTACAATTACCAGGTAAGTGTAATTATCATTTCCTTATCGTTCCTCCAGTTCAATCCTCTACCTCTGGGATGTACCAGAGCAGTAATCAATGGGAGGGACCTTTCCAGACGGCACGTAACACTGCCGACCCAAAACAGGCATCATTTGCAGCCACCACGTCAAAGCGGTAATGCTTGCTGAAGATATGCAGCGACGACCAAGTAGCTGCCCTGCAAATGTCTCCTGGCGGAACTAAACTGTGCTCCGGCCAAGAAGCAGCCTGCGCTCTGGTGGAATGCGCTCACAACCCAGCCGGCACCACCCGACCATGAAGGAGATAGGCGGAAGCAATAGCCTCCTGAATCCATCTGGCAATGGAAGCCTTCGCCACCGCCTCTCCCTTGCGAACGCCTCCGAATAACACAAACCACCGATCTGATTTGCGAATTGGTTGAGAAACCTTCAAATACTGTCGCAACGCCCTCTTAACATCTAGACGACGTAAACTGTGCTCTTGATCGTCACCGTCCAGAGAACCTAGGACTGGCAGAGAAACCGTCTGACTAAGGTGAAAGGGTGAAACCACTTTTGGTAAAAATGATGGAACTATCCGAAGCACCACCTTTTCCCTAGAAAAAAATCAAGAACGGTTCTCTACAAGACAGCGCTTGTAGCTCCAAAATGCGTCTTGCCGAACAGATCGCCACTAGAAATACCGTTTTTAATGTCAAGTCCTTCACCGACGCCCGATGCAGTGGCTAAAAGGGCAGTTTGGTCAATGCTGTTAATACAAGGTGGTATCGACACTCTACGCGACGGACGCAATCTTGAAGCTGCTTTGAGAAACCACAAGACGTCTGCATGGGCACCGGGCGAAACGCCCTGCACCTTCCCCCGATAACAAGAGAGAGCTGCTAACTGCATGCGCAGGGAACTGGCCGCCAGTCCTTTATCAAAACCGTCCTGTAGAAAACTTAAAATCGAGGAAATGGATACCGAAGCCGCTCGGATCCGCCGCCTCGAACACCAAGCCTCAAAAATCCACCAAATACGAACATACATCAGTGACGTGGACCGTTTTCTAACCCTAAGCACTGTCGCAATGACAGCAGGCGAATAGCCCTTCTTCTTCAACCTGGCCCTTTCAATGGCCATACCGTAAGCGAGAACCGATCCACTTGCAGCATGAACAGAGGCCCTTGACGCAACAGATCCGCCCTCGCCAGTTACCGCCAAGGCTCTCCGTCTAAGAGACGCACCAGGTCTGCGAACCAAGGATGCCTCGGCCAGTCCGATGCCACCAGGAGAACCCGTCCCAGATGAGCCCCCATTCTCTGAACTACTCTGCCGATCAATGCCCACAGAGGGAAGACATACAGCAGACCCGTGGCCGGCCACTGTTGCAACAACGCATCTATTCCTTCCGACATTCTTTCCTTCTTTCTGCTGAAGAAACGGTTGGCCTTCGCCAACTGGAAGGTTGCCATGAGATCCATTATAGGACTCCCCCATCGGCCCACTATCTGAGCAAACACGTCCGGATGCAGCTCCCTCTCTCCCGCATCCACTCGGACTCTGCTGAGAAAGTCGGCCATCACATTGTCCTTCCCTGCAATGTGAGCCGCCGAAATTGCTGTCAGCCAACTTTCTACCCAAGCGAACAACACTTCCGCCTCGTCCTTCATGGCTGCACTCCCCGTGCTGCCCTGGCGATTGATGTAGGCGACCGCCGCCGAGTTGTCGGACAGAACCCAGACTGCCCGACCTACTACCGTTGCCTCGAACGCCTGCAGTGCCTGTAAGACTGCTCGGAGCTCCAGACGATTGATCGACCAAGAGTTCTCTAGCGGCGACCAAAACCCCTGCGCAAACGAGCTTTCGCAGTTGTCTCCCCAACCGCCGAGGCTGGCATCCGTTAACACTGGAAACCAGCCCGGCTGTTCCAGCAGCATTCCTGCTGCCAGCGAGGTCGGAAGCAGCCACCACCGCAGAGACTGCCTGACCGTGACTGGACAAGGAAGTTGCTTGCTCAAAGAGTCTGTCTGATGCAACCACCGGCAAAGGAGCGACCTCTGCAGGGGCCGCATATGCACCTTGGCCCAAAGCACCGCCACTAGGGTCGCCGCCATCGTCCCCAGCACTCTAAGATAAGCCCACGTTGAGGGGGCTGGCGAGGTCCTGAACAAGCGAACCAGACCCCTGGCTCTGCGTTCCAGCAAAAACACTTGTCCTTTCTTGGTGTCGAACCGCACTCCCAGATACTCGAGATTCTGGGATGGCTCCAACCGGCCTTTGGCCGGATTGACCACCCAACCAAGAATTTGAAGAAACTCCACCACTCTTCTCGTTACCTGAACGCTCTCCGCTTCGGACTTGGCCCGAATCAACCAATCGTCGAGGTAAGGGTGCACTAGAATCCCTTCTTTGCGTAACGCAGCCGCCACCACCACCATGATCTTGGTGAAAGTCTGCGGCGCCGTCGCCAGCCTGAAAGGCAACGCCTGGAACTGATAGTGCCCCCAAGGAAAGGCAAACCTCAGGAACTTTTGATGAGCGGACCGGATGGGGATATGCAAGTATGCTTCCGTGAGGTCGAGAGATGTCAAATACTCCCCTTGCCGCACTGCAACAATGACTGACCGGAGGGTCTCCATCCGAAAATGCGGAACCCGCAAACAATGGTTTACGCCTTTCAGATCCAGAATAGGCCGCAATGCTCCGCACTTCTTTGGCACCACGAAATAAATGGAGTACCGAGCCACGCCGTACTCTGCTTTTTCGGCACCTCTACAACGGCTCCCAATTGTAGAAGCCGCTGCAAAGTACTCTGAATTGCTAAAATTTTCTTCTGACCTCTGCAGGGAGACATAACAAAGGAGTCTCGCACCGGACGCGCCAACTCCAGCACATATCCCCGACGAATAACCTCCAACACCCACTGATCGGAGGTGATATGGGTCCAAGCAGAAAGAAACTCCCTCAGCCTCCCACCTATCGGAGATCCTACTGCCGGGACCCGCCGCGTTTCATTGCGGCTTCCAAGGAATTCAAGGAAAATCCCCTATTTGCTCCTTGAAAGCCTTGGAATCCCTGACCTTGCGACACATAAAGCGGCCCCTCTGCAAGCTCCCAAAACGCGAGGTACGAAATCTTTGAAAGTCACGAAACTGACCACGAAAGCTCTGACTGGCCTTACCCTGCTTCGGCTTATCCTCAGGGAGTCTGCCACTCTTGGTCTCCCCGAGGTCCTTTACTAATTTATCTAGATCGTCCCCAAACAGCAATTTACCCTTAAAGGGCAACTTGCCGAGACAGGACTTGGACAAGCCATCGGCCGACCAATTTCGCAACCACGCGGACCTGCGGGGGCCACTACTGAGGCTGTGCTATTCGCGAGAGCCCTGAGGTCGTAATGCACATCTGCCAAATATGCCGTTCCGGATTCCAGACGGTCCAGCTCCTTACGCTCTTCCTGATCCAGGCGGGCGAAAGATGAAGCCGCTGAACCCAGCATAAACAGGCCCGTGCTACCCAAGCCCCACAGATCGAGGCCTGCAAGGATAGCGTGTCCGCATCAAAAACCTGTTTCAGAAGACTGTCCACCTTACGGTCCTGTGCATCCTTTAAGGCTGCCCCGCCTTCCACCGGAATAGTGGTCTTCTTCGTCACCGCTGCATCTATCCGAGGTGAGCGGAACCTCTCCTTATCCTTATCGGCTAAGGGGTAAAGCCTATTCATCATGCATATGCCCGTGAGCCCCGTTTCTGGCCGGTCTCATTCCTCCTGGATCATCTGGTCGACCACCCGGTGGACCGGAAACACCACCTGTGTTTGCCTAACCGCTTGAATAACCGGATCTTCCACCTCCTCTTCACCAGCAGATTGTGCCGTGAGATTCAACATCTGCATAGGCTCCGTGATCAGAGCTGCCAGCTCCTCCCTACGGAAGGCCCTTATGATCTTCGCCTGATCTTCGGGTTCTTGGATCTCTCCCTCCTCCAGATCCTCCAACCCTTCCTCACGCTCCAAATCTGGGTCCTCCACGTCCAGCCAATCACTCTCCGCGGAAGAAAAAACGCTGGTCCTAGCTCTCTTAGGAGCCAACAGCCCCCCACCCCTACCTTCAACGCCCAGTTGCTGAGGCGGGACAGGAAATGGCCACGCCGTAGGCGACTTGCCCTGCCGTTACAAACAAAAGGCCTGATGCATCATTAATATAAAATAAGGGCAAAAGTCCCCCAGATCTGTGGGTCCCGGAACTGTGGGAGCTCCTGAAGGTCCTGTCGTCTCTGGAGCACACCCCTGCACAGCTGACGGCACTGAATCAGACAGTGCCCCAGTTGACGCTCCAAGCGCCTCCGAGGCCTCCTTGACCTCCATCTGAGGTTCCATGACAGAGGAAAGGGAAGCACAGCCATGACAGATACCCGAATTGGCAACTGTGCCTCTTCGGGTGCCGCAAACTATACACTGCGGCCTTGATGCCATAAGGCTGCAAGTGATATTGTCCACTCTGCACCTCAACTAAAGGTCGGATTTTTTTTTTTTTTGAGCAGGTAGAGGGAAAAAAACCTCCAAACTAGCCCTTAAAACCTTACAGGTAAGACCTTAAAAGGCAGCAACCCCGCAATAGCTGGGGACCCGGCAGGAACCCCCCACCCCTCCCGGGGGATGAACTCCCACCAAAACAAAAAGGACAGTAAAAACCGCTAAACGAATGAAAGCCAACAAGAAAACTAAAAGAAAACTAAGAGAGACCCCCTTCGCAGTTTAAAGGTACCCAAAACGGCAAAGAAAAATAAAATAAAATCGCCAAAGTAAGGACTCGCACGTGCCCCTGCTAGTCGGCAGCCACGCGCTCCCTTTAAAATGGCCGCCGCTCGCTCTAGCAATGCAGAAAGAATGGGCACCAGAACAGCAAACCCTGCTACCTCCACTGCTACGCTGCCTCCTTAGCGGATCAAACTCCGCAGCTCCAGCAGTCTGAACCCAATTAAGTGCACTGGCTCCCAATTAAGTTCCGGTTTATCTTCAAACTACTCATTCTCGCTCACAGGGCTCTTCACTCTGATACTCCCCGTATTTAGCCAACATTATTCATCTTCAGCCCTCTCCCCGTCTTCTTAGTTCGTCTCACGGCAATCACCTTTTCCTCCCCTCCCCTACTCAGGCTCACCTCGAATCCACCCGTCATTCCACCTTCTTTTTCTTGGGTCCTGCCCTCTGGAACTCTCTTCCCCTCCCACTCCGCACCGAACCGTCCTACACTTGTTTCAAAGCCCTCCTCAAAACACACCTTTTCTGCCAGGCTTTCGATCTTCCCCCCCCCCCCTGCTGATGGTGCCTCATCCCCCAGTCGTGCCCTCCAACCCCCTTGATTTTCCCTTGTTCCTTCCCCCTCTTCCTCTCCCTTCCCTCTTGCCCTTCCATGGGCCCTCTCTGTTCTCTGTTTTACTGTCTCTCTCTCTGTCCTATTATTTTTGGCGTTCCTTTCTTTCTTCATTTCCAGCGGCTGTCATTTTTGTTATTGTACACCGCCCTGATGCTCCAGCCTGGGCGGTCTATCAAGTGCTTTAATAAAGATAAAGATAACCCGGTGAATGCCTACCGGTCAGCACAGCGTTGCTTGCCCCTGCGGTCCCCTGGCAATCCAACACTCCCAAAACAGCACAGAGCCGCCGGTTCCGCCATGACCTGGACAACGCCAAACAGCAACCGACTCACTGCAGCTGCTATGCTCACTAGCAGTGCTGAGCCAGCGTGAAGGGAGCGCTAGGCAGGAGGCTCTCCCCTGGCAAGTCTGGGAGTAGAGCACACCCGGTACAAACACAAGGGCTGTAATACAAGCCAGGGAGCATGTAAGATAGATTTTTTTTTTTTTTTAAAGGTACAGCACCCAATATCTAGCCTGTAACCCAAATTGAAACCAAATTAAATCCAATCAAACTAAAATGAACTCAGCTAATCTCTCCTACAGATTCCTTATCTGTCACTCTAGTGAGCCTCAGCCCAGGCTCACAACGTCCTCCTGCTGCATGGAGACTGATCACACTGGGGCTGATGGGAATTTCCAGCAGGCTATATCCAGTGATGTCAGAATTCTGTCATGTCAGTCTCCAAGCTGCAGGAGGAGGTTGACAACCCAGAGGTAGAGGACTGAACTGGAGGAACGATAAGGAAACCCAGATTTTCTGAGAGAAGGTACCCAAAAGCGGGTAAATTTATTTATTTTATTTTATTTAGTATACATTTTGTATACCGCTACTTCCAGCGATCAGCAGCGGTTTTGATTACAGATTGGAAATTGTCAAATCATGACAGGAAATTTTTGAGGTATAAACACATTGATTAGACAGGAAAGCACAGCACACAGAGAACTATTTTACAGGGAACATGGGCTATGGAGGGTTAAGTGGCTTGCCCAAGACCACAAGGAGCACCTGTGGGACTAGAAACCCTAGTCCTTCCGGCCCAAGGTTGCTGTCCTCTAGTGGGATTTGAACCCCCGACCTTCCGGCCCGAAGTACCTTGCCCCAACCACTAGGCCACTCCTCCAAATTGCCAAAAGAGACTTCACTTGTAAAGGGGCCAGTGACCGCAGTGCTTTAAAAATAATCATTAACTTTAAATCTTACCCACTGCTCAATTAGCAGGCAGTGCAAAGAGAACAGAAATGATGAAATATGGTTTCATGATTTACTTCCAGATAGTAGGAGGGCAGCCACATTTTGAAATAGCTGTAATACTTTAAATGGTAAAGCTGTAAGCCCCAGGTATACCGAATTACAGTAATCAACTGGGATAAAGGCTATTTGTTGTAAGACAGTACAAAAATCACTCAAGGCCCAAGAAAGTTTAAGTTTAAATAACATTGGTGGTTTGTAAAATGCCCCCTCTCCCCTTAACCATCTATTTGATGTGAGCTTAAAATGACAAATGGGCATCCACTAATATATCCAAATAATAAAACTCAGTCCAAATGGTGAATGATTCATAATTGCTTCTCAGTTACGGGGCCCAGGCACCATTGAAATGCATTGACTATTGTGATTTGGCTAAACTAGAGAAATCTTCATGCTATTGACTCTTTGGCTCTCTCCTCCACTATGTCATCTGAGTCTGATGAGGCAGTAGCTTCCCATAACACTGCACTCTCCTCTGCTCTGGATGCTCTCACTCCACATATGCCACGTCCTGAGGCATACTATACCTCCCCCCCCCCCCTGCTTTCTTCCACTACCCGCTATGTACGTTCCTGGGATTGTTCAGCAGAGCATGCTTGTCTCAAATCCCGCTCCCTTGCAGACTTTCTACACTTCAAATTCATGCTTGCTTCTTTCCGGTCAGCTATAGCACTCGCCAAACAAGACTATTATGTCTGACTCTCTCTCTTGCCTCTCACATCGCCGTCTCTTTACTACTCTCAACACTCTCCTCAAGGTGCCACTGCCTCTGACCCCTCTATCCCTTTCTGCTCAAACCCTGGCTGACTATTTCCATGACAAAATTCACAAGATCACCCTCCAATTCCCCACAAAGTCAGCTACTTCCCCTCTCCCCCTCTTCACTCCCAACTTTCCCCCTCTACTTCTGCTACCCTTTTCTTTCTTTTCTATGATCTCCGAGGAGGAACCGCACACCTTCTTTCCTCCACCAAACTCACTACCTGCTCCTCAGATCCTATTCCCACTCATCTCCTAAGCCCCATCATCTCCACTGTTGTCCTTTTCATCTCTCATATTCTCAACCTATCACTCTCCACTGCAACTGTCCCTGCAGCCTTCAAGCATGCTGTAGTTACATCTCTCCTCAATAAACCCTCAATTGATCCTACCTGTCCTATCAACCCATCTACCTCCTCCCCTTTGTTTCTAAACTACTTGAATGTGCAGTTCACCACCGTTGCCTTGACTTTCTCTCCTCTCAAGCCCTCCTGGATCCTTTACAATCTAGCTTTCATCCTTTACATTCTACTGAAAACGGCTCTTGTCAAAGTCTCCAGTGACTTGTTCCTGGCAAAATCCAAGGCCCTTTACTCAGTCCTCATCCTTCTTGAGCTCTCTGCTGCTTTTGACACGGCTGACCACAACCTTCTCCTTGATATGCTGCCCTCGCTTGGTTTTAAGGGCTCTGTACTATTCTGGTTCTCTTCTTATTTCTCCCATCACTCTTTCAGTGTTTGTTCTGGTGGATGAAGTAATTAGATCTTACCTGCTAATTAGTGTTCCTGAAGGAACGACAGTCCAGTCCCTTTACTTCTGGGTTACGCAACCCTTCCAGCAGCTTGGAGGCTGAGCCCAACCTTTTTGGGATGGAGCGGTATAAATACCACTGGTGCCACCCACAAATCCCAGTAATCTACTGCAAAAGCAGACTTAACGAAACTTCCATTAATAGCCTAAATGAAATTAACACACCTCAAACAAAAATATATATATTTTTTTTTTTCAGGAAGGAGTAGAAAGAAGGTAGGGCCAAGGGAGGAGGCGGTTAACCTGATACTGACCGGGCCCTCCCTCCACAGCAACCCTCTAATTAGAACTGACCCCGCTCTCGGACCGCAGCTCCGCCCCTGAGTAATCGGCCGGAATGGCAACCTGGAACTCGGGGGGGGGGGGGGAAATCAGGGACTGGACTGTCGTTCCTTCAGGAACACTAATTAGCAGGTAAGATCTAATTACTTCTTCCTTATCGTCACTCCAGTCCAGTCCCTTTACTTCTGGGAAGTACCAGAGCAGTTCAAGCCAGGGCGGGATCCGCCATTCCGGACCGCAGAACCGCATGCGCAAACCGGGAGTCAGTTGCACTCTGCACGTCCAGTCTGTAGTGCTTGGTAAATGAGTGCAGGGAGGACCAAGTCGCTGCCCTACAAATGTCCAGAGGAGGAACTAAGCTGAACTCTGCCCAAGAGGCGGCCTGTGCCCGAGTTGAGTGAGCACGCAGTCCCCCTGGGACCTGCTTCCCCTTGAGGATATAGGCGGAAGCAATAGCTTCCCTGATCCATCTGGAGATGGAAGCCTTGGCCGCCGCCTCTCCCTTGTGAGGGCCTCCAAACTGCACGAACAGCCGTTCGAATTTCCGGAAGGGCGCCGTGCGGGAGAGGTAACGCTTCAAGGCCCTGTGGACGTCGAGGAGACGGAGCCTTCTATCCCCCCCTTCTAGCCCTTCAGCAGAAAAGGATGGGAGAGTAACCGACTGGTTGACATGAAAGGGGGAGATAACCTTAGGCAAGAAGGAAGGCACCGTCCGCAGGACCACCTTATCCTTGAGGAAAGACAGAAAGGGGGGCCGAGACGATAGGGCTTGTAATTCGGAGACCCGTCTGGCCGAGCAAATAGCGACCAGAAACACTGTCTTCAGTGTCAAATCCTTCAAGGAAGCCTTCTCCACTGGCTCAAAGGGTTCCACGGCTAGGGCATTTAGTACCAGGTTGAGGTCCCAAAGGGGGATGACTGATCTCCGTTGCGGGCGTAGCCGTCTGACCGCTTTTAGGAACCTGGAAACGTCCGCGTGGGCCCCTAAAGACTTTCCGCAGACCTTACCCCTATAGCAAGCGATGGCCGCCAGCTGGACTCGCAAGGAGCTGTGCGCTAGGCCCTTGTCAAAACCCGCTTGCAAAAATTCCAGCACCTCCGGGACCGAAGCCAACAGGGGATTCCTCCGGCGCTCCGCACACCACGTCTCGAAGATGCGCCAAACTCTTACATAGGAGAGACAAGTCGAGCGCTTCCTAGCACTCAACAGGGTCGCGATTACTGCCCCCAAATAACCGCGCTTCCGGAGCCGCGCCCTTTCAATAGCCAAGCCGTAAGCGAGAATCGATCCACGTGGGGCATCCGAACCGGACCTTGCCTCAGGGTCCCTTCTGCGGGGAAGCCGCCAAGGCCGGTCGGCGATCAACCTCACCAGATCCGCATACCAGGGGCGTCGAGGCCAATCCGTGGCAATGAGGATTACCAAACCCCGGTGAGCTTCCACCCGCTGGAGGACTTTCCCGATCAGAGCCCAAGGGGGGAAAACGTAGAGGAGATCCTCCGAGGGCCACTTCTGGGCTAGGGCATCCAGACCTTCGGACATTCTTTCCTTCCGCCGGCTGAAGAATCGGCTTACTTTGGCGGATGAGAATCGCGCCATGAGGTCCATGACTGGGGAACCCCAACGGGCTACTATCTGGTCGAAGATCTCCTGATGCAGTTCCCACTCCCCGTGGTCTATCTTGCACCTGCTAAGGTAATCGGCGGTGATGTTGTCCGTGCCGGCCACGTGCTGTGCTGAGAGCGCTTCCAACCGAACTTCTGCCCACTGGAACAGGGCGTCCGCCTCCTTCTCCAAGGCGGGACTGCTGGTGCCGCCCTGGTGGTTGATGTAAGCCACCGCGGTGACATTGTCGGAGAGGACGCGAATTGCTCTTCCTAGCACTGAGGACTCGAGTGCCCTGAGCGCCAGGGCGACGGCTCTCAATTCGAGTCGGTTGATGGGCCATAGAGATTCCAACGCCGTCCAACGCCCCTGGACGAACTGGTCCTCGCAATGAGCTCCCCAGCCTGCTAGACTGGCGTCCGTCGTCAACAGCAACCACTGCGGGGGCTCGAGGGGTATTCCGCGATCCAGATTCCTTGGGCACCTCCACCAGCGGAGGGTCTGCTTGGTTCGAGGAGCGCAGGGTAGCTGCAGGAACAATGGGTGAAGCTGAGGAGACCAACGATGCAACAGAGACCGCTGTAAAGGTCGCATGTGCGCCCTGGCCCACGGGACTACCTCTATCGCTGCCGCCATGGTTCCCAGCAATTGCAGGTAATGCCACGCTGAAGGGTTCCGTCTGGCCAGAAACTGCATGACTAAGAGTCTTAGGTCCCTTGCCCTCGCGCTGGACAGGAAGACCCTGCCTCTGCTGGTGTCGAACCTTGCTCCGAGATACTCAAGTTCCTGGGAGGGGATCAACCTGCTTTTTGCGCGAGTGATGACCCACCCCAACTCCTCCAGGACTTGTACTACTCTGGCCGTTGCCCAGCGACTTTCCTCTTCTGACTTTGCCCGGATCAGCCAGTCGTCCAAGTAGGGGTGCACTAGTATTCCCTCCTTTCGTAGGGCAGCCGCTACCACCACCATCACCTTGGTGAACATCCTTGGGGCTGTAGCTAGGCCGAAGGGCAGAGCCTGAAATTGAAAATGACCTCGAGGCACTGCGAATCTCAGGAACTGCTGATGGGACCTTCTGACCGGGATATGCAAATAGGCCTCTGTCAGATCCAACGACGTTAGGAACTCCCTGCCCCTTACGGCCGCTATAACCGACCGCAGGGTTTCCATACGGAAGTGTGGCACCCTGAGACAGCGATTGACCTGCTTTAGATCCAGGATCGGGCGAAAGGACTCCCTCCTTCTTTGGTACCACGAAGTAAATCGAGTACCGACCAGTACCGCACTGGTCTGGAGGAACTGGAACCACGGCCCCGAGCTCTATAAGTCGGGAGAGCGTTGCCTCTATTGCCGCCCTCTTTGTTGGGGAGCCGCAAGGAGACTGAACAAAGGCTGGAAGTATTTGCTTTGCAAATTCGAGAGAGTAGCCCTCTCGGATCACTCCCAGGACCCATTGATCGGACGTGACCCGGGACCAGGCGGGAAGAAACTGCCTTAGGTGACCGCCTACCGGCAGTCCGCCCTCCTGGACCCCCGTTATCTCATTGTTGTTTTCTAGGGCCCGAGGAGGAGGAGGAGGCCGTAAAACCTCTGCCTGCTCCCCGAAACCCTCGAAAGCCTTGCCCCCTTGCGGGGAAATGACCCCTGAGGAAGGGGTTTGACCTGGCTGGACGAAACCTCCGGGGATCCCTAGGTTGGTTACGTACCGGGGCTAAGGGACACCCTTGCTTCGGCCTGTCCTTTGGAAGCCTGCCACCCTTGGATTCCCCAAGGTCCTTTACCAACTTATCTAAGTCCTCCCCAAATAACAGTTTCCCTTTAAAGGGAAGACGACTCAGGCGAGCCTTGGAGGAGGTATCGGCCGCCCAATTACGTAGCCACAAATAGCGTCTAGCTGCCACCACTGAGGCCATGTTCTTGGCTAGGCTCCGGATGAGGTCATACTGACTATCCGCCAAGTAGGCCGCCCCAGATTCCAACCTAGCAGAGTTGGCTAGTGCAACCTCGGAGGAACCCTCGGCTGCCTGGAGTTGCTGCGACCAGCTCAAACAGGCCCGCGCCACCCATGCACCCGAAACGGAGGCCTGTAAGGCCAGAGCGCTCACATCAAAGGCTTGCTTAAGGAGCGTGTCCAATTTTCTATCTTGGGAATCCCTCAGGGCCGCGATGCCCTCAACTGGGATGGTAGTTTTCTTTGTCACTGCTGATACCGCCGCGTCTACCCTGGGGGACTTCAGCAGCTCTTTGTCTGACTCTGGGAGAGGGTAGAGGCGAGCCATGGCTCCAACCCCTCTTAAACCTGACTCTGGTTGATCCCATTCCTCCTGTATCATCTGACGCACTACCCTGTGGACAGGGAAAACCTTCTGGGACCTCCTGATGGCCTGGATTAAGGGATCCTCCAATGCCTCATCCTCTGCTGGGGTGTCTGAGGCTACGTTGAGTGCTTTCAGGGACTCATTGATTAAGGCAGGAAGCTCCTCTCGACGAAAAACTCTAATTATGCGAGAATGGTCCTCCTCAGGGATCTCCCCCTCTTCCAGCTCCTCCTCTTCCTCCTCTAAATCCTTTTCAGAGCCCTCCTCTTCTGGCGTGCCCTGGGAAAGGGAAGTGAGGAGTTCCTCACTCATCAGCCTGGGGCGCTTTAGCGGTATCCCTGAGTCCTGACCGCTTGCCCTCATAGGTCTGGCTACCCTGCCTTCCGCCATCGGGCCCGCTTCCCCTGGCCCCAGCCCCTGCTTGCGCATGCAATAGGCTTGGTGTAGCAAGAGTACGAAATCAGGGGAGAAGAGATCCCCGACCCCCCCTCCCCAGTGGGAAGAGAGGGGAGGGTCAGAGGAGGGGCGTGTACTTCTGAGCGTGAAGGAAGGGGGAACTGGGCCGCTACCTCCCCCTCCAGAGGATCAGCGGACCCCTGAGTAGCCTGGGCCATGGACAAGCTAATTTCTTGTTCCACGGAGGTAGCCACTGCAGCACAACCCCTGCAGACTCCTGCCTCCGATGAAGTACCCCTACGGGTGCCACAGGATGGGCACCTTGATTTGCCAGTCATGTTCTCCAGGAGGATTACTAAGGATATGCTTAAGCGCCCAGGCCTAAGCAATAAGCTGTACCAGAAAACAAACTGTACAATACCGCTGCGGGGGAGAGGGAGGCACAAAGCTTTACAAATGCTCTCCCCTGCACAAGCTATAGCCAGAAACCCGAGGGAACAAGGAAACAAAGCAAATTAAAATAACATTAAATTTAAAAATTAAGGATAAAATTAAAAATTAAAATTAAAGGAAAGCAACCAACTCCAGCCAATTAGATTAGTACTTGCAGTTTAGTCTTCTTCTGTGATTATCAGGCCCGTGTCAGCGATTCCTGCCCGTTGGCTCAACGTGGTAGGCCGTGACCACGTGGAGTCCGAAATGGAGGAACGCGAATCTGCCCTCTGTGTTGCCTTGAACACGCCGCCGAAGAGGAATGGGGCTGGAATCCGCGTCCTGATCAGCAAGGGACGCCGTCGCTCTACAAGCGCTGTGCTCGCGGCTCCGGAGCTCGCCTCCGCAGCCGATGCTCCGGGGGGGGGGGGCCGGAGGAATGAGCACACTCGCGGCGTTGCCTCCAGCGCTCAGCCACCAGGGGGGCTTCGGCGCGAGGCAGGGCAGGTCTCCAGAGAGGGCTGAGAAGGTGCAGGCAGAACCGGCAGCGAGAGGAGACCTGTCTGTTCCTCCTCGCTGCTGCAGGCAACAAAGGCACCACCTCCGATCCCCGGCCCGGTCAAGGGTGGGGGGGGGGAAGAAGGCGTGGAAGAGAATCGGCAGGGAAATTAAAGGCACAGCAGTAGAGAAAAACAAAAAGCAAAAGGAGATAAGTAAGTTTCCTAATAAAAATAAAGAAGACTAAAAACGAAAACTAGCAAATTTAAGTGAAGGTAGGACTCCAGTAAGCCCTAGGCTTACGGAACCCTCCAGCTGCTTGGAGGCTGAGAATACTGGGATTTGTGGGTGGCACCAGTGGTATTTATACCGCTCCATCCCAAAAAGGTTGGGCTCAGCCTCCAAGCTGCTGGAAGGGTTGCGTAACCCAGAAGTAAAGGGACTGGACTGGAGTGACGATAAGGAACTTCCTCTGCTGCTATCCCCCTCTCAGTTGATGTATCCCAAGGATCTGTCTTGGGTCCACTCCTTTTCTCTCTATATACGCTCATCTCTTCCCATGGCTTTCAGTACCATCTTTATGCTGATTACTCCCAGATCTACCTCTCCACACCTAAAACCTCTCTGGCAATCCAGACACTGATCTCTGCCTGCCTTTCTGACATTACTGCTTGGATGTCTCACCACTGTTTGGAATTGAACATGGCCAAAACTGAGGTTCTTATTTTTCCCTCTAAGCCCTCCTCTCCCCTTCCTCCTTTCTAAGTCTCTGTGGATAACTCTCTACTCCTCCCCATTTCCTCGGCTTGCAACCTTGGGGTCATCTTTGACTCCTCTCTCTCCTTCCCAACATCCAACTGACAGCTAGACCTGCCGTTTCTTTCTCTATAACAAACAAAATCCACCCATTCCAGTCTGAACACACTACTAAGACACTTATCCACTCTTTAATCACCTCCTGTCTCGACTATAGCAACCTTCTCCTTGCTGGTCTCCCGCTGACTTATCTCTCTCCCCTTCAATCTGTTCAACACTCTGCTGCACAGCTAATCTTCCGCCAGCCTCTTCATGCTCATATTACTCCTCTTCTCATCATTGGCTCCCTATCTGTTTCTGCATCCAATTCAAACTTCTCCTGCTGACCTATAAGTGCATTCAATCTGCAGCTCTTCACTACCTTTCCTCTCTTATACCTCCTACACCCCTCCCTGGAAACTCCACTCTTCTGGCAAATTTGTTTCTATCTGTGCCCTTCTCTTCTATTGCTAACTCCAGACTTCGCTCCTTTCACCTTGCTGCTCCTTATGCCTGGAACCAACAACCTGAGTCTGTAAGTCAGGCACCTTCTCTGACTCTTTTCAAATCCAGGATGAAAACCCACCCCTTTGCTGCTGCTTTCGGATCTTGACTCACCCGATTTCCTTACCATTCCCCCTAGATGTATCCCTGTCTACACCTACAGTGTTGTCTGTCTTAACTAGAGATTGTAGGCTCTGATGAGCAGGGATTGTCTCTTACATGTCGGTGCAGCGCTGCATATGTCTTGTAGCGCTATAGAAATGCTCTGTAGTAGTAGTAGACGACTTGAACATGGAATCTCTAAAGACATTTCCTATGAATTACAAGCAGAACAGTTTTGTTCAAATTTAAGCACAGACTAATAGCACTAAGTTAGGCAGAAACAATAATAAAGCGTAGTTACTCATCTGTAACAGGTGTTCTCCGGGGACAGCAGGAATCAGTCCTCACACATGGGTGACGTCGGCGCCGACGGAGCCCTTGTGCGGAGCAAATCCCCAGCTTTCAAAGAAAGCCTTTGGGAATTGCATCGTGCATGCGCGGTCCCCTTCCCGCCCAAATGGGCCATGACATGACCCTCCAACGGAAGCTCAGCTGCCCTGTATGCCCAGGCAATACAATCTGCTACCCAGGTGGACAGCATACGCTTGGAGATAGCCATCACCAGCTTACTGGGGTCATAGGATTCGAAGAGCTGAGAAGCCCTTCTATGGCCCTGCGTACACTGAATATAGAAGGTCAACACACTCTTACAGTCCACAGCATGCAGTACCGTCTCTGCCATACTGGCATGCGACATGGGAAAAAAAGACAGGCAGAACCATCTCCTGATTGAGGTGGAGCGAGGAGACCACCTTCGGAAGGAACTTGAGGTGTGTGCGAAGCACCACCCTGTTCCTATAGAACCTGGTGTAAGGCCTGTCGGACACAAGGGCCTGCAGCTCACTCACACGCCTAGCCGATGCGAGGGCCACCAAAAACACCACCTTCCAAGAAAGGTAGCGTAGATGGCAGGTAGCCATTGGCTCAAAAGGCGGCCAAGTAAGCTGCCCCAGAACTACATTGAGATCCCATTCAGTTGCCGGGGGGCGAACTGGAGGTTTCAAGAGAAGCAGGCCTCTCAAGAACAAGGAAACCAAGGGCTTTTCCTCCACCAGAAAATGGTTTGCTGCAAGTGCACTAAGGTGCACCCTGACGGAATTGGACTTGAGGCCCAAATCTGAAAGGTGGAGAAAGTATTTGAGAACCACCCCAACCTGACAGGAGAAGGTGTTGGCACCCTGCCCCTTGCACCACACTACACTACAAACCTCTGCCACTTCAAGGCGTAGGTCCGTCTGGTCAAGGGCCTCCTGGAAGCCAGCAAGACCTCCTAGACTTCTTTCGGGAGGAGAAGTGGAGCGAGTAATACCCTTTCAGCAGCCATGCCATCAGGTTGAGGGACCTGAGGTTGGGATGCAGGAGGGTGCCCCCCTCCTGGGACAGGAGGTTCAGGGAAGACCCCTGGGGAATGGGGGCTTCCACCGCCAGCTGAAGTAAAAGTGGAAACCAGGGTAGTCTCGGCCGCCTCGGTGCTACCAGAATGACCGAGGCCCTGTCTTGGAGGATTTTGAAAAGAGTCTTGGCCACCAGAGGCGTTGGAGGAAACACATATAGGAGGCCCACTGACCACGGTATCAGAAAGGCATCGGCAACCACCCTGTCTGGGTGGAGTCGCCTGGAACAGAACCTAACATGAGAACATAAGATATGCCATACTGGGTCAGACCAAGGTCCATCAAGCCCAGTATTCTGTTTCCAACAGTGGCCAATCGAGGTCATATGTACCTAGATTGGCCACTGGTGGTTGTCTGGGCTCGCAAACAAATCCATCACTGGCCTTCCCCAGGTCTGGAACAGCCAGTGAACTATACCCTGGTCCAGTTGCCACTCGTGGGGCTGGAGGACCCTGACCCGGCAGGTAGACGGCCAGGAGCTGCATGTCATGCCGGGCTGCAAATGAGCACAGATCTAGGGTTTCCTGACACAAAAGTCGGGACCCCGTGCCCCCTTGCTTGTTCACATAGAACATGGCTATCTGGTTGTCCGTTTGTATCAAAACAGGCTCGTGAGCCAGGACTCGCCAGAAGGCACCCAAGAGCCAGGCGGATGGCACGGAGCTCCAAGAAGTTAATCTGCTGTGCTCTCTCTTCTGAGGACCACATTCCCTGGGTAGAGAACCCCTGGCAATGGGCCCTCCAGCCCAGCATGGAGGCATCCTTGGTCAGGATCCTCATGTGCAAGGGAGCATGGAAAGGCATCCCCGCCTCCAAATTAAGTGGCTGAAGCCACCAGCCCAGTGACCGTACCAATCACCTGGAAATTGGGATCTTGTCCCTGAGGCAACCTGAGGCACCACTGAGCGGTTCGCATGTGGAGGCGGGCATCTGGTGTTACGTGAAACATAGAAGCCATGTGCCCGAGAAGGTGCAGAAGATGCTTTGCTGACACCTTGGATCTTCGACTCACTTGATTTGCCAGGGCGAAAATGTCTACGTGCCCTGTCTGCAGGCAAGTAGGCCTTTGCCTGAAGACTGTCGAGTCTGGCCCCCAATGAACTCTAGCTGTTGAGTGGGAGTCAAGCTGGATTTGGGGTAATTGATTACAAACCCCAAATGCTGTAGCACTTGAATGGTGCGAGATGTGGCCTGGTGGGCCTCGCTGGCTGAAGTGCCTCTGATGAGCCAGTCGTCTAGGTAGGGGAAGACAAAGACCCTTTGGAGTCTGAGAAAGGCATCCAAGGGAGAGCATCTTGAACTTCTCCCTCACCAGGAATTTGTTTGTTTAAGTTGCGAAGGCCGAGGATGGGTCCGAAGCCTTCTGTCCGTTTTGGTACCAGAAAGTACCTGGGAGTAGAAGCCCCTGCCCTGCAGGTGGTGGGACACCGGTTCTACCGCCTGATCCTCGATCAGACCCATCAACTCCTTCAGAAGGTGGTCCCGGTGAAGGGGAGACCTGATGGGCTCTCCTGGGAAGTAAGGGGTGGCACCTGGATCAGGTGCAGTAAATAGCCCTCTTGGACTATCTGCAAGACCCAGGCATCGGTGGTAATTGCTGGCCACCTGTGGGCATACAGGGCCAGCCTGCCTCCTGTGTACTGCCTGTCCCCTATAGGGAGAGGGACCATGTTTTGAGAGTCAAAAGCCACTGCCAAGCTGGGCCGGAGCTGGTCCCGGTGCCTGGGGTTTGGGGGCTTTCTGCTTATGCGGGGCCCATGCCCCTGCCCCTTGGCCTGCTGCCCCTGTTGCAGAGCCGGGGAGGCCTGAAAATGGGGGTAGCTTCGGTAAGCAGCACCTTTCCTTGAGTAAAAAGGCTTTTTACCCAAGCTCTTCTTGCAAGAAGGGGCAGAGGTCTTCTTGGAGACCCGTGTCCTCGTCATGTACTCTGTCTCCAGTTCTGCCACCTTGTCGGTCATGGGTTTGCCAAAGAGGTTGTCTCCCTGGCAAGGGACATCGACCAACTTGTCCTGAACCCATTGCTCGAGGTCGGACGACTGCAGCCATGCTTGGCGGTGTGCACCAATGCCCACCACGGCTACCCGGACCGCCGACTCGAACCCGTTATAGGCAGCTCGAGACATGAACTTCGAGCACTCACGGACGGCGGTAGATAGGCTCCTGAAGCGCTGCAAAGGTCCTTCAGAGAGACCAGCCGAGAACCCAGCAAGTTCCTTCGCCAGGTCCCTCAGGTACATGCCCATGTACAGCTGGTAAGCATCGATCCCTGGAAGCCCTTTCTGCCGAGGGCATCCAAGTTGTGGGCCTCCCTACCGGGAGGCACCGAAGAGTGTGTCTTCTGGCTCTTCAGCCTGCACATGGCCAATTCCACAACCATGGAGTTATGCGGCAGCTGTGATTTCGCTGAAGCCCTGGGTTTCAGCGGACTTGATGCATCGAGTCCAGCTGTTTGCTGATCACTGGCGCTGATGCGGGGGTCTCCCACATATGGAGCATCAGTCGTTCCAGGATTGGAGGCACGGGTACAGTAAGGGCCTCCCAAGGTGGGGCCTCATACTGGAGGATCTCCAGCTCGTCGGCTCGAGGATCCTCCTCGGACTCCATGGGGAGTACCAAACCCTTGGACATATCCCTCACGAAATCCAAGAACTTCGTGTCCTCTGGAGGGGACCTTCTCCGAGGTTTGGACACTGGGGAATTGGACAGGATGTCCTTGTGCCGACAGGTGTCTGGGGACTCCTCTTCCTTTGTCTCCCATCCCGAAGCCTCCAAGGAGGAATCGATGGGCTCTGGCATTGAGGGCCCTGGCGCTGACCACCCTGACGCCAGGAGGCTCGGCGGCGGCGACGACCTCGGTCCCGAAAGGGAGGCCGATTGGGACCTCGGCCGAGGATCGGCTCAGCCTCCGAGGTAGACTGACATCAAGAGCCCGGTGTTTGGGGCGGAAGAACCAGACAGGCCGGCTATCAGCGCCCGCTGCTGCTCCATGAAGGCAGTTATATTGCGCTCCAAGGCCACCACTCTGGCCTCGAGTCCAGAAGGCTCTGCAGCCCCCGGGTCGGGTACCAACGAAACCGGGTCCGACGCCAGATCCCCCGGAGGGGAGTCCTCAACAAGGACAGTAGTTACCTGCCTCGGCTGATCCGCATCACGTTGAGGCATCTTCGCTGGGCACTCCATCTCCGAAGACTCTGGCCGGTGCTCAGGGCTCTGGAACCGGCCCCCCCATGAGGGACCGGGCCGCTTGGAGCTGTCCAAAAATGCCACCTTCTTGGGGTTTTTCTTCCTCCAGTGCTCCAAGGGGGACCCCCTCTCCGAGGGACCCCTATGCAACTCGGGCTCTGAGTGCTCCCCCTGAGATGTAGAGGCCTCAGACAAGGTCCGGGCATGCGGAGGCGCGGACTGAAGAAAAATCCTATCGTGCTGCTGCTGACGGCTCTTCAGGGCCTTAGAGGACATCTTCCTACACGGACCACAGGCCCGAGGCACCAGAGACAGCAGTCGTGCGTATCGGTGAGGGACATAAGTTTGACACACTGACTGCATTTCTTGAACCCGCTGGCAGCCATCAGGGGAAAAAGGGCCCCTGCAAGGACAAAGACCCAGGCTGCCAGTGAAAAGGAAAAAGGGCGCGAACACCAGTCACGAAGGACAAAAAAAAAAAAAATCAAACCGGACCCGATGCCGGTGTATCGAGCCACAGGCGGGAAGAAGAACCGGTGTCGACCGAAGGAAACACAAAAAACTGAATTTTACAACTTTTTCCATGGGGACAGTGAGACAACATCCGGAGGGCTCCGCGGAAAAAAGGAGACTGAGCAAGCTGGCACCCTTGGGCGGGAAGGGGACCGCGCATGCGCGATGCAATTTCCAAAGGCTTTCTTTGAAAGCTGGGGATTTGCTCCGCACGAGGGCTCCATCAGCGCCGACATCACCCATATGTGAGGACTGACTTCCTGCTTGTTCCCGGAGAAACAAAGTTATGATTGAACTCTATCATCTCCAGCAAGAACAAAGTATCAGCACAAAATGCGATAGGACACCACAATATTCCTGAAGATGTCAGAAAGCCTGTGCTAATAAAGATTAAACAAGGACATCACAATAAGAGAAAAAATGAGCAGACGGCACCTACGAATTTATGACCGATTCCTAAATTTTCTATATATATCATCGCTTCTGGCCTAGACAGACAATCATCTCAAGAGTCAATTGAAAAAAAGGAAAGAGGCCTTCTAATGCAAGGTGTAGTACAGCGCTCCACACACCTTGTTGTGCTATTCAAATGATCAGTAGCAGTAAAAAAAATCTCTCAACAGAACAATGTTATTTGAGTGTGTGAAAAGAAAAGCGCTTTATCGCTGATGCCTTTAATCTTATGATCTGGTCTCAGTTCAAAACAGCACTGCCTGCATCACCTCATGCCCGGTAGAGCTCAGATTGCGCAGTGGGCTAATCATCATAGACCAGAAATCTTCCAGCATCTTCCAGCTAGGGCCCAACAAACATACCTCGATATGGGAGATTCTACAAAGATTGCTTATCTAGGATTACTCAGTAAGTAGAGTTTGGCCTGAAAAATAGCTTCCACCTATCTAGTTCAGAACATAGTCTCTCAGCAGCAGTGATATGGTTCTCAATCACAAGAGCAGTAATGAATAAAAAAAAAAGTATTTTATTTATTTAAAGCTTATTTCTATACCGCCTTTCTACTATTCAAAGCGTTTTACATCGAACATCGATACAGCAGGTCATCAAGTGCATTCTGGTGAGCAATACATACAACAAAAATAACATGGTGACAAAAATAACTTTGTCCATGAACAGGTCTAATATAATGTTTGCGAGAAAACTATGTACAAGGTGATAATGGGTTCAACCATTCAACATGTGTGTGTGAAGAGCGTTTGAGTCTGTTGGTGGGGGTTCATGATAATTGCAGTTGGTTGTGTTTCTGAAACAGAGCATATGTTTTCAATCTCTTCCTGAAAGTACTCAGCTCAGAGCATGCTCTAAGGTCTGGGGGTAAGGAGTTCCACAGTGTGGACACAGAGGGTGAATGCACGGTTATAGGTGTACTGTTTACTCTTAGTCTTCTGAGGAGGGATGGAGAGAAGGTTGTTGGCGAGATGTTGTCATAATCTTGATATCAAAGTCTGTAAGGAGGTGGCCAACTTATTGTTTAGGACTTTGAATGTAAGGATAAGTGCTTTGAATCTAATTCTTGCGGAGATAGGCAGCTAGTGGAGTTGTTGTAGAATGGGAGTAAAGTGGTCTTGACGGGATTTGCCGTAGATTATTCTGGCTGTAGTATTTTGACCTATTTGTAAGAGGTGGAGGGAATGCTTAGGCAGACCTTGATATATGGTATTGCAATAATCTAGGATAGGAGCGACCATGGTTTGGCACACGGTACGGAAGAGGTCAGGAGCTAAGAGGATGGAGGTTCTTCACAACTCTTAATTTTTGGTAAATGGAGGAGAAGGTTTCCTTATATGACTTTGGAAGTTCAGTTGCTGGTCTATTATTATACCAAGACAGACATCAGTTACATCCGAAGTTAGATATCCTGTCCAGTCTCAGAGCTCTGGTGGGGAGAAGTCTAGGTTATAGAACTTCTGTCTTATCCATACGGATGTGAAGACTGAGACATTTTCGCTCTTCTATGAAGCAATTTTGTAAGGTGGTGAGGTCTGGTGTCGAGATATTGAAAAGGGTGAAGAACATGATGTTGCCAGCGCAGATCTGGTAAAGTATATTGTGCGCTCTGAATACACTGCATATTGGCTGAATGAATATGTTGAATAAGAGGGTCGAGAGGCTTGAGCCCTGAGGAACTCCTGTAGATAGGGCAGAAATTATCCTTCCATTTATCCAAATTTTACTTGCTGTCTTCTGCAGAGTAGATAAGAGCGGAACCATTTAAGTGTAGTGTCCTGGAGGCCAATATCTGCAAGGCTTTGCAAAAGTAGATGATGAGGGAGGGAGTCAAAGGCTGAAGAAATATCAAAAAATATGAGGATGAATCCCTGAGAGGGTTCTGACAGCAGGTTAAAAGTGTATGATAGGCAGTGAGGTTGTCTTGAAGTTGGAGTTGGACTATCTTTTTTATTATTTTCAAGATGAATGATATATAGGAAATGGGTCTGTAGGAATTAAGGGAGGTGAGATCAAGCTTGGTATTCTTCAGGAATGGATAGATTGAGCTCTATTTCAGGGTTGTAGGCATAAGACCTTGTAGTGGAGATGTGTGCACAATGACCGTCAGGTAAGGACTGAGCAATTTTAATCCAAGAGACTGGACATGAGTCAAGTGGAGAGGTGGTCATATTAAGGTTCTGGATTATATCCTCTATGTTTTCCCAGAGATGGTATTTTGAAAAGTGACCATGTTTTCATAGGATGGCTCTGAAGCGCTATACTAGGTGGGTGGAGGCTTGTGGTGGAGATGCCTTATGTCTCGAGAGGAGATAGTTTGCCATGTTCTGTGGACACATTTTGTCAAGTAAGTTCCCTCTAATTGGTTCTTTTTAAGAGAGAATTAGCAATGTCAAAGAGCACTCTTGACATATTTAACGCACTTGTGATGATGTTGCTGTGATATTCCTTCCTGCGTTTGAGAGTTTCCATAAAGTATAATCAAAGCTGCTCCAGATAGCTTGTGTGTGTGTGGCTGGTTCTTTAGAAAGTCTCCATTTGCACTTAAGACGGCGGAGATAAGGGTGTTGGGGCCACTTGGCAATAGTGATCATAGCATGATCGCCTTTGATTTAATTAGTGGAGGAGGGATAGTAAGGAAATCCACAGTACTACC
Source organism: Ichthyophis bannanicus (assembly GCA_033557465.1). NCBI lineage: Eukaryota > Metazoa > Chordata > Amphibia > Gymnophiona > Ichthyophiidae > Ichthyophis > Ichthyophis bannanicus. The sequence goes on from CM066031.1 coordinate 957,769,429, forward strand.
TTTTAACTTTCGAAAGGGAGACTATGATAAAATGAGGAAAATAGTTAAGAAAAAGCTAAAAGGAGCAGTTGCAAAGTTTAAAGACTTACATCAAGCTTGGGTGTTGTTGAAAAATACTATCTTGGAAGCCCAGGCCAGCTGTATTCCACGCTTTAAGAAAAGTGGAAGGAAGTCCAAAAAACTGCCAACATGGTTTAAAGGTGAGGTCAGAGAGGCAGTTGTTGCCAAAAAAGCACCTTTCAGGAAATGGAAAAAAAAGAGTCAAACGATGAAACCTGGAAACAGCACAAGCACTGGCAAGTCAAATGCAAGGCATTGATAAGGCAGGCAAAGGGAGAATTTGAGAAGAAGCTTGCTGCGGAAGCAAAAACGCGAAATAAAGACTTTTTCCAAGTACATTCGCAGCAAAAAACCTGTGAGACAGTTGGTCCATTAGATGATAAAGGGGTTAAAGGGGCACTAAGAGGCGACAAGGCGATAGCGGAGAGACTGAATGAATTCTTTGCTTCGGTCTTTACTGAGGAAGATGTAGGGATGTTACCCATGACTGACGTGGTATTTAAAGATGCAGAAGAATTGAAGGAAATATCGATACATCGGGAAGATGTATTACAACTATTAGATAAACTGAAAAGTAGCAAATCACCTGGGCCGGATGGTATACATCCAAGGCTGTAGAAGGAACTAAAATATGAGATTGCAGACCTGATAATAGTAATCTGTGAACTATCATTAAAATCATCTCTAATACCTGAAGATTGGAGGATTGCTAATGTAACACCAATTTTTAAAAAGGGTTCCAGGGGTGATCCAGGAAACTACAGACAATGTGAGACTGACGTCAGTACAGGGAAAATGGTAGAAACCATCATAAAGAATAAAATGACTCAGCATGTAGATAGTCATGGCCTAATGGGAGACAGCCAGCATGGCTTTAGACAAGGAAGATCTTGTCTTACTAATCTGTTATGTTTTTTTGAAGGTGTGAATAAAAGGTGGACAAAGGCGAGTTGGTTGATATAGTGTATCTGGACTTTCAGAAAGCCTTTGACAAGGTCCCTCATCAGAGACTTTTGGCAAAACTAAAAAGTCACGGGATAGGAGGAAGTGTACTACTGTGGATCAGGAACTGGTTAAAAGATAGAAAGCAGAGGGTAGGGCTAAATGGCCAATTTTCCCAATGGAGAAAGGTGAATAGTGGTGTACCCCAGGGATCTGGTGCTGGGTCCGCTGCTTTTTGACATATTCATAAACGACCTGGAAAGTGGAATAACGAGTGAGGTTATCAAATTTGCAGATGACACAAAACTATTTAAAAGTTGTTAAAACCCAAGAGGATTGTGGAAAATTGCAAGAGGATCTTGATAAATTGGAAGACTGGGCAGCCAAATGGCAGATGAAATTTAGGGGGATGTTTACTAAAGTGCGGTAGACGTGACTAACGCGCGTTATACGACGTTAACGACCGTAAGTGCCGTATAACGCGCGTACCGACACGCTAACGACCGTTAACGTCATACTACACGCGTTAACCGTAGTTAACGATCGTAAAGCTCCGCGGCGCGTTAAAACAGCACAGAAGGTGGAGAGTGGGCGGAGAGAAAGGGTCATGGGCGGGGAGAGGCTCCCCTCATACTAACGCGCTGAATTTCAGAGCTCAATTCCAACGCGAATGAAAACATGTCGTTAAAGGCATTTAAAGGGATGAGAAACCATTTCCGTCAGCAATGTACAGAAAAACCGGGGAAACCCACAAAACGTGAGCAGTGTGATACATGTGCACAGAACAAAATTTCACATAAAACGTTAAAAATGACCACAAGAAACATTTTAAAAAGCATAATTCAGCTGGGCAACAGTGATAGCAATGGGCAACAAGGAACAACACTCCCTGGAAAGCACCAAAATAAAAAGAAATGATGTGTGGAAGGGTCTACGCTCCGCAGACCCTTTCAAAGAGCATTACATTGTAATGGAGCTGTCCTGGGCATGTGGTGTAATGTTTCCCAATGATATCATTGTTGCCCAGCTTGGTTATGGGTGTGTGCCCCTTTTCTGAGGTCTATGTGCACCTCTGTCTGCATACAAGGTAAATGAGGCCACAGTAAACCTGTTGCAGAGCAGGGTTTCTGACTCGTCAGGCCGGTTTAACTAACTCCAGGGACTGCACTGTCTCTGTGGCCACAGTGTGGGGCAACAGACACAGCCAGTGCCTGTAAGACCAGAGGGTCACAGGTTCAAATCCCAGCTGGGGCTCCTGCCAACCCAGTCCCCATAGTTTTACCCACCACTAAACAGTGATAGTAAAGACATTCCTTTATTGCAGAGAACATACGCATGGCCTATATTTTACCACACCAAACACAGACACCAGAAACAGGCACATTACCTAAAGCAGAGTCCCGCAAATGCAGTCCTGGAGGGCCCCACACCATTCCGGCTTCATGCTGCCTCTAATAAAGATGCCTGTGCTGCATAGCTATGCACCACCCCCATGGTATGCAGATGTAGCTCATGCATATTTATGAGGGACAGCATGAAAACCCGAACAGTGTTTGGAACACCAGGACTGGAGTTGGGGAACTCTGCCGTAAAGCAGCAGCCAACAGGGCCACACACCCACCCACAGGCCCCATTGGTCAATGCCTCCTGGAGAGGCAAGACATTGGGCCCTGCCTGTATCTCCCAATACTAGCAGTTGCATACCTTAGCAATGCCACCCTACACCTGGGTATATGGTACAGAGCTATCAAACGTTCCCTATGATAACTGGCAGATATCAATTCCTACGTTAAGCACAGTTTGCTCATTGAGCTCCACCATAACAATCATTCTGATGTCTGCGGTGTTTGCTGCAGGTCTGGTCTCTGACAGTGTTCACCACCCTGGGGAGTGACCCCCCAACAGCCTTGTGTACCATATCCATGCCTGTACTATGCCCATGACTGGTGTGGTGGGTATGGCTGCTGACCACCTCTATAGTAGCACAATGCTGGCATAGGTGTGGGGGTGGCTGTCTGTCTATCCAGTGTGTGGTGGCTGCAAACACCTTCCACAGCCCACAATGCCAGCAATGTTGCCAGTATTGGGCTGCCAATGTGCATAATGAGGAGCAAGGTACCATGGGTATAGGCCGGACAGAGTGGCCTGGCCAGGGTGCATCTGCACAGGGCATAGGGCAGTGACAGGCACATTGTAGTGCCCGGCCACCACCTACACAGACAGGGTGACCTCAGTATATCCTGCTGAGAGATCACTCTCACCCTGACTGTGCAGTGACCACAGCATGGCTAGGCACTCCCATAGTACTATCTAGTATTTCTCTCATGTGATAAATATGGGTTTCCTTTTGGGGCCCAGTCACTGATGTATCTGCTTGCTGTGTATGCTGACATCCCAGTTCTGGGTGCAGGCATCTCCACTGGGCACTAGCAGACTGTTTGCAGCTGGTAGGTGTTGTGATGGAGTGGCTTGCAGGGTGCAGTGGCTGATGGCTTGCACCAGGGGAATATCAGATAGTGGTGGGGTGCAGCATACCATATCCAGGCCTAATGTCTGTCTGCTATTGTGTTATGTCTGTGTACAGAGCTGCATTGACTGCCCTGTGGGGTGTCTGTTCCTCAGCAGGACTAGGGTTAATGTTCCCCTCTACTGCCACCTTTGCAGGGAGGTAGACTGTGGATCTTTTGATGGGAGACGCTGTTTGCCACCCTCAGCCCTGGGGGAGGGGGGTGGTGGTGCATGGGGGCTACACCTGACTGAAACAGATAGAGATGTCCAAGGTGGTCCTGCAGAACCTACCTATCTCACACAGTAACACTGCTTTGGACCTGCGCCATGGACGGTGCTGTGGACCTGGTGCTGGGTGCCTCACTGCACCCTCAGGGTGAGTACAGTACCCACACAATGTGACGGTGTGTAGCTACTCTGTGCCAGTACAACACACGGTCAGTACCCCCTACCAGGCCGAGGTGCTGTGGGGGTGCATTCCCCATGGTGTGTATCTGTTGGACAGCTGATTTGCATGTGCAGTGCATCATGGGTGTGACTGGCACAATCCAACCCTGTGAAACCCCAGCACCTGCTCACAGGCTCTGATAAACCATAGGCCCTCACACGTACATCTGCTAGCATAATGCATAGATGCAAGACACCCTACAGAGTCTGTAAAATAAGATGCCCACATTGGTAGAAACACACATACCCACGCACGTAAAAACACACGTACCCACGCACGATTGTACGTGCGCGGCTACGCACGTACCAATGCACGCAACCTCGCACGCACCAACGTACGTGGCTAGGCACACTCAAAGGGTGTTTTTCTGACACCAATACTCAGCATAACGAAAAACATGCCTCCTCTTTCCCTCTGTAATGTACAGGGTGATGCCTGGGACAGCCTTCTGCGTTAGGCACACTGGGGACTCAAACCCATGCTGCCTGTAACAGCGGTCAGTACCGTAACCATTGTGCTACAGCTCTGTTTCAGTGCTTTGTGTCTGTACATCTTCTTACGTTTAACGCGCAGTGATGCGCCACGTAACGCTCGTTAATTTTTTTAACGCGCGTTAATGGTGACGATGTACCGCCCATGTCCTTATTTGGGGTTTCTGTTACTACCATGGCTCCTAACGCGAATTGCACTAACGCAGTTTAGTAAACATACCCCTTAATGTGGACAAGTGCAAAGTTATGCACCTAGGGAAGAACAACCCAAACTATGGTTACACGATGCAAGGTTCCACATTAGGAACCACCACCCAGGAAAAAGATTTAGGCGTCATTGTGGATACCATGTTAAAACCCTCCGCCCAGTGTGCAGCGGTGGCCAAGAGAGCAAATAGAATGCTAGGTATCATAAGGAAAGGAATGGAAAATAAAACAAAATATATTATAATGCCTCTATATCGTTCCATGGTGAGACCGCACCTTGAATATTGTGTGCAATTTTGGTCACCGTATCTGAAAAAGGATATAGCGATATTAGAAAAGGTTCAGAGAAGAGCCACCAAAATGATAAAGGGGATGGAAGGATACTCCTATGAAGAAAGGCTATGAGAAGGAAGGCTTTCTTGGCTCTCCGCCCTAGAGTGGTGGCCTTGGGAGCTACCTTCCAGCTCAAATTTCCGGTCAAATGTTATGTGAATTTCAAACAAAAGCTGTATCTGTTTTTTGAGCCTAAACAACTGCTGGCCTTTCTGGAAGTAAGAGAGGAGAGTGTGGTTGAAGTCTTGTTACCTTCCCATGTGGCTGACGCTTAAGTCTCCTATCCGCTTATTGTAATTGATATATAATGATAGTTAGGCTTGTATTTTATGCTAGCCTTTCTATTTGGGTTTTTGTTTGCCTGGTACTTCCCCCCCCCTTCCCTTCCTTTTTTACCTTATATTTTTGGTCTAATGTTAATGGAATATGTTGGGGGATTTATAAGATATTTCTTTTTGTATTATTATGTATTTTCCATGTTGTTTCTTTCATTCATGTATATTTTGCTTGGATGAATAAGTGATAATAATAAATATTGAAAATTAAAAAAAAAAAAAAAAAAAGAAAGGCTAAAAAGGTTAGGGCTCTTTAACCTGGAAAAGAGACGGCTGAGGGGAAATATGATAAAGTCTATAAATTAATGAACGGAGTGGAACGGGTAAACATAGATCGATTGTTTACATTATCAGAATATAGAAAGACTAGGGGACATGCAATGAAGCTACAGGGTAAACTATTTAAGACTAATAAAAGAAAATATTTTTTCACTCAACGTGTAATCAAACTCTGGAATTTGTTACCGGAGGATGTAGTAAAGGCTGTTAGTGTAGCTGGGTTTAAAAAAGGTTTGGACAAGTTCCTGGAGGAAAGGTCCATAAACCATTATTAAGAAGGGACCCAGGATATCAATGCTTGACCCACTACAAGCATTGTGGAACCTGTGTCTTTTGGGGGAACTGCTAGGAACGTATGACCTAGATTGGCCACTGTTGGAAACAGGATACTGGGCTTGATGGACCTTGGTCTGTCCCAGTATGGCATATCTTATGTTCCAAAGAAAAACTCAAAGCTAAACGAAACTTTAGCTCCTTAGTTGTTTCAAAAGTGAGTTCAGCACCCTGGCTCACCACTTCCTCCAGCTGCTTGGAGACTTAGTATACCGGTGAATGTGGGCGGTCCCATGGAATAAGTACCAGTGACATCAAAATGTGACATGCTCAGTCTCCAAGTTGCTGGAGGAAGTACACTACCCAGAGGTGCAGGATTGGACTGGGGGGACGATAAGGAACATGTCTAGGGGAGGAGTGGCCTAGTGGTTGCAGCAAGTTACCTCAGGCCGAAAGGTCGGGGGTTCAAATCCCACTAGAGTTCAGAAACCTTGGAGCACCTGTGGGACTAGAAACTCCAGTCCTTCCGGCCCTTGTGGTCTTGGGCAAGCTACTTAACCCTCTATTGCCCATGTTCCCTGTACAATAGTTATCTCCAAGTTATAATGCCCTGTTCAATGTAATTTCCGTTTGAAAGGCGGCATATAAGAAATGTTAAATAAATAAATAAATAAATGTCTTTCTATTAATGGATCAGTCTAAGGCTCAAATTGCAGCTCTTGTAATTAGTTTTTAATCTAATTCAGTTGTTTAATATTTTAAAGTTATTTTTCTCCTTTATCCCCAAGCACTCCTTGTTATTGATGTTTTTTGTATAATTTTTGTTGAATGTACTTTTTTCTTTTCTTTGAGTTCTTTGTAAACCGCTTTGATTCCTGAAAGGCGGTATATAAGCACAAATAAATAAAAATACGTAAAGAGTACTAATGAACAAACCTCTTTCAAAGACAAGGAAGCTGTAAAACTAGAGGGCATAACATGAAGCTGCAAGGGGGTAAACTGAAAGGCAATGTCAGGAAATACTTTTTCACTGAAAGGGTGGTGGATGCTTGGAATGCCCTCCTGATGTAAGTGGTGGGGGCAAATACAGTAACAGAATTCAAAATGGCATAGGGTAGTTCCTTTATAGCAACAGGATAAAATAAAAACAAACATAACTATCTCTTATATCTCAACAAATAGGGGTGACCTATACAGAGCAGTGGGTACACCCCTAAACAAAAGTTATGGGAAGGGATGACCTGCATGAAGCGACAGGTGCACCTATTCTTGCCGTCTTGCGGGGCAGACTAGATGAACCATACTGGTCTTTATCTGCTGTCATATACTATGTTACTATGACACTGTTCAACAACTGTTTTGAGTCTGGTTTTATATACTGTTTTGTTTCAACATTTATAAATAGCATTCTATTTATACTATGTAAGCCTTAATTTTATTTTGTTATCAAAATGTTGACTATTTCACTGTAACTGTTATTCTGTTCCTTGTATGACAAATATTCTTTGTAAAAACGTTCTGCTCCTTGTAAACCGCTTTGATCCAGTGAAAAGCGGTATAAGCCTAGCTAAATAAAATAAATAAGCAAGCAAGGGATTCCCAAAAATGCTCTGGTGACCCCAGAGCAAACAAAATTTTCATGATTTGCACAGCATTCTAAATTGAAATGGGTGTGGAGCAGCAGCCTAGTGGTTAGTGCAACTGCCTGGTACCCAGAAAATCAAGGGTTCAATTCCCATTAGCACTCCTTGTGACCTTGGGCAAGTCACGTTACCCTCCATTGCCTTGGAAGAAAGGGCCTGGCTATCTACTTCCGGTGATACATTGCCATGAAAACTCAGAGGCAGCTGGGTCAGCACTGACTTGATGGCACTAAAAAAAAAAAAAATAAATAAATTTGAATATACCAAGCCACCAATGTATGTCATTTTTGTTCATGGATATTCATTATGAATATCCTTAAAATCTGACTGGATACCAGGGCAGGAGCAGAAAAACCTCAGGTATGCTTTTATGAGAGTCAGACAGAGCTACTCCAGCCGTGGTGAGCAGTCAACAACTGGCTTTCAGAATATGCACACTGACTGTTCATGCGTTTTTCATGCATTTTGTCTGTTGCCAAGGTTAATTATATATGTTGGATAGCCTGAAAACTAGACCTCTGATTCATGATGCTTGGCACTGGAGCACCAAGCTTAATTATTAAAATGCGAGACGCCAAAGTAACAAACTTACTATGGCAAGATGGTTTACCCGTCACTTATGCAGTTCCATGGGGTAAGTAAAATGAAAATTTAAAGACAGCGTATCATCTTAGACCCTACTGTGCTTCTCTTTTTCTCCACATCCACCTCAAGACTCTGACAAGGGAGCACGTTTGAAGTTGGCAGAGTAAGAAGCTCTGGATCATTTTTTTTAAATAATGATTTAGAAGTATAGTTTCTCTGATATGTTAAAACATAGCACACATGAAGCTGCCATTTTATTCTGTTCTAAAGCTGTGGTCAAGATAAGGTGGTAAACAATTCTAGCTAAGGTCAGAGAACACAGATACCGTGACTTAAAGGGACAACACATCATAAGAACAAGAGACAGCCCTACAAGTTAAAGGGGGGAAGAGATGGCCGAGGAACGCCGACCACTCAGCTCCTTCCCTCGGCCCTCTCCGTCTTTGTCTCCCTCCTAGGCCGTGGAACAGCCTCAAACCCATACCAATGCCCCATCTCACCCAAAGTCGCTCTCGCCGCCCGATGTTCGTCGATAATCGGGCCACGGCCCGCTGCCACCACTCCACAACCAAGAGGAGAGAGAGGAAGGATTAAGGGAGAGAATGCTTAACGGCAGCCGTAGATCGCATTGTCGCAAAATGAGAAACTACACGAGACAAAACCTCAGCGATAGAGGAAGCCGGGCAGGAACTGGAAGCTGAACCACATAGGAAGATGTCGGAAAAAGAGAGAGAAACTTACGTTACCATCATAGAGCATACGAGGGATAGAGCGTCTGAGCAACAAACCAAAGAGAGAAAAACAGTTCTTGACGCTCTTATCATACCATTTGCTTTTAGTTCCTGAGAAATGGTAGCAGAGATGTTACTTGGTTCTACTGTTAAGCGGTTCTTGAAGTAATTTAAGAAAGCAGGAGCTACCGAGCTTAGTAGGAAGTGCCGAGCTTTGGCTGACCAATAGTAATAGTCTGAGCCAGGCATTTTATGAGTTCAAGCACAAATCCTTCACAAACACAATTTAAAAAAGTTTGACACTTAAGTACATGTACTGGATTGTTATCTGTCGCAAACACAGCAATTTCCATATCGTCCTAACTAGATAGTCACAAGTCCAGACTCCAGACAAGAGTTCCCCTCATCTGATTTGTGGAGACAAAGACCAATGAAATGCCCAGAATTCAATGACATCACTCCCATGCCTTCATCAGCTCGTGTGGTCTCTCTCTCTCCACTGGCTCCTCTGCAGTGCACACCGACTCTCAAGTATTTTCTGTGTCCAGTAGTTGGTGGATGGATTTTCCCTCTTGAAAATCTGAAGAAAACAGAAAACACTTGTGAACAACCACCTCAAACACTAAAGGAGTGTGTCTCTCTCACTTGAGTGCAACATGGGAGATTCCTACGAGACTGCCGTCGTTTTGGTAGTCATAGGAAGAGGGAAAATTGGTTCAGCTCTGTGCCCTTATTTATTTATTTAACAGACCTATACGGCTTTATCCTTTATCCCTTGTTCAAAGCTGTGTACATCAAACAAAACAACATAAATCAATGTAACCATGTAACTGAATTACAAACATTTGTACAAAAATAAAAGTGTGATGTAAAAATAATATTAGTATTGTAGCAGCAGAGCGCAGACAAAACAATGATACCAGGAGTCTGTTCAGAAGGTCCAAATCATTTATTTGTGCACAAGTCTCAAGCAGAATCAAATTCAAAATGGCTGAGCAATGGCTGTTAGTAAAACAACAACATTTATACTTTTCTTGTCCATTCTAGGTATAGGCAAACTTCTCATTGGTCCCGGTAACCCCTTTCACCCCATCTATTGGTCCCGGTAACATTACGTACTCATCCAATTAGGACTCTGGTCTGGGCTCAGCACCTGCTTACCCCCCTTCTAGTCCCAATTACAATGGTCAGTTCACCAACTTAGATACTTTTCTCCTCCAAGGTCATTTAGCTAGCTAGAACATGTGGGAAAGCAGGGCACTGTAACTTTTCTTTCAGCAGTGTTAATTAATTCCATAGAAGCTGTGCTCTCTTATCAATACCAATTAGACTTGTTTTTCTATATTTTCTAAGTTTCGTTTCTGCATAGCTATACTTAATTATACTCAGTTAAGTTTCGATTCTATGGTAGCAGCATTTAGGGGAATATCTAATTCCTTTGGGCCTCTCCACAGGCTTCATTTACAGGTCAAGCTACTTAGGCCTGTCTGCTCACTTCAGACACCATGGATCATAGGCCTTCGCCTACCACATTCCCCCCTTTGATTAATCTCACCCTATTACTAATAAGGTGTGAGAGTTAAATCACTCAATTATACTGGGGTCGGGTTCCGACCATGTGTAGTAGGATTAGGGTGCCATAAGGCTAAAATCTTAGTTGCGGTTTTCCGCTCCACGGTGTTTTCAATAACACTGTTAATAGAACGCATACAACATGGGATTATACATGGTAACATAAAGAACAAAGCTACAAAGATTAGTATTATCATAGCAAAAGTAGTGAATCCTCCTAATCCAGAGAAGATAGATGCAAACCAATTGGGTATCTGAAGACTATGCCAGGTCTGTACTGGCACATAAGTTTGCTTCCGCATGTGTTCAGCAATTTCTTCAACAACCTGACCCTTATCATCTATCTTTAAGCAACAATTGGTGAGGTTCAGCTTACCACAGACTCCTCCTTCAGCAGCTAATAAGTAATCTAGTGCTAAGCGATTTTGATAAATTGCAGTGTGCATTTGTGTGCTTTGTCTAGCTAAAAGTGTAAGCGCTTGGCTAGTCTCATTAGTAATTAGTTCAACTACTGCTTGTAAACGTATAATGCGATTTATCATATACACAGGGGTCCGATAGCCCCACATGCCATCGTCATTCCATGTGGCAGGTCCATAATAGGCAATAATTCGCTCTGGTGGCCAATCTTCACCATCCCATTTCTCCCACTTGCCTATCTGTAAGGCTGCTCGTCTCTGTCTTTTTGAATAAACTGGATAGCCTAGTTCAGCGATGGCGAACCTATGGCACGCGTGCCAGCTGTGGCACGCGAAGGCCTTGCAGCTGGCACGCGGGAAGGTCCGCATTTAAAAGGTCCCAAATTTAAAAAAAAAAAAAAACCAAACAAACCGGCTGCTTCTGCCGCGGCAGCCTCAAGAGCTCTGCCGCGGCAGCCTCAAGAGCTCTGCCGCGGGCCCCCCCCCCTGCCCGGCAGAGCCTCCCTGCATCATCTACCTTCAAGTCGCAAAACGCGGGCTTCTTTCAGAGCCGCGAGAGTTTCCTTTCTCGCGGCTCTCCCGCGAGAAAGGAAACTCTCGCGGCTCTGAAAGAAGCCCGCGTTTTGCGACTTGAAGGTAGATGATGCAGGGAGGCTCTGCCGGGCAGTGGGGGGGCCCCGCGGCAGAGCTCTTGAGGCTGCCGCGGCAGAGCTCTTGAGGCTGCCGCGGCAGAAGCAGCCGCTTTGTTTGGGTTTTTTTTTTTTTAATTTGGGATGATAGGGGGGAAGGGGGTTTAGGACTGGTAATTGGCCATGGGGGGGGCTAATACTGGAAAGGGGCTGATGGGGGGGGGGTTAGGACTGGTAATTGGCCATGGGGGGGGGCTAAGACTGGAAAGGGGCTGATGGGGGGGTTAGGACTGGTAATTGGCCGGGGGGGGGGGGTAGGACTGGTAATTGGCCAGGGGGGGGGGTTAGGACGGGTAATTGGCCATGGGGGGTGGCGAAGATTGGAAATGGGCTGAAGGGGGGGGGGGTTAGGGATAGTAATGGGCGATGGGGGGTGCTAAGGCTGGAAGTGGGCTGGTGATGGTGATGGTGATGGTGATTTGGGGGGGGGTAGGACTAGTAATGGGCTATGGGGTGGGGCTAAGACTGGAAATGGGCTGATGGGGGGGTTAGGACTGGTAATGGGCTGATGGGGGGGTTAGGACTGGTCATGGGCTATGGGGGGGCTAAGACTGGAAATGGGCTGAGTGGAAGGAGGGCTTGAACTGCAAATAGCTGATGGGATTGGGGCTTGGAATGGAAATGGGTTGTGAGGGGGAGGGAGCTAGGACTGGAAATGGGTGAGGGGGGGCTAGGACAGGAAATGGGCTGATGGAGGGGCTAGAATAGTACTGGAAATTGGCTGTTGGGGGGGGTGCTAATATTGGAAATGGGCTGTGGTGGGGGTCTGGATTGAAATGGACTCATGAAGGGGCTAGCACTGGACTTCGGCTCTGGGGGGGCTTGGATTGGAAATGGGCTGAGTGGAGGGGAGCTAGGATTTGACATGGGCTGATGGTGGGGCTAGGAAAGGACTAGAAATGGGCTCATGGGGGGCTGGGTTTGGAAATGAGCTGATGGAGGGACTCGGATGGGACTGCAAATAGAATGGGGAGCTAGGACTGGAAATGGTCTTATGGGGGGTTAGGACTGGAAGTGGGTTGATGAGGGGGGGCTAGGACTGGTATTGGGTTGGGAGGTTGCTAGGACTGGAAATGGGTTGGGGGGCTGCTAGGACTGGAAATGGGCTGATGCAGGGACTAGAAGGGAATGGATGCTGGGTGAGGCTGGAACTAGAAGGGAGCTGGTGTTGGGGGAGGATTAGAATGGGATGGGGCTGGGAGAGTAAAATGGAGAGGGGAAAAATATTTTGTGTGGGAGGGATAAAAAATCTACAATTGGCCGGGTATTGGGAGAATAAGTGGGGATTGAGGATGGAGGGGTAAATTTTGAGTAGATGAAATAGGAATGAGGAAAGAGCAAAAGGAGAAAGATTAGTATGTTAAAGCAGATGTAGAGAGAGAATGGAAAAAAAAAACCAAGAAGACAGAAGAAAGGACAAATGGACAGCAGATGGAGAGTTAGGAGAAGACACGAAGAAACCAGAAGAAAGTGGCTGGAGCAATTGCAACTGAAAAAAAATGCACAAAAGGTAGAAAAATATCTCTTTATTTTGAATTTATTAACTGGAATATGTCAGCTCTGGGAAATGTGCATCATTAATTTTTGCGCTTTGTTTAGTACAAGAGGAAATTAATTTATAGTTTTATTTCTACAGTGTTGTTGTATATTCCAAGTTTGGCTTTTGGGGTTCCCAGTTTAATTATTGTCTTCCTGTTTTTAAATTGTGATTCCTTGTTTGGTGATGGTCTGTTCTGCATGTGTAACTGAGCTGAGGTATTCTGTTTATATAATTCCTATTTGACATTGCCACTTGTTCTTTCCCCAGTAGGTCATGTATTGTTGTTCTCTGAAATGTATTGGTTTAATATTTGCAGTGTTGCCTTTTGATAGTTAGGGTATGGTGCTTTGTGAGTCCTGGTAGTACTGTTAGGATACGGCGGGTTTGCTATGGGTTCTAAATGGGCAGCGTTTGTAGTAGTTCCTAATGTGCCTGGCGGTTGGTACTGGATTATAGTAATGTAGAAACCTTTTAGTCTTTCTTTATCCATATACTCATTAAGAGGCATGTTTACTAAAAGTTAGTGTATGGTAACATTATGCAAATATTTATGCAAATGAGGCACCTTATGCAAATGAGGCTTTAATGGACGTGCTGGCACTTTGAGGAAATTCTTTGGTTTTGTGCGGCAGTTTGGGCACTCGGGCTCAAAAAGGTTAGCCATCACTGGCCTAGTTGCTCACCATGTTCTGTGGGCAACAAAAAGAAAGAGGGTCGAATAGTTCCTAAGACACACGCTCCTCCCCAGTGGATAGGGAGTTGAGCATATGCTCGGGTCCCGCAAATCCAATATAGGCCAGGTGGGGCTTGCCAGCTATGACGTCGATTAAGGTTAGTCCATAAAGGGGCAAGCTCAGGAAACCTTGCTAATGGATTGGTGGGCTCAGGTTCATTAACTCCTGACCACCAAGATGTCTGTTTTGTGGTGTCATTATAAAACCTCTGGCTAAGACAGACAAGCTGTCCTACCTTAGAGGTAAACTGGGGTCCAGTTCGAGTATAACACAGACGTCCAACTATTGGGTGTGAGTAGTATAATGGGTACACTACTCGTCAAACTGATTGACAGGTGAGATAAGGATGACAGGAGCCAATCAGCGTTCACTTCCGGTCTATGTCCCGCCTTAGGCCACGCCCCCTCCCATAGAAGTGAATGGTGAGTTAGCCCCGCCCACTCCCACCCCCAAAATGTTGACAGGTACCAATCAGCGCCCACTTCCGGTGTATGTCCCGCCTTAGGCCACGCCCCCTCCCATAGAAGTGAATGGTGAGTTAGCCCCGCCCAGCCCCGCCCACTCCCGCCCCAAAATGTTGACAGGCACCAATCAGCGCCCACTTCCGGTGTATGTCCCGCCTTAGGCCACGCCCCCTCCCATAGAAGTGAATGGTGAGTTAGCCCCACCCAGTCCCGCCCCCAGGCGTGGCCACCGCCCCCCACTTGACACACCCCTGCCCCCGCCCCAAGGATGACATCATCCAATCAGCATACACTTCCGGGGGTGTGTCACACCCATGCCACGCCCCACAATATGGCATTAGCCAATCAGCACCCACTTCCGGGGTTTGTGCTACGCCCACAGCCTCCCACCCTCCTCCACGCCCCCTGCCTACATCATCGGAAATGACATCACCGGAAACAGGGCGTCATCAGAAGAGGGACTGTCCCTTTTTTGCTGACATCAGCGGAAACAGTATGGCTGACTCCGGAAATGTGTTTGTGCTTCTGCTTAATACTGAAAAACAAAAATGCTTTTCTCTCTCTCTCTCTCTCCCACACAGACTCAGTTGTTTCTTTCTCACACAATAACTGATTCCTAGCACAGAGAGACAGGCAAGCTAGAATCTTTTTTCTTTCCAAAATGCAATTAGCACATCTTTGTTAGAGGGATCACCCTCTCACCCTCAACCACGCCCCTGCCTACATCATCGAAAATGGACTGTCCCTTTGTGCTGACATCAGCGGGGAGCAGTGTGACTGACTCCGGAAATGTGTTTTTTTTTTTTGCTTCTGGTTAATGTTTACACCTGCAAAAAAAAAAGCAGGAACCCTGGAAAAATAAAATGCTTTTCTCTCTCCCACGGCACCAGTTCTTATTTCTCACAAAAAGATTCACGGCACAGAGAGACACAATTTTCTTTACAAATGCAATTACAAATGCAATTGTTAGAAAAACTAGTGCGGTCCATGTGATAGAAGTATTCTGACAGACCTGTAGAGTTCAGACTGAAATACAGAGAGACCTGAGTTCAAATCCCCCTAATACAGCTATTTTTTTTGAGAGAGCCGAGTTCAAATCCAAATACAGCTATTTTTTAGTGGCTTTGAAAAAACCAATACAGAGAGACAAGCCTGGACATGTCTCTCTAGGGTGTGGTAACACGTGATTGGTTGAAACAAGAGGTCTGTTCTGAGCATGCTCCAGGTGTTCTGAGCATGCTCCTGCTGTAAGGGGAGCATTTTAACACAGACTTTCAGAAAGGAAAAAATGGCTCTTTTTGGAACACCAAGCAGAATTTCCAGCAGGGCACACAACATTAATTACTTCCTTAAGGATCATGATGCTGTTGCAGAGGGGTATCCACCGATTGAAAATCCATTTGAACTACAGGAGAGTCTGGCAGATCCTCCGCCAGAAATAGCAGCTTTTGTGGATTATCCAGATGCCCAAATATTTTTCAACTCTCAAGAACCCTACGATTCTGGCACAGAACTTGGCTTAACATCTGACAACACAATGGACCTGGAGGATATAGAATTATATCACGCCACTGTAGATGCAGAAACAAACTGTTTATTGGAAGACCTAGGATCAGCAGAGGTAAGAGAAGTTTTTTTATTTAGAAAAGTGTTATAGAAGAAACAGCAGTTCACACTGACATTATTTTGGGTTTTTTTTTTTGTAGGGAAGTGACGAATCTCTGCTCCTACAGGGGCACATACAGACTGCCAATCTACGCTGTTTGTGCTTTCTCTGTACATATCAAAGGGAGGCATTTGATGTCATAGCCAGTCAAAGGGATTGTACAAAACCTGATGAAATAAACAGATTTAAATCTGTTATACAAACAACGGTGGCCTGTATTATCAAGAAATGCTGGCAGGGCATTATGCATAGAGACTGTGCAGCGTGTGTAATACATGCTCCAGGCCAAAGACACCATGACTGTTTAAAGTGGGAACGCAATGAAATACATCAGAAAATCCATAAAGCTTGTAACAGGTTGTGTCTAGGACCTATTTTAAATGTTGCCATGATTGCGGGTCATAAAATGAAAGCAACTGTCCTAGTTTATGAAAATTTGAATTTTTTGTTTGAACTCGTCAGAGATTTTAACAACAGTAGAAACCCAGGACAACTGCTCAATATTTTGCTTAATTCTGTGGCAGACAGCGAAAAAGAAATTATGGAAGGCTTAATCTGTGACAGAGATTATAGATCGTTCTTTAAAAACACCAAGTTCTGTAAAAATTGACTTTTTATGAAAATGTATGTATTTCCAGAATCTATTAGTTGAACATACAGATGAACAAAAATTATATGTATGCCTTTTATTTTTTTTAAAACTTGTAATGCTCAAATGAATTTCACAAGATGAAAACATTTTATTTGAAATAAATATTTTGAACCTATGTGTGGTGTGTTTTAGGAATGATTAGTTAATTAAACCTACAATGGTTTGTCTGGAAAAAAAATGGGGCCTCCAGGTGTGTCCTAAACAATAGGCCATAAGATAAGAATGTGCAGAACTGTCGTGTAACTAAAATCCACTTAAGACGTCTGGGAAATGGGTGGGAATGTGTATTAGCCACATACACAGATATATAGCATCTATTACACTGTGCTGTCTGCGAAAAAAAGGCATTGTGAATTAGCCAGGTCGTATGATAAGCTTATGAGATCCAGTATATTTCAGCAGCCAGAAAAGATCACACAGTCTCTATAGCTTGTATCATCTGCAACTTTTTCTTCAGACATGGTGAGTAGATATGAGTCTTTTTTAAAAATATTGTTGGCTATGTAATGTTTCTGTCTCTTATGATTGTCTTAAAAAAATAGGAGCAGAAAAAGGGGGTTACAAATAAACTTTCTCTTACAAAAAGAAGGCGGCAAAGAAATTTAAAAGGTATGTCCTGTGTTGTTTTAATTTTCTAACAGCTATGTTCTTTATAATGTGTTTCAGAGGACAGCCTCAACCTGTAATCTTTTTTATTTTAGACCAAGAAGATGCTACAAAACAAGATGGCCAGTCTAACCAACAGACGGTACCTTACAGAAAGCCAAAAGACAAACAGAATCGTGAGTATTCCAGTTTTTATCCAGCACCTAGATTTTAAGGTCTCTGTAAAAGTATTAGCCCCCACGTTTTCTTTTTCAGACCGAGAAAATGTTAGAAAATCAGCGGCTATGGGAGAGAAGTCTAACAGGAAAAGATCACGCAGCGATAGTTTTTCTGACGGTGAATCTACACACGCCGGTACAGAATACGGAGGGCGTGGTGAAAGCCGTGTCTTTGATCACAGTGTTTCAGAGGACAGCGCAAACAATCATGCATTAGGCCTCGCTGAAGAATCAGAACCAGTTAGCTATGTTCAGTTTGTGAAAAGGTGGGATCGTAAATTGGACAAGTTTAATGGTGTAATTTATTCAGAGGAATTTCGGTTTATTAATTTAGACAGGATAACATCATTATCTGAGGCTCAATTCGCCATTCGGCAAGGTATTCAACATATTCTGGATGAGGTTAGCAGCCGGGTTTCACCCGGTGATTATGTACAGGTGCATCTACACTCATCTCTTTTCCACAATTCCTTATATTCTGGTAAGTTAAACCCCGAGGCATTAGACGCTGACGATTTCTTAAATCAGATCGCTAAACTCCTTCAGAGTCACAGAGAAATCCAGGTTTGTGATATATTCCGGGTTGTTGTACTTGTCATAAGAAATCGGGGTGGGGGTGCTCGTAGGGTCTTAAAGACCATACCGTTTAGCCATATTATTCATAAGAAAAGGATGTATTTGATAGACTTGAACAACACTGATAATAGCCTGTGTTTTGCAGGTAGCCTCACAGCCCTCATGTCACAGGTAAAAATGACAGATGTCGAATTGTTAGAAGGTGCTAAAAAACTACATAACGAATTGGGGTGGCCGGTACATAGAAAAGTCATGCTCGATGATGTAGCAATATTTGAACAGCATTTAAAGATAAACATACGCGTTGTGCTTTACACAAAATCATGGGTTTGTTTTAAGACATCAGACAGACCTGTGTTCCCTAAGACTGTGTTCTTGTTGCTACACGATGACCATTTCTATGGTATAACCGATGTCAAAAAATTCTATGGGGAGCGCAACTTCTGTAGTTACTGTCAGAAACCGTACAGTCACGATCATAATTGCACATTATGGTGCCGTCTTTGTTTGACACTAACGTGTACGAATAATGTTGGTGTACAACAGAGATGCCCTAATTGCAAACTCTTTTGCCGTTCTAAAGAGTGTTTAGATAGACACGCGGATCTGGCTCTGAAAAAAGAAGTGGCGTGTTTATCTAAGATACTGTGCCAGAAATGTGAGTCTTATGTGGACAAGAAACATAAGTGCAAGGGCCGTCATTGTAAACTATGTCGCGAGCCCCTAACCGGGGATGGCGTCCACTTATGTTTTATGACCCCTATTGGTAAAACTGAAACATCTGAAAAGTATATTTTTTATGACTGTGAATGTATGCAAGAAACAGGCTGGCATGTCCCTAATTACATATATGCGACGGACTTAAATGATGAAAGAAACTGGGAATTCAAGGGTCTCGAATGTATTTCTGCCTTTATACAGATTTTTTACACCTTCATAGCCCATAATTCCAAAGGTTATGATGGATATTTTGTTCTTAAACAACTGCTTAAGGAAAAGATGGACACGAGGCTGTTGGTTCAAGGTGCTAAACTTTTACAAATTACCGTTGAACCTCTGACTATCCGTTTTATAGACTCTCTAAATTTCCTGCCTATGAAACTTAGCAAACTTCCACAAGCCATGGGTTTTACAGGCAGCAAGGGGTACTTTCCACACTTTTTTAATACGCTGGAAAATCAAAATTATGTGGGTCCCATGCCGGGTGTTGAACATTACGGTGTGAGTAACATGTTGCCTGAAGAAAAAGATGAATTTTTACAATGGTACAAGGACAATCGGCATAAAACTTTTAATTTGCAAAAAGAGCTGGCTTATTACTGCCAGCAGGATGTATCTATTTTGCGACAGGCCTGTGTTCTCTACCGAGCTGAAATCATGAAAATGACAGAGAAAGAAGTGTTTGTAGAGCAGGGTGACATCTCAGAAATTCAAACAAGGTGTTTAGACCCTTTCCAATATATAACCCTTGCATCTGTATGTATGGCTATGTTCAGATTCATGTTTTTAGAACCCAAGACTGTGGCACTCATCCCACCAGATAACTATCACCGGCAGACAAAGAGATATTCAACCCCCTCTATTCAATGGCTGATGTATGTGGAGGCCAAAGAAAATATACAGATCACACATGCTCTGAAAGGTGGTGGTGAAAAAAAGGTGGGGGCTTATTTTCTTGATGGCTATGCCGTGATCGGTGGGGTAGAAACAGCTTTTGAATTTAATGGTTGTTTTCACCACGGCTGTCCGAGCTGTTATAACGATAAAGACCAGAATCCTATAGCAGCCACGACCTATGGTTTTCTTTATTACAAAACACAGCTAAAAGCTGCATTCCTGGAAAGCCGTGGGTTCAAGGTCATAAGTCTATGGGAGCACGAGTGGAAGCGGATGGTAAAAGAAAATGATGGGGGCTGCGCAGATTTCCTGGCTGACTCCGCATTACCGCAACCTCTGATTCCACGAGATGCCCTTTTCGGGGGTAGAACAAATGCCATTTGTCTGTACCACAAAACAAGGCCTGGGGAAAAAATACACTACTATGATTTTACCAGCCTATACCCTTTTGTCAATAAAACAAAGGAATATCCAATAGGCCATCCAAAAATCATTTATGACAAATTTGGCCCCCCTACAAAGTACTTTGGTTTTATAAAAGCAAAAGTATATCCCCCACGAAAGCTCTTTTTCCCAGTGTTACCCATACGGTTGGGCGGTAAGCTTATGTTTCCGCTGTGTCACACGTGTGCTGACACACGGCAACAGGAAATGTGTGCCCACACGGATGAGGAGAGAGCTTTTGTGGGGACTTGGTGTACGGTGGAGATGAATTTAGCCATTGCAAAAGGGTATGTGGTTGTTGAAATCTATGAAATCTGGCATTTCGAGCAAAATCTGATCATCTCTTTTCCGAATACATCAAAATGCACCTCCGTCAAAAACAAGAGGCTTCTGGCTACCCTCGATGGTGCAATGATACTGAAAAACAAAATGTGTACATAGCTGATTTCTTTAGAAAAGAGGGGGTGTGTTTGCGTACAGACCAGATTAATGTAAACCATGCTAAGCGTCAAATAGCAAAACTTTTCTTAAATTCCCTGTGGGGTAAATTTGGTCAAAGAACAAACCTGCCTACCACAAGCATTGTGAAAGAACCTGATGATCTCTTTAAATATCTGTTTTCTCCTGAATTCGAGGTTTCATCATGCGATTTTATTGATGATGAAACAGCCTGTGTGTCTTGGAGGCACTCAAAAGACCAGTGTATATTGTCAGGTAGCACCAACGTTTTCATTGCCTGTTTTACAACGGCTTATGCACGCCTGGAGTTGTACAACCTTCTAGATAGTTTGCAAGAGCGCTGTCTGTACCATGATACAGATTCTGTGATATTTCTAAGTCGAGAGGGTGATTGGAACCCATCTTTGGGCGATTATTTAGGTGAGCTCACAAGCGAGATACCCTCAGATGAACATATCACAGAGTTTGTATCAGCGGGGCCTAAAACATACGGCTACAAGCTGTCAAGCGGGAAGACCTGTATGAAAGTAAAAGGGATTACGTTAAACGTAGAAAACTGCCAGAAAATCAATTTCACTAGTTTGAAAGATCTAGTTTTGGACTACAAGCCTGGGACAGCAGATTTATCCCAGAAAAAGATAGGAGTACAACAACCTGGTATTATAAGAAACAAAAAGGGTTGGACAATAGAGACTGGTGTGATTAAAAAAACACAAAAGGTTGTGTATGACAAAAGGGTGAAGTTGGAGGATGGCTTTAGCACATTACCCTATGGATACTAGCGTGGTGGATGTGCGCTGGTCACATCCTTTTTCTTGTATTTTAGCGGGGCCGTCCAATTCAGGCAAGAGCTTCTTTGTTAAAAAGATGTTAGAACATGCTGGTCGTGTATTGACTGTCATGCCTAACAATATTGTGTGGTGTTACAGTTGCTGGCAACCTCTGTATAAAGAAATGTTAAATAAATATCCTTTTATTACATTTATGGACACTTTGCCTGATACTTTTAATGATGAACGGCTGTTTCCAACCAATAAAGTAAACTTGGTTATTGTTGATGACCTAATGGATTCTGCCTGTAAAAGTGATGAAATAGAGAAAGCCTTTACCAAGTATGTGCATCACAGAAACCTGAGCATCATATATATTGTTCAAAATGTTTTCTGCCAAGGTAAAGCAAGCCGAACTATAACTTTAAACACCAAATACATGGTGCTCTTTAAGAATCCTAGAGATAAGTTACAGATTGCCATTCTAGCCAGGCAGATGTACCCTGGAAAATCAAAATTCTTTTTAGAAGTCTTTGAAGATGCAACCAGAAAGCCGTTTGGGTATCTCGTCGTGGATTTAAATAACACAACGCCTGAGGCTTACAGACTGAGGACGGATATCTTCCCGCCAGATTGGACCACGGTATACTGTGAAAAACCACAAAACTCACATAAAAAGAAATGAATATGTAACCAACCCCTTCATACATGCCTGTGTGTCTCAGACAACATGTCTCGCCGTGTAAAGAGAAACCTGCCCCTTTTAAAACTTTTGGTTCAAGCCTCTCCGCAGCACAGAAGAGCCATCCTGAATACAGCTTCTAATGATTTGGTAGCAGCTATAGTTGAAATCGCTCTCAACACCCTAAAAGGTAACATTCCTCTTTCACAACAACAGATAAAGGTTTTAAAAGGGAAGCATCATGCCATAAAGAGTCTGTGCGATAAAAGACTACCCATTAAAAAAAAGAAGCAATTGGTGAGACAGTCGGGTGGCTTTATCGGGCCCCTGTTAAGTTTTGCATTACCGTTGATAACGGGGCTTCTGACAAACCTCTAATGCATCACGCTGAAAAAATGTACATAGTCCCTAGTCAACAACTTGAGCGTTTGAGAAACCCGCCAGATCGGGATGAAAATATTAGAACCACGACCATCCATAAGTTAGATGAAGAAATGAAAAACATCCTGCAAAGCGTCGGTATGTCTGAACACGAAAAGGCTAAATGTTACTCAGAAGTGCTACAGCGCTATCTCGTGCTTAACAGACAGAGGGATATGGAAAAAGAAAAAATAAACTTGTATCTACAGGCACAAGATGAGACATCAACGGCAACACCTCTAGAAAATATTATACCTCCAGACCCTGTAATACAAGAAGTGTTAAACAGCATCAATATGCGCTATAGGAAAAATGCTGAGTTGCTGCTTAATAAACTGTTAAAAAACAAGAATGTGGCATCCTGGGAGGGAAATGGAACATTTGTATACCGGGGAAACCCCGTCAATGGCTCTAACCTACTCGACCTCGTTCGTGGGGCTACGCAGCCCCAAGCTCTTTCACAACGAAGAATACCCAGGGGCTGGGAGGAGTTCATGCAAACCCTAGCCGAATTAAATATGCCCTCTACGGTAATGGGTAATGCAGCCAACAGAGATGTACTGGCACGCCTCAAAGAGAACCCATCTGTGAAGGCTACTAAAATGTACACGGGTCCGATAAAGAGCAAAGAGCTACTCCCTCACAAAAAACGTAAATTATCCCACAGATACCGGTGGTTGAGTGTGTAAAAAATGTATTTTCAATAAAATGTTTAAAAACAAAAATAAAAGACTAGACAGTGGTTTCTTTTCAAAAAACCTCCTTAGAGGGGTTACTTTTTATTTAGAAGCATCAAAACATTCACGATAGGAAACACACACTTGCTGATTATGGAACGGATTTCTAAAAGATCTACACAAAGTTTGTTTGTTGCGTTTTACAAAATGTAACACCATATCATCATTTTGCATTAAATCTTCAGAATACATTTCTAAAATATTTTCAAAAGGCACCCCTTTACAGCGGTGGTGCAAGAAAAATACACAGTGATATCCACAAGCCGTAGACATTGGGTGCTGTAATTGTCTGTTGTGGTATAAAACAGTTTTACAATGCTTGTTGAAAAAGCTCATAATGCTGGTAGGAAAGAATAAGCTATCAGGTGGTTGTCCATAAGAATCAAAAAATTCCCCTGTTCCATCTCCACATATATAGATGGCTAACCAGTGTTCTCCAGGTAGGTTATGAGGGTGTGTATTTACCACCAAACACACTGGCTTCCTTGATATTTGTACATCCGCTAACCAATCGCTGGGTAGCACATCTAAAAAGAAATCTGCAACACAGGGGTCCTTCTTTAAAATACGGAAGATCTGCAGGGTGTTCATTTTCACGAATGATCAAAAAGAACATTCCTTCTATGATTAATTTCTATCACATTGTCAAAAACCCCATAAACAATCATGTTAACTGTATGGGGTAAGGCACTGGCAAAACGTATTTCAGCCCGCAGGTTACCAGTTTTAATCAGCGAGTAATGGTCTGCACACTCCTGATCCGGTGAAAGGTCAAACGCCAACAGGGTATAACCTTTGTAAAACTCCTGACGGTCAATCAGCAACGCTGTATCTTTCAGATGTTTACCACTTGCTTGTATCAGTTGCATATATTCTCTTACACAACATCCGTTTTGAAAGTCAGGTTGAAGAGGTTTCCCGGGTACTTGTTCACCATCCACATATAGAGCGGCAAAATTAATATCATAATGTTTAAAATTGAAGGGGTTTTTAGCATAATTACCGCTGAAAGCATCATTATCCACAAATCCCAGCACAATGAGTTTTGGTAGCTGCCCCAAAAAGAGATTTTCCTGGTTAGTCACACGGGCACCGGCTGGTATGCTAAACACCTTCAGCCCCACACGGTCAATAGCATACTTGACATTAGCTTTCAGCAGAGCTTCCGCATGTCCCAGGCGCACTCCGGGGGAAACTTTAACTCTCTTTACAAAGAGCGCAGCATTTAGGATAAGGATTTTATAACTTTTTTCGGCATCACCGCTCATTAAACAGAAAGCGTTTTTGTTGCGGGTCAATTTGATTTTGAGATCCACGCCATTAATCAATAGCTTTTCTTGAAAAAATAGATCGCTATGTAATTGCCCCAATAGCTCTACCTTGTTGCTAGAGACCGTAAATTGAGCCCTTTCAGTAAAGCCGATGTTGTGAGATCCTATCTCTCTCACCTCATGCTGCCCGGCTGTGTCTTTATAAAACAGACCGCTTGTAAACTGTGATTTGAGGGATCCTTCGCCATAATTGAGAAGCAGCTCTATGAGGGCTCTGTAGGGGTAGCAGTTGTTGCTCTGGCTAATGAGTTGGTCACCCAGTGTAACATCCAGCTGGCTAAACAGAGCTGCGATTGGGTAGTTCACCAGCGCTACTTTGGCTGCCGGTTCGATGTTCGAGCCATCTTCTGCCACAATTTTACAGGTCAGGTGCAAAAGTGTACTATTTAAATCAATGTAGTCTTCACCATGACCTGCGATATAGAAGTCCAAAGGGGCTGTTTCCGACAAAGCCGATAATGGCGGAATTTCCACATAAATACTTTTTTCGATACTTGTTTGAGTCGGTGCTAGTTGAAACAGGTCCAGTTCCGATTTAACACACTCTTCAGAGCCGTGGTGTACAAAAGCCATGGTGCTTTTTAGAATATATCTCGCTGCCTAGAGCTAGCGCTTCTCTTCTTAGACCGGCGGTTAAGCTTCTGAGACCTGCCACCCACGGGTTTCTTTCTTTTAAAAGGTTTGGGCGGTCCTTGTGGTAACTCCCGAGACTCGGTTCTCTTTCTTTTAACAGCTCTTCTAATCACAGCCAGTCCTGATCCTGCCTGTTCTGTAGCCTGGTTCATTTTATTTAGAACGGCCGTTGTGACATGGCTCATGACATCCTTGGCTATGTTTTTTGCGGCGCCTTTCACGTGTGGTTTAATAATTTCAAAACCCCTTCTCAAAAACGGCATAGCTTTTCTAAAGAGGCTGCGAAAAACACCACCTACACCGGCCCCATACATGACCGGTACTCCATGATATCCTGAAAGCCCATAGCCGGCTTGGGTTGTATAATAATGCCTGTATGCTTTGGGGTCTCCGTAGTCTTTAGCCACAACCATTTTAAAAAACAGTCACCCTCCGGGGTCGCAGATGAAGCTTAAGGATCACCTTCCCGTAACGAAATGAGACGTACTTGTCCTGATCCGTCTTTATTTCAAATGTGATGGTATCAATATGCTGTTTGTTCACAGGGACATAGTGCGGCTTATCATAAGTTAACGTGATAAACTCATCCCTAACCCCTTTAGTTGGAACACAGCGCAGCAGTGGCACAAAATGGTCACCTACTAACTGGTGCTCTACAATATCTGTGTACAGGTAGAGCGTATTAAAACCGGCCGTGATATCCGTTGGAAAATGGGAACGTTGTGTATTAACGTATGCTTCTATTCCCAAAATGGTTGCCAAATCACCATACGCATAAATAGTAGACCTATCTTCCGATTTTATCCGGATTCTTCGCGCATGGGGCTCATAAATGATTAGTGGTACCGCCGATTTATAGATGTTGCTAATGTCCTGATTCATGGATTCCACTAAACGCTGCATGGTCGCGTAATGTCCTTTCCTGACTATAAGGTGCTGTATATTTCCTGCTGCGGAAACGATAACATACTTATGGTCTTCCTTAATATTCTCCCAGGTGTTGGGGTATTGTATTTCCATGAGCCCCACTTCCCACTGTCCTTGTAAGTCCAAAGGCCTTGCTAGTTGTATGGTAAAATTAGAGCTGGTATTTTGGGAAAACACATCTGCTGAGGCATTGCTAGGCAGGGTGATATAAAAGCCACCATCATTCATTTTCAATTTTATTTTAATGCTGCTTCAAAAGAAAGAAATCAGATGTCTTGAATCTCTGATGCTTTAACCCAACTGTTAAATTTAACAGGCCATCCCCTCCATTTCACGAGGTAGAATCTGTTCCTGCCACATCCTTTTACCTTTAGAACCTTTTCGATTCGGTATATTCTGTCCTGTTGCTGCGTGACTTTTAGCAATTCTTCAGGATAAAAAGAACCTTGTATGGCTTCACCGTCATAATCCTGTATCTTGTATGTTGCTTTCTGGCCCCTGTTTAAAATGTCCGTTATTATAAATACCTCGTCAGTCCACGTTTGCTCGTAACCTTTTTCAAATTTTCCTTTAGTTTTTGAAAGTCTTACATGATCTCCTTTCTTTTAAGGGATTCTCGGTATGCTTACGCTTGATGCTATCACCGTAGACTCTTTTCCAGATCTGCAGAGAATTTGTGCATGTCACATCTACAGGTCTCGTCTTTATTGTTCTGTGAAAACTATGATTATAACTGTGCACAAAAGCCTGCAATACGTCTTGATACCTAAAGGTGTTGTGTGTAGTAAAATAACGCCACATTTTGGATTTCAAAGTCCTGTTAAACCTTTCTACCACCGCTGCTTTAACATCGTTATTGGTTACAAAATGATGAACCCCTCTTTGTTTTAATAAATTCTTCAGGGACCTATTTAAAAATTCTTTACCCTTGTCTGTCTGTATTTTTTCAGGTGTACGACCTAGATTAAATATTTTTTCAAAGGCTTTAGCAACTTCATGACCGGTTTTCGATTTTAAACTTGCAGCCCATGCATATTTTGACAGGATGTCTACCACTGTTAATATGTATTTATAGCCATTGTTATAATGGGACAAGGCTGCCATATCAACTAAATCAGCCTGCCATTGCGCATCCACATCTGACACGATCGTCTTGTTTCTTTTAAAACGGACCCTAGCAGGTCTGTGTAAAGTATAAGCATCTTGTCCGGTAGCCCATCTAACTACATCATTTCTGTTGACTGTTTTATCCTGCTTTTTAGCAGCTTGAAGTAGAGGATTTATGCCCCCAAAGCTCCCTGCTGCTTTGGGGTTATAGTAAATGCTCTTCAATAAGGTTTCCTTCATGATTGCCGTGCTTTGACTGTTCTTTTTATTTTGCCAACATCTTCCGAATGGTTTTAGTAATTAATGTTGTGTGCCCTGCTGGAAATTCTTCTTGGTGTTCCAAAAAGAGCCATTTTTTCCTTTCTGAAAGTCTGTGTTAAAATGCTCCCCTTACAGCAGGAGCATGCTCAGAACACCTGGAGCATGCTCAGAACAGACCTCTTGTTTCAACCAATCACGTGTTACCACACCCTAGAGAGACATGTCCAGGCTTGTCTCTCTGTATTGGTTTTTTCAAAGCCACTAAAAAATAGCTGTATTTGGATTTGAACTCGGCTCTCTCAAAAAAAAAAATAGCTGTATTAGGGGGATTTGAACTCAGGTCTCTCTGTATTTCAGTCTGAACTCTACAGGTCTGTCAGAATACTTCTATCACATGGACCGCACTAGTTTTTCTAACAATTGCATTTGTAATTGCATTTGTAAAGAAAATTGTGTCTCTCTGTGCTGTGAATCTTTTTGTGAGAAATAAGAACTGGTGCAGTGGGAGAGAGAAAAGCATTTTATTTTTCCAGGGTTCCTGCTTTTTTTTTTTGCAGGTGTAAACATTAACCAGAAGCAAAAAAAAAAAACACATTTCCGGAGTCAGTCACACTGCTCCCCGCTGATGTCAGCACAAAGGGACAGTCCATTTCCGATGATGTAGGCAGGGGGCGTGGTTGAGGGTGAGAGGGTGATCCCTCTAACAAAGATGTGCTAATTGCATTTTGGAAAGAAAAAGATTCTAGCTTGCCTGTCTCTCTGTGCTAGGAATCAGTTTTTGTGTGAGAAAGAAACAACTGAGTCTGTGTGGGAGAGAGAGACAGAGAGAAAAGCATTTTTGTTTTTCAGTATTAAGCAGAAGCAAAAACACATTTCCGGAGTCAGCCATACTGTTTCCGCTGATGTCAGCAAAAAAGGGACAGTCCCTCTTCTGATGACGCCCTGTTTCCGGTGATGTCATTTCCGATGATGTAGGCAGGGGGCGTGGAGGAGGGTGGGAGGCTGTGGGCGTAGCACAAACCCCGGAAGTGGGTGCTGATTGGCTAATGTCATATTGTGGGGCGTGGCATGGGTGTGACACACCCCCGGAAGTGTATGCTGATTGGATGATGTCATCCTTGGGGCGGGGGCAGGGGTGTGTCAAGTGGGGGGCAGTGGCCACGCCTGGGGGCGGGACTGGGCGGGGCTAACTCACCATTCACTTCTATGGGAGGGGGCGTGGCCTAAGGCGGGACATACACCGGAAGTGGGCGCTGATTGGTGCCTGTCAACATTTTGGGGGCGGGAGTGGGCGGGGCTGGGCGGGGCTAACTCACCATTCACTTCTATGGGAGGGGCGTGGCCTAAGGCGGGACATACACCGGAAGTGGGCGCTGATTGGTACCTGTCAACATTTTGGGGGTGGGAGTGGGCGGGGCTAACTCACCATTCACTTCTATGGGAGGGGGCGTGGCCTAAGGCGGGACATAGACCGGAAGTGAACGCTGATTGGCTCCTGTCATCCTTATCTCACCTGTCAATCAGTTTGACGAGTAGTGTACCCATTATACTACTGGTGTGCTAATACCCATTCGCTGGTAGTCTTGTGTAGCTCTGTCTGATTGTAAATTACTGAGTAATTCAGTTCTTGGGCCTCCCAAGGCCACTGATCACCCATCTTGGTTCCACCACAAAAATAACAATCTGAGATATGGAGACTGGATACCACAGCTCCAGCCAACTCTAAGAACAAATTCTGAGAGGGGTGAGGGATATCAAACTTGTTTATATGCATGCTTTCATAGAAAGTGTTATGTATATGGTACTTTGATGATCGATGGGCTTGGGTATTTAGTCTAATATATACAATGGTTCCTGGATCTGATCCAGAACCGGCAATGCGTAATCCAAATTTATACCCTTGTTTCCATGCACTGGGATTGGCTATGAACAACTCTAGTGGATTACAATCACCTTTCTTACAATTCTTAGAATTCTTCACATATGGCTTGGTTAAGGCAGCCATTCGATTATCTCTAGTATTTTCTATCGTGCCAGTGTTCCATGTAGCATAGAACACACATTCCCATCTTGGGCAATAATAGTCTTTAACTGGTGCTGTGCTGTATTTGTCTGCTACACCTCGTTTACCTATGCAAGCCCCCCATCCCGTGGTTCCTTCAGGACACATATACTTATGATCATTAGCATAAGCTTTCTCCCAATTGGCACATTTTGAACGACTATCTCTATTGATGGCATCACAGGCATCAAAATACAAAACAGCGGGCTTTGTGGGATCAGTAAGTGGGAGGGTAGCATTTAGTAACGCTCCATCTGCATCATTCCATCTTATCTCTAAGGTATAATAAGATGGGTTCTGATGTGGGTTAAAACAAACCTTGGAATTACCTTTAGTACAAACATTCAGTTCAGTGGTGTTATAAATACACCGACTTACTGTACCAGTACAGGTATAGTAAGAATGATAAAGCAAAGTCTGAGTCACTTTCATTCCAGTCCGAGTAGTAGTAATGCAGGCTGTACATGGGGGTAAAGCATAAACCAGTTCAAAACTCCCCAGGCAAGCAGCCAAAGCAAGATAGAAACAAAAATGCATGTTGATTGTAGTTCTTCTGGATCTCCGCTGGACAATCTTGACCACGTCGTCTTCCTCTTGGCGCGATGCTGACCCGTTTGCTAATGAAGCAATTCAACGGGTGTCAATGTTGATTGAAGATCCTCAAATGTCCTGCTGTAATGCCAACTTACCAAGTGTAGTCGGCCTGACGAAAGTCTCTAAAGGCACAGTTAGTCGATGAAGAAAACAAATGTCTTTGCTGTATTGGGAACAGCAATCCTCTTCGAAAGACTTGGCTGCTGTAGGACACTAGTTCATGAGTGTCCCCAATGAGATCTAGGCTGCTGGCTGCCTTCGTAGGGTAAGGCGCAAAGGGATGTCAGGATGTGGCTCTGCTGTCCACTGGTCCTGATCTGGAACTGCTGCTGGCTTGACTCGGCTGTGATGAATCCAGGAATCGATTTCTGCTACCTTTACTGCAGTTGGGGTAGACAGAATGACGGTGTATGGTCCCTTCCAATGAGGTTCCAACGGTGTCTTCTTCCAATCTTTGATCCACACCGAGGTACCAGGCTTGTAGGGATGCAGTGGTTCCGTCAAATTGATAGGCAACTGGTCCTGTATCCACGTGTGGAGAGTCTGCAGAACAGAACTAAGAGCTAGGAGTTCTTGTCTGGTTATTTATGAACCAATCTGTGGCAAACTACCTTTAACACCCTGCACTATTGGTGGGGGTTTGCCATACACAACTTCAAAAGGGGAAAATCCTGATGATTTCACAGGAGCTGAGCGTATTCTAAGTAAGGCTATTGGGAGAACCTGGGGCCACTTCAGGTGGGTCTCCTGACATAGTTTGGACATCTGAGATTTCAAAGTTCTATTCATTCGCTCAACTTTCCCTGAACTTTGGGGTCTGTATGCAGTGTGTAACTTCCATTGTATCTGTAGGGCACTTGCTAACTGCTGGGTAATTTGAGATACAAAGGAGGGTCCATTGTCTGACCCTATTACTGCTGGAATTCCAAATCTGGGGATGATCTCTCTTAGCAAAACTTTAGTTACTTCTCGGGCCTTTTCAGTTCTGGTGGGGAAAGCTTCCACCCACCCAGAAAAGGTACAAACTAATACTAACAAGTAGTGATATCCATTGGCTTTTGGCATTTCAGTAAAATCTATTTGCAGGTGGTGCATGGGGGTTACACCTCCTGACTGAAATCGTGGTGGTGGCGTGGGGCCCTGTTTGGCATTGTTTTTTGGCACAAATTAGGCACTGACGAGCTACTGAGGCTGATAGGGCTCCCAATAGTGCGATACAAAAATATGACTTAAGCGCTTTCTCCATAGCACTCGTCCCATAATGTGTGGCTTGATGAAAAGCTTTGACAAAGGCTGGTCCCAATGATTCAGGGATCACTATTCGTCCTGGGGGTTGACTGCCCTCGGGGGGTGGCAGTTCAATCCATCCATTTTTCAGTACTCCCTCTTCTTTGTTACAATAGTAGTCCAATTCTTTGGTGGTATATCGTGGAGTCCATAAATTAAGGGGTACTGGAAACAATGCTGCTTGTTTTGGCATGGCTTGTGGTGAAATTTGGCCTGCCATGGCTGCTTTACGTGCTGAAGCATCAGCAAATCTGTTTCCTTGGGCAACTTCTCCTTTTCCCGCTTGGTGTCCTCGACAGTGTATGACAGCTACACGTGTCGGGGCCCATACTGCGTCTAGTAACATCAATATTTCTGGGCCATATTTGATTGATTTGCCTATGAGCCCTCGTTCTTTGTAGAGAGCTCCATGTGCATGCAAAGTGGTGAAGGCATATTTTGAGTCCGTGTATATGTTTAGCAGAAGTCCCGCCCCCAATACTAGTGCTCTGGTGAGTGCTATCAATTCTGCTTTCTGTGCTGATGTGCCTGATGCAAGAGCTGATGATTCAATGACTTCCTCCTGGGTTACTACTGCATACCCTGCACAACGTCGTCCATCGATAATGAGACTACTTCCATCTACAAAATAAGTCTGGTCAGGATTCTCTAGGGGCACATCAGTTAAATCAGGTCGACTTGAAAATACAGTATCCATGACTTCTATGCAGTCGTGCTCTGGGGGGTCCTCGCTGATTGGTATCAGGGTAGCTGGGTTCAAGGCATGGCTCACTTCCAATTGTATTTGCGGATTTTCACATAACATGCTTTGGTATTTCAGCATTCAAGAATTGGTGAGCCAATGATTTGCTTTTTGTTCCATAAGAGCAAGTACCGCATGTGGTACTGTGACGCGTAGACTCTGTCCTAAGGTGAGTTTATCTGCTTCACTTACTAATAGTGCTGTAGCTGCAACAGCTCTCAAACATGGTGGCCATCCCTTGGCCACAGTGTCCAACTGTTTTGATAGATATGCTACGGGTCGCTCCCAATGTCCCAGTTTCTGAGTCAGCATGCCTAGGGCATTTCCTTGCATCTCGTGCACGAATAGATGGAAAGGCTTGTGGACATCTGGCAACCCGAGTGCTGGTGACGACATCAACTCTTCCTTCAGGGTCTTGAAAGCTGTATCTTGCTCAAGTCCCCATTCTAGTGGTGATTTTTCTTCTCCCTTGGTGGCTTCATATAGTGGTTTGGCAATCTGGGCAAAGTTGGGTATCCATATCCGGCAGTATCCTACTGCTCCCAGAAAGGCTCTGACTTGCTTTCTGGTAGTTGGGGTTGGGATACTGCACACGGCTTCTTTTCTCTCGCGTCCCAATTGTCGGCTTCCTTTGGTTAAACGAAAGCCCAAATATTTTACTTCCTTTTGGCATAGCTGTGCTTTTGCTCTGGAAACTTTGTATCCAGCTTCATCTAATAGTTGCAAGAGGTCAGTAGTGGCTTGTATACATTCACTTTCAGATGTGGCGGCTACCAGTAAATCATCTACATATTGGAGGAGTATTCTTTTCTCAGGTGCCACTGGATAACTTGAGAGATCTTGGTTTAGTGCAGCACTGAAAATGGTAGGTGAGTTCTTGAATCCATGAGGTAATCGTGTCCAAGTGAGTTGGCCCCATCTCCCTGAGACAGGGTCCTGCCATTCAAAGGCAAACAGCAATTGGCTAATTGGGGCTAATCTTATGCAGAAAAATGCATCTTTCAAATCCAGGACAGTAAAATGAGTAGCTTCAGCAGGAATCAGTCCTAGGAGTGTGTAGGGATTTGGCACAACTGGATGTATGGTCTCAACTGCTTCATTGACTCTCCTGAGATCTTGCACTGGGCGGTAGTCCCCTGTCCCAGGCTTCTTCACTGGCAGGAGAGGTGTGTTCCATGGGGACTGACAAATTTTGAGTAGGCCATATTCCAGTAGCCTTAACAAGTGGCGATGAATGCCTTCAATTGCTGCTCTTGGGAGTGGATATTGCTTGACATGCACTGGCTGTGCACTAGGCTTGAGATTCACAATTATTGGAGCTATGTGTTTGGCTAGGCCTGGTGGATTGCCTTCTGCCCATACTCCAGGAGGGGCATCAATGCTTTTCAAAGTAGGTTCAAAATAGGTATCAATAATTGGTTCAGTACTTGGCTCAGTACTATAATATCTCCATTCTTCTTCTCGAGGAACAGTGAGCACCATTAGTCCAGCAGGTTTTGTCTGGGAATTTACTGTCATTTGCATTTCTCCTTTCTCAGTAAAGGATATCTGGGCCTGCAACTTGGCTAGCATATCTCGTCCCAGCAATGGCACTGGGCACTCTTGCATGTAAAGGAATTGGTGCGTTATTTGCTGTCCTCCTAAATTACATATGCGGTTTTGAAGAAATGGCTTTGTGGCTTTTGCTCCAGTTGCTCCCACAATGGTAACTGCTCTTGTAGAAAAAGGAGCTATTTGTTTATCTACTACGGAATGTTCTGCTCCAGTATCAACCATAAAGTCCATAAATTGGTCTCCTATGCAGAAAAATGCATCTTTCAAATCCAGGACAGTAAAATGAGTAGCTTCAGCAGGAATCAGTCCTAGGAGTGTGTAGGGATTTGGCACAACTGGATGTATGGTCTCAACTGCTTCATTGACTCTCCTGAGATCTTGCACTGGGCGGTAGTGCAAGCACAGGAGAAGATGGGTGCCAACAGAATGTCGATGGTTGGTCAAAAGTCACCAGAGCCTGCAAAATCACCAATCCAACTTCTCCAGCCCTTGAATTGAAGAACCATTATGCAGCCCTGGAAGTGGAGGAGGTGAAAGCATCCCTGGAAAGGGAAGAACCAGAGTTCAAGTACCCCATAGTTGTGGAATCAGTGACCAGAAGGAAACGAAGGGTAGTGGTGGTTGGAGACTCTCTTCTGAGGGGTACTGAGGCGTCCATCTGCCGACCAGACTTGATGTCCAGAGAGGTATGCTGTCTGCCTGGTGCCAAGATCCAAAATGTTACGGAGAGTTTGCCGAGACTCATCAAGCCCACTGACTATTACCCAATGTTGCTAATCCATGTTGGAACAAATGATACTGCCAGGTATACCTCGGAACGTATCAAAAGTGACTTCATGGCTCTGGGACAGAGGGTGAAGCAGGTAGGTGCACAGGTGGTGTTCTCTTCAATCCTCCCTGTTGAGGGTAAAGGCCAAGGCAGAGAGGCTCGCATCCTGGAGATTAATGCATGGCTGCGTGGATGGTGTCTTCGAGAGCGTTTTGGTTTCCTAGACCATGGGATGCTGTTCCAAGGGTTGCAGAGCAGAGATGGCATCCATCTGTCCAAGAAAGGTCAACGCATCTTTGGTAGTAGACTGGCTAATCTACTGAAGAGGGCTTTAAACTAGATTCATTGGGGATGGGTGAAGAAAGCCCCCCGGTAAGTGAAAGCCCCCAGGTAAGTGATACATTAAATACCTTTATGGAAATAGGTAACAGGGGTAACATATGGAAAGCAGTGTGTATTAATGCCCGTAGCATGGGAAATAAGATCTCTGAAGTTGAAGCTTTGGTGGGAGTGGCTGACTTGGATTTAGTGGCAGTTACAGAAACATGGTTCACAGAAAACCATGACTGGGATGTAACTATACCTGGCTATACTTTATTCAGAAAGGACAGGGTAGGAAGAAGGGGAGGAGGAGTGGCACTATATGTAAAAACTACTATTAAAGCTTTGGAATTACAGAGCTTAAAAGGGAGAGAGGAGGCATTGTGGGTTAAACTAGAGAGAGGGAAAGAGAAATCTATTTGCATTGGTGTGCTATACAGACCTCCCTCACAAGAGGAAGAGGTGGACAGAGAGTTAATTGAAGACATACGCAGCATTGCTAGGAAAGGGGAAGTGCTACTTCTAGGAGATTTCAATATGCCAGATGTTGATTGGCACATTCCTGCTGCAGTATCATCTAGGAGTAAGGAGATCCTGGATTCTCTACAGGGAGAACTATTCAGGCAATTGGTAACAGACCCCACACGTGAAGGGGCCATACTGGACTTGGTGCTTACCAATGGAGAAAGTGTTTTCTGATGTTGTAGTGGGAGATCATTTTGCATCCAGTGATCACCAGATGGTGTGGTTCAGTATTAGGACTAGGGCTGTTAGAATCCATTCCAAGGTGAAGATCTTAGACTTTAGGAAGACTAACTTTGCAAAGATGGGCCAATACCTCAGGGAGTCGTTAGTGGGATGGGAACAGCTGGGGGATGTAGAAAAACAGTGGGCAAAACTGAAAGGGGGTATTTTAAAGGCAACCAACCTTTTTGTTAAAAAGGTAAATAAAGGCAAAAGGAACAGGAGACCGCTATGGTTTTCGAAGGAAGTAGCTGAAAAAGTGAAGAAAAAGAGGGAGGCCTTCATGAAATACAAGAGATCACAGAGAGAGGAAGACAGGCATCTGTATTTGGAAAAACTTAGAGAAGCTAGCAAAGTAGTCAAGAAGGCAAAGATTCAAAAGGAGGAGGAAATAGCCAATGCAATAAAATGGGGGGATAAGACATTTTTCAGATATATTAGTGAGAAGAGGAAGGGCAAAAGTGGTATTGTCAGACTCAAGGGTGCAGGGGGGGAATATGTAGAAGCTGATAAGGATAAAGCGGAATTGCTTAACAAATATTTTTGTTCTGTCTTCACAGATGAAGAACCAGGAGCAGGACCTCAGAAAACACCCACAAATAAGAACAGAAGCGAGGGACATCTTGAACAATTTTCAGAAGACTGTGTTCGTGAGAAACTAGCTCAACTTAAAATAGACAAAGCGATGGGACCGGATGGGATACACCCTAGAATACTGAGGGAACTTGGGGACGTTCTAGCAACTCCACTGACTGACCTTTTCAATGCCTCGTTGGAGTCAGGAGTGGTGTCAAAGGACTGGAGAGAGGCTCATGTGGTGCCTTTACACAAAAGCGGTAGTAAGGATGTGGTTGAAAACTACAGGTCGGTTAGTTTAACTTCAGTGGTGAGTAAATTAATGGAAACGCTGTTAAAAGAGAAAATAATGATGTTTCTGGAGTCCAGCGGATTACAGGATCCGAGGCAGCATGGATTCACCAGAGGCAGGTCTTGTCAGACAAATCTGATTGATTTCTTTGACTGGGTGACCAGGGAGTTGGACCGCGGGAGAGCTCTAGATGTGGTGTATTTAGATTTCAGTAGAGCCTTTGACACTGTTCCTCACAGGCGACTTATAAACAAACTGAGCACCCTAGGGATGGACCCTAAAGTTACTGCTTGGGTTAGAAATTGGTTGGGTGGGAGGCGACAAAGAGTACAAGTAAATGGAGCTCACTCTGAGGAGAAGGATGTTACCAGTGGTTGTGCCCCAGGGATCTGTCCTTGGTCCGATTCTTTTTAACATCTTTGTTAGTGATATAGCGGAAGGGCTGTCGGGTAAGGTTTGCCTCTTTGCGGATGATACCAAAATCTGCAATAGAGTAGACACCCAGGAAGGTGTAGATATAGCGCGGTAGAAATAGCGCGGTATATAAGAGATTGTAATAAATAAATAAATAAATAAATAAAGATAACATGAGGAGGGATCTAGCTAAGCTTGAAGAATGGTCTAGAATTTGGCAACTGGGATTTAATGTTAAAAAATGTAAGGTCATGCATTTGGGCTGCAGCAATCCAAGGGAGCAATACAGTATAGGAGGTGAAGTACTTTTGTCCACTAAAGAAGAGCGGGACCTAGGCGTAGTTGTGTCCGATGATCTTAAAGTAGCTAAACAGGTAGAAAAGGCGACGGCAAAAGCTAGAAGGATGCTTGGGTGCATACGGAGAGGAATGGCTAGCAGAAAAAAGGAGGTGATAATGCCTCTGTATAAGTCTTTGGTGCGACCTCATTTGGAGTATGGTGTGCAATTCTGGAGACCGCACCTTCAAAAGGATGTGGACAGGATGGAGTCGGTGCAGAGGGTTGCTACTAAGATGATTAGTGGTCTTCATTATAAAGCATATGAGGACAGACTTAAGGATCTTAATATGTACACCTTAGAGGAAAGGCGGGATAGAGGTGATATGATTGAGATGTTTAAATACCTCCGTGGCATAAATGTTCAGGGAGAGAGCCTCTTTCAATTGAAAGCAAGTTCTGCGACGAGGGGACATGGGATGAGGGTGAAGGGAGATAGATTCAGGAGTGATATGCGGAAATATTTCTTTACGGAAAGAGTAGTGGATCCGTGGAATAGTCTCCCAGTGGAGGTGGTAGAGATGAGGACAGTAACTGAATTCAAAAGAGCATGGGACCAACACAGAGGATCTCTAAAGGTAAAAAGTGGACTGTTGTAGTTGTTGTTATGGAAGGACAGACTAGATGGGCCTTGTGGTCTTTTTCTGTCATCATGGTTCTATGTTTCTATGTTTCTATTTGTACACTGACCATAGGCTCCTGGAGACCTAAAGCGAATTCGGAGCCCGGTCTGTCCTAATCTGCTTCATCCAAGTCATAGGCTGTGGCGGCTGCCACTCCCTGAATGGCCTCCGTGTGTTCTTGTTAAAAATGTTCTCAATTGGTTCCTCTGCGATTCTGGGGTCGGCCTCTCTCTCTTTCCTTCCAAGGGGCGTGTTCCCCTTCATCCTGAGAGGCCTCTTCAAGTCGCGGGTATGCGCTTCTCCAATGTCCTTCTCTGCAATAAGCGCATTGGTTCGCGCCTAATGGGGGCCGGTCATATCCTCGACCGCGCCCTCTTCCTCTGCTCCTTCGATTAGGGACACCTCCCCTTTTCTGTTCCACTATGGCCGCAGCCAAAAAATCCGCTTTCTTCTTCATCCGTCGATCACTTTCTTTCTGTCTTTCATTATCACGATTCACATACACTTTATGAGCGACTTCCAGTAACTGTGTTGCATTCATGCCCGCAAACCCTTCTAGTTTCTGTAGCTTACATCTAATATCTGCTTGTGACTGATTCACAAAAGCAGAATTCACCATGCACAAGCTTCCTGGGGCATCTGGGTCATAGGGAGTATACATCCTATACGCTTCAGTCAATCTCTCATAGAATACTGCTGGGCTCTCATCTATGCCCTGATTAACTTCAGTCACTTTAGAAAGATTCATAGCTTTCTGACCCCCCCTTCTCAGACCTTGCATGAGGCCTTGACGAAACCGGGATAGGGCTCTGGATCTTGCTTCAGTATTTGGATCCCATTTGGGATCTTCGTTAGGGAATTCCTTCTGGGCTGCTTCGCGATTGTCTATTCCCGCTTCCTCTCTCTCTACCAGGGGATTGTCTGCCATCCAGTCGATAGCAGCTCGCTTAATTCGTGTCCGCTCCTCAGTGGTAAATAGAGTAGACAAGAGCTGCCGGCAATCTGCCCAAGTGGGCTGGTGAGTTTCCATGATCGTATGCATCAATTCTGTTAACTCTTGGGGCTTATTTGTGTAGGAAGCATAATGTATCTTCCAGTTTAACAAATCAGCAGTGGAGAAAGGCACATATACTAAACTCAGGGGTCCCGCTACTATCTGATCATACTCATCCCGCACAGGCAGCCCTGGGACTTGTCTCATGGGAGCTATTACTTTCGGGATGGCTTTTGGCTTCTTAGTAGTGACTTTCGGGATCTTGGTGGGGGCTTTCAGCTTTGAGACTCTTCTAGTCTGGGGAGCCTCGCTTGCAACCGATGAACTAGCACTGACAACTGATTGTTCACTTTCTGTCTCTGTCTGGGAAGATACGTCTTCATCTTCCTGCTCTGACTCCAACTTATCCTCAGTCTCTGTCTCAGACTGATCGGCATCTTCTCTGGACACTTCATCTGGCTGATCCTCTGGCTGGTGAGGGGGGTGGACTCTCCCCATCCCGGGGGCCTGCCCCGGGACGCGGTGGTACTCTCACTGGGTGCTGGGCTCGGGACTGCCTAATTACAGCTCCCGGGGACTCAGGATCTACATGAACAGGTTTCTGGCTAGGTTTCTTAGCTGTCCCTGTTTTCTGGGTCTGGTCTGTTAATGCTAACATTATTCTGCACTGCTCTTCATAACAGCGCTTTGCCCAAGGGGGCGTATCCTCACAAATACTCAACCAAGAATCTATATAAGAGTACTGATCGGGGTGCGCTACTCGCACCTTCCGATGAACTGACTGAATAATTCCTAGGTTAAATGTGCCATCTCGAGGCCACATAGGGTCTATGACAGGCCACTCCCTAGTACACAAAAGCTGTAATCGTGAGGCAGTCAGTTTTACTCCATAATCTCCTGAATATCCTTTACTAAAATGTTTGATCATACATTCTAACGGAGTGTTCCTAGTAGACTCCGCCCCTCCCATTTCGATGTGTGCGCGCAACAACAAACAAAAGGGAAAAGGAAGGCGGACCGTGGGTAAGGGGTCCTCACGGCCCTAGAAACATTCAAGGGAAACAAATAACAAGACGAGACGACGGTCGCTTCCTCCTTTTTACGACCTGGACGCGGTCGCCCGGCCAGGAAATGCGTTACTCAGGAGTCCGCCTTCGCTTGGTCTGTGTTGCAAGACCTCTCATTCGCACTCCATTCACACAATCATGCTAGCAACGTATCCCAAAAACAGCCCAATCCTGTCTCATCTGACTAGGCTATATCAAATTCCAAAATCAAAGACCTTGGCATACTCATGCAGGGTCCCCTTGCGTATACTCATGCAAGGTTCAAAAAGACGATAGTTTCACCTTGCGCATACTCATGCAAGGTTAGTCGGACCGTCTTGAGAGGTGATCAAGCTCTCTTACCAAATATCAAATTCCAAAGTTCCAAAGTTCAAACAACAGTTCTGCTCTGACTCATCTGTCTTAGTCAAATCAAAACTATACTCACCGGATCCGGTCCTAGTTCCCAAGCATGCGCATGAGTTGGACCTCGGACTCCCCTCACGGGTTCGAGGTGTTGGTTCCGTCCGGGCTCGGCACCCGCCGAGGTCCGGCCAGCTCCCTCCGATGCAAGGGACCGGTGGCGCCAGAGAGCGAGCCCACGTCGGGAGGGCACGATCCCGGCAGGACCAAACCTGTAGAGGCGGAAAGTCGTGGTATATTGCCCTATATACCCTCTATTACCACACCTTCCCGGCCAACGCACCAAGAATATGTAGCAGCAGAGCGCAGACAAACCAATGATACCAGGAGTCTGTTCAGAAGGTCCAAATCATTTATTTGTGCACAAGTCTCAAGCAGAATCAAATTCAAAATGGCTGAGCAATGGCTGTTAGTAAAACAACAACTTTTATACTTTTCTTGTCCATTCTAGGTATAGGCAAACTTCTCATTGGTCCCGGTAACCCCTTTCACCCCATCTATTGGTCCCGGTAACATTACGTACTCATCCAATTAGGACTCTGGTCTGGGCTCAGCACTTGCTTACCCCCCTTCTAGTCCCAATTACAATGGTCAGTTCACCAACTTAGATACTTTTCTCCTCCAAGGTCATTTAGCTAGCTAGAACATGTGGGAAAGCAGGGCACTGTAACTTTTCTTTCAGCAGTGTTAATTAATTCCATAGAAGCTGTGCTCTCTTATCAATACCAATTAGACTTGTTTTTCTATATTTTCTAAGTTTCGTTTCTGCATAGCTATACTTAATTATACTCAGTTAAGTTTCGATTCTATGGTAGCAGCATTTAGGGGAATATGTAATTCCTTTGGGCCTCTCCACAGGCTTCATTTACAGGTCAAGCTACTTAGGCCTGTCTGCTCACTTCAGACACCATGGATCATAGGCCTTCGCCTACCACAGTATGAGGGCCTGTTAAGCAGCCATACTTGGAAGGATTTGGAAGTCTGCAGCAGCCTTACACAACCTCAGCGCCCCTCCCTCCTCTTTCCCCTCCCTTGCTCTCTCCTGAAGATTGTAGAAGGCTCTCCAACTTTCACACAGTGCTGCTGAAATCTAAACCCAGCAGGTTCAGGGGAGTATAGCTGAGCCTGGCACAGGGCCTCTGCCCAGGGCTCTTGGGGCGCAATTCGGGGTGGACCACTAGTGACAGTTGGTGCTGGGTGGGGGTTTCCCCACTCTTTTTTGCATGTGTTAGTAATGGTTTTACCTACTGTGCGCATGCGGATCGCATGGTCCTAACGCGCTCTGCCGAAGCGGCTACAATGCGTGTTCCTAGCGCCTTTAACCTGCGTTCTGTAAAAGCACAGTTAACGAGCATTCTGTAAAAAGCATAGATAATGCGTGCTTGTGGGCCGATGCAACCTTATTGCACACTTTATGATACTTACCCTAACTCCCTATGTCTTCCAGGAAATGTTGTTTGATCTTTGGCAAGAAACGAATGGCCTCATCCTTGGATTCTGAACTTTGCCTTTCCTGTATTGCAGCTTCTGAGTCGCCCCAGAGGGCATGTCTTCTACTCAGCTGGGGGACAGTCTGCCCTTTGCTGCCTCAAGGCAGGAGGTGCAGGATGGCACTAAGGGTAAGGATGCTCAGCCAGATGGAGGCTCCAGCGACCGTGCTGTGAGCCGCTGTTCATCCTCTAGGGGGTCTGCGGTGGCTGTGCCCCCTGATGTCAAGGAGCCCCTTCCGAGAAGAGAGCTTCCGGAGTCCAGTTTGTCCTCCCTGGAATTCCTTTTTTTTGCAACAAGCCTGGTCCTTCTCGTATGGAAATTTAGACCCTGTGGCCTCTGGATGCCCCTGGATGCAGTCTCATACTGGGCAGGCTGGATGTGGAAGCCCTGCTAGATTGCCTTTGGCTGAGCATTCCCGGCGCAGGACACTCCATGAAGATGAACACTTGGGAGCTGTCTGAGATGTTGACTATGTCTCGGACCCTGGTGAATCAGTTTTAGACTCTGATGTGGAGGAGGACCTCCTATCACCTTGAGAAGATTATGAAGAAGTCGGCGTGATCTGTCTGTTCTGGAAGGAGGAGCTGGTGATGTTGATTTCCAGGGTCTCATCCGCCTTGAACTTGACAGATACTTCCGGTACAGAGCAGGAACCAAAAGTACACCCGCTTCTGCAAGAGGTGCAAAAATCCATTACTGTCTTCCCATTCCCA
Organism: Ichthyophis bannanicus; assembly: GCA_033557465.1. NCBI lineage: Eukaryota > Metazoa > Chordata > Amphibia > Gymnophiona > Ichthyophiidae > Ichthyophis > Ichthyophis bannanicus. The sequence continues at coordinate 957,811,769 of CM066031.1, forward strand.
GAGGTGATCAAAGATATGATCCGGTCTGCGTGGAACTCACCTGTCCCCTACCCAAGGGGTTAAGGATCTATCAGAAGATCTCTGCTCTCCCCGAGGAGGAGCACAATGAGTGGTTTAACATTCCCACGGAAGACAGATGGGCCTTGAAGGATGTCTTGGACTGCAAGGTTGACGCCTTGCTAAAGAGTCAGTTTGCCATATTGGCAACTATTCCGCAGCTGGGGGTTTGCACTAGGTTGACTTCTCGAGCCCTTGTCTAGTGGATTCAGTCTCTTCCACCTGATAATATTACCTCTCTCTTGGAGTCAGCGATGGCCTCCCTTTCTGATGCCATGTATGACCTGGTGCACCTGGCAGGCAGGGATGGTGCCCTTACTACTTTGTCACGGCATTGGATTTGGCTCTGTCTCTGGGCGGTGGACACATCTTCCAAAGTCTGGTTGGTTCAACTGGCTTTTAAGGTGAAGCTCCCATTTGGAGAAACTGGTGAAAGACCTAGCTGAGACCAGAAGACAGGGCCAAGGGGTCCGTGAAGTGGGCGAGTGCCTCTGCCCAACTACCCGGGGGTCTCATCACTATCGACTTGTAAAGCCTTTCTTCCCCTCTGCTTCAGGGCTTCGGGCATGTTCTGAGTCCTTTCATAGAGCACGTGGACCCAGGGACATTACCTTCTCTAGAGGAGGCTCCTCCCGGGCCACACAATTAAGGTCTAGGGGCCCATTCCCATGGTACCTCCCTTTGCCTTTTCTTTCAGGAATGGGCCTGGGTTACCAGGGACCACTGGGAACTAGACACCATTCTATTCGGCTATGTACTGGAATGGCAAGGAGCCGATTCCTGACGTCTTCATCATCTCCCCCTGTGGGTCTGCGATCAAAGGTGCCGCGGTGTGAACCACCTTGAACAAGTTGCTTCATCTGAAGGCAGTGGTGCTTGTCCCCCCAAATGAGCGGAGCAAGGGTGGATACCCCATCTACTTTGTGATGCCAAAGAAGAACGGTTCCTTCCAGCCCATCCTGGACCTCAAAGGGATCAGCAAGCACTTGCGCATCCTGAAATTTTGAATGGAAACCTTGCAGTGTGTGATTCAAGCAGTGCACTGAGGAGAACTCCTGGTTGGCTGAGGCATATTTTCATATCCCGATCCAGGCTTATCAGCAGAAGTATCTGCGTTTTACCATGCTTGGCTCTCATTATCAGTTCACCGCCCTTCCTTTTGGACTCTCCACTGTCCCTGGGATGTTCTCAAAGGTCATGGTGGTCATGGCTGCGGTGTCAAGGGATCTGGGTCCATGTCTATCTGGGTGACTGGCTCATTCGGATCTGTTCTTTGTCAGAAGCATCTCGGGTGATGTCTCGAGTGGTGTCCTACTTGGAAAGCCTTGGCTGGGTAAGCAATCCAGAACAGAGCCAGCTTTTGCCTTCCCAGTCCTTTGAGTTTCTGGGCGCACATTTCAACACCCCAGTGGGCAGAGTTTTCCTGCCAATGGACAAAGTCAAATGACTGTTGAATTGCCTGGCAATGTTCTGTGTGCAGCAGGCCCCCAGAGTTGGGGATTATCTTCAGTTCTTAGGATTACATAGTAACATAATAAATGACGGCAGATAAAGACCAGCATGGTCCATCTAGTCTGCCCAGCAAGATGGCAAGAGTAGGTGCACCTGTCGCTCTGTGCAGGCCACCCCTCCCCATGTCTTTGTTTAGGGGTAAACCCACCACTCCATGTCGGACACCCCTATTTGTTGAGACGTTAAATGGTTCAGAAGTTAGAAGGTACCGTTTATCTTGTTTTTATCCTATTGCTGTAAAGGGATCCACTGTGTTTGTCCCATGCCTTTTTGAATTCCGTCACCGTGTTTGCCCCCACCACTTCCATCGGGAGGGCATTCCAAGCATCCACCACCCTTTCAGTGAAAAAGTATTTCCTGACATTGCCTTTCAATTTACCACCTTGCAGGTTCATATTATGCCCTCTAGTTTTACAGCTTCTCCGTCTTTGGAAGAGGTTTGTTTGTTCATCATTTCTCTTTAAGTATTTAAAGGTCTGAATCATATCTCCCCTGTCCCTCCTCTCCTCCAAAGTGTACATATTTAGGTCTTCAAGTCTCTTCTCATAAGGCTTCTGACGCAGGCTCCAAATCATTTTGGTCGCTTTCCCTCTGAACAGTTTCCAGTCTTTTTACATCTTTTGCAAGATACGGTCTCCAAAATTGAACACAGTATTCCAAGTGAGGCCTCACCAGTGACTTATACAGTGGCATAAATACCTCTTCCTTTCTGCTGGTAATCCCTCTTTGTATGCAGCCCAACATTCTCCTGGCTTTTGCCACCTCCTTGTCGCACTGTTTTGCCACCTTGAGATCATCAGAGATAATCACACCAAGGTCTTTCTCCTGAACCGTGCATACCAACCTCTCGCCCCCTATCGCGTACATTTCTCTTGGATTTCTGCTACCCAAGTGCATGACACTGCACTTTTTCGCATTAAATCGTAGTTGCCAAGCATTAGACCAGTCTTCCAGCTTTTGTAGATCTTTCCTCATGTTAACCACTCCCTCGGGGGAGTCCACTCTGTTGCAAATTTTTGTGTCGTCTGCAAAAAGACAGACTTTTCCATTCAGTCCTTCAGCAATATCACTCACAAATACATTGAACAGTGCCGGGCCCAGGACCGAACCCTAGGGCACCCCGCTAATCACCTTCCTCTCATCCGAGTGAGCTCCATGTACAATCACCTTCTGTCGTCTGTCAGTCAACCAGTTTCTAATCCAGTTTACCATCTTGGGACCCATCCCCAAGCTACTGAGTTTGTTGACAAGCCTCCTATGAGGAACAGTATCAAAGGCTTTCCTGAAATCCAGGTAGATGACATCCATGGCATGCCCCTGATCTAGTTCCTTGGTCACCCAGTCAAAGAACTCAATCAGATTTGTTTGGCAAGACCGTCCTTCGGTAAAACCATGTTGCCTCAGATCTTGCATCCTGTTGGTTTTGAGAAAGTTCACTATTCGCTTTTTCAGGAGCGCCTCCATTACTTTTCCCGCCACCGAGGTAAGGCTCACGGGCCTGTAGTTTGACACTTCATCCCTGTCACCACTTTTGTGTAGAGGTACGACATCAGCCATTCTCCAGTCCTGAGGAACCTCTCCTGTTTCCAAGGATCTGTTGAAGACATCCTTTAATGGTCCTGCAAGAACCTCTCTGAGCTCTTTCAGTATCCTGGGATGTATCCCATCCAGTCCCATGGCTTTGTCCACTTTCAGTTTAGCAAGTTGTTCTAACACCTCGTCTTCTGTGAATGGTGTGGTATCTACTTCATTCCCATTTTTATATTTGGGAGTCACAGCTGGTCCATCTCCAGGATCTTCTTTAGTAAAAACAGAGCAGAAGTATTTGTTTAGCAATTTTGCTTTTTCAGTGTCACTTTCCACGAGTCCTTTCCCAGCACTTTTGAATCCTGCAATTCCAACTCTGATCTTCTTCCTTTCCCGAATATACCTGAAGAAAGTTTTGTTGCTACCCTTATCATCTTTAGCCATCCTTTCCTCTGCCTTTGATTTTGCTATCCTTATTACTCTTTTAGACTCTTTGAGTTGGATCCTGTATTCATTTCTGTGTTCTTCTGTTTGCAAGCTTTTGAATTTTGCGAAAGTTGTGTTTTTTGCCTTTATTTGAGCAGCCACCTCTTTGGAAAACCAAATAGGTTTCCTTCTCCTCTTGTTTTTATTTACTTTTCTTACATATTTATCTGTTGCCCCTTTTATTGCCTTCTTTAGTTTAGCCCATTGCAATTCCACTTCCTTTATCTCCTTCCACCCCGTCATCTCCTCCTTTAAGTACTCTGCCATTTTATTGAAGTCAGTGTATTTAAAGTTTAGGACTTTAAGTTTGCTATGATTGGCCTGTACCATGGCTTTTATCTCAAACCACACCGTGTGATGGTCGCTGTTGCTCACAGGGGCACTCACGCAGACATTCGACACACTATCACCGTTGGTGAGCACTACATCCAGTGTTGAGCTTTCCCTGGTTGGTTCCATCACCATTTGTCTAAATAATGCATCTTGGAGAGCATCCACAATTTTTTTGCTTCTTTCCAGATGTGCAGAAGGAGTAATCCAATCCACATCAGATAGATTAAAGTCACCCAATATGATCGCTTCCCCCTTTGTTGCTATCTTGGCAATATCTTTAATCAATTCGTTATCTCTCTCTTCAATTTGAGTCGGAGGTCTGTATACTACAGCAATATGGATGACAGTGCCATCTCCTCTTTCCAACGCAATCCAGAGCGCTTCTTCTTTTCCCCATGTCCCCTGCATTTCAGTAGCTTTAATATTGCTTTTGACATACAAGGCTCCTCCTCCTCCTTTTCCATTTTCTCTGTCTCTTCTGAATAGATTATAGCCAGCTATGGCTATATGCCAATCGTGCGATTCATTAAACCATGTTTCTGTAATGGCCACAAGGTCCAAATTCGTTTCCACCATTAGGGCTTCCAGGATTGGAATTTTGTTGGCTAAGCTTCGAGCATTTGTGCTCATTGCTTTCCAGCATTTTCCTGGCTTGTGTGTATTTTGCATTGATTTTGTTCTGCCTACTTCTTCCCACATGTTTTTGATGTGTGGTTTAAAAGTGTGGCTGTTTCTGATGGTATTCTGCTTTTGCTGGGGATGGCATGCAGATGTTGACCTTCCACATCCGTCACCCCCTCTTCCTAGTTTAAATGCATATCCACATACGCCTGAATTTTTCACTTAGGATTCTTTTCCCTGCGACAGAGAGATGTAGTCCATCAGCACAGTATAGTCTCTTGTTGGTCCATCTGTTGTCCCAGTTACCAATACATCTGAATCCTTCTTGTTTGCACCAGGTCTGGAGCCATGTATTAAAGCTGTTAATGTGATGCAGCCTTTTTGTCCCCTTACCAAGAACAGGTAGAACTTCTGAGAATGCAACAGTGTTAACAACGCGCTTGAGTTTCTCTCCCAGAGATTGGAAGTCCTTTTGGGCTGCAGAGGCACTGTTCCTAGCCAGGTAGTTTGTGCCTAAGTGGATAATAACATCAAGTTTGGAGTGTTCACTTTTTGCGCTAAGTAATTCAACAACTTGGTTTGTATTCCTGCTGGCTGAAGAGCCTGGTAGGCACATGACTATCTTCTCTCCTTTGAACTGTGTTCCCAAGTTGGTGCCTCTGATGATGGAATCTCCAAGTAGTAGTAGTTTTCTGTTTGGTGAGGTTTTCTTCATATTTGGTGCTTTAGCAGGGGATCGATGGCGATGACCATGGAAATGGTCCCATGGACAAGAGCTCACATGTGGCCGCTCCAACAGTCCTTGTTGACTCGGTAGTCCCTGAGTTCTCAGAAGATTGAGCACAGACTCCCACTCCTTCTATGGTGACAGCAGCCCTGTCATCTGAGCTGGACGATTTCGTTTGGATCCTGCTGACAACGAATGCCAGTCTATCAGGCTGGGGAGCCCATTGCTGAGACCGTACGGCTCAGGGCCATTGGAACCACGGGAAAGCTGTGTGGTCCATTAACCACCTCAAGGGAGGGCCATGAGGTTGGCTCTTCTGTGTTTCCAGTCCCTGGTTGAGGACCGAGCAGTTTGAGTGTTTTCCGATAATGCCACAGTGGTGCCTTACGTCAATCAGCAGGGCGACACAAGAAGCGCCAGAGTGGTCCTGGAGAGGAATCTCCTGTTTGCCTGGGTGGAGAAGATCCTCCTAGCCTTGTCGGCTCAGCACATTGCCGGAGTGTACAATGTGGAAGTGGTCTTCTTCAGATGGCACTCCTTGAAACCCTGCAAGTGGGAATTGAGTCAAGAAGCCTTTCAATTGATTGTGCGCTGTTGGGGTCACCCCAAAATGAATCTGATGGCAACCCGCTCCAGTGCCAGAGTGTACCGCTTCATTCACCGCATGGAGATGGCGTCCGAGGGCGCCGATGCCCTGACCCAGCCTTGTCCCAGTCAGCGGCTGCTGTATGTGTTTCCTCCATGGCCCCTGGTGGGACATGTATTTCATGCTTACGGCATAGCTCTTGAAAGGAGACTGCTAGTGCTACTCTCCAGCAGTTCTCTTTACTATACTTGGTGCCTGGAGGAGGTTTACCAAGTTAGCATACGTATAGATATGGTGCCTCTTTGAGCGCTGGTGTGGCGCACGGCACTTGGCTCCTGATGCAGCCAAGATGTTCACCCCGTTGGCCTTTTTGCAGGATGGCCTAGAAAAGGGTCTCTTTCATAGCTGCAGGCTCTGTCTTGCTAGGATCCTAGGAACGTGGGAGGTCAGCTGTGGGATTTTTATCCTCTCCTGTGCCCAGATCACATCCGACCAGTGGGTTCTAGAGATCATCTGGGAGGGCTATGCACTGGAATTTGCTAGACCAGTGGGCTCGTCCTTCATTCAGTCCCCCTGCAAGACACACAGAAAAACCGTGGTGGTTTGGGACACTTTGACGCGGCTTCTACGGTTAAGGGCCATCGTTCCAATTCCCAAGGATCAGTACGGGTTCGGTCGGTATTCAATTTACTTCATGGTGCCCAAAAAGGAGGGCTCCTTTCGACATATTCTAGATCTCAAGCACATGAACCAGTGTCTGTGGATACCCCATTATCACATGGAAACACTGTGGAACGTCATAGTGGCAGTGAGAAGCAGAGAGTTCTTGACATCCCTCGATCTCACGGAGGCATATTTACATCCCCATTCAACCAGAGCATCAGCAGTTTCTCCGCTTCGCAGTGCCGATGGGAATTAGAAAGCTTAGGCTTGATCTCCTCTAGTACTGATTGGTTTGTTCTTCGGGCAGTCCATGGGATACACAGTATTCGTCGCCAGCACCGTAATTCAAAGGCATCAATTTTCTTCTTGTCTATCTTTTTCACTGTCCAACTTTCACATCCATATGACATTATTGAAAATACCATTGCTTGAACAAGTCGAATCTTTGTATGGAGAGCGACATCTCTGCTCTTGAGAATTTTGTCTAGGTGCTTCATAGCCATTCTGCCAAGAGCAATGTGTCACCTGATTTCTTGACTGCTTGTTGTTTCTTTGTTGATAGTTGATTAAAATAGGTTAAAGTTGCCCACTATTTCAATTTCTTCTCCATTAATGATGAACTGATTTATTTTGCCAGTTGTCTGGATCTTTGTCTTTTTTACATTAAGGTGCAGGCCCATTTTAAAACTATGTTCCTTGATCTTGAGAAGCAAATGTTTCAGAACATCTTCATTTTCAGCCAGTAATGTGGTATCATCAGCATAGTGAAGGTTGTTGATGAGTCTTCCACCAATCTTCACACCTCTGTTGTTTTCATACAATCCTGCTTCTCTGATGCTTTGTTCTGCATATAAATTAAAGAGGTAGGGGGAAAGTATGCACTCCTGCTGTATTCCTTTGATGATTTTAAGCCATTCTATTTCTCCTTGTTCCGTACGAACTGTTGCTTCTTAATTAATGTAAAGGTCTGAGAAATTACCAGCAGGTAAATACTTACAATTGCAGAATCCTTCCCAACAAGAACAGCTTTTCTCAGTAGTCCTGCAGACTACTGTTTTATATTCAATAGGGGAACTGAGAGAGCAGGGACGCTTTGTAAGCGGCGAGGGGACGGGTAACTTGCATGGAGTGGAAGGATAGAGTTTTTTTCATCTTAACTGCTGAATGTATGGTGCCTATAAAGTGATCTTAATCTACAGCAAATCCTGCTGCTGCTCCTTGTGAACTTGGGCAAATTACGTAACCCTCCATTGCCTCATATATATATACTTAGATTGTAAGTCTTCCTGAGATGGGAAAATACCCATTGTAACAGAATGTAACTTGAGTTACAACTGAAAAAGATGTGAAGTAAATCCAAACAACCCTAATCACTTGGGTGGATTGGTTGAGCCATCTTGATCTTATTTGTAGTCCTCTATTATACTGTTGCTCGGCCTTTGTGCCCTGCATCTAGGGGGGGGGGGGGGGCTACCGCCCAATTTTTGACTGGACACCCCAGTTTTTAACCTTCCTGTACAGTATCCAGTAACAAGTTGTAAGTGGATATTGTATAGCCTGATCAGCAGCAGGACTGTGCCTACACACACACACATCCAAAGTAGCTCTGCCGGCCAATGAAGAGTCTGGGACTCTGGGTACAGTGGTCAGGTATAGCCATGCAGCGAGCCATGTGCACAACTGCACATGTAGCAGCTGCAGTTGTTCAGTAGTGCCCTTGCTCATCATCAACCCGGGTCACTCAAGGGAAAAACAGCTACAGACAGTGTGAGTTTTTTATTTTGCTTTTTCTTCACAGCGTGCAATACACTAAATGCTGCCTCCAGCTACTCTCCACTTCTACAGACTGGAGTGCTGGGGCATCCATCCCCCCTATTCGTGGCTCAGAATCAGGCCCAGAGTGGACAGGAGGTGAGGTTACTAGAGCAGCAGCCCACCAGAGCAGCATTCCATCCTGTGGGAGTAGGGACAGTCTAACTGCCTGCCTATAAAACACCATTGGTGACTAAGACCCAGGTCTCCCCTGTTGTGTGCACCCCTGTCAGGGCTTGTGGAAAACATTTCAATAATGGGTGTTGCCGGTGAGTTAGGGTGATAAGAACATAAGATATGTCATACTGGGTCAGACCAAGGGTCCATCAAACCCAGCATCTTGTTTCCAACAGTGGCCAATCCAGGTCACAAGTACCTGTTAGGTTCTCAAAAAGGTATACAGATTCCATGTTGCTTGTCCCATGGCTAAGCAGTGGATTTGCCCGGTCCTCTTTAATAATGGTGTATGGACTTTTCCTCCAGAAACTCGTCCAAACCTCTTTTAAATCCAGCTAAACTAACAGCTTTTACTACATCCTCCGATAATAAATTCCAGAGTTTGATTATGCATTGAGTGAAACAATATTTTCTCATATTAGTTTTAAATGTGCTACATTAAAGCTTCATTGCGTGTCATCTAGTCTTTCTACTTTTTGAAGGCATTCATTATTTTAGAGACCTATATTATAGTTCCCCTCAGCTGTCTCTTTTCCAGGTTGACGAGCCCTTAAGTCTTTCCATCCCCTTTACCATTTTCGTTGCTCTTCTTTGTACCTTTTTTTAATTCTACTATATCTTTTTTAAGCTATGGCAACCAGAATTGCACACAATATTCAAGGTGTGGTCGCACCATGGAGCGATACAGTGGCATTATAATATCCTTCATTTTATTCTCCATGCCTTTCTTTATGATTCCTAGCATTCTATTTGCCTTCTTGGTCGCGGCTGCACATTGGATAGAGGATTTCAACATATTATCCACAATGATGCCCAGATCCTTTTCCTGGGTGGTGATTCCTAATGTGGAACCTTGCATCGTGCAACTGTAGTTTGGGTTGTTCTTTCCAATGTGCAGAACTTTGCACTTGTCCACATTAAATTTCATCTGTCATTTGGATGCCCAGTCTCCCAATTTTTCAAGCTCCTCTTGCACTTTTTTACAATCCACTTGTGTGCTAACAACTTTGAATAATTTTGTGTCATCTGCAAATTTGATTACCTCACTTGTTCCCATTTCCAGGTCATTTATAAATATAACCTCCCTTCTAGATTATAGCAACATCATTTATCATGGATTACCGAAGAACGCACTATACCCGCTTCAACTAGTCCAGAACACTGCAGTCCAAATCATCTTTGGCGCACCACGGCACTCCCACATCACCCCCATACTAAGACAGTTGCACTGGCTCCCCATTCCCCCCAGAATTAAATACAAGGCGCTACTCACCACATTTAAAGTGATTCACAAGCAATCAGCAGAATGCCTACAGCCACTATTCACACAGACCAGCAGCAACAGGTTAAGGCAGCATAGTATATTTTTTTATTATATTATACATAACAGGTCTTTTATACCAGTTTATTATTTCAGTCAAAACAGTTTACATTGTAACTTAAACTTGGTAATGTACATTAAACAGGGACATTTATAACATGGATTTTTCTGAGGCAGTGGAAGATTAAGTAACTTGCCCAAGGTCACAAGGAGTGTTAGTGGGAACTGAACCCTGGTCTCTAGGTTCCCAAACCAGTGCTCTAATCACTAGGCTATTCCTCCACTCCAAAGAGGAAGATGACAGAATCTCCTCAATATTCCACTTCAAAGAGTAAAGAGCTGTCAAGCGACATGCGACCACACCTTCATACTCTATGCCCTAGCCATCTGGAAATCGCTACTAGCAAAGCTAAGGGCCATAAAAGAGCTAATAGATTTCCAAAAAAGTCTAAAGACACACCTTTTTCTGCAATCCTTTGGCCTAAACCCATATCAGAAGTAAGACGTACCATCCTTTCATGTCTGACAAATCGCCACTACAAGATGTCAGATCTCTGAATAAATACCACACTCAACTTTTTCACAAGACACTTGCCAGACTCCAACAGTTCCTTGCTCTCAATGTGTAAATAATGTAAACCTACTTGTAAATAAGTCCCCAGAAGACCAGTAATAGTCTACCTATATATGAATTTGTAACTAAGCTGTTTCAGTTCTGGTTCCTTTTACAGATGTATGAATATAGTTATCATTAGATTTATGTAAGACTTACCATGTACCCAAAGAGTTGTACAATTGTTCAGAGTTTATTATAAAACACTTTGACTCTTAGAAAGGTAGCATAGAAAAAAAAGTGTTAAATAAATAAATAAATGTTAAAAAGCAACTTTGGGATGCTCTGGTTCTTCCCTTTCCTGGGATATTTCACCTCTTCCACTTCCAGGACTGCATACTCGTTCTTCATTTCAAGGGCTGGAGAAGTTGAATTGTTGATTCACCAGACTCTGGTGACTTGTGTCCAACTCTCTTTATTCTGTTGCCTCCCATCTTCACCTTTGTCAGAGAACTTAGATGTTTCAAGAAGCTTCTCATTGATGTACTTCTTCCTTTCCTTTCTCTGAAAGATCCCTTTTATCTGTGCCTGTTTCTGCCACTGCCAACTCCATACTTTATTCATTCCACCTTGCTCCTCTATATGCCTAGAACAAACTACCTGAATCAATACATTGGGCTCCTTCTCTAGCCCTATTCAAATACAGGCTAAAAGCCAACCTCTTTGAGGCTGCTTTTGGATCCTGATTCTCCTCACTCTCATGTTCACTAATGCATATCTTACCATACTGTAGTCCTCAGTTTTGTGTTATTCTACGTCTTTGTTAGATTGTAAGTTCTGATGAACAGGGACTGTGTCTTACATCTATATGAACAGCGCTGTGTACATCTTGTAGCACTATACAAATGATAAGTAGTAGTAGTAATGCTCCATGACCTTCACCTTGGTCATCCTTTTGACCTCCCATCACTTACATTTCAGGTCCTCAGTGTCTGAGTTGTAGTGTGGTAGTTGGCTTTCATGTACTAATAGATGCACAGCCACGGATATCTTCATGGTCCAAGTGCACTGTCTGATGCCCGAGGACCTCCTGCAACATGAGTTCCACCTCACCCTGGCAGAAGTTGTCCTTTCTAGTTGTCATTTGTTTAGGTGCAGTGACTTGGCCTGAGACAGCACTCATTATAGCATTTCTAAAATGGGGCCACATACGTGTATGTTTCTGTTTTATAAATGTGCATAGGGTTGGGGGGGCAGATGCTTTCTGCTTCGGCGCATGCATTGTGAATTACATCCCGACGCCGAGTATGAAGCGACTGAGACAAGTCTGACTGCAGCGTCTATATTCCTGCGTGCTAAACAGTTTGGTAATTCAGCTTCAGGAGCCCTGAAAGAGTTGTCCTGTTCTTTAGCTAAGATAAGCCTGCACTCCTTATCTGGGGAGGTGGATTATCTGGGGGGGGGGGGGTGTGCTGAAGAAGTAGGGAATTAGGCTCACTGCTGGAGTTTGTTCCCCTGAAAGTCGGTGATATTTTGGAGACACTCCCCCCTCAATTGAAACAGGGGTAATTAGTGTGAGGCTTACCATATTAGCTTGTATATTGGAGCGACTCACTACCACCTTATACGCTAGCTCCAAGGAGGGAGCTGAGGCACTTCCTGCTATACTACATTGAGACTGCAGGTGTTGGTACTACAGTTCTCTCATGTTGATAGATCTAATATTGGAGTTGAGAGTATCCTTCATCATCCTCAGCCTGTGGCACTTAGGGGTAAATATGTCTGACAAAGGAACCTATGCTGCTGACCTGGCTCGTGTCACCCACAGTTTGGGCTCTGCTGGGATGCCTTCAACCTCTGACCCTTCTCCTAGCAATGCCACTAATCCTAAGGCCTCCCCATCTTCCACCGCACCAGCTACTAAGGCTGATCTTTTGGAGATCCTGCAAGAACTTAAACTCTTCCAACTGCACTTTTCAAAGACAATGAGTGACATTAAGACTGAAATTAAATCCCTGGATGACTGGGTCATCCAGAACGAGATAAATATAGGCGAGCAGATAGACGCAACCGCTCTTTTTCAATCAAGAATTCACAAACTGGATGTGCTTACTAAAGAACTGAGAGAGTGCCATGATGACCTTAAAAATCGACAATGGCGTAACACATCAGAGTTCTGGCCATCCCTGAGAAATCTTGGGACATGGAGAACCTAGGGGAATTGATTCAAAATTTCAGTTCTTTTTGTGTTCTTTGAACTTCAGCACTGGTCAGGTTAGAGACTATTGGGCCTAGGGCAGGCTCTGGATTCCACCCTAGACCCATCATTGCCTGCTTCCATTTGTTTGAAGATAAAGTGCATCTTTTAAGAAGCCTGTGGGGAAAGCACTGCATCTGTTTCCAAGATTAGGAGGTGCAGGTATATCAGGACTTATCCCAGTACATGCTGGAGCATAGGAAGAGTTTCAAACCCCTAAATAAGTTGCTGAAGGAGAAATGTAGTAAATATTGCTAGGGCTTCCCCTTCACCCTAATCTTCGAATGGGAAAATTCCCAACACAGGATTATGGAGCTGAAAGACTGCTTGGACATGGTATACTTTCTGCAGAAAGGAGAGCACCACTCATCAGGATGAACCAGGGAGCAGCGTGACTGGCAAGACTCCACTCCCAGGAGGCGCAAGGTAGCTGGGGCCTGGCACCAGCTCAGCAGCACAGTAGAGGAGCAACAGGAGTGGGAAATGGACACAACTAAATCTGCTCGAGTTGAGTTAGTCTGAAAATGTTTATCATACTCGATCTCTTTGTAATGTGTCAAGGCGTTTCCATTGGCATATGCCATAATTCAGCTTTTTGAGTTTTTTGTAATTTGAAAACTGAAGTTGAGGAAAGTGGGAGTGAGGATCAGGTGGAGAGGGTGGGCTGGGGTAGGGAGTGGAGGGGCAGTGATGGCAGCACAGGGAACCTCTTCCCTATCATGGGCAGACAGAATTGGGATGGGTAGTTTAGTAAAGGATTGGATCGCAGAGTAGGGGGCTTATTGGCCCTAATCAGTTTAATTTCATGGGCACAGGTCGGTTAGGGTGAGGATATTGGATCCCTGGGTTGGTGTGAGGTGTTGAGAGGAGTTCCTGGCTTCCTACGATCTGTATCCCACAATATAATCTTTTCTTGGCTAGAAAGGATTATTGTTTATCTGTTTCAGGAAGTATCCATCCCTGAGTAGGGGGGCTGTAGGGGATTGGGTGATTGGGTTAGGAGGGGAGGATAGGAGAACTGGGAGAGGGTTTCTGACATACCATGGGAGGACACGAAGTAGACTGGTGGCTGGGGCGCTTGTGGACTATCAGGGGAGGTGCAGGTTTATCACAGAGAAGCTCTGGGGAGACCATGGTTAGATTCATCTCCTGGAACCTGAAGGGTCTCCACAGTCCAGTTAAGTGTAGGCGTGTTCTAAACCAATTAAGAAGAGAAAGAGATGATATTGTCTTCCTCCAGGAATCACACATGTCTGGTTGGGACCACTTACGATTGAAGGCCCACATGTTCCCACAGGTCTGTACAGCTAATTTCACATCGCACAAGAGAGGGGTCATTACCCTCATCACCAAAGACCGTCCCTTCCAACTCCTTTCGCAGTATACAGATCAGGAGAGTAGGTTCCTCATTTGCTAGGTACCTTGAACAGAAGTATATTTACTGTTGTCAATGTATATATACCTCCTTCTCAAATAGGAGTAGCTTTGACAACTCTGACAACTGCTTTACAATTTCATCAGCAGGGAGAGATACTAATGGGAGTAGACAGAACGGGAAGGCCGAACTTTGTCCCAGAAAATCCAACTAAATTTCATCAGGTACTAACCCAGCTGGATCTTAAGGACGCGTGGAGGGTTATGCATGGTGGCAAAAGGGACTATACCTATTTCTCCTTGGCCCACCAGAGCCACTCTAGAATTAACATGTGGCTCATTTCACAAAGCTTAGCATCTACACTTATGGCAATGAACATTGGTACAATGGAGGCCTTAGATCATGCCATTATCTCTCTGGGAGGGAGAACAGGAGATACTTACCTGCACCTGGGCTCTGCGTAGAGGACTTCTTAAAAATAAAACATTTCTTCTTGAGATAGAAAAGGGGTGACAGGAGTGCATGGCCTTCAATGACCTTGAGGAAACTGCCACCTTTACACTTTGGGAGGCAGCTAAAGCACTCCCTAGGGACCACTTAATATCACTTTCAAGTGGGTTCCGGAAAGGGGAGAACTTAAGGTGGGAGGAACTACAGCAAACTTTGTACTAGATGACACTTCTGCGAACATAGGAACAAGGCAAACCATCTCCTTCTCTGGCAATTGGGACCACCTCCCTCCCTAAGGGAGATCACATATATTCTCCTGGGCAGGGGCTCTTCACCGGGACTCTCCCAGTCCTCTGTCGTCCTCTGTGTCTGGAATCCAGGGGAATGAACACGCACACACTTCTGTCAGTATGCTAGTTTATTCCATCGGTTAAAGGGGCTGCCTGTCTTTTATACATTAACAGAAACATATACATACCTCATCAACTCACCCCCTGAGGCCCACTACAGCTTAACAGCAACTTCACAGATGTTTTAGTCTTAGCACAGCACATTCCTTTTCCATATATAAACAGATACAGGATTCCTGTTATCCCTTGCGGGCCTCTTAGTCCTGCTGTACACTTTAGACTTTAAACCTTATTTTATTTTCCCCTATCAATCCCCCCTTTGGGCCTGCATAGGCCCACTATAAGAGCAGCCAAACAGTCTTCTGAAGGACAGTTAAGCAGACATTATTAACTGGAGGTCAGTGGTGGCGTGCTCAGGTACATCAGCCACCATGGAAACAGGTGTATAAGAGTGCATGAAAGTGGTGGAGCTCTGCAGGGCCTTCCGACAACAGCCAAGGACAAATGAGAATATACAACAAAAGAGAACAAGGATTATAAAACCGCTCAATAGGGCAATAATCAGTCCTCTGAGACCACCCCAAAGGAAGATACATCAGAGAGTAAGCATGAGAAACTGCTGTAGTTGAAGAACAGTATAAAGCAGTATTAGACAGGCTAAAAGCAGGAGCAATAAAACAATCTGTAGCATTGAGACTAGAGACAATTTACAATGAGAAAGGGACCTGGTTATATCCCAAAGAGGGACGAATAACACCAATGTTATACAAGAAAGTAGAAAAAGAAACATGGGGCTCAGTGCAGTTGAAATTGTCAAGTACAGTAAACTTCTGCATTTCACACAGATTAGGAGGTACAGCAATGAGACATGTTATTTTATTTTATTTATTTTATTTGTAGTCTCTTTTATACCGCGCTATTCGACATCAGTGAGGTTTACAATGAACATAAGAGTTGCACATCTCAATTTCGTGATTTGTGCTTACAGTGAAACAGGTATAATAACTTGGGTATACATTAAACAGGAAAATTAAACTTGGGTATGCATTAAGCAGGTATAACAGGTAAAATAGGGTATAAATAACCAGTCACTTAACAAGGAGACACGATGAATAAATACAGTCTACTTTATGCAACAATATAATGAGTTGATAGAAAAGCTCCAGCTTGTAGCGAGCTGCGCACACAAAGGTCTGATACATTTAAGGCAGTTTGGGCAAGTAGTGTTGCCGTATTAACAGTTCCAGAGATGGGCTGAAGGAGGCACCACATGAGTGGAAGGAGGAGAGTCAATGCAATCTTGCACATGATGGTCAGGAGGCTGGAGGGCGGTCTGGAACTGAAGAAGGTGTCAGTGGAGGCGGTGCTCGCTTGATTCTTGACGCGTGGATCCACGGAGGGCAGGAGTCACACAGGATGGCTGTCCATGTGATGGCGATCACTGTAGTTGGAGGTCCGTAGGGCAGGTCTAGGGTACCGTGCTTGTGAAGTGCTCTGACCTGCACCTGGTCACCAACCTTGAAGGGATATGTTGGTTCGGTACCTTCAGGTCGACAGCTGCTTTTCTTCAGGAGTCTTCTCCTCTCCCTCTCCAGCTGCTACGGCCTTGGCTGCCCCGGCATCAGCTACTTCTCATCCTGGTCCTGAAGCCTGATCTGTAGATGGAGAATGTTTCCAGTGAGGGCAATAGCTCCAGGATCTTTTAGCCGCCACCTTCACTGCAATCAGTGTTATAAGAAGAACTTGGAACGGTCCCATACTGGAAAAGGGGCTTGTACTGTGTGCTGGTGGTATGTCTTTACCAGAATCCAGTCTCCGGATTGAAAGAAAAGAGCCGAGTAATCTAGCAGAAGGGACTGGAACTGCTGAGCATACTTGTGGAGGGAAGAGAGTTGCCTCTGCTGCTAGGCAATACAAGAAATCAAACGTGAGGCTCAGGAGTGTAAAAAGTAGGCAGTCTTCCATATAACAGTTCAAAGGGAGAAACATTTCAGTCTACTTTCTTAGGGCAATTTTTTTTTGTTGAACAGAGTCAAAGGCAAGACAGTTTCGTTTCTTTACAAATTTTTTTAAGAGGTTCCTCCCTTCTTGGATTGCTGCTTGCATACAACAGCTAATCCTACGCAACTCAATTAGCTAATACATTTTTTTTTTACAGATCAGAAAAGTTGCAGACAAGATGCCCACACTTCCTCGATTTTTCACAATTTTAGGATTATACCAATTTGTAAAGATTTGTGTAGATAACTTTCCTCCTTTACCTTCATGTGTCGGGCCAGGACTCATAGAGGCAAAAAAGGGATAAAAGCATCTGAAAAGCACCACATGGCCAGTGTGGGTCTCCCCAAAGCTCATTAGAATGAAAAGTACACCCAACCTATCTCTAAGTGTCTATTTCCAATTACTGAGTATATATCTGGGCTAGATGACTTCCAAAATTGGAGTTAATGGGGATGGCATAATCAAATATAGTAAAGTGTTCATTGTCAGTTCCTTTGCTAGGTGGATACATCGGATACATCATTTCACATCTCAATTTACCTTCATCGTTTTTTACTGTCAATCTGAGTTCTCTTTTCCGACATAAATATTCCATCACACTCCTCTCAACACCACTTTTTTATTTCCACTTACATCATTCCATCAAACTACATGCATAGGTCCTTCTGGTTTTTTTATACCATACTAATGTATCCTTATTTGGCAAGGCTGCTAAGAACATCAAACAATTGTTAAAAACTTAGTATTGTTGTAAACAAATGGTAGGTAGAAGATATACATCTGCATAAATATAGTACTATAAGGATCACATTTGGTACCATACATGCATAAGGATAAACTAGATAAATTCATGGTGCTTAAACATATATCTGTTTTTTCTTAGTTGTTCTTCCAAAACTGAAATCAGGAATGTTTTCAAAACAAAAGTGCATTTTCTTATAATTCACACACAGCAAACAGGGTGCTGCTGTTCTGTTTATCAGTCCACAATCATGAGGAAACAGGATGGCACATACTTCTCTGTTTTATAGCACTGAGTTTTTACAGTGCAGCCACAGCAATACCAGAGAACACTTCCCCTTTTTGTTTTGTTTTTAAGTATTTGAACTGAGCAAATTTACATGTGCTTGGTGTTTAAGAAAACAGACTGAGCAAGGGTAAAATCTCACATTAAGATCTGGAAAGTAAACTTTCTTATTTCAGGTAATGGTTTAACTCACAATACTCTGAACACCGTTTAGCATAGACATCTCAGCTCACAAAGGACGGACATCAGGACACAAAACAAAAAGGATCAAAATACATATGGGTCATTACATAGAATTTCAAAATAAGCTTCTGAAAAGGTCAAGTATTCATAGAAATTCAGTTGTCATTGTCTACAACTTCTCTTTGTTGACATTTTATCAGCACAAACATCATAACAGACCCGGGCATTGCTATTCTAATCTCTTGACACACAGAAATCAGCAGACAAATTTTTCTTAACCAGGATACACTTAGATCCCTAACCTAGAAAACAAAACTTACATATGTGGATTAAACTTATTTACTGCACACAAATAAAGAAATAGCTATTGTTCATTCTTCCTCCTCTATCACACTTATCAAATCTAAATAATCTTAAACATAATGAAATTACGATCATGCAGGTTGATTTCTCAATGATTCTACTGCCAATTGGAATCAAAGGTTGTTCTTATAATATATTCACAGGGAAAAAGAAAAGAATTTGCAACATTCAGGCTGTACTTTAACTATAAACTATTGCTTTTCTTGTTTTAAGAGACGTTCTAAGAAAACATGCAGTCAAGATCTTCACAGTAGCTTGCAGTACAGAATTAATGTAAACACACAAAACACTGCCAGGCTTGTTATCTGTACGGTCTGCTTTTAAGGTTCTTACTTCAGTGAACAATACATTCCGATCCCAATCCATTGCCTCAGAAAATCCATTCCATGCTACAATACAAACTCATACAGACAGGAAGAAAAGAACTAGCTGTCCCAACACACCAGGGTTCAATTCCCACTAGCACTCCTTGTGGCCTTGGGCAAGTCCCAACACATTAGTTCACAATTAATGGATGAGCGTGCTACAGCAGACCCTGGGAGATGTTTCGTTGTTTTAAATTTTAACCTAATCACAACCTTAGGTGCTGGCGCAGTCACTCCCGCGGATTCTGTAGCGGTCCCCTTACCGTTGGACGCCCCCATCCTCTAATTAATTCACAACAAGCGCACGCCTGGCCACTTGCTTTCTGCCAGCACCTGTCACTAGCGCTATCGCTTCGGGGCGAGGCAGGGGTGTCTTGCCAGACTCACATACTCACACAAGCAAGAAAAAAAATACAGAAAATACGAGGGAGAGACACTGGAAAGTCCCAAATTTTAACAGGCTACCAAAGCCACCGAGTGTACCATACGCTCCCCGGGATTCTCCCACCCACGGGAGAATCCCACTTCTAACACCATGCTTCTTAATGTGGCCCAGAGTTTCTCATGGTTTACACAGTCAAAAGCCTTGCTATAGTCTATAAAGCACAAATAGATATCCTTTTGGTATTCTTTAGTCTTTTCAAGGATCCATCTCACATCCGCAATGATGTCTCTCGTTCCTCGCCCTTTCCTGAACCCTGCTTGCACTTCAGGTAGTACTTGTTCCAGGTATGGTTGTAGACTCTTTTGAATAATCTTCAGTAGAATCTTGCTGGCATGTGGGATCACAGCGATTGTGCGATAATTTCCACAGTCATTTGGATCACCTTTCTTTAGTATTGGTATAAACATAGATATTTTCCAGTCATTTGGCCATGATGTTGTCTTCCATATTTCTTGGTAGAGCCTTGTAAGTACGGTAACAGCTGCATCAGATTGCTGTAATACTTCTATGGGAATGCTATCAATGCCTGGTGCTTTGTTCTTTGATAAGGCTTTCAATGCTGCTTCAACTTCTTCTTTCATCACCAATGGTTCCCGATCATAAGGTACAGGTTGAAACGGCTGTTGGTCCACTTGATCTTTATCATCTAAAAACTCTGTATATTCCTTCCACCTTTTCTTGATCTTCTCAGTATCATTCAACATAGAACCTTGAGCATCTTGTAACATTCCAATTCGAGGCTGGAACTTTTTCTTTAACTCTCGTAGCTTTAGGAAAGCCAATCTTGTTCTTCCTCTAATAGTTTGTGTTTCTATTTCCTTGCATGCGTCATTGTAGTTCTTTTCCTTGTCCTGTCTTGCTGCACATTGGAAATCTCTGTTGAGTTCTGTGATTGTCTTTCTCCTCTGGCTTTAGCTTCTCTGTGTTTCTGGGCAATTTTCAGAGTTTCTTCCGTCATCCATTTTGGCTGTTTTTGCTTTTTCACCTTTTGTAGAGACTTCTCGCTTTCTTCCAACACAACCTTCTTGATGTCATTCCATAACTCTTCTGGAGCTCTGTCATTTGTATCTAAAGCAGCAAATCGATTTTGCAGGCAGTCTTTAAATTCCAGTGGCATATTCTCAAGGTCATATTTTGCTGCACTCATGAGTGGTTTGCTCTTTTTCAACTTTAGCTTGAGTTTGCATACTAGTAGTTGATGATCTGCACCACAGTCAGCTTCAGGTTTTGTCTTTGTTTTTTTTTTAAATTCTTTATTTTCGTTTTATAACAACAAAGGAAAGGAAGACATACAGCTAAAAGACAAATACATAACGTGTAATACATACACCAAAGTAAACCCCTACCACCCCCCTCCCCCCCTGCTTCTTCTCTAGAAAACTAGCATTCCCGAAGCGGGCGTGTACTTACATTATTGGATTACAAAACCTAACGGTGATCTAAAACATGATGAGTGCACATTATACAGGCATGTTGGAGCAATGAGCGGATTGTACATAATCATTAAGCATCTGCCATTTAGATAAGCAAGAGTGAGTTTGGACATGTCCTAGGCGGCTGTTTATCAATCAGGGGATCAAGGACTAAATTGAAATCCCCCCCAATGATCAATGAAGTATTAGCAGAAGCCTGCGCAACCTGAGCAATGGTAGCAAAAAAGGCAGGATCATCAACATTAGGAGCGTAGAGGCATATACATGTAACTTCTAGACTACCTATCTTGAGGTGAACTCTAGACCATCTACCCTCTGTATCTGAGCTAGTCGCAATAACAGTGGCATGCAAAGATTTCCTAACCAGTATGGCAACCCCACATTTCTTTGAAACGGCTGGGGAGTAAGCGGCCACCATGTAAGGTTTAATATTGAGTTTAAGAGATTCCTTCGAATTTAAATGCGTTTCTTGGAGAAAAATCAGATCCGCTGCTTCCTGACTGAGGTAGCTTAGGATTTTCTTCCGTTTTATCGGATTATTGATGCCTTTTACGTTCAATGAAAAAATCTTACATGGTGCCATCAATCGGTAATAGACATTTTAGGGAAGGGCGCTTGGTAACATAGAACATAAGCAGAATCTGTACAACAATGTCATAATCACCGAGTATTCTGGCTAATACACCCCATATTGAAAAGTATGTACCAACGTATCTTAGAGAAGAAGCAAAACCCCCAAGAATATGGCGACCATGTGTCTGCGGGAGGAGGCCCTAGAGAGGAAATAGAAGACATGTAAAAAGGAAAAGAAACACCAGAGTCCATAATAAACCTGTCTCTGATACTCATCGAGGCTACTGTGGGTAGATGGAGTCGGGTCACAGATACCATCAAGAGTAAGGCAATAAGCTGCCTACGCCAGACTCCTTGCTAGGCTGCGGCAGATCCAACATGGCAGACACAACGGGCATGAGGAGGCCTGCAGGAACATTCTGGAAGTCAGCGCATCAAGTCGGCTTCTTTGGTATCCAAAAACTCCGCTAGTAGATCAGGGTCCTCGAATGTTCTTGTATAATTATGAAGCGTGACTCGGAGCTTGGCCGGGTACATCAGGCCATAGCGTGCTTGTAGTTGTTGAAGCCTCGGTCGGAATTCCAGAAAGCGCTTTCGGCGGTCGACTGTGGGTTTAGACAAGTCGGGATAGAAGGAGATCTTGTGGCTCTCAAACTCCATATGGCCTTTTGCCCGAGAAGCACTTAGAATTTGCTCCACGTGTTGATATCTCAATAGTCAAAAAATGATAGGCCGCGGGGTCTTCCTGTTGAGCGTTATGCTTGTGGGTACACGATGAGCGCGATCAATCTCCAAATCTTTGGTAAAGGTGATTTGGAGCAGGGAAGGGAGGATTTTGCATAAAAACTCTTTCATGTCTCCCGATTCCGCTCCCTCCGGGATGCCCACGAGTCGTATGTTGTTGCGGCGCGCTCTATTATTGCCATCTTCCACCTCCTTATGCAAGGCCCGCACCTGTCGTTCAACTTTGTCGAGTTGGGACAACCGGGCCGCATGGGAGTCCAATATGCTCTCCATTTTATCTTGACGCGAAGAAAGCCCTTCTAGCTTGCTTTGCAGCACACCAAAATCGTCCCGCAGCGCTCGGAGCGCTTCCCCGTTTGCCTGCACAAGATTTTTGACCCCTCTAATCTCTACGAGGATTTCCTGCTGCATTTCGGGGCCCTCACACGAGGCCGGCCCCTTCTGCGGGGACGGAGGTTCAGTTTTGGAACGTTTGCCGTGAGAAGCCGCTGGAGACCCAAATTCCAGGCGCGTTGGTTTGGTCCCTGCCATCTCACCAATGTGCCCCGGCAAGATCAGAGTAAAGTTCCAGGTATATGAGGTGTTAATTCAGGATTCTAAGTAGGCCTCTCGGGAGCCTCAGCGTTATGCGACCATCCCGCTGGACATCAGGCTCCGCCCCCCCCCAGGTTTTGTCTTTGTTGATGTTACAGAGCTTTTACATTGTTGACTTACACAGATGTAGTCAATTTGATTTTTATACAATCCATTGGGTGAAGTCCATGTGTACAGTCGCCGCTTGTGTTGCTGGAAGAAGGTATTCGAGATGAATAGATTGTTGATCTTGCAGAATTCTATCAGTCTTTCTCCAGCTTCATTTCTGTTGCCAAGTCCATATTTTCCAACTACTTTGCCTTATTCTTTGTTGCCAACTTTTGCGTTCCAGTCACCCATGACTAACAGGATATCCTGTTTGCATGTTCTGTCAATTTCAGCTTGTACTTGTTCATAGAACTCTTCAATTTTATTCTCTTCTGCAGCTGTTGTTGGGGCATATACTTGAATTATAGTTGTGTTGATAGGCATTCCTCGTAGACGAATAGAGATTAAGCGTTCGCTGACTGCATTGTATTTCATTACAGTTCTTGCAAGTTTCTTCTTTATTATAAATGCAACACCATTTCTTCTTTGTCTTTCATTTCCAGCATAGTAGACCATGTGATCATCTGATGCAAAGTGCCTGATGCCAGTCCATTTCAGTTCGCTGACACCCAACAGATCAAGCTGTACATGTTCCATTTCATTCCGTTTTGATTCGTAGAAAGATGGTATATAAAAAAATGTTAAATAAATAAATTCTTGACTACCTCCAACTTCCCTTGGTTCATGCTTCGTACATTCCATGTTCCAATGTGTAAGACATCTTTACAGCTTCTGACTCTCATTTCATGCGCAGCTACATCAGCAGTCAGACTTCCCGAGGGCTTTGATCCAACCACATCATAAATGCTGGCTTTACTCTGAAAAAGTCTTCAGCTCTTCCCCAGTAGCTAGTTGAGTGCCTTACGACCTGGGGGTCTCATCTTCCAGCACTATAGCACGATTTGTTTTGTTGTAACTATCCATTGGGTTTTCATGGCAAGATACAGAAGTAGATTGCTGGGCCTTTCCTCCGCGCAGTTTAAGTTTGGTGTTGTTGCCGTTGTCACAGAAATGTGATCCTCCGCTGTCAACACTATCCCATTCTGTTGCTGCCCAAATGGGTGGTTTGTCTTGGTCTGGCACCTCAGCTGAGACCTGTCCATCTTGGGAGACCCTGCCAGTTAAACTGCCGATAGTTTAGCTCTCAGCATCACTGATGCACACAAGCCCTCACAGCACGGCAAGCTGCAAATCAAGTGAGGGGGCAATTGAAGAAGCAGAGTTCAAAACGGAGGATTAATGCCCTTCAGTCCATGCGTGGCAACACAATCTATAAATCTTCGGAGATGGCTGACATGTTTGCTAAGTTTTAGAGCAATTTATACTCATCTTAGTTGAGGGCTGACAAGGCGAAAATTCGGGATTGGCTGGTGTCCACGGACCTCCCTAGCCTCTCCCTGGAAGCACAAGAGACACTGGAGCACCCTTTTACACTGAAAGAAATGCGTGATACTATGCGTAATTTAAAGGGGGTGAAGGTACCTTGACCAGACATGTTATTGGCCGAGATAGATAAGGCTCTGCCTGAGCTTTTTGTTCCAGTGCTGGTTCAAGTCTTCAATGATATCCAAGTCCAGGGAGTACTGCCTACTTCCTTTTATCAGGCTCCCACCACGGTAATCCCTAAGGAGGGAAAAGACCCATTGCTATGTGGAAATTATCAACCCATTTCCCTATTAAATATTGACTATAAAAGTTTCATTAAAGTCCTAGGTGTGCACCTTGAATCAAAGTTGCAGGACTTTGTTCGGTCAGATCAGACCGGCTTCATGAAGCACCGGAATAGTTTTGATGAATGTGTTCCATCAGATCAAGGACAGGAATGAACACTATGTGATACTTTCACTTGATGCCGAAAAGGCCTTCAATAAAGTAGAATGGCCTTATTTGTTCGATGTACTTCAACAATTTGGATTTGGGCCTAATGTATGTGGCTGGGTGAGAGCTGTGTATACTAGACCAATCTCCACGGCTTTAGTTAATGGATTTCATTTGAATCCCTTCCAACTGGAGTGAGGGACCCAGCAGGGCTGCCCACTCTTGCTTCTCTTCTTTGCACTAGCTATTGAGCCGTTTGCATGCCACATCCACAAAAGGACACTGGAGATGGGTATTAGTCTTGCGGGATGGGTGCACGTACTATCTTTAGATGCTGACAACACCTTTGTATATCTCTGTGACGCAATCTCTTAGATTCTCATTGTTGTCTCTATCATTGAGCAGATCTTTCGAGTCTCGGTTTTTACGGTGAATAGGCAGAAATCTGCTCATCTTCCTTACCAGATTGAACCCCTCCTGGCCAGAAGACTTCCTTAAGGTCAACCAGTTCAAATACTTGGGTGTAAAGAACCCTAGTGCTCTATCCCATCTTTATCAGTTTAACTATCGGGAGCTCTTGGATGGGCTTCGTAAGGATTTGGATTCCCTACAAATCACTACGGTATTATGGCTTGAATGCATCAACACGGTGAAGATGCTTGTCCTCCCAAAACTCCTCTTTTTGTTCAAACAGTTGCCAGTTCAGATTCTAAGAAGCTTCTTCAAGGTAGTCAGGAAGCTGTTATCCATCTTCGTCTGGCAGAGTGGGAGGCCCCGCGTCAATTGGATTACTCTTACTGTGCCTAAAAGGGGGGGGGGGGGCTGGGTTTTCCTGACCCAGAACTATATTGTTGGTGCTCATGTCTGTGAGCAACCCTCTTCTGGATGACGGACTCAGGGTCAGGCTGGGTGCATCTGGAAGAGGCGTGGTTGCTCCCCACTCCTCTCAGATCGGTCCCCTACCTTAAAGAGACATTGGATATACATTGGGTCCTGTCACACCCCCTTTTGGGGCACATGTGGAAAGTCTGGCGCATGATGTGAAAGACACAGAAATTACTTCCCTGGCTGTCCCCCTTCATTCCAGTCCTCCCCTATGCTTTTGTTAGAGATTTTGGGGGGAGAACCGCGAGTCTCGGTCAGACCCTGAGATTGCCTTTTCTGTTAGACAGCTCTACCTGTGCCACTAAGAGTAGACTTGAAGAGACATGGGGGACCCCATTGAATTTCTTTCAGTACTTCCAGTTGTGACACTTTTTTGGGACAGCTACTTGTGCAACCGATGTACTAAATCAGCCAATGGGAGCGTATTCTTTTAAACTGCACTTGACTGATGTCATTCTTGGCCCTGCTATATAAAGCCCTTGTCACAGACTCGCCTCGACCTTGGTATATCTGTTGTCACACCCCAGCCCCCGGCCACGTGCCTAAAGAGCTAGGGTGGACATTATGTCCTTCATAAACGGGTTGAAAACTATCTTCAGCACTGAGGCATGTTGGGAGTTGTAGTTTCCCTTTTAAAAGTATAGCCGTGACAAACCAGTATGAAGGTAAATGATAAAGGTTTATTTCCCCAATGTCACAAGGTTCAACATAAAGCATCAGGATATTCTCTCCAGTTAGTATTTCCAAAGATATTTACAAAACTCAGGTTGAATGTGTTTCACAGTCATTACTTCTGTGCAGGTGTTTTTAATCCAAACATAGTATATAAAATACAACAGAAGCTTCTTCATTCAGCTTAGTAAAAATGTTCTCTTTTATCCTTTTGTTCCTTAGTAACACCAAGCACAGGTGCTAGGCAATATTCCTTTGATTAAACAAGCTCTTACCTTCAACAAGGTCAGGCTTCTTTACTCTGTTACCCAAAAGCGCACATCCTGAAAGCTAATCTTCAGTTAAGGACTCCATGCTTCCAGCCAAACATAATTTGCAATCCATGGGAAACTCAGGCAGCCAGGAATCCTGTTCGCTAGGATCTATCTGCATTTCTTCCTGCTCTGAAGAAACATCAACTTGCTCTGAGCTTTCCCCATGTCTCCCAGGATACCCTTTCTCTGGGGATCTCTGTAATTCCCTCCAGCAGTGGTCTACCTGGTATGGAAGACAGGTATCTGGGGTTTGAGCTATCACTTTCTGGCTAGGTTCACAAACCTCTCTCCAGCTGCGGTTAAACAGTTCCTGGCCTCCTTGCTTAAGTTCCTCTCTGGTGTTAATCAATGGCTCCTTATTCCAGGCTGGGTTCTTCTGCCTCCTAGCTTGAGCCCTAGGCACCCCCCTCTGAACCCCTTGAGACTTCCAGTCCAGACGTGGGAAGACTTTTATGCTCTCTCTTCCTGAGCTGTGCTTTCCTGGTGCCTCTCCTGATGGCTTCTCCTTGGAGCTCTCCACCTTGGAACTGCTGGCCTCTTTGGAACTTTCTCTTATCCTGCAACGACAGCCACTCCAGCTGCCTTTCTTGGTGCTGCTTCATCGCCTTCTCCCTCTTCTTCCTCTCTCTCCTTCTAAGCAAGGCTTATAAAGCTGCTTCTCTGTCAGGGTCTCTCTCACTCCCCACAGGTGTGTGTGATCATCCCCTAAGTTTGTAACTACGTCAGGATAGCTTGGGTGTGGCAACCTAACTTCAGACTCTCTGTGCTTACTCCCTCTAGCTGCACTCTGCAGTGTGTGTATTGCAGACCTGTCACGTTCTTTAAAGGTACACTCACTAGTTTTTCCTATCTCCATAGGCTCACTAGCATCTTCTTCATCACATATCCCCCCCCTTAAGATATTACGGGCTGGTGACACATCACCCGCACAGCTCGTAATCCTGGACAGGGCGCCAGCATTCTGTTGCAGCTTTCCTTCCTTATGTTCTACTTTGGCGAGATTGGCTAGCACTGTTCTTTCATGCCAGGGCCTAAGAACATTTATATGGTAAACCTGTTGGCGGCCCCTTTTGTTTTCTACCGTGTACGATACTGGACCAACCTGTTTAACAACTCTATATGGTCCTTTCCACTGGACCCCAAATTTCCGACTAGCCCCGGCCACCATTACTATTACTTTCTCACCTAAAGCTAGTTGGCGGGGCTTCGTGCGCTGATCATAATACTTCTTCTGGTGCATCTGGCTGTCCCTTAGTTTTTCCTCCGCCACTGGGGAGGTTCTACGCAACTGTCCCCTCAAATCCCGTAGAAAATGGGGTACTCCTGTTTCTTCTATCTCAGGTTCGACCCACTGCTCCCGCAATATGTCTAAAATTCCTCACGGGGCACGTCCATACATCAATTCATAGGGAGAGGCCACTAAGGATGCTTGCGTCCGCTCCCGGCAAGTGTATAAGACGAAGGGGAGCATCGTATCCCACTCAGCCATGTCACTGTCTAAGCCTCGCCTTAACATTTGCTTCAACGTTTGGTTTAGTCTTTCCACCAGTCCATTACACTGGGGGTGATAGGCGGCTGTTTTTATATGTTGTATGCCGAAAGCGTCCCATACCTGGGCCAAATACTTAGACATAAAATTACTTCCCCGGTCCGTCAGCACCTCCTGAGGAAAACCCACCTCGCAAAATAGCTTTTTTACCTCCGAGGCTATCGTCTTAGCAGATATGTTACATAAGGGAATGGCCCATGGGAACCTAGTGGCTTGATCCACTATAACTAACATATACTGGAAACCACGGGGTGTCTTTAGCAGGGGTCCCACTATATCCATGGCAATTCTATGATGGGCTCTGATATTATAGGCATTGGGAGCATGGGTACTCCGGGAGGACGGACAGCGGTCACTCGCTGACACGAAGGGCAAGACTCACAGAATCGTGAGGTTTCCTTGAAAACGCCCGGCCAATAGAACCGAGCTAATATCTGGTCTAGAGTCCCTTGTATCCCTTTGTGGCCTCCTACTGGATGGTCGTGAGCCATCCTCAAGACCAGCATCTTAAAAGCGGCAGGCACTACCAGCTGCCTACGAACTGTTGCTGCCTGGGGATGTAGACTCTCTCTGTATAATACACCCTTATCTAAGAGGAATCTAGGGAGGGTACCCCTTTCTACCTGGGCATATTCAAAGGCCCGTGTAAGCGCGGGATCTGCTTGTTGCTCCTTGGGGAAGGATGGGAACTTCTCGACTAACTCGGCCGGGACCCATGGTAACCCTTGACCGGCCTCTAACTCAGCTCTCCTTTGAGTGCGTCTCTGCCTTTCTCAACGTTTCTCCGCTTTGCCCTTCCTATTCCTTTCAGAAGGGGCAGTCACTAGGTCATCATGGGATGGCAACTTACTTAGTGACTCGTCTGGGTGTTCATCCTTTTTATCTAAAGCCTTTGACTGAGCTCGTTTAGACACAAGAGCTACCTTGGGATGTAGGCCCTTCTCCAACCCTCTCTTGAATTGGGGCCAATCCCTGCCCAACACCAGGTCATGTGGTAACTTCAGGACTACAGCTATCTGGACTTCCCTTTGCATCCCTAACCCTTCTACTATCAGTTTGTACAAGGGATAAAAAGATGATGCTCCGTGAATGCATCTGATCCTGACCTTTCCCTCTGGTCGGCTCGGTACTGATTTAGACTGGGCTTCTATGGCTTGCCAGAGTCTCTTAGAGATCATACTCTGATCAGCACTGGAGTCAAGTAGAGTGTTGGTAGCTATGCCCTGAACTATAACATCTAAAAGGAAACATTCCCTTATAGTTTTTGCATTATCAGTCATCAGCGCTGTACGTGACTTACACTCCTTTTGCATGTGTCCTACCTTCCCACACTGAAAACATTTTTTCTTTTTCCAATAGTTTCTTTGCATTGGCATACAAGTTTTTATACATTCCGGTCTTGGCCTTGGCTTTCTTTCTGATGTCTCAAAACTAGCCTCTGCTGCCGTTTTTGAAGCGTCTCCCTTTTTATGACCGGCCAATTCTGCTTCAAAATACCTCTCGGTCAGCAGGGTTGCTTCACTCGTGGTTCAGCAGTTTTGCAAAATCAGAAAGGATTGCACTTCTTTTGGAACAGCGGCCATAAACTGTTCCAACAAAATGGTATCTATCACTGCCTCCAGGGTTTTTCCCTCTGGTGCCAACCACTTCATCGTTAAGCTTCCGACCCTCTGGCAGAGAGCTTTTGGTGTCTCACCAGCTTTTAATCTTGTAGCCCTTAACATACGGTGATAGACCATCAGAGTCAGCCCTAGGCGATCTCTGATAGCCTTTGTTAATTCTACATAATCTGTGCCAGAGCCGCCGGCATGGCCCTGTATGCCGCCAACGCCTCTCCTGTGAGAGATGTGGCCAGGCGTACAGCCCATTGCTCCCTCGGCCAACCTACAGTATGTGCCACTCTATCAAACGATTCTAAGAAATCATCAATGTCATCGTCCGGAGACAATTTTCCAAATGTCAATGTCCCACAGGTCAGTAGTCCTACCATACAATTACTAGCTGACCCATCAAGTCCTGGTAGAGTTGATACTTCTCCCATTGGCATTCTTTGCTTAGCCAGCCAGGCTTCCATCATATCGAGTACGGGCTTCTGCTGAGCTTGCAATGCCGCTGCAGCCTGTTCCTGCGCCTGGAATGCCATTTCACGCTGCTTTTCAAACTGTGACGCCATCCATTGTAGGACGTCCTTTGGATCCACCATAGCAGTTTCCTGTAGAAGAAAAGAGAGAAACACAACCACCAAGTGCGGTACCACTCAACTTTTGCCAGTCTTTTATTTTGACTGCCTGGATTCTTGCACTCTTATACTTGAATCCTTCTCAGCCCACGCCTAATTACTCGTTACCTGCAGTCAGGCGTTGACTCATGCTTTAGAAAGGGTGTGTCCCGCTGGTCATCCGCTGCTCAGGCCGACGCTGCCAGCGATTTTTCACTCTTCCGTTGGTGTTTAATATCTTCAGTATACATCCTGAAGCAGTGTAAATCCTGATATGGGCTCAAGATCCAACAACTACGCCACTTGTCACACCCCAGCCCCCGGCCACGTGCCTAAAGAGCTAGGGTGGACATTATGTCCTTCATAAACGGGTTGAAAACTATCTTCAGCACTGAGGCATGTTGGGAGTTGTAGTTTCCCTTTTAAAAGTATAGCCATGACAAACCAGTATGAAGGTAAATGATAAAGGTTTATTTCCCCAATGTCACAAGGTTCAACATAAAGCATCAGGATATTCTCTCCAGTTAGTATTTCCAAAGATATTTACAAAACTCAGATTGAATGTGTTTCACAGTCATTACTTCTGTGCAGGTGTTTTTAATCCAAACATAGCATATAAAACACAACAGAAGCTTCTTCATTCAGCTTAGTAAAAATGTTCTCTTTTATCCTTTCATTCCTTAGTAACACCAAGCACAGGTGCTAGGCAATATTCCTTTGATTAAACAAGCTCTTACCTTCAACAAGGTCAGGCTTCTTTACTCTGTTACTCAAAAGCGCACATCCTGAAAGCTAATCTTCAGTTAAGGACTCCATGCTTCCAGCCAAACATAATGTGCAATCCATGGGAAACTCAGGCAGCAAGGAATCCTGTTTGCTAGGATCTATCTGCATTTCTTCCTGCTCTGAAGAAACATCAACTTGCTCTGAGCTTTCCCCGTGTCTCCCAGGATACCCTTTCTCTGGGGATCTCTGTAATTCCCTCCAGCAGTGGTCTACCTGGTATGGAAGACAGGTATCTGGGGTTTGAGCTATCACTTTCTGGCTAGATTCACAAACCTCTCTCCAGCTGCGGTTAAACAGTTCCTGGCCTCCTTGCTTAAGTTCCTCTCTGGTGTTAATCGATGGCTCCTTATTCCAGGCTGGGTTCTTCTGCCTCCAAGCTTGAGCCCTGGGCACCCCCCTCTGAACACCTTGAAACTTCCAGTCCGGCATAGACGTGGGAAGACTTTTATGCTCTCTCACCCTGAGCTGTGCTTTCCTGGTACCTCTCCTAACGGCTTCTTCTTGGAGCTCTCCACCTTGGAACTTCTGGCCTCTTTGGAACTCTCTCTTATTCTGCAACGACAGCCACTCCAGCTGCCTTTCTTGGTGCTGCTTCATCGCCTTCTCCCTCTTCTTCCTCTCTCTCCTTCTAAGCAAGGCTTATAAAGCTGCTTCTCTGTCCGGGTCTCTCTCACTCCCCACAGGTGTGTGTGATCATCCCCTAAGTTTGTAACTACGTCAGGATAGCTTGGGTGTGGCAACCTAACTTCAGACTCTCTGTGCTTAGTCCATCTAACTGCACTCTGCAGTGTGTGTATTGCAGACCTGTCACGTTCTTTAAAGGTACACTCACTAGTTTTTCCTATCTCCATAGGCTCACTAGCATCTTCTTCATCACACTGTACATATAGGCGCGGATGGAGTAATATGTTGGGGGATAAACATGGAGAGTTATGGGAGGAGATCTGCCATTACACTCATTATCCCTCTCCCTCATCAATACACAACTCCGAATTTTGCAGTGAATGTTAGTTAAGAACTTAAGAAACATAAGATATGCCATACTGGGTCAGACCAAGGTCCATCAAGCCCAGTATCCTGTTTCCAACAGTGGCCAATCTAGGTCACAAGTACCTAGCAGCTTCCCCAAAAGACACAGGTTCCTCAATGCTTGTATTGGGGCAAGCAGTGGATATTCCAGTTCCCCTTTAATAATGGTTTATGGACCTTTCCTCCAGGAACTTGTCCAAACCTTTTTTAAACCCAGCTACACTAACAGCTTTTACTACATCCTCTGGTAGCAAATTCCAGAGTTTGATTACACGAGTGAAAAAATATTTTCTCTTATTAGTCTTAAATAGTTTACCCTGTAGCTTCATTGCATGTCCCCTAGTCTTTCTATATTCTGATAGCGTAAACAATCGATCTACGTTTACCCGTTCTACTCCATTCATTAATTTATCGACTTCTATCATATCTCCCCTCAGCCGTCTCTTTTCCAGGTTGAAGAGCCCTAACCTTTTTAGCCTCTCTTTATAGGGGTATCCTTCCATCCCCTTTACCATTTTGGTGGCTCTTCTCTAATAACGCTATATCCTTTTAAAGATATGGAGACCAGAATTGCACACAATATTCAAGGTGCGGTCGCACTATGGAACAATACAGAGGCATTATAATATCCTTTTTTTAAATTCTCCATTCCTTTCCTTATGATACCTAGCATTCTATTTGATCTCTTGGCCACTGCTGCACACTGGGCAGAAGGTTTTAACATGTTATCCACGAGGACACCTACATCTTTTTCCTGGGTGGTGCTTCCTAATGTGGAACCTTGCATCGTGTAACCATAATTTGGGTTTTTCTTTCCTAGATGCATAACTAAATTGTTTAAATGGGGAAGGGAGGAGGACCCTCTATATCGGAGAAACTGTGGGAAGCGGGGAGACTTTGAGCACAACTTCAGACTTTCTGAAGTCCATATTTGTATTTGTAAGGTCTTGGGGTTGATGATCCCCCTCTGAATTGAATCCTGTGTGTTGGGGTACCTCTCTCCTGATTCCTTAGAGGATGGGACACAGCGTCTTTCAAGCTGCCTGTTCCTAGTGGCCAGGAGTGTCATTGCCTGATACTGGAAGAGAACTGCACCCCTTACCTGCTCTGACTGGCTGGTGTCGGACATTTACCAAATGTAAAACTCATGGCGGATCTGCGTGGGGAGTCAGAGGCAGTTGAAG
This sequence comes from Ichthyophis bannanicus, assembly GCA_033557465.1. NCBI lineage: Eukaryota > Metazoa > Chordata > Amphibia > Gymnophiona > Ichthyophiidae > Ichthyophis > Ichthyophis bannanicus. The sequence continues at coordinate 957,844,846 of CM066031.1, forward strand.
CACTGTGGTCCCAGTTTCTGCACACAGAGGTTTCATTTGGGGGGATAGCCTGAGCCTAAATTTTCTATGACTCCACTATAATTAGTCTTGCCACCTAGTTGGTCTCCTCCACGTTTGGCCGTCATGCTGCATTCCCCAAGGAGTCCAAGAATGCACTTCCATGGTATGTTAGAGGTGTGCTATAGGTCTTCGATGAAGGTGTTTCCGCTATTTCCATGGTATGTCCTTCTGAAGGGTAGGCCCTTTGGGGTTGGGAAGGTGGGCTGGGGCTAGGGAAGTGGGGATGGGGGAAGATGAGGAGGCATGGGCGGGACTTTTGGGAGGATTTTTAGGGTAGAGGGGTGAGAGTACAGCAAAAACCAGATATACTCATCATGGAGTGCAGGACCAGGACTAATGCAGAAGCACTCTGATTGCCTTTGGTGGCATTCCCACCACTATGGGTTTCTTACCGCATTTCGTTGTGCCACTGTGAATGGGTAACTTCCTATTGTACCTCAGAGGCTAATCCATCTCTTGCTGGCATCCCTTCCTTATTGCCACCCCACTTGTCATGTCTGTGGTGGGGCGTTGGGAGGAGGAGGGGTGGGGGGACGGGACTTACTGTGCTTTTGGGGGGCTCACAGGGGTACTGTTGCGTCCTTGTGTAGGGATGGTTTACCCTCCTGTAAGTGTCTGATATATTTTGTGCAATAATCTTTGAAGATACCGCAGTCTGTTCCTGTACTGTTAGTTGAGCAGTTGTTCACTATATACTTGTTGTTTGTCCTTCCTTGTGGAAGTTGTAACATTTATTATGTGATCAATAAAAATTGTATACACACACAAAAAAAATGTGCATAGGGTGGTGTCTGCACATCCCCTATTTTCATGTGTGTTGTTCTGAAATGGGCTAGTGCCCGGTGATCAGTTTAGAAATGGGGGGAGGGGGATTTGTGCATGTAAGCTGAACATTTCCCAATGTAAAATAGCTAGCACACTGACAGCAAGTAGGATGCTACCTGAAATGTAAAATGTAAATGTAAACTGCCTTGAGATTCTGAAAGGCAGTATATAACAAAATGTTAAATAAATAAATGCCTCAGCTGCTTCCAATCTAGCTAAGGGATTCGGGTATAGGGTGCAGGCTGTGGCAAGGGCTCACATGTATGAAAGGTGTGCTGTTTGTTGTAGGCTGGTTGTCACCTAATTTTGACACACTTGCATGTATCCCAGGAGACTGCCACCTCACAAAGTTTAAAAGCAAAAATTACAAGAACCCCAAACTAGGCAGAACAATTATAATAAAAAACCAAAAAACAAAAGAAAAAACTAAACACAAACCACATGTGAGAGAAAACAAAAAAGCCAAACCAATTCAGGTGAAAAAACTTCAATTATAGAGGAAAAAAGGACCTCAGCCAACCCTCCAACCAATAACAAGGAGGAAGAGCCAATCAAAGGGCAATTATGCCACTATCATCAAAAAGACTCTACAAACATCAACGGTCCAGAAAAAATCTCTATGTAGAACCCAAACTGGTGCGGCGTTAGAATCATACAAGCATGGCACAGCGTAGCAACATAACAGCATGGAACATCAATATTGCAAAAATAGTTCAAAGAACTTATCTGGGAAGGCAGCAAACCAATGAAGTAATGCACCGCAACAGTCTCAATATGTCTTCACCATAGGTCCTATTATATCTACGCCCATTAGGCTTATAGGAGCCGCTATGGTGGGAGTTGGCACCATGGGTACTGCCTTAGGCTTTATGACTGTCACTCTTTGACAGCTAGGGCATGCCTCGCAATATTGTCGTGTCTCCTTGAAAACCCCGGGCCAATAAAATCTAGCTAAGATTTGGTCCAGCGTCCCCTGGATACCCTTGTGACACCCCACTGGGTGGTCATGGGCTAATCTTAATACGCTAGCTTTAAAGGTCACGGGTACAACTAGCTGTTTGCGTATGGCATCATTATGGGGGTTTACACACTCTCGGTATAGGAGATCATTCTCCAGGAAAAATCTTGGTAGGGTTTGTCTAGTTTCCGCCGCCCACTCAAACGCCCTTTTAAGTGCTGGGTCAGCTCTCTGCTCCATGGGGAATGAAGGAAATTTTCTTACTACCTCTGCTGGTACCCAGGGCAACTCTACAGCACCTTCTAGCTCGGCCCTCCCCCGGGTCCTAGAGTATCTCTCCCTACGCTTCCTGGGTTTATCTTTCTTCCCTACTTTATCAGGGGGATGTACTAAGTCATCATGGTTAGGGAGGGTAGCTAGCCCTTCCTCATCTGAGTCCTCCCTTTGGGCATTTTCCTCCCCTTCGGGTTCCTCAGTATTTTCCACTGACTCCTCTCCCTTCCCAGAGGGTCCCGCTTGAGAGCGAGTGGATACTAGACCTAATTTAATACCCCAGTCTTTTCCCAATTCATTATGAAAGGGAGGCCAGTCCTTCCCCAGTATAACATCCTCTAGTAGTTTGGGAACTACGGCCACCCTCATCTCTCTGATGGTGCCCAACCCTTGTACCATAACATTGTGTAGGGGATAAGGAACAAATGCGCCGTGCACGCACTTGACCTGGACTTGGCCTTCTGCTTGACTCGGGGGCGACTGGCGGTGCCTCTCAATGGCTTCCCAGAGCCTCTTTGAAATCATGCTCTGGTCAGCCCCTGAGTCAAGTAGAGCCAGTGTGTAAATACCTTCTTTTTGGACCTGTATACGGAATTCATCCCGTTCTGTTTCCTCTGTCCCTGTCACCAGGACTGTTCATTCTGTGCAGTATCTCTGATAATGTCCAGTTTTTCCACACCTAAAACATTTTCCTTTGGGTACAGAATAGACATTACCATCAGAGACATTGACATTCACCATTTCAGGTTTATACATCTTATCATGCACATATTTTTCTTTTCTGCCACTTTTTCTCCTACCAGCTGCCAACCAGATACCTTGCCCTGAGGTGTCAGTCCTCTCGGCAGCGAAATACCGCTCCGCAAGAGTGGCTGCATCCTCCGAGGTTTGCAGTGCTGAAGCGTCAGAAAAGTTTTAAGTCCGTTGGGAACAGCCTGCATGAATTGTTCTAGCACAATTTTGTCAATGACTGTTTCCAAGGTACCTCCCTCTGCCAGCAACCATTTTTTGGCTACACTTTTTAACCGCTGTGCTAGGGCCTTGGGGGTCTCTTGAGGCTTAATTACTGCCTCCCTAAACATTCTTTGATAGTGAAGAGGTGTGAGCCCTAATCTATCTTTTACCGCTTTCTTCACTTCAATATAATTGGAAGCTAATTCTGGTGGCATAGCCTTATACGCTGAAAGGGCCTCGCCTGTGAGCGACAGGGCAAACCGGGTGGCCCACTGCTCCTCCGGCCATTTCAGGGTGGTAGCTATCCGCTCAAAAGCGTCCAGGTAATCGTCCAAATTGTCCTGCGGTTGTAACTGTCCTAATGAAAAGGCACCATACGACCTCAGACCTGCGGCTTGGAGTGCCATGGGGATGTCCGCAGTAGCGTCTAGCGGCTTCTTTAAAAGCGCGTCCATGGTCTCTATCAAGGGCCGCTGCTGCTTCTGTATGGTCCTTGTAGTCTGCTGCTGAAGGTAATGGATAAGTTCCACTTGCTTATCCCACTGCGCCTTCATCCATTCTGCTACATCCCGTGGCTCCATCCTTCGCCTTGATGTACCTACAGAGAGATAGAAACAAAAACAAAAACCAAGTGCGATACCGCAACTTTTTTTTTTTCCACCGCCCTTCCTCTGCCCACCAGCGCCCCCTTTCTCACTTTATCCTCCCCACATCTGACTAGGTACTTTTTACCTGAGCCTTCATGCAGGGGTCAGCTTGTGAGAAAGTTTTTCTCCGGGTCCAGCGCCTGGCAGCAGAAATCTTCCTGACGGTTCTCTCCTTTTGGATGACAGCTTTCCTTTTCTAGCAGACTGTAGTCCTTTGTGCTTGTCCTTTTGAATCTTGCGCAAAAATCCAACAACGTCGCCAATTGTCACTCACCTACTTACCCCTGAGGCGGAAGGCCTGGGGTTTCAGTGAGGCTCCTCTTATGTAGCAAGGACTTAGTAGTGCCCCCTGGGATTTAGAGTTCCAATAGCTAATCAAATAAGAAGGTAGTTGTGGTCGAGTAGCTATGCTTAAAGAGGTATTTATTTTCCCTTCCCGGGAGAACTTTTGCAACAAAGGTCAAAGGAAATTAAACCATAATACTGGCATAACACAAATGGGGACTACAAATTACAACCAAAATGCTTCTTGTCAGCTTTAACCAAACAAAAAGCGAAAAACAGGCTTTTTCAATCTCAAAAGCTGAACGGTGAAATCTGTGTTCCTCCACAGATTTCTCTTAGGCAGGGTTTACTTAGGCTTTAACAGAAAGAGGTCACACTATCGGAAAACACCAATGTACAGTCCATTTTGCAAATATCTGAGCTCTCTTCACAGAAGTCACATTCCATGTCCTCATGTACTTCTTGGCTATTATCTTTTGCAGGGCTGTAATGTATATCAGTGTTTAGTAGTCCCCTCTCTTTCTGGCCAGAGCTTCTCTCCCCTCTATCACTGCAGAAAGGCTGTTTACCGTGCACTATGGATTCTTCCCTTAGAGGGCCATACACTTCAGGACCATTGTGGGTAAAATCCAGTGCCCCTCTATTCCAGGTACTATGCCTTTCTTCAGACTGAGCTCTGCCTGGCCGTTTTGCAACCGGGAAGTTGAAACTTTTCTCCCTTTCACTTGCCCTCACAGGACGTCTTTCTCTTGGGTGGGAAATCTCTTTTGGATAAGAGCTTTTGCTCCCCAGGTACCTGCTCTCGTGGGTATTCCCTCTCCCAGCTCCTCGTGGTTTGCAGCTTGGAATCTCTCTCTGTCCCCAACCGGACTTTGGCTTAGTGCAGCCCAACTTTCCAGCACTAACCTCTGAGAATTCCTCCTGGGCAAACTCCTCTGAGGTGCAGATGGCATCCACGTCAGAAGCTTTCAGGTATGACTCCTGGCTCTCATGAGCTCTGCTCTTTCCTTTCCCGTGAGTCCTCTCAGTGTCTCTTTCTCTCTCTGTATCTGAGACTGAGTCTGACTCCCTGCTTGCATCTCTGTGTGTGTTTCTGCATGCCTCTGCTTTGCTCAAGACTGACCTTATTTTAAGTGCGTCATTCTTTGAGTCTCTTGTTAGCTCAAACCCCTGCAGCTGTTTCTGCTTCTCTGATGAGCTATGACGTAATGCTATTCCTGGGCGTTTACCTACAGCCGGTGCTCTTGTTTTGCTTGGTTGCCCTTAGCAACCCCTAGCCATGTGCTTTGCACTGCCGGTTTTAAAACTGCCCTGCATATTTTCCTCTACTTCCATAGGCACTATCTGCCTTGCGCCATGACACTCATGGATATAGAGACAAAATGGTTTCTGTACATCTGGCAGGCCCAAGGCTGGTGATGACATCAAGGCTGCTTTCAATGATCGGAATGTTGTATCCTGTTCTGGGTCCCATTCCAGGGGAGATCATTCCATTCCTTTGGTAGCCTGATACAATGGCTTTGCCAACAGCGCAAAATTGGGTATCCATATCCGACAATAGCCTGCTGCTCCCAAGAAAGCCCTCGCCTGCTTTCTGGTGGTGGGGGTATGGATACGACACACTGCTTCCTTACGCTCCAGCCCCAATTTCCGAACTCCTTTGGACAGATGGAATCCCAGGTATTTAACCTCAACTTGGCACAACTGCGCCTTGGCTCTTGAGACCTTGTATCCGGCTTCATTCAGGAGGTGCAAGAGATCACTGGTGGCATGCACACATTCGTTTTTGGAGTTGGTGGCTATTAGTAAGTCATCCACATACTGAAGAAGAACTCTCTTCCCTGGAGTCACAGGATAGCTTGAAAGGTCCTGATTGAGTCACTGAAAAGGGTAGGCGAGTTCTTAAATCCTTGAGGTAATCGAGTCCAGGTGAGTTGGCCTCGCCTTCCTGTGGTAGAGTCCTCCTATTCAAACGCGAACAAGAGTTGACTGGTCAATGCTAAACGTATACAGAAAAAGGCATCCTTCAAATCCAAGATGGTAAAATGAGTAGCCTCAGCGGGGATCAGTCCCAGGAGAGTGTATGGGTTTGGTACTACTGGATGTATTGTTTCAACTGCATTATTTACTCGTCTCAAGTCCTGCACTGGGCGGTAGTCACCTGTCCCAGGCTTCTTGACTTGGAGGAGGGGGGTATTCCAGGGCGATTGGCACTCTCTGAGGAGTCTGTACTTCAGTAATTTCATTAGATGACAGTGAATTCCTTCAATCACCGGTCGCGGGAGAGGATATTGTCTCACGTGTACTGGTTCCACTCCCGGTTTGAGGGTGACATGCACAGGGGCTATATTCTTCGCTAGGCCAGGAGGATTATCCTCTGCCCACACCTCGGGCGGAGCTAAGATTCTGGTGGGGATACGGGGACTGGCTGTCTTAGTCGGGGATGCACTGTAGAACCGCCATTCTTCTTCCCGGGGGACAGTCAGCACCATCAGGCCATCAGATTTCGAGTTCACGGTCATTTCCATTCCTCCCTCAACAAAGGATATCTGCGCCTGGAGCTTAGCAAGCATGTCTCGGCCCAAGAGGGGGATTGGGCATTCAGGCATGTACAGGAACTGGTGTGTTATTCTTTGTCCCCCTAATTCGCAGGTGTGGTTCTGCAGAAAGGGTTTTGTGGTTCTGGTTCCGGTAGTGCCGACGATAGTGACGGATCGTGAGGACAAAGGGGCCACTGGTTTGGCCACTACCGAATGTTCGGCCCCCGTATCCACCATGAAGTCCATATATTGGTCCCTGATCTTCAAGCTGACCATAGGCTCCTGGGGACCTAGAGGAAACTTGAAGCCCGGTCTGGCCTAGTCTTCATCCATGCTGTAGCCCTCTTCGGCTGCCATTCCCTCTACAGCTGCTTCTCCCTGTTAGAACTGTGTGCGATTCATTCCTCCCCGATGCTGGAATCTTCCCCCTGCTCTCTGCATGCTCCCTCCTCCCCTCCAGGAGGCGGAGTCAAGGTATGGGCATTCATTCTTCCAATGTCCTTCTTCCTTACAGTGGGCGCACTGATTTGCGCCCAATGGGGACCAACTATCTCCTCGGCCCCTTCCACGTCCTCGATTCCTTCGATTAGAGAAACTTCCTCTACGTCGTTCAACTAAAGCTGCAGCAAGGAGATCAGCTTTCTTCTTCATTTTACATTCACTTTCCTTCTGACGTTCTTGATCATGATTCACAAACACCTTCTGAGCAACTTCCATTAACTGGGCCACATTCATGCCCGCAAGTCCTTCCAACTTTTGCAGTTTCCGTTTTATGTTTCCCTGGGACTGACTCACAAAGGCTGCATTTACCATGCGCAAATTTTCCGGGGCCACTGGATCATATGGGGTATAAAGTCTGTAAGCTTCAGATAAGCATTCATAAAAGGCTGTTGGGCTCTCGTTTGGATGCTGGATGACTTCCGCTACCATTCCAATATTCATGGCCCTCTGGCCTCCTCTCTTCAGGCCTTGTAGTAGGGCCTGGCGGAACCGAGTGAGGTCCGTTGCTCCAGTTGCACTGTTTGGGTCCCACTCGGGATCATCATTTGGGAAATCTGCAGCGGCCGCTTGTCGGGGATCAAGGCCTCTTTCTCCCACGGGATTTTCTTCCAACCATCGGGTAGATGCTTGCATGATCCGTGCTCGTTCTTCAGTAGTGAAAAGGGTAGACAGGAGCTGGCGGCAATCAGACCAGGTAGGCTGATGGGTTTGCATAATACTAGACATTAATTCAGTTAATTCTTGGGGCTTTTCAGTATAGGATGCATAATGCGTTTTCCAGTTCAATAAATCTGTGGTGGAGAAGGGCACATAAACGAGACTGGCTGGCCCCACCACAACCTGGTCCTGTTCATTAAGGATAGGTAGTCCTGGGACCTGGCGCAATGGCATCACCTGACCATCCCTCTGGCTCGCTGTGGTACTTCTGAAAGTATAAGGTGATCTGGATTGTTGGAATTCTGCTCCCGGGCCTTGGCTGTCAGCAGTAAGTGACCCCGAACTGGCAAATGAATCCCTGCTGGCAGTGTCGTTGGTGGATGATGGTCCTCCCGAGGCACTCTGAACTTAGCCGGGGCTTCCGGTTAAGAGGGGGTGCACGTCCTCCTGCTGCGGAGGTGGCTGGTGGACTACTTGGGGTAAATCTGCAGGGAGGTGTCCCCCTGCGCCAGGCTTTGCCCGGGGTGGTGGCGGAGCTGAGGGGACTGGCCTATAAAGGTACTGGGGTGGACAGGTTAAAATATCTGGAGATTCTGGGGTAGAATAGACAGGCAGTTTCTTTCCCCAGCCTTCCGGACCCCCCTTGAGGTTGCTACAAGTATCCTGCACTGTTCCTCATAACAACGCTTCATCCAGGAGGGCTCTTTTTCACACACACTTAACCAGGAATCTATATAGGGGAACTGGTCAGGGTGTTCTTTTCGTACAATCTGGTGAACTAAAGATACAATTCTAACATCAAAAGTACCACCAGGGGGCCATGCGGTGACCAGCACCGGCCACTCCCTGTCACAGATTATTCCTAATTGGGACGGAGGCATTTTTATTCCATAGTCTCCGGCAAATCCCTTGCTAAAATTCTTGATCATACATTTCAATGGAGCTTGCATGAACTCCGACCCTCCCATAATGACGTACACAACAACAGACAGTAGGGGCGGGTAGCTGGGCTGCAGGTAAGGGGTTCGTACAGCCCTAGGAACAAATAGGTAGACAAACTCCAAACGCTTCCTCCTTTTCACGACCTGGGCGCAGTCGCCCGGCCAGGAAGTGCGCTAATCAGGAGTCCGCACTCGCTTGGGCTGTGTTTCAAGACCTCTCATTCACACACACACAAACAGACATGCCAGCAAAATCCAAAGTGACAGCGTTTCCAGCGTGACAGAACTATATGGCAGTGTTCCTCTGGGTGCACTCTATAAATACAGGGGGGGCCATTCCCGTTCACATAGAACTTCCCATCGACCTGGGGTCATTACAATTACATAATCACCAGAGAAACCCCTCTTAAAGTTCTTAAGGAAACACTGCAGAAGGCTCAATATAGATACACCCCGCCCATGCTGTTCAAAACCTTTGTCTCTCTCTCACTCATTCAGCAACTGTAAAATTAACACTTTCCTCCTCCCTTGGTCCGTACTGGGACCTCTAAGCCGTTCAAGTTTCCCCCATAAATCAGAGAATAAACAAATAAATAAAAATAATAAGATAACAGGAACAGTTGATATGATTGGTTAGATATGATTGGAATATCAGAGACATGGTGGAAGGAGGACAACCAGTGGGACACTGTGATACCTGGGTACAAACTATATCGTAATGATAGAGCTGATCAAATTGGTGGAGGGGTTGTGCTCTATGTTAGAGAGGGCATTGACTCAGAAAGGATTAAAGTTTTGCAGGAAACAAAATCTGCTTTAGAATCTATATGGATTGAAATTCCATATAAAAGGGGGAAGGCAATGGCAGTGGGGGTGTACTATCGAGCACCTGGCCAGAATGACCAAATGGATGATGAAATGCTCAAAGAAATCAAGGAAGCTAAGAAAAGTTACAGTGCAGTAATAATAATGGGTGATTTCAATTACCCCGGTATCAACTGGGTCAGTGTCACGTCAGGACATGCTAGGGAGATAAAGTTCCTAGATGAAATAAATGACTGCTTCTTGGAGCAGCTGGTTCATGAACCGACCAGAGGGGAAGCCATATTAGACCTAGTCCTTAGTGGAACACCAGATCTAGTGCAAGAGATAAGGGTGTTGGGGCCACTTGGCAATAGTGATCATAGCATGATCGCCTTTGATTTAATTAGTGGAGGAGGGATAGTAAGGAAATCCACAGTACTACCTTTTAACTTTCGAAAGGGAGACTATGATAAAATGAGGAAAACAGTTAAGAAAAAACTAAAAGGAGCAGTTGCAAAGGTTAAAGACGTACATCAAGCTTGGGTGTTGTTGAAAAATACTATCTTGGAAGCCCAGACCAGCTGTATTCCACGCTTTAAGAAAAGTGGAAGGAAGTCCAAAAAACTGCCAGCATGGTTTAAAGGTGAGGTCAGAGAGGCTGTTGTTGCCAAAAAAGCATCTTTCAGGAAATGGAAAAAAGAGCCAAACGACGAAACCTGGAAACAGCACAAGCACTGGCAAGTCAAATGCAAGGCATTGATAAGGTAGGCAAAGAGAGAATTTGAGAAGAAGCTTGCTGCAGAAGCAAAAACGCGAAATAAAGACCTTTTCAAGTACATTCGTAGCAAAAAACCTGTGAGAGAGTCAGTTGGTCCATTAGATGATAAAGGGGTTAAAGGAGCACTAAGAGGCGACAAGGCGATAGCGGAGAGACTGAATGAATTCTTTGCTTCGGTCTTTACTGAGGAAGATGTAGGGATGTTACCCATGACTGAAATGGTATTTAAAGGTGCGGAAGAATTGAAGGAAATATCGATACATCGGGAAGATATCTTACAACTATTAGATAAACTGAAGAGTAGCAAATCACCTGGGCCGGATGGTATACATCCAAGGGTGTTGAAAGAACTGAAATATGAGATTGCAGACCTGCTATCAGTAATCTGTGAACTATCATTAAAATCATCTCTAATACCTGAAGATTGGAGGATCGCCAATGTAACACCAATTTTTAAAAAGGTTTCCAGGGGTGATCCGGGAAACTACAGACCGGTGAGCCTGACGTCAGTACCAGGAAAAATGGTAGAAACCATCATAAAGAATAAAATTACTCAGCATGTAGATAGTCACAACCTAATGGGAGACAGCCAACATGGCTTTAGACAGGGAAGATCTTGTCTTACTAATCTGTTATGTTTTTTGAAGGTGTGAATAAACAGGTAGGCAAAGGTGAGTCGGTTGATATTGTGTATCTGGACTTTCAGAAAGCCTTTGACAAGGTCCCTCATCAGAGACCTTTGGCAAAACTAAAGAGTCAGGGGATAGGAGGCAGTGTACTATTGTGGATCAGGAACTGGTTAAAAGATAGAAAGCAGAGGGTAGGGCTAAATGGCCAATTTTCCTAATGGAGAAAGGTGAATAGTGGTGTACCCAGGGCCGGCCCGTCCATTGAGCGAGAATGTTTTTTGCACAGGGCCCTGCGTTACAGGGGGCCCCGTGCAAAAAACATTCTGATCCTAAAGTAAAATTTTAAAAAGAAAAAAAAAGTTGTCTTCTCCGGCTGCCGGGGCCGCCGCGGCAGAATCGAGTGTGCCGCGGGGCCCCCCCTGCCCAGCAGAGCCTGCCCTCCCCTTTATCACCTCTGTCTTCGCAGCTTCAGTCAAACGTGCCGGCTTTCAGAGCGCGAGAGGAGAGTTTCTCCCTCGCTGCTCTGTTAAGTCCGCGGGGGCTGATGGGAAGTTCCCATCAGCCCCCGCGGGCTTAACAGAGCCGCGAAAGGGAAACTAGTCCTTTCGTGCTCTGAAAGCCGGCGCGTTTGACTGAAGCTGCGAAGACAGAGGTGATAAAGGGGAGGGCAGGCTCTGCTGGGCAGGGGGGGCCCCGCGGCACACTCGATTCTGCTGCGGCGGCCCCGGCAGCCGGAGAAGACAGCTTCTTTTTTAAAAAATTTTCCCTGGGATAGGCTGGGCTGCGCTGGGCTGGGGGGGGGGGGGTTAGGAGTGGTGATGGGCTGGGGGGGATAGGAGTGGTGATGGGCTATGGTGGGGCTAGGAGTGGTGATGGGCTATGGGGGGGCTGGTGGGGTTAGGAGTGGTGATGGGCTATGGGGGAGCTAAGTCTGTATATGGGCTGATGGGATTAGGACTGAAAGTGGGTTGATGGGGAGGATAGGACTCATAATGGGCTATGGGGGGGCTTAAACTAAAAATTGTGTGAATGGGGATTAGGACTGGAAATGGGCTGGTGGTATTAGGACTGGGAGTGGGCTGATGGGGAGGTTAGGACTGGTAATGGGATATGGGGGGCTTAAACTGAAAATTGGGTGATGGGGATTAGGACTGGAAATGGGCTGGTGGGATTAGGACTGGGAGTGGGCTATGGGGGGGCTAGGACTGGTAATGGGTTGGGGGGGTTGCTAGGACTGGAAATGGGCTGGGGGGATTAAGACTGGAGGTGGGCTGATGGGGTTAGGACTGGTAATGGGCTGTTGGCAGATGGACTGGGAGTGGGATATGGGTGGAAAGGACTGGTAATGGGTAGGGGGGGTATCTAGGACTGGAAATGGGCTGGGGGGATTAAGACTGGAGGTGGGCTGATGGGGTTAGGACTGGTAATGGGCTGTGGGCTGTTGGGGGGGTTAGGACTGATAATGGGCTATGGGGGGCTAGAACTGGAAATGGGCTGATGGGGGGGTTAACACTGGAGGTGGGCTGATGGGGTTAGGACTGGTAATGGGCTGTGGGCTGATGGGTGGTTAGGACTGGTAATGGGCTATGGGGGGGTTAGGACTGATAATGGGCTATGGGGGGACTAGGACAGGAAATGGGCTGATGGGGAGGGGTTAGGACTTGAGGTGGGCTGATGGGGTTAGGACTGGTAATGGGCTGTGGGCTGATGGGGGGGTTAGGACTGGCAATGGGCTATGGGGGGCTGACTGGAAATGGGCTGATGGGGGGTTAGGACTGGAAGTGGGCTGATGGGGGGTTAGGACTGGAAATGGGCTGATGGGGGGCTAGGACTGGAAATGGGCTGATGCAGGGCTAGAAGGGAATGGATGCTGGGTGAGGCTGGAACTAGAAGGGAGCTGATGTTGGGGGAGGATTAGAATGGGATGGGGCTGGGAGAGTAAAATGGAGAGGGGAAAAATATTTTGTGTGGGAGGGATAAAAAATCTACACTTAGCCGGGTATTGGGAGAGTAAGTGGGGATTGAGGATGGAGGGGTAAAATTTGAGTGGATGAAATAGGAATGAGGAAAGAGCAAAAGGAGAAAGATTAGTATGTTAAAGCAGATGTAGAGAGAGAGAATGGAAAAAAAACTAGAAGAGAGAAGAAAGGACAAATGGACAGCAGATGATGGAGAGTTAGCAGAAAACATGAAGAAACCAGAAGAAAGTGGCTGGAGCAATTGCAACTGAAAAAAAAATGCACAAAAGGTAGAAAGATATCTCTTTATTTTGAATTTATTAGCTGGAATATGAAAGCTCTGGGAAATGTGCATCATTAACGTCTGCGCTTTGTTTGGTACAAGAGGAAATTAATTTATAGTTTTATTTCTACAGTGTTGTTGTACATTCCAAATTTGGCTTTTGGGGTTCCCAGTTTAATTATTGCCTTCCTGTTTCTAAATTGTGATTCCTTGTTTGGTGATGGTCTATGTTCTGCATGTGTAACTGAGCTGAGGTATTCTGTTTATGTAATTCCTATTTGACATTGCCACTTGTTCTCTTTCCCCAGTAGGTCATGTATTGTTGTTCTCTGAAATGTATTGGTTTAATATTTGCAGTGTTGCCTTTTGATAGGTAGGGTATGGTGCTGTGTGAGTCCTGGTAGTGCTGTTAGGATACGGCGGGTTTGCTATGGGTTCTAAATGGGCAGTGTTTGTAGTAGTTCCTAATGTGCCTGGCGGTTGGCACTGGATTATAGTAATGTAGAAATCTTTTAGTCTGTCTTTATCCATACACACACTAACTTTTAGTAAACATGTCTCTTAATGAATGTTAGCGTTATGCAAATAAGGCCACTTATGCAAATGAGGCCCCGCACCGAGTCTCCGCACATGGCCCCGCACCCCCCTTGGGCCGCCCCTGGGTGTACCCCAGGGATCTGTGCTGGGTCCGCTGCTTTTTGACATATTCATAAATGACCTGGAAAGTGGAATAACGAGTGAGGTTATCAAATTTGCAGATGACACAAAACTATTTAAAGTTGTTAAAACCCAAGAGGATTGTGAAAAATTGCAAGAGGATCTTGATAAATTGGAAGACTGGGCATCAAAATGGCAGATGAAATTTAATGTGGACAAGTGCAAGGTTATGCACCTAGGGAAGAACAACCCAAACTATGGTTACACGATGCAAGGTTCCACATTAGGAACCACCACCCAGGAAAAAGATTTAGGCGTCATTGTGGATACCATGTTAAAACCCTCTGCCCAGTGTGCAGCGGCGGCCAAGAGAGCAAATAGAATGCTAGGTATGATAAGGAAAGGAATGGAAAATAAAACAAAAGATATTATAATGCCTCTATATCGTTCCATAGTGAGACCGCACCTTGAATATTGTGTGCAATTCTGGTCGCCGTATCTTAAAAAGGATATAGCGATATTAGAAAAGGTTCAGAGAAGAGCCACCAAAATGGTAAAGGGGATGGAAGGATACTCCTATGAAGAAAGGCTAAACCCATAGCAGTGCAGCCGTTGCTTCTGCTTTGTACAGAGCAGCGGCTGCAATACACTTACTTTGAAAAGTAAAGACAAACTGTGTAAGGAGCCTTCCGGTCATCGCAGAGCCCGAGGAAGTGATGTCATGCCCGCCCCATGACATCACTTCCTCGGGCTCTGCGATGACCGGAGGGCTCCTTACACAGTTTATCTTTAGTTTTCAATGTAAGTGTATTGCAGCCGCTGCTCTGTACAAAGCAGAAGCAACGGCTGCACTGCTATGGGGAATCGCGTTTGCGTTCGCGCCGCGGACTTCGGGACAAAAGCCGGTTTTTTGCTCTGGCTGCTCCCGATCTTGCGGCCAGAACAAAAAACCGGCTTTTCAATGGCCGGTTTTACATCTGTGCCGGCAGCCGGCCTGGCCGGCTGAAAACCGGCCAGTTGGCAACCCTACCCTCTCTGGGCCTAGCTTCTGGTTCCCCCTTCTCAGACCATTCTAACAAAGGCACAGTCTTAGATATAGATACATTTCTACTTCAAGGCCATTTCTAGCTCAGAGAATGCAGTAACATTTCTATCATCAGCATAGAGGAATTAATAAAGGAATTATACAGGCTTTTCAAAGAGCAGTAAAAAGCAGTCTAAAGCAGTTTCTCAGACTCTGGTTCTTCACAGCACTACTCTCAAGTTGGGGTTGGGGCCTAGGCCTAGTTTACAGGCCATAGCCTACCACAGTATTACTTACAAGCAGGAACAGGAGGTAGGGTGTTAACTTTATTTAAGTTGTTTGCTGCACTCTGCCTGACTGTTGCAGTGCAGGTCCCGGGCCTTGCACTGTGGGGGTTGCTTAGGCAAAATTTATGCCACTGGGCAAGGGGTATCTCATCCTGCAACTTTGGAGAGAAGATTGAAGAGCCTTGCATTCATCTTCTTGTGCTCTACACAAGAGTCCCAAGGAGCAGAGAGGCTGTTGGAGCTCACGGAGGGCTCGGGCATAGCCTGAGAGGTTGCCTCCTTGGAGGCCAGTGAGCTCGCCAGTCTGGGAGTGCTGTTATTTCGTAAGCTGGCTACTACTACTACTGATCATTTTTATAGCTACAAGACATATGCAGCACTGCACAGACACATGTAAAAAACTGTCCCTGCTCATCACAGCTTACAATCTAGTCAAGACAGACAAGACAGTAGCTGTAGAGATGGGATACATCTAGGGGGAATGGTAAGGAAACACAAAGGAGATCAGATGAGCCAAGACCCAAAAGTGATTAAGCTTAAGCAAAGCTACAAGCTTATTTAAAATGAGGTGATTAAAATCAAGAGGATTGTAGCTGGATGGTCAGTCTGAAGGGTCCATGGATCAGGAGTCTAGCTGCTGGAAGAAGAGTGTTCCTCACTGTGGTGAGTGGGACTTGTCTCCCAAGTGCATCCCTTACAACCCCAGACTAGGAGTGTGTCTTTTTGATTTTTTTTCTGAAATGTTTAAACCAATAATACCAGGAGTCTGTTCAGAAGGTCCAAATCATTTATTTGTGCACAAGTCTCAAGCAAAATCAAATTCAAAATGGCTGAGCAAAGTTTTCT
The DNA here is from genome assembly GCA_033557465.1 of Ichthyophis bannanicus. Taxonomy (NCBI): domain Eukaryota; kingdom Metazoa; phylum Chordata; class Amphibia; order Gymnophiona; family Ichthyophiidae; genus Ichthyophis; species Ichthyophis bannanicus. Next base: position 957,860,753 of record CM066031.1, read on the forward strand.
GGCAATACAACAACTTTTATAGACTTTCACTCCATTCTAGGTATAGAAAAACATTTCATTGGTCCCGGTACTCTCCCGTACCTCCCGTACCCCTTCTATTGGTCCCGGTACTGATAAGATTATCCAATTATGTTCCTTCAGTGGGCTCAGCACCTGCTTACCCCCCTTCCAGTCCCAATTACAATGGCCAGTTCATCAACTTGTTACTTTCATACTCTCAAGGCCATAGAGCCAATTTGTGCATGCAGAGGAGCAGGGCTCTGCAACTCATCTGTCAGCATTCCCAATTAAATCCCTTGCAGATGTACTTTTCTTATCAGTAACTGTTAAACATATTTTTCTGTACTTTTCCATCTTCCAGTTCTGCTTATCTAAGTTAGTTTAATACTCTTGCTATGTCCTTGCTCTACAGGAGCAGATTGGTAGTTTAATACTCTTGCTATGTCCTTGCTCTACAGGAGCAGATTGGGGGATGTGCAATTCCCATAGGCCTCTCCACTAGCTTCATTTACAGGTCAAGCTAGCTAGGCTTGCTTGCTTATATCAGACAAAATGGATCACAGGCCTACACCTGCCACATTCCCCCCTTTGATTAATCTCACCCTATTACTTAATAAGGTGTGAGAATTAAATCACCTTAAAATAGTTACATCATGATTCAAGGATTTCGACTAGGACTAGCTTTATATAGGGCCATTATTTTAGTTGCGGTCTTCCGCTCTACTGTACTATCAATAGCATTATGAATAGAACGCATACAACATGGGATTAAACAGGGTAATAAGAAAATAACAACAACAAGAATTAGTACCAATATAATGAAAGTTTTGAATCCTCCCAGCCATGAGAAAAGGTTAGCAAACCAGTTAGGGAATTTCAATGAGTGCCAAGTTTGTACTGGCACATAAGCATGTCTTTGCATATCTTTAGCAATTTCTTCAACTACTTGACCCTTATCATCTATTTTTAAACAGCAATTAGTTAAATTTAATTTACCACATACTCCTCCTTCAGCTGCTAACAAATAATCAAGTGCTAAGCGGTTCTGATATATAGCAGTGCGCATCTGAGTACTTTGTCTAGCTAAAAGTGTAAGAGCATGACTAGTTTCATTGGTTATTATTTCAACTACTGCTTGTAAGCGAATAATACGATTAATCATATAGACTGGGGTTCGATAACCATACATTCCATCATCATTCCAAGTGGCAGGCCCATAATACTCAATGATTCTTTCTGGTGGCCAATCATCCCCCTGCCACTTCTCCCACTTGCCCACCTGGAGGGGTGATCTCTTCTGTCTTAGTGCTCTTTTGTGTCGGTGGGTAGTGTATACTGGGTATCCTAATTGTTCTCCATGTTCAGTGTTTAAAAGAAAGAAAGAAGGTCTGATGGTTCCTAAGACACATGCTCCTCCCCATTGTGGTGGGAGTTGTGCATACGCTCGGTTTCCACAGATCCAATATAGGCCAGGTGGGGCTTGCCAGGCATGGCTTTTGGCAAGATTAGTCCATAAATCAGCTAGTTCAGGAAATCTGGCTAATGGGTTTGGAGGTTCAGGGTTTTGACTTCCTGACCACCATGACGTCTTTTTGGTAGTGGCATTATAGAATTTCTGGCTAAGACAGACCAGCTGTCCTACCTGTTGGGTGAACTGGGGTCCAGTTCTGGTATAGATCGGGAGCGGCCAGAGCAAAAAAAACGGCTTTTCTCCGCTTCAGAGGGAGCCGGGGAAGCCCGCGCGAGGCCCCGGCTCCCTCTGAACAGCCACCAGCGTGAAGAGCCTTTACCTTCACGCTGGCGGCTGTCCCTGTGAAGCCGCGAATGCTGGGAAAGGTTAAAGGTTGCCCTTTAACCTTTCCCAGCATTCGCGGCTTCACAGGAACAGCCGCCAGCGTGAAGGAAAAGGGTTTTCACGCTGGTGGCTGTTCAGAGGGAGCCGGGGCCTCGCGCGGGCTTCTCCGGCTCCCTCTGAAGCCTCAGACAGCCGCGATGCTGGTCGGGGGGGGGGGGGACAAGGACTGCATTGGCGGTGGTGGGGGGGCCCGGGACTGGAAAAGGGCTAAGGGGGGGGGGGGACTGGGCCGGGAAAAGGGCTAAGGGGGGACTTGGACTGGAAAAGGGCTAAGGGGAGGGGGGGACTTGGACTGGAAAAGGGCTAAGGGGGGGACTTGGACTGGAAAAGGGCTAAGGGGGGGGACTTGGACTGGAAAAGGGCTAAAGGGGGGGACTAGGACTGGAAAAAAGCTAAGTGGGGGGGGATATGACTGGAAAAGGGCTAAAGGGGGGGGACTTGGACTGGAAATGGGTTGGGGGGGGACTTGCACTGGAAAAGGGCTAAGGGGGGTACTTGAACTGGAAATAGGCTGTGATGGGGGGGGGGACCTGGACTGTAAAAGGGTTATGGGGGGGGGACATGGACTGGAAATGGGTTTTGTTGGTGTGTAGGGTACCTGGAACAGAAAAGGGCTATGGGGGGGGGGGGAAACTTGGACTGGAAATAGACTGTGATGGGGGGGGGACCTGGACTGTAAAAGGGTTATGGGGGGGGGACATGGACTGGAAATGGGTTGTGATGGGGGTGGAGGGGACCAGGACTGGAAAAGGGCTATGGGGGGGGGGAACGTGGACTGGAAATGGGCTATGGTGGAGGAAGGGGGATCTTGGACTGGAAATAGGCTGTGATTCGGGGGGCTAGGACTGCAAATGGGCTGTGATGGTGCGGGGGGACTCGGACTGCAAATGGGCTGTGATGGTGCGGGGGGACTCGGACTGCAAATGGGCTGTGATGGTGGGGGGGGGGGCCTAGGACTGGAAATAGGCTGTGATGGGGGACTTGGACTGGAAATGGGCTGTGATTGGGGGGGGGGGAGCTAGGACTGGAAATGGCCTGTGATGTGAGGGCTAGCACTGGAATGGCTCGTATGAAGAGCTGGTATAGGACTGGAAATGGGCTGATGTGGGGCATGGGAGAATGGGACTAGAAGGGAGTGGATGCTGGGTGGGCCTAGAACTATAAGGGAATTGATTTGGGGGGAGGACTAGAATGGATGGGGAATGAGAATGGAGAGGGGAAAAAATATTTTGTGTGGAAGAAAAGTCTATGATGGGCCGGTATTGGGAGAGTAAGAGGGGCTTGAGAATGGAAGGGTGAAATTTAAACGGATGATAAAGGAATAAGGAAAGAATTGGGGGAAAGAGCAAAAGGGAAACAATCAGTATGTTAAAGCAGAAATAGAGAGAGAATGGAAAACATCTAAAAGAGAAGAAAGGACAAATGGATAGCTCGCAGAAGACACGAAGAAACCAGAAGAAAGTGACTGGAGCAATTGCAACTGAAAAATAAAACGCCCAAACAGAAGGTAGAAAAATACTTTTTATTTTGAATTTATTAACTGGAATATGTCTGGTCTGGGAAGTGTGTATTGCTAACATCTTTGCGTTTTTGTTTAGTGCAAGAGGAAATTACTTTATAGTTTTATTTCTCCAGTGTTGTACATTTCATGTTTGGATTTTGGGGTTCCCAGTTTAATTATTATCTGACCAAGGAAGTTAGCCTACACGTATCCTCGGTAATTTTTGTGGGTGGGGCTGGGGGCGGGGCAGGGGTGGGACTAGGGGCGGAGAATGGGTGGAGCATGGCGAGCCACAGGTGTTGGGTTTTTCTCGGTGAAAAAGTTGGCAACCCTATTCACTAGTAGTCTTGTGTAATTCAGTCTGATTGTAAATTAGAGAATAATTTAATTCTTGGGCTTCCCATGGCCACTGGTCTCCCATCTGGGTTCCGCCACAGAAATAGCAATCTGAGATTTTAAGACTAGATACTACTGCTCCAGCTAATTCTAGAAATAAATTCTGAGAAGGATGAGGGATTTCAAACTTATTTACATGCATGGCCTCATAGAAGGTATTATGGATATGATATTTAGATGACTTGTGGGCTTGGGTATTCAATCTGATATACACAATGGTTCCTGGATCTATTGCCCCTCCAGCAATACGTAAACCAAACTTATATCCTTGTTTCCATGCATTGGGATTGTGTATGCGTAAGTGTAAGGGGTTACAAGCATCTTTCTGACATTTATCATTTGTCGTTGACTTGGTTAAAGTGGCCATTCGTTTATCTATCTTTTCGTCAACTATACCATTATTCCAGGTAGCATAAAAAACACATTCCCAATCCGGGCAATAGTAATCTGCTGCTGGCGCAGTACTATAGCCTGGTTCCTTTTTACCTGTACACTTTCTCCATCCTGTGGCACCTTCTGGGCACATATACTTATGGTCATTTCGATACGCTTTTTCCCAAGTACCACAGGTGGAATGACTATCTCTGTTAATGACATTACATGCATCAAAATTCAAAACAGCAGGTCTAGTAATGTCCTTAAGTGGTGGTGTAGCAGCTATTATAGGTCCATCTGCATCCTTCCATCGTATTTCCAACGTGTAATAGGATGGATTCTGATGCGGATTATAGCATACTCTGGATTTACCATTTGTGCAAACATTTAGTTCAGTGGTGTTATAGATACACCGAGTCACTTTTCCAGTGCAGGTATAATAAGAATGGTAAATCAAAGTCTGAGTTACTTTTAGTCCAGTTCGAGTAGAAGTAATGCAAGCAGTGCATGGAGGTAAAGGATGAGTCAGTTCAAAACCTCCAAAGTAGGCAACCAGGGCAAAGCAAAGGTAAAGATACATGTTGATGTTGATTGGAGTTCTTCTGAATCCTCAACTTGCAGATCTTGATCACGACGTTCTTTTTCTTCGTCCCGTTCGCTAATGAAGCAATTCAACGGGTACTGGGTGTTGATTGAAGATCCTCAAGTTGTCCATTACACATTAACCAACTTAGCAATTTCAGTTGGCTTGTGAAGTCTGGCTAATCAATGTAGTATCAAAGTAGTGTGCAAAATTACACGCAGCTTGGGTTCGTTGAAACAAAACTGTTGCTGCATGGAAAACAGCAATCCTCTTCGAAAGACTTGGCTACTGCAAGGCACTGTGACAAAGTGTCTAAGTTGCTGGTTGCCGTCTCAGAGTAACTCGCAAAGGTGCATCAAGATGCTGTTCTGCTGTCCACTGCTCAGGTTCAGGATCAGCGGCGGGCTTGACTCTGCTGTGGTGGATCCAGGCGTCGATCTCGGCTACCTTTACTGCAGTTGGGGTAGACAGGATGACGGTGTACGGTCCCTTCCAATGGGGTTCCAACGGTGTCTTCTTCCAATCTTTGATCCACACCGAGGTACCAGGCTGATAGGGATGCAAAGGTTCCGTCAAGTTGATAGGCAACTGGTCTTGGATCCACTTATGGAGAGTCTGCAGAACAAAACTAAGAGCTAGGAGTTCTTGCCTGGTTATTTCTGAACCAATTTGGGCTAAACTTCCTTTAATTCCCTGCACTATTGGTGGGGGTTTACCATACAAAACTTCAAAAGGGGAAAAACCTGTTGATTTTACAGGAGCTGAGCATATTCTGAGTAAAGCTATTGGGAGCACTTGGGGCCACTTCAAGTGTGTCTCCTGACAAAGCTTAGACATTTGGGCTTTTAAGGTACGATTCATTCGCTCAACTTTCCCTGAACTCTGGGGTCTATATGCTGTGTGGAGCTTCCATTGTATCTGCAAAGCTTTTGCTAACTGTTGAGTAACCTGGGAGACAAATGAGGGTCCATTGTCTGACCCTGTTACTGCTGGAATTCCAAACCTAGGGACAATCTCTCTCATTAAAACTTTGGTAACTTCTCGGGCTTTCTCAGTTCTGGTTGGGAAGGCTTCTACCCACCCAGAGAAAGTACAGACTAATACTAATAGGTAATGATATCCATTGGCTCTTGGCATTTCGGTAAAATCAATTTGGAGGTTGTGTATGGGGGTTACACCTCCTGACTGAACTCGGGGTGCCGTTATAAGGCCTTGCTTGGCATTATTTTTGGCACAAATTAGACATTGGCGTGCTACTGAAGCTGATATGGTTGTCAACAGAGTAATGTAAAAATGTGGTCTGAGTGCTTTTTCCATAGCACTTTTCCCATAGTGGGTGGCTTCGTGGAAGGCTTTAACAAAAGATGGTCCTAACAGTTCAGGAATTACTATTCGTCCAGGGGGTTGACTGCCCTCTGCTGGTGGCAGCTCAATCCATCCATCTTTCAGTACTCCATTTTCTTTGTTACAATAGTAATCTAATTCTTGGGTGGTATATCGTGGTGTCCATAAATTCAGAGGTACTGGAAACAATGCTGCTTGCATTGGCATAGCTTGTGGTGTAATCTGTCCCATCATAGCTGCTTGTCGTGCTGAGGCATCTGCAAACCTATTTCCTCGGGCAACTTCTCCTCTTCCTGCTTGATGTCCTCTGCAATGCATGACAGCTACACGTGTTGGGGCCCAAACTGCATCAAGTAACATCAGTATCTCGGGACCATACTTGACTGATTTTCCTCCAGATGTGATGAGCCCTCGTTCTTTATAGAGAGCTCCATGGGCATGTAGAGTAGTGAAGGCATATTTGGAATCTGTGTATACATTTAGCACAAGTTTCGCTCCTAATAATAATGCTCTGGTGAGTGCTATCAATTCGGCTTTCTGGGCTGATGTGCCTGAGGCTAGAGCTGATGATTCAACTACTTCGTGTTGAGTGACAACTGCATATCCAGCACAGCGTCATCCATCAAGGATGAGACTACTCCCATCAACATAATAGATTTGGTCAGGATTGTCTATGGGCACATCTGTCAAATCAGGTCGACTGGAGAACACAGTGTCCATGACTTCAATACAGTCATGTTCTGGAAGTTCTTCACTAATAGGGATCAAGGTGGCTGGATTCAAGGCATGACTCACTTCTAGTTGTATCTGTGGGTTTTCACATAACATGCTCTGGTATTTCAACATTCGGAAATTGGTGAGCCAGTAATTTGCTTTTTGTTCCATCAGGGCAAGGACTGCATGTGGCACAGTGACTCGTATGTTCTGTCCTAATGTGAGCTTGTCTGCTTCACTCACTAATAATGCTGTAGCTGCGACTGCTCTCAGGCAAGGTGGCCATCCTTTGGCCACAGTGTCCAACTGTTTCGATAGGTATGCTACAGGCCGCTCCCAATTTCCCAATTTCTGAGTCAACATGCCTAAGGCATTTCCCTGTGCTTCATGTACAAACAAGTGGAAAGGCTTGTGGACATCTGGTAGTCCAAGTGCTGGTGATGACATTAATTCTTCCTTTAACTTCTTGAAGGCTGTATCCTGCTCAAGTCCCCACTCCAGTGGCGACTTTTCTTCTCCTTTTGTGGCTTCATACAGTGGTTTGGCAATTTGGGCAAAGTTGGGTATCCAGATTCGGCAATATCCTGCCGCTCCCAGAAAGGCTCTGACTTGCTTTCTGGTTGTTGGGGTTGGAATTCTACATACTGCTTCTTTTCTTTCTCTGCCTAATCTTCGGCTTCCTTGGGTTATACGAAAACCCAAGTATTTCACTTCTTTTTGGCATAGCTGTGCTTTTGCTCTGGAAACTTTATATCCAGCTTCATCTAGTAACTGCAAGAGGTCTTTGGTGGCTTGTATACATTCACTTTCTGATACTGCTGCTATCAGCAGGTCGTCCACGTATTGGAGAAGCACTCTCTTCCCCGGGGCCACTGGATAGCTTGAAAGGTCTTGATTCAGTGCAGCACTAAAAATGGTAGGCGAATTCTTGAATCCTTGGGGTAATCGTGTCCATGTGAGTTGGCCCCCTCTTCCAGAGATGGGGTCCTGCCATTCGAATGCAAACAATATTTGACTTACGGGGGCTAATCTTATGCAAAAGAATGCATCTTTTAAATCTAGTACGGTAAAATGGGTAGCTTCAGCAGGTATCAGTCCTAGAAGAGTGTAAGGATTGGGTACAACTGGATGTATAGTTTCAACTGCATCATTCACTCTCCTTAAGTCTTGCACTGGGCGGTAATCATCCGTCCCAGGTTTCTTTACTGGCAAAAGTGGAGTGTTCCATGGGGATTGACATACTTTTAGTAGGCCATATTCGAGCAATCTTTGCAAGTGACGATGGATACCTTCAATTGCGGCTCTTGGGAGAGGGTACTGTTTGACGTGTACTGGTGTAGCACTAGGCTTGAGGGTTACAATTACTGGAGCTATATGCTTGGCTAGGCCTGGGGGACTGCCTTCTGCCCATACTCCAGGTGGTGCATGAATGTTCTTTAGAGTTTGTTCAAAATAGGTGTCTTGGACAGAGTCGTCAATGTAATACCTCCATTCTTCTTCTCGGGGAACTGTCAGCAGCATTATTCCTGCTGGTTTGACTTGGGGATTTACTGTCATTTGCATTTCTCCTTCTTCAGAGAAAGATATTTGTGCTTGAAGCTTGGCTAACATATCTCGTCCCAGCAGTGGCACTGGACATTCAGGCATGTAAAGGAATTGATGAGTTATTTGCTGTCCTCCTAGACTGCATATACGATTCTGAAGAAAAGATTTTGTAGCTTTGGCACCAGTTGCTCCTATAATGGTGACTGCTTTTGTAGAAAATGGGGCTATCTTCTTGTCTATTACTGAATGTTGTGCTCCAGTATCAACCATAAAGTCCATAACTTGGTCTCCTATTCGTATTCCGACCATAGGCTCCTGGAGACCTAAAGCAAACTCGGAGCCCGGTCTGTCCTAATCCACGTCATTTTCATCATGGATCGTTGTGGTCAATGCTTGGATGGCTCCTCCTCTTTCTCGCTGGAATTGTTCTCGATTGGCTCCTCCACGGTTTCGGGGACGGCCTCGTCTTTCTTCTCGCCACTGATGATTGTTGTCGTCATCTTGCTGGGCGTCTTCGAGTTGCGGGCATGCATCTCTCCAATGTCCTTCTTCTCTGCAATAGGCGCATTGGTTCACGCCTAGCTGCTGGGACCGGCCTCCACCTCGGCCCCACCCCCTTCCTCTGCTCCGTCGACTAGGGATACCTCCCCTTTTCTGTTCAACTATGGCCGCAGCCAAAAAATCAGCTTTCTTCTTCATCTTTCTATCACATTCTCTCTGCCTTTCATTATCACGATTCACATACACTTTATGAGCGACTTCCAGTAACTGCGTTGCATTCATGCCCGCAAACCCTTCTAATTTTTGTAATTTACGTCTGATGTCTGGTTGAGACTGGTTTACAAAAGCAGAATTCACCATACATAAGCTTCCTGATGCCTCGGGGTCATAGGGGGTATACATTCTGTATGCTTCAGTTAATCTTTCATAAAATTCTGCGGGGCTCTCATCTACACCTTGGATAACTCCTGCAACTTTGGAAAGGTTCATAGCTTTCTGGCCCCCCCTTTTCAGACCTTGTAAAAAGCCTTGGCGAAAACGGGCTAGGGCTGTGGATCCTTCCTCTGTATTTGGATCCCATCGGGGGTCTTCATTCGGGAATTCTCTCTGGGCCGCCTCCCGATGGTCTATTCTATTCGTCCCCGGTCCCGGAGCTACAGGGTTATCTGCCATCCACTCAATAGCTGCTTTTCTAATTCGTGCTCGCTCCTCTGTCGTGAATAGAGTGGTCAGGAGCTGGCGGCAATCTGCCCATGTGGGTTGGTGGGTTTCCATAATGGTAGTTACTAATTCTGTAAGTTCCTGGGGCTTATCAGTATAGGAGGCATAATGCGACCTCCAATTTAACAAATCAGTTGTAGAGAAAGGGATATACACATAATTTAGGGGTCCCGCTACCACCTCATCATTATCATTCTTTACGGGCACTCCCGGGACGTGCCGTAAGGGCATCATCTTGTCAGCAGATATCTTCTGGGATTTAAGGGATATTTTCGTAACTGTCTTTCCAGGGGTCACTTTCTTCTTCTCTACATGTTTCACTTTGGATGTACATTTTGCTGGCAAGCTAGTGCTGGCAACCACTTTTACACTGTCAGCATCGCTTAGGGAATTGTCAGTTTCTAATTGCTCTATTTCGGTATCATCTGACTCTCCTTTTTCTGTTTCAGTCGATTCACCTTCCTGTAAGGAGGATTCATCTTCCTGCTCTAGGTCTTCGATTGGTAATTCTGGGGTTGGGTCCCACCTTGGCTGTCTCGGGGTTTCTGGGGCGGGTCGCCGAGCAGCTCTTACTGGGCCTGGGATTTGAGGCTGTCGGGGAATCATTTCTGGGGAATCAGGATCTACCAGGATGGGCTTCTTCCTGGACTTCTTATCCTGCCCTTTCATTCTAGGCTGTTCTGTTTTCTGTCTATAATCTGTCTTTGCTAGCATTATCCTGCACTGTTCTTCATAACAGCGCTGCGCCCAGAGGGGCGGATCTTCACAAATACTTAACCAGGAATCTATATAGGGGTACTGATCGGGGTGCGCTATCCGCACTCTACGGTGTACTAACTGGATAATTTCTACATTAAACGTTCCCTCTCGGGGCCAGGTGGGGTCTATATCGGGCCACTCCCTAGTACACAAAATCTGCAAACGGGCTGCTGTCATTTTAATACCATAATCTCCAGAATATCCCTCTTTAAAATGTGCGATCATACATTCTAATGGAGTGTTCCTAGTAGACCCCGCCCCTCCCATTTCGATGTGTGCGCGCAACAACAGACAAAAGGGAAAAGGAGGGCGGACCGTGGATAAGGGGTCCTCATGGCCCTGGAAACGTATAAGGAATACAAATAACAAGACAAGACGACAATCGCTTCCCCCTTTTCGCGACCTGAACGCGGTCGCCCGGTCAGGAAATGCGCTACTCAGGGGTCCGCCTTCACTTGGTCCGTGCTGCCAGACCTCTCATCCACACTTCATTCACACAATCATGCTAGCAACGTATCCCAGAATGCATTTCTTCCTATCTATTCTGACTAGTCTTACCAATTTCCCAATTACAAAAAGATGGGGGTTTCGCCCTGCGAATACTCATGCGGGGTTACTCGGCCCGTCTTTGAGAGGTGATCAGGCTCTCTTACCAATTTCCAATTTCTCGAGATTGCAAATTCCAAGTTCCAAGTTCCAATGGCAGCACTGCTCTTTCTATATCTGTCTAGACACCAAATCAAAACTATACTCACCGGATCCGGTCCTCAAACTTCCCAAGCAGGCGCATGAGTTGGACCTCGGACTCCCCTCACTCGGGTTCGAGGCGTTGACTCCAGCCGGGCTCGGCACCCGCCGAGGTCTGACCAGCTCCCTCCGATGCAAGGGACCGGCGGCGCCAGGGAGCAGCCCTCGTCGGAAGGGCGCGATCCCGGCAGGACCAAGCCTATAGAGGCGGAAAGCCATGGTATATTGCCCTATATACACTCTGATTCCACAACTTCCCGGCCAACGCACCAAGAATATGTAGCAGCAGAGCGCAGACAAACCAATAATACCAGGAGTCTGTTCAGAAGGTCCAAATCATTTATTTGTGCACAAGTCTCAAGCAAAATCAAATTCAAAATGGCTGAGCAAAGTTTTCTGGCAATACAACAACTTTTATAGACTTTCACTCCATTCTAGGTATAGAAAAACATTTCATTGGTCCCGGTACTCTCCCGTACCTCCCGTACCCCTTCTATTGGTCCCGGTACTGATAAGATTATCCAATTATGTTCCTTCAGTGGGCTCAGCACCTGCTTACCCCCCTTCCAGTCCCAATTACAATGGCCAGTTCATCAACTTGTTACTTTCATACTCTCAAGGCCATAGAGCCAATTTGTGCATGCAGGGGAGCAGGGCTCTGTAACTCATCTGTCAGCAATCCCAATTAAATCCCTTGCAGATGTACTTTTCTTATCAGTAACTGTTAAACATATTTTTCTGTACTTTTCCATCTTCCAGTTCTGCTTATCTAAGTTAGTTTAATACTCTTGCTATGTCCTTGCTCTACAGGAGTAGATTGGGGGATGTGCAATTCCCATAGGCCTCTCCACTAGCTTCATTTACAGGTCAAGCTAGCTAGGCTTGCTTGCTTATATCAGACAAAATGGATCACAGGCCTACACCTGCCACAGTTTTAATATTTGCCCACTTGGGGACGAAAGCAAAATATTACCCACATTTTATCTCCACCCAGGAGATATATTTTTGATGCTGAGAGGAGTTGTGATATCCATCCCAGTAGACTTGTGGTGCTTGTTTGAAGTTCCGGGAATATGGAACCATGGGGCTTTTTGCAGCTTTCTTGCAGGAATCGATATAAGAGGAGGAGCTGGAATACCAGAGGGGTGCTTCAGGTCTAAGGACATTGAAACTCTATATCTTATGAATTGACTGACTTTACTACCTATTGATTTTCCCTTTTGCTTTATCTCACTTTGGACCGTGGATACATAATTTGTGGGGATAAACTGATAAAGGTGTTTTATTTAAAGATGCCCTAGGTGCCCATTTGTCTCTTTGTATTTTTTGTCTTTTATTTCACTTCAGCCTAGGCCTTGAAGTTTGTCTCTCCCTGTACTTTATTTTGTGGTATGTTTACTAAACGGTGGTAAAGGAGCAAGTGTGCCGTTAGCGTGTGCTAACTGTGCATGTGCACACTTAGCGCGTGCAAAAAGGCACTGTATCATGCGTTAACGGCACCAGCAGCGTAAAGTGCCCTGTGAGTAGAGAGAAGGCGTGTACGGGGCAGAGAGTGGGGGTCAATGGGCGGGGAGTGGGCAGGAACAAGGCTTGCTCCCTTAACGCAGGCATCTTAATGGCAGGTACCCTAACACAATTCAAAACCTGGCAGAAAGGGTGTATTTTTGAGGAGAGAGGTCCCATTTTACATCTTGTGATGCAGTGGATAAAATAGAGCATATGGAAGTTCAGGAAAGTGAAGAGCTTACCTCTGATTCAGCTGTAGGAAAAGATACAAGGCATAGGAAAACAGCTGAGCAGAAAACGCTGTTAGTACAAGAAAAGCCAAAAGCTCATCAAGAGCACCTGTCTCCTAGTTCTCACGTTACGTGCAGGGCTGGGAACCATATAAGGGAGAGTTTTAGTCAGTGCAGGCAGAACTGCCAGGAGAACTGCCAGGGAAACTGCCAGGAGAACTGCCAGCAGAGCAAAGGAAGTTGCAGAGGAGTGCTGGGAAAGGAAGCTGCAATCCAGGAACCAGGAAGTGGCAGCAGACACAGTGCTCGAGAGAGAAGGGTTGGAAGGAGCAGTGCTGGGAGACGCTTTGATACAGGAAGCAGACCTGGAGAGAAACCAGGAGGGGCCAGCAGCTCAGGAGGACGGTATCTGCAGTCACGGAGCACAGGTCAGCCCAGAGGAAGTTTACCTAGAGAAGGGAGCTTCAAACGTAGCTGTAATCTAAAGAACAGCTGGAAGGCTGACACGGAGTTTCTTAACTCACAGCCTGACTGGGAAGCCGGGGAGAGAAGCCACTACAACCCCAGAGCTAAGACTAGCACCGAGGTAAAGAGAAGGGAACCCTCTTCTTTTAAAGAAAGGTTTAAATACCATGACTGTTGTAAAGGGCGCAACCCTGAATATAATGCTGTGAGGGAAAGATATCATAAACTCTCACTTCGTTAAGAGGACCAGTGGAGAGCTTTCCGCAGACCAGGAAAATATAACCCTGGGCTTAAAGAAGCTTTTGCAGGAAGCGATAGTGAACTCTCACAAGAGGTTGTGCCAGAGTCCTACACATGGGAGGAATCTGATTCAGACGGTTTGGGAAGTGAGCCTGAAGGGATGGTATGGGAGAATAACAGCCACCTTTCAGATCCCATACCAATGGATTGTAATATATGCTGTAAGAATAACCACACTTCTTTATGTTGACCTTTTTAAAGGAAACTGCTTTGTGAAGATAACAAAGGAGAGAAGTTTTTGTTACCATTTTTGTGCACTGCTGTGTTTAAGTTTTTGTCCTTAAAGAATGTCCGTTCGGGAAGGGGAATAAAACCCATACTTATTTTTCCTTACCACTTGACCACAAGACTCTGTTTTTCATAGCAAGAGCAGGGTAAATTTCTACAACCCTAGGCGACCGCCTAATTAGGGTTTTAAAAGGGCTCCACCATACGGGCCCCATCACAATCTGCAATGTGATGCAAAGAGAGGGGAGCCCAAAAGAGTGATAGTAGTGCTCCATTAGCCGCAACAGCATAGTGCCCAAGTATGAAAGGGCACTATGTTGATGGTGCAAATGGGGGCAAAGGAGGTGACACATGGGTCATGCAGTGGGGGCTGCTGGTGCACAGGGGGGACCAGGTAGCTGCCTAGATGTCACATAGGAACTTAAAATTACAAAATATGCCAAACTGTGTGAGACCAAGGTACATCATGCCCAGTATCCTGTGTCCAACAGCGGCCAATCTACATCACATGTACCTAGCTGTTTCCCCAAAAGACACACAGGATCCCCAATAACTGTAATGGGGTAAGCAGTGCATTGCTCGGATCCTGTTTAGCAATGGTTTATGCACCGTTACCCAGGAACCTGTCCAAACCTTTCTAAACCCAGTTACACTGACAGCTTTTACCACATCCTCCAGTAATGGATTGAAGGGTTTGATTACACATTGACTGAAAAAATATTTTCACCTAGAAGACCCAAATGGGTTACACTGTAGCCATATTGCAGGTCCCCTAGTCTGTCCACAGTCTGATGGCATAAAAATGCGACCTATGTTTACCTGTTCCACTCCGGTCAATAATTTATAGATCTCTATCATATCTCCTGTCAGCAGTCTCTTCCCCAGGTTGATGAGCCCAACCAATAGTGCCAGATGCTGTAGCCCTCCAGGAAGCTGGAAAATGCAGGTGCCCGGGGACATACTACAGCAGTGGCTGCCATCCTCCCCCCGAGATGTATTGGTGGCAGGCATTGATGGGGCCCTGACATGGGCAGCTGTTGGGGGGGGGGCAGCGTGGCCATCCATGTGTGTCCCTGTCCACCCTATCCAGACCTTGTGCCCAAGCACCCACCAAACCCACATGTTTAACATGCTGGGACTGCAACCACCACCACTGATAGTGCATGGGCATGTCTGCATGATGGGGTGTTAGTGGTGGCCTGGGAAGTGACACCAGCCTGCAGCAAACAGAAGCCTTGTCCTGGTCGTGTGCACCATGTGCATTGCAGCATGTGCCAAAGGTCAGCTGAAGGGAAGCATGTCAGCAACAGGAGCTGTTATTGCTATACAACAGCACTGTGGTGCAACACACACCATTGGTGTGTATATATATGGAGGGTCACAGGTTCAGGTCCCCACTGGGGTTTCTGTATAGCATATTTCTGTAGACAAGGTTTAGCTGACAGTGTAAGTATAGCTTCAGCATGTGCAACCTCTAAGGAGATGGCCAGCAAGGGTGGAAACACCCATCAGCAACACTGACAGGCTCCACCATCCACAGCTGATTGGAGGCTAATAGCACGTGCAAACATAGCACCTGTTATCAATCCTTGAGCTGACATTGAGACAGGAATGTTACCCATCTCCATTTTGGCATAGTGCGCGAATGAGAGTGTGTGTGTGTGTATGGCTCTCCTTTGTCCTGTGGCTTTCTGCACTGCACTTTGGCTCACATTGTCTGAGTTTTTCCCAGCCTGTTTGGAGAATGTGAATAAGGCAAGTCAGAGGATTGTGGGTATTGCCTGAAACAGCACAGATTGGTCTGGATGTGTCTGCCACAATGGTAGGGTCACTGGCTGAAATGCCTTTGTTCCCATCTGCCACGTGCATTGCCTGGGTGGCCACTGTATGTCATGCTGAGATGACACTCTCACTATGACCAAAAATGACCATAGCACGGCTGTGTATCCACATAGAGAATAGTCTCCCAGTGGAGGTGGAAGAGATGAGGACAGTATCTGAATTCAAAGAAGCATGGGATGAACACAGAGGATCTCTAAAGAAAAAAAGGAGACTGTTGTAATGGTTGATATGGAAGGACAGACTAGATAGGCCATGTGGTCTTTTTCTTTTGTCAGGTTTCTATTATAATGTCTGGCTCCACTGATATGGATGCATTCTCTGCTTGGGGTTGTCAATACTGAGTATCCTAAGGCAGGGTGCTTGTGGTCGCACTATGCACATGCTGTGCATGCTGACTACCAGACCATCTGTAGTTGGTTTGTTCTTAGCTGACACAGCCCAGTGAAGGGCAGCAGAGACAGTCTTACTGTCTGTGCTGTAGTCAGTTGTTAGTTCTCAATATTTGGGGCAGCAGTGCTTCATGGCCTACTCACCGAGGTCCTGTCAGGACAGTAGCCATAGCCCCACACCAGCCTATACACCCCCACTGCAGTGGCTGTTCCATAGCAGCAGTATATTAACACTATTCCCTAGCCTACACTGTTATCAGAGGGTTAGTGTCCAACATGGGCAGAATACAGGGCCAAGCTGCTGCTGTCACAATCACCTACAGCATGCAGGAACCAAGGATAACACACTGCAGACAATATCTGCTACACACTAGCAGTGATGTGGCCCAGCAGCAAAGATCATCTCTAACAGCACAGGGTCAGTGGACCAGGTGGTGGGCACCACTTCTCACCGTCAGAGTGACAACTGAAACCACTCTGCAGCATGGCTTGCTGTTGTTATGTGCATGTAGCACACACATCCAGTACATCTTAGTGAACTGATATGCTGGATCAGTGCCTTCTGCATTAATCTTTCAACAGCAGACTGCTGTTTTGCATATGCAGAGCCTCATGGGCAGTGGAGGGTCCAACCTATACCTGCATAGACAGCAAACAGTTTGATCAGAAATCTGCAGATTGTGCAGCCCTGTGTGGAGGTGTAGCCTACTGGTTAGTGCAATGTCCCCATGGTCAAAGGTCCAGCATTCAATTCCCACTTGTTCATTTTGTGCCTGGGTGCGCTTGCCCACCTTGCATAGTCCTGGCTCTGCTGTGACCTGCAGAAGATCATTCTTCTACATTTCTATGCATTATGGCGACACATTGGGTAGCCCAACATAGCATTCCCCATCATGGACATCTGTGAGCATGGTTTTAGTGGCTCTGCCACGGCACATTGCAGCGGGTCAGTGATGTATATGCAGCAGATGTCTGGGTCAACTCGTATGGATGAATTTCTGATTTGCCATCACTGTGACCTCCCAGCTTTACGTAAAGAGGATATATCTCATACATTCAGGTACCTAACACTTGTTGCATAGCCATTCCCTGCACTGTTCTGCCATCATTACTTGCCCCACATGGGGAAAATGGGTTCAACTTGTTCCTTTCTATCATGCCACTCTGTTGGGTGTATTGTCTTGCAGTTGCACAGGCTGAGGCACCAGTCCCATCTGCACAAATGGTGTTTCATGTACCCCATGGCACTGCTACTTTTGGTTCAAACACACCAAATGCTTTTGGCCTGTATGATCTCATATATCCACCAACCACACAAACTGCAAACTCTCTGCTTGGAAGATCCATGGCACAGCCCTGCACCCACCATCTGACCATCAGGGAGATTCATGGTGGGGCAGCTTATTGACAGTAAGCTGCCCCACCATGGCCTTCAGGGGTCATTTGCAACAGTTAGCCATATCATGCACACCTCTCCTGTGACTGCTCCACATGAGCACTCATGGACAATCCTCCCTTTGCTGCTCACATCAGGAACATGCTGCCTCCACCCAGACACTGTCCTGGCCTATGGCCACACACTGACAGTACATCTGGATACATGTCCACACCTCACAGACACTATAATATAACTTACGGCATGGTGTATGCTTTCAGGCACATCTAGGACTGCACGCCTGTCACAGCGCCCCCTGCTGCTGCATCTCCCCTGCTGACTCTGCTGCCACAACCACCCACCCATGACACTTCCAACACCCACTACCAGCATCACTAGGCAGCTGCCTATCTTGCCTAGTCAACAGCACAGGCCTGCTGTATGGTCAGACATGCTCATCACACATATTTCCACATAGCCAGGCATCTGGTGAATCAACTCCATCAGCTACCAATTGTGTTTGCATCCATACCTTCTCCAGTGGCTTCCCTGACCCCCCTTTCAATGTTTTAGAGACTTTCCTGCATTAGGGTGCATGCAAGACACCTTAACACAGCACATACTTTTACCGCACGCTAAGTGTCTTCTACCACCCCTTAATTGCCTGTTACCACCTGCTAAGTGTCCACTAGCACCCCTTAACCCCAGAACACCTCTGACACGCCCAGCACACTTAGCACACGGTAACCCTTTATCGCTGCTGTTACCGCACGGAAAAGACTGCTCCTTTACCACGGTTTAGTAAACATACGCCTTTGTTTCTTTTACTGGTGTAGTTTTGCAGTTGTGAACCTTTTCATTTATGTAGGACCTCTGGGGCTATCTTCACCCTCTTGTGAGAGGCGAGCTACACTTAAATGAATGCTATTATGATATGACTGATAGAGGGTTGGTTGGATGTGGGTATTATTGAGGGATATTATCTGTTTCTTGTTTGTATTTTTATGATTTTATCTTTATTATTATTATTTTACAAATATTTGGATGGTGGTGTCTGCAAAGTGTAAAATAATGATAATAAATTTATTTGTTTACTTGGCAGAAATTTAGATTCTGCTAAATCAAGATCAAGCTGTTTTGTAATACAGATTTAACTAGCCGATAACTGAAGGAGCCTTTCCCTCTCTCTAGCCCCTCCCTCCCAACCGGCCCCAGCAGCAACTCCCACGCTTTCCTCCTCATCCCTGCCCCCAGGTTAGTCAGGTTGTCAGGATAACCACAGTGAATATGCATGAGATTGATTTGCATGCATTTCCGTCATTGCAGTGCATGCAAATCAATCCTGAGAGCAGGAGTTCTCAACCCAGTCCTATTTCAACCCTAACTCCTGGCTTCCCCTAGCCTGACAGCTACTTTTCCTATGAAGTTGATGCAACCAATTGCCTACCTTCCTCTGACAACCTTCTTTTCCTGTTGCCTCTCTTAGAGTCCACGGAAGACAGGATCTTCTTCCTCTGTGACTAAGCCAGCTTGGCTGTACACATTGCTCATTCCGGCCAAATGCATTCTAAAGGCAGTACACACACTGTCCTTCAGTGGCAAACAGCTAGGAGGTAGCTATAGAGATAAGGCATTTGTTTGCCAAAGTTGAAGTATCTTTATTAAATTATGAGGAAGCCTTGTCCATGAGGTGAAACCGCAAATAGCCAGGTTGAATGAAGCTTTATTTATTTGTCGGGATTTGGTATACCACTATTTGATTTTTACATCACAGCAGTTTACAACACCTTGGAACCAGGGCCGGTGCAAGGATATATGAGGCTGAATTCCTAGCACCCCCTGCTCTAGCCTCCACTCCTGCTGCCGCTCCTCTCCGGGATGTGTCACTCTTATACAAAAGGAAGTGGAATGAGAGGGTGTGGAAGCACAAACAGCACCACAGCACCGGAGGAGGAGGTAAAAATATTGTCACCACTGCATATCCTAGAGAGGAATGGCAATGGGCGACCTTGGCCATTGGTGCTCTAGGTGACTGCCTAGTTTGCCTAATGATGGTGCTGGCTCTACATAGAACATAAAAAGACACAGGTTAATAACATCACAAACATTATACTGAACGGGTTAAAGCACAACAATATCTTCCTTAAAAGAAAACATGTAACTGAGAAACAAAAGGTATTAAAATGCTAAAACATGCTTTCATCATGATGGCATATAGGAGGGTTTGGAGGGAATTCTTCCGGCAGCATTAGTAGGCTAAATGGACCTTTTGGTCCTTTTGCTTTGTTTTCTATTGGTATATTCGTATCTTAATGTAATGGTCTCCGAGACGTGGGCTGTATAAAATGATTTATTATTTGCATATTTCTTTTATATGATGTATTCTGTTTTTCTTTTATAGTTAAATAAAAAAAAAAAACAAAAAAAAAAAAACATGCTTTCATAAAGGTTAGTCAAAGACCTATTTAAAAGGTGCCCAAAAGCATTGATTTTAGAAGAGAATTTGTCAAGGCCTTATTAAAAAGCCATGTTTTACTCCTTTTTTATAATTTTTGTATGAAAAGAGAGTGCAGCTTCAATGATGAAATTTTGTGAAATATCTGTACAAGATATGCACTTGTGGGAATGTGGATTTATCGGAGAATGGGATATGGAAATACTTTTTCATTAAAAGATAAGTAATTAGTTTCACTTTATATGTATTCCATTTTGGGTCCTCTGTATAGAAGAATTTATGAACTGGGATTTGTTCAAATAAAGAAATCTTTTATTTGCAATAAGATATTTTAAGGGAACATTTCAGATAAGGGCATCAACCTTTGCATAAATTATCATGGGTTGAAAATCTGTTTAAATAAAAGGTTTTTGAGCTCTGTTCCCATTTGTTAAAGTGGACGTTAATGTATTGGGACATTGGAATATCGGAAGCTAGAGGGGTTAAGTTTCTTGAGAGGATCATTAATCATCTTTTTGCTAAATCAGTTAAGAAAGCATTCCCAACATTTTTGTATATTAAATGGTAATCATTGCTTGATATTTCTGTTGGTCAAATTATATTTACTGCAATGAGTTATTTCTGATTTGTATCAATATTGACAGAGAACACAAAAATGGGTGTTAAAACATTTAGGGACTTTTCTGATACAGGAAAAAAATTTTGAGAGACTGAAAAAAATTCAGATAATTATTGGGAAGAAGTGAGACAAATTAAATTGCAGAAATATCACTGGGATGAACTGGATTTATAGACAAGGACATATACATCTGTGGATGAACCGTAATAGCAGTCAAAGTAGAGAAGTGAGAGTGAAACAGGTTACATTTGACCAAAATTTGGAGGATACATCAAGTAGTTCTGATCAAGAGGATTTCTCAAAAGATATCCTCACTGAACGTTTTATTGGGGAAGGTGGAAATAGAGCAAATGGAAACATCAGTCTCAGATGGAAGGACATCAACTAGTCACCCGATCTGAAACCTTAATGCAATGAAATCTTTGTCACCGCTCAACAAAGGGTTATCTTATGCATTCATATATTGATAGGATCCATTTCAGATACAGATATATTTACAAACATTTTTTAGATTGCTAACATTGGCTTGTTTTTTTTCAGGAAAACCCACCAGTAGATAAATCGCTCCCCTTTAAATCTATGTGGATTCCTCCTGGACCAGGAGATGCCACTTTTTTGAAAAATTAATCCAGAATGATGTAGTGGCTTTATCAACAAATGTATCTTTGAAGAGAAATATAACTAATGATGAAAAGAAGGCTTTAAAGTCTCTCAAGCAGGATACATTATTATTGTTAAGCCAGCAGATAAGGGAGGATTATGGTTTGAGGACAAGCTGATTATGAGAAAGAAGTGTGTAATTAATTGAGGGACATTCAATTCTATCATTTTATTACAATATGACCCTACACAAGAGACAGAAATAGAAGTTAAAGTAGTTGTTCAACGAGCTGCCAAACAGGTTTTGATTTCCCATAAAGAAGCAGATTTCTTATGGGAAAAATATCCGTCTGTTCCAGTATTTTATTTAGTTCCAAAAATTCATGTCTTTATCCCAGCCTCCTGGATGTTCAGTTGTCTCAGGAATAGGTATGGTATTGCAACCATTATCAAATTATACTGATTGATATCTTTGTCCATTGATGTTTAAAATTAAATCTTGCATTCAGGATTCAACAGCAATCATAAATAGATTAACTCAAGTTAAAGCAGGATCAACAAGGTTATTGTTCATCTGGATATCACAGTCTTGTATATACAGTATATGTTCCACAAGATGGGCTTATCCAATTGAATCATGATGCTTTGAGAGATGAACAATATTCCTCAAGACATATTTCATTTATGATAGAGCTGTCAACCTTAGTGTTAAAAAAGAATTGTCCATGAAATTTAAAATAATTCTTCAAATTTGTGGAGCAGCGATGGGGGTTGCGGTTGCCTCCTCAGTAGTTTGCCTTTATGTTAACAATTTTGAGGAGCAATTCCTTTATTGTTCTATTTATTGGCAACATATTAAGGTCTGGTTGCTCTACTTTGATGACATCTTTTTAATGTGGATGGACACAAGAGAAACTTTGGATGAATTCATCATTTGGTTAATCAATCAGCTCACGCCTCAAATAGACTAGAAAGATATCTTTATGAATTTGATGCTCATTTAGCAAAGTTCATTTTTAATTATATCAATTTATAAGAAAGTCACAGATAGAACTAATGTATTAAATTCTAGAAGTTTTCATCCTAAATCACTAAGAAATAATACTTTGTATGGACAATTTTTACAATTAACGGGTATGTGTACTGCTTTGGAGGACTTTAAATCATAGGCACAGGAAAATAAATCATTGCTTCCACAGAAACAATATCCGAAATTGGTGGTGGATCATGCATATGGGAAAGCTACGTTTTGCAACCAGGAAGTTGGAACCATCCCGAAAGCAAAATGATGTTGCTGTAGTTTGCACGCTACTGTATTCATCACAAGCAATGACAATTAGAGACATAATACGCCATCATTGGAAAGTTATAAAAGTTCACAACATTTTCCATAAGGGGCCTAGGTTTGCCTTTTTGAGAGCTAAAAATTTACAAGTACATTTGGTCCATGCAGTTAGTGATCAACCTGCACCGGAGCAGCAATAATGGAATGGACATAAGGCATGAGATAGTTGTGTAATGTGAAAGCATGTTTTGGAATTAATGGAGTCTATACACTTCATTTTATTCATCGGTTAAAAACTCACACTAATTCTGACACCAGTGGAGTAATTAACGTATATGGGCAAAACTGAAAGGAAAATTAAAACAGACAATAGAACAGTGTTTAACAATCTGGAGACAGGTGATGGCAGCTCCTTTAGTTAAGCATTGGATGCAACAGCAACACACCATTGACAAACTTAGGTGTATGTTTACTAAGCGGCAATAGCAGTTACTGTGCGAAATGTGTGCTGTGGCTCCGTTTTATTCAATGGGGCCGCAGCACATATTTTGCTCGATAGCCACTATCGCCACTTAGTAAACATACCCTTGATATTTCTTATTATCGGCTAGACTATTCCAGGTGAGTGGATTATGCTCTCTTGCAAGCAGGTGGAGGCAGACTTGAGCAACTTTCAGTGAGGTCATCACATGGTATATCCTCTGGTGCAGCACTGAGAGAAGCCAGTAATTTATGTCTCCAGTAGGCGGCACTACTTTTACTTGACTGATTTATGGTAGACCAGTTTCCCTTAAGGGTCACTTTCTCTCTGGGAGGAGAAACTAACCCACAGAAACTCCTGGAAAACTGGTCTGGAAGGGCCAATGAACCTTCTGAGGCTGTGCATAAAGCCTAGAGATGTCCTCAGACTATTCCTTTAGGGCCTCAGTTGTGGTAAGTTCTATCCTATTGGAGTTTTTGTCATGCTCGTGTCACCTCAATTGCTCCTTTGGTAGCTCATAATCCTCCTCAGTGAGACCAGCAGTCCCTCCTGAGGTGCAGCCGGTTGGGGTGTAACTCAAGCTATTCTCTGTGGGTGGACTCTTACCAAGTTAGATTCTTGGGTCTTTGGGATCCTTACTCAAGGGCGGAGATGTCTTAGCTGCTTCTACAAGCTGCCTGTCTTCTGTCCCTAAAGTCTCTGGTTCAGGCCAGCCTGAGAATTCTGATACACAATATTTGATTTATGGCAGTGCTTATAGGGGTCTCTCTGGTAGAGTATGCCCTGCGGCCCTCCACGCATATGAGTGACATTTGAGGAAACTTTTCAATGCCTCCTGCATGGCTGTTTACTTTCCCATGCCCTCCGCTGTAAGGCCAGGGATGTTATCCCTGATACCACCCAAGAAAGAAGGATCCTTCCTGCACGTCCTGGACCAACTGGCTGATTTTGGACTCTGAGTCTCTCATTTTCTTATGAGGTCCTTAAGAGCTGTCACTGTATCGATCAGGTGAAGGATGCTCCTCATCTCTAAGACCTTGCTGTTTTCCCATTGTGAACAGCGTTAGCTGTTTCTCTACTGATGTATTCTCGATCTAGTTCCGGGTCTTGTCTTTGTCCCAGATGTGGCTCCTGGTACCTTTTCCAAGATAAAAGTGATGGTGGCTGTGCTTTTATACCAGCAGGGAGCTCAGGTTGCCCATACCTGGATGTCGGGCTGGTCCGGTCAGTCTCTTTGATGAAGGTCAGAGATAACACAGGTCTGGTGAACTCTGGATAGGAAGGGTGGAGTTGGTGATTGCCTATCCTAAGAACAGCCTGATTCTTCCCTGGAATATCTTGGAAGTGGGGGTCGGTTCCATACTGTCCTGAGCCAAGCTTCCTCATGACAGAGAGTTCACTGAATCCTCAATTGACTCAGAGCATGTGATTCTCACTCAGCTGTAAGGGCCTAGTACTCCTCAGGTCAGTGATGTCAACCTTGGAACCAGTTTCTTGACCAGGCTGTATATATACTTATTGCAGAGGAACCTCCTGGTCTTCTGTTCTCCATGTTCCCTGTCATTTGACCAAGCCGGTACTCTCCAAGAGATCAAGAAGCAGTTGGGGTAGTGGCTACAGTTCATCACCGGATGGCCACAGTACTATTAGAAGCACTGGATGGAGTGTTTGACATCTCAGATACCAGTCTGAAGGGCCGGGGATACGATGCCCAATCCAATTGAACCAGGGACTTGGGCCCCCTCTGGAGGCCTTCTGGAGGCCTCCTGGATGCTCTTCCATCTGGAAGCCAGGTCAATCAGTTCAACCCTGGAGAGATTCAGGCCTCTTCTAGTGGACAAAGTGGGCTGTGTGTGCTTGGAAACAGTCCCGATGGTGATGTGGGTCACTACTGAAGCAGAACTCATGGGCTATGTTTATGTTTATTTTCATTTGATATACCACCCTTAACAAAATAGCAACAGGATGGTGAACAGTTAAAAAACAGCCAAAATATAGATAGAAAAAAAGGAAAAGGAACACCATCTTCTCACAGGAAAGAAGAGAGCTGCTGGCATTACCCTTTATAAAGGAGATAGAACAGCTTTTAAACTATAAAATAGGGGAAAGTCGACAGTCGCCAAAGAGCACATGGTTTGGAATGATGTATCCTTGAAAGATACTAGCAAAAGATTGGAGTTAGGGCATATCGACAGAGAGGTTCCATTAAAGACAAAAGTAGCCCAAATGCCCATAAGTACAGAGCAGACAGAGCTTAAAGATTCCAAATTACCCCTGCCTACCGATAACCATATTAATATGAATAAAATACAACCTCTAAGATGCTTGTATGCAAATGCTAGAACTCTAGAAAATAAGATAGGAGAGTTAGAATATATAGCACTAAATGAGAGGTTAGATATGATTGATATCTCAGAGATCTGGTGGAAGGAGGACAACCAATGGGGCACTGTGATATCTGGGTACAAATTAT
Organism: Ichthyophis bannanicus; assembly: GCA_033557465.1. Taxonomy (NCBI): domain Eukaryota; kingdom Metazoa; phylum Chordata; class Amphibia; order Gymnophiona; family Ichthyophiidae; genus Ichthyophis; species Ichthyophis bannanicus. The sequence continues at coordinate 957,886,041 of CM066031.1, forward strand.
ATCACAATGATAGAGTAGATCAAATTGGTGAAGGGGTTGCACTCTATGTTAGAGAGGACGTTGAGTCACACAGGATTAAAGTTTTGCAGGAAACAAAATACACTGTAGAATCTCTATGGAATGAAATTCCATTTAAAAAGGCGAAGGTGATGGCAGTGGGGGTGTAATACCGACTGCCTGCCAGAATGAACAAATGGATGATGAAATGTTCAAAGAAATCAGGGAGGATAACAAAAGTTACAACACAGTAATGATAATGGTGATTTCAATTACCCCGGTATCAACTGATAAAACTAATAAACTAAAGAGTAGCAAATCACCTGGACTGGATGGTATACATCTGAGGGTGTTGAAAGAACTGAAATATGAGATTGCAGACCTACTATTAGTAATCTGTGAACTATCATTAAAATCATCTGTAATACCTGAAGATTGGCGAATGGCCAATGTAATGCCAATTTTTAAAAAGGGTTCCAGGGATGATCAGGGAAACTACAGACCGGTGAGCCTGATGTCAGTATTGGGCAAAATGGTAGAAACCATCATAAAGAATACAATTACTGAACATTTAGATAGTCATGGTGTAATGGGAGAAAGCCAACATAGCTTTAGCCAAGGAAGGTCTTGTCTTACTAATCTATTATATTTTCTTGAAGGTGTAAATAAACAGGTAGACAAAAGTGAGCCGGTCGATACAATGAATGTGGATTTTTAGAAAGCCTTTGACAAGGTCCCCCATTAGAGACCATTGGCGAAATTAAAAAGTTATGGGATAGGAGGCAGTGTACTATTGTGGATCAGGAACTGGTTAAAAGATAGAAAACAGAGAGTAAGGCTAAATGGCCAATTTTCCCAATGAAGAAAAGTGAATAGAGGAGTACCCAAGGGATCTGTGCTGGGTCCTCTGCTTTTTAACATATTCATAAATGACCTGGAAATGGGAATAACAAGTGAGGTAATCAAATTTGCAGATGACACAAAATTATTCAAAATTGTTAAAAACCTAGAGGATTCTGAAAGATTGCAAGAGGACCTTGATAAATTGCAAGACTGGACATTCAAATGGCAGATGAAATTTAATGTCAATAAGTACAAAGTTATGTAGCTAGGAAAGAACAACCCAAACTATGATTACATGATGCAAGATTCCACATTAGGTACCACTACCCAGGAAAATGATGTAGGCGTCATTGTGGATAACACATTGAAACCCTCTGCCCAGTGTGCAGCGGCAGCCAAGAAGGCAAATAGAATGCTAGGAATCATAAGGAAAGGAATGGAGAATAAAACAAAGGATATTATAATACCTCTGTATCTATCGTTCCATGGGGCAAATGCACCTTGAATATTGTGTGCAATTCTAATTGTCGTATCTTAAAAAGGATATAGCAGAATTAAAAAAGGTACAGAGAAGAGCCATCAAAATGGTAAAAGGGATTGAAGGATACCCCTATGAGGAGAGGCTTAAAGGTTTAGGGCTCTTCAACCTGAGCCCTAAACTTGAGGGGAGGTATAATAGAGGTCTATAAATTAATGAATGGAGTAGAACAGGTAAATGTAGATCAATTCTTTACGCCATGAATATATAGAAAGACTAGGAGACATGCAATGAAGCTACAGTGTAACCCATTTAAGACTAATAAAAGAAAATATTTTTTCACTCAGCGCGTCATCAAACTCTGTAATTCGTCACCGGAGGATACAGTAAAAGCTGTTAGTGTAGCTGGGTATAATGGTTTGGACAATTATTAAAGAGGAGCCAGGAAATCCACTGCTTGCCCCAATTCGAACATTGTGGAACATGTGTGTTGTTTTGGGAAACTTCCAGGTACTTGTGACCTGGATTGGCCACTGTTGATAGACCTTGGTCTGACGCAGTATGGCATTTCTTATATTCTTATATAATCACACAAGGGGGGAACAGGAAAAGACCAGCATAGGGTTACAGGGCATAGGAGATAAAATGGTCAGGGGTGGGTAGGCTAGGGGGTGCCAAGTAAAAGGCTTTCTGGAATAGGAATGAGTTGAGCAGCATTTTAAACCCAGTTCGAGATGGAGGGTGGGAGGTAAAAAGTTCCAGAGGGAAGGGCCGAGAAACTAAAATGCTGAGTGGTGGGTTATCGCCAGCTAAGCACACGTGGCAGGGGGTAGGTGAAGGCAATTAGCATGAATGGAGCGGAGTATCCACTGAGAAGCATAGAAATGGATAAGGTTAGAGAGATAAAGAGGGATACCAGAATGAAGGACCTAATGAACCAAAGTGATATGGTAGGGTATTGGAAGCCAATGAAAGTGGATGAGAAGAGGGGTGGTCCATAGCATGAGGCGTGTGCAAGAATCCAAACAGCGGTGTTTTGAATGAACTGCAGACAGTGTAGTTGATAATGAGAAAGACCAGCAAGCACTATTTTGCAATAATCCAGACATGATAAAACAAGAGAGAGCAGGAGAGTAGCCAGAGAGGGGATAGAGAGAAATGGGTGCATGGCACAGATCTGCTGGAGGGAACAGAAAGAACAGCAAACAGATGCTGTGAGGTGATCCTGAAAAGATAGAGAAGAGTCAAGTGTGATACCCAGATATTGAAGAGAGGAGAGCAGGGGAACAGGAGTCTCTGAAAGTAGCGGAGCGAGTGAAGGGCATGGGCTATTACCAGTGTTCAGAATGAGATAGTTAGTGGACATCCAGCAGGTGATTCTGGTGAGACAGGTATTCAGCAGAGAAAGATCAGGGGAAGAGGATCAATGTGAAGAAGCAGAATGATATCATCGGCATAATAATATGCCGATATCATGCATTGCTTCACCAGGAGGTTGAGGAGAGCCAGGAAATCATTGAAGAACAGGGGAGCAAGGAACACCGAAGGAGAGCAAGGAATACCGCAGGGAAGGGGAGTGAATGGATATGAGGAGGGGCCCAGAGTGACAGAAAAAGAACAGTGGGAAAGAAAATAATGGAACAAGTGGAGAACTGTGCTTCAAAGGCCGAAGTTGTGGAGTCTGGTGAGCAAGGTAATGTGGTCAACTAGATCAAAAACAGATGATAGATCAAAAGAGACAGCGAGAGTTATGTCACCTTTATCATGAGATTCACGGAATTTGCTGTGGAAAGAAAGGAAAATCGTTTCAGTACCATGCCCAGGGTGAAAACCAGACTGGGAAGGTTGTGGAATCAAGGTGTGTGATGAGCTGTGCAAAGACTACCTTTTCCAGGAGTTTTGATATAAATGGAAGATTAGAAAAAGGCCTATAATGAGCTGGGGAAGAGGGGTCAAGGGATGGATTTTTCAGAAAAGGGCAGCCCAGGACTTTTTTTCCAAAGAGAAGGGAGGATACCAGAGGAGAGACTATTGTTTAAAATTGCAAGAATGAAAGGCAAGAGGGTAAGTGATGTATCTGTCAGCCAGGCAGAGGGTCTGGGGTCAGAACGGCAAGTGGTCTTGTGGGAAGAGGTGAGGGTTTTAAGCAGTTCTGGGACAGACAGGATCCTCTTTAAAATTCTTACCCTCACACATGAAGTCCTATATAACTGTGCACCTCACTATCTCTCTTCTTTGACTATCTCCTATGTACCACAACGCTGTGTTTTATCCCTCCCTCTCTTGCGCAAAACATGATTCCACATGTCACTCAGCCTTTTTCTATGTCACCCCTGTTCTCTGGAACTGCCTTCCCTCCCAACTACATCTGTAACCCTCTTTTCCCAAATTTAAGACAAGACAAGACACACCAATTTGGTGTAGATGTCACCTAGAGTACTACAGAATAAGTAGCCTCATCCGGTGATTTGTGTATCTCATATCTCTACTTCTCATTCTATCACTCTACCCTCTTCTCCCTTTTCTTTCCTGTCACAAAATGGAGTTCTTTTCCTTTTCTTATGATTTTATTTTATGATTGCAAACCACTGTTTGCCTAGCCAAGGGCGGTATATCAAGCCTCAATAAACGATAAACAGTGGGTGAAAGGTGGACCTTGTGTGTGATAAAGATGAAGGGGAGGAGAGGGCAGAGCTGGAAGGAAGCAGGGAAAGAAGAGGAGGGCAATCAAGGAATGATGAGTGGAAAGATGTGACTTTATCATGGAAAAACAGTTCAAGAAGTTGAGGAGCACGTGCAGTCTCTGTAGGTGAATGAGAAGAATTGGGTTTGGAAAGTTCAGCAAGGACACGATAAAGATGGTGAGGTTGGTTAGAGGAGGAGAAGATGAGGTCAGAGTAGTACAACTTCTTTGCCAAGGTGAGCTTGGATCGATAATGATGATGAGCCTGTTTGAAGCGTTGAAGGAGAAGTAGGGTGTGTTGCTTCCTCCAAGATTTATCGGCCCGGGGGACATGTGTCCAGAGGAAGTGAAGACCGGAATGATACCAGGGGTGGTGGCGCTTGGAGGAGATGGGCTGAGATCGAGGGGGGGCTACCTGGTCTAGTGTTTTGGAAAGGGAAGTGTACCAAGTGTGGACCTGTTATCCACAGGGAGAGAAAGGAAATTCTTGGGAAGGAGTGCATTAGAAGGTGAGAATTGTTCCAGCATTTGATGGGTGATGCAGTATGAGGGAAGTGGATGAGAGTGGCCAGGAGTAGGGGAAAGGGGGGTAAGATGATTCCGAAATGAAGATAAGATATAATTATGCTCAGACCATGGAAGGTCAAGTGATGATATAGAGAGGACGAGAGGGAGGGAGAATTAGGTTAAGGGTGTGGCCAGCCACATAAGAACATAAGATATGCCATACTGGGTCAGAACAAGGTCCATCAAGCGCAGTATCCTGTTTCCAACAGTGGCAAATCTAGGTCATAAGTACCTAGACGTTTCCCCAAAAGACACAGGTTCCACAATGTTTGTATTGGGTCAAGCAGTGATATCCTGGGTCCCTTTTAATAATGGTTTATGGACCTGTCCTCCAGAAACTTGTCCAAACGTTTTTAAACCCAGCTACACTAACAGCTTTTACTACACCCTCCAGTAACAAATTCCAGAGTTTGATTACACGTTGAGTGAAAAAATATTTTCTCTTATTAGTCTTAAATAGGTTACTCTGTAGCTTCATAGCTTGTCCCCTAGTCTTTCTATATTCTGATAATGTAAACAATCGATCTACGTTTACCCGTTCCACTCCATTCATTAATTTATAGACTTCTATCATATCTCCCCTCAGCCGTCTCTTTTCCAGATTGAAGAGTCCTAACCTTTTTAGCCTCTCTTTCTAGGGGTATCTTTCCATCCCCTTTACCATTTTGGTGTCTCTTATCTGTACCTTTTCTAATAACACTATATCCTTTTTAAGATACGGCGACCAGAATTGCACACAATATTCAAGGTGCGGTCTCACCATGGAATGATATAGAGGCATTATAATATCCTTTGTTTTATTTCCCATTCCTTTCCTTATGATACCTAGAACTCTATTTGCTCTATTGGCTGCCGCTGCACACTGGGCGGAGGGTATTAACATGTTATCCACGATGACGCCTAAATCTTTTTTCTGGGTGGTGGTTCCTAATGTGGAACCTTGCATCGTGTAACCATAGTTTGGGTTGTTCATTCCTACGTGCTTAACTTTGCATTTGCCCACATTAAATTTTATCTGCTATTTGGATGCCCAGTCTTCCAATTTTTCAAGATCCTCTTTCAATTTTCCACAATCCTCATGGGTTTTAACAACTTTAAATAGTTTTGTGTCATCTGCAAATTTGATAACCTCACTCATTATTCCCATTTCCAGGTCATTTATGAATATGATAAAAAGCAGCGGACCAAGCACAGATCTCTGGGGTACTCCACTATTCACCTTTCTCCATTGGGAAAATTGGCCATTTAGCCCTACCCTCTGCTTTCTATCTTTCAACCAGTTCCTGATTCACAATACTACACTGCCTCCTATCCCATGATTTTTTAGTTTTGCCAAAAGTCTCTGATTAGGGACCTTGTCAAAGGCTTTCTGAAAGTCTAGATATACTATATCAACCGACTCACCTTTGCCTACCTGTTTATTCACACCTTCAAAAAACATAACAGATTAGTAAGACAAGATCTTCCTTGTCTAAAGCCATGTTGGCTGTCTCCCATTAAACCATAAATATCAAATAGGCTCTGTATTGGAACTAGAAAGTAATGTATGTTCTAAATTGAGACTACAAATAATTGTGAATGTGAGACTTACAAAGTAAAGTTTTTATCGGTAGTTACGTGGTCTCAGTATCTCCGTGCTGAAGTCAGAAACTCTGACTCATTACCCTCACTTTCACATCAATGACCACTAAATTGTAGCGACCTTATTTTTAAGTATTCTTAAAATAATGTTTTAGAAATATCTATCTAATGAGATATTTCTAAAACATTATTTTAAGAATACTTAAAAATAAGGTCGCTACAATTTAGTGGTCATTGATGTGAAAGTGAGGGTAATGAGTCAGAGTTTCTGACTTCAGCCCGGAGATACTGAGACCACGTAGCTACCGATAAAAACTTCACTTTGTAAGTTTCACATTCACAATTATTTGTAGTCTCAATTTAGAAAATACATTACTTTCTAGTTGCAATACAGAGCCTATTTGATATTTATTCTTATATATACTCTGTGAGAAACGGACCGACGGAGTGATTTGTAATCCCATTAAACCATGACTATCTACATGTTCAGTAATTTTGTTCTTTATGATGGTTTCTATCATTTTTCCCGGGACTGACATCAGGCTCACTGGTCTGTAGTTTCCCAGATCACCCCTGGAACCCTTTTTAAAAATTGGTGTTACATTGGCCATCCTCCAATCTTCAGGTATTACAGATGATTTTAATGATAGTTCACAGATTACTAATAGCAGGTCTGCAATTTCATATTTCAGTTCTTTCAACACCCTTGGATGTATACCATCCGGTCCAGGTGATTTGATATCTTCAATTTATCAAATAGTTGTAATACATCTTCCCGGTGTATCAATATTTCTTTAAATTCTTCCACAGTATCACCTTTAAATACCACTTCAGTCATGGGTAACATCCCTACATCTTCCTCAGTAAAGACCGAAGCAAAGAATTCATTCAGTCTCTCCGCTATGGCCTTGTCCTCTCTTAGTGCCCCTTTTACCCCTCTATCATCTAATGGTCCAACTGACTCTCTCACAGGTTTTTTGCTACAAATGTACTTAAAAAAAGTCTTTATTATGTGTTTTTGCTTCCACAGCAAGCTCTTCTCAGATTCTCTCTTTGCTTGTCTTATCAATGCCTTGCATTTAACTTGCCAGTGCTTGTGCTGTTTCCAGTTTTTGTCATTTGGCTCTTTTTAACATTTCCTGAAAGATGCTTTTTTGGCAACAACAGCCTCTCTGACCTCACCTTTAAACCATGCTGGCAGTTTTTTTGGACTTCCTTCCACTTTTCTTAAAGTGTGGAATACTACTGGTCTGGGCTTCCAAGATAGTATTGTTAAACAACACCCAAGTTTGATGTAAATCTTTAACCTTTGCAACTGCTCCTTTTAGTTTTTTCTTAACTATTTTCCTCATTTTATCATAGTCTCCCTTTCGAAAGTTAAAAAGTAGTTCTGTGGATTTCCTTACCATCCCTCCTCCATTAATTAAATCAAATGCGATCTTGCTATGATCACTATTGCCAAGTGGCCCCAACACCCTTATCTCTTCACCAGATCTGATGTTCCACTAAGGACTACGTCCAAAATGGTTTCCCCTCTGGTTGCTTCATGAACCAGCTGCTCAAGAAGCAGTTATTTATTTTATCTAGAAACTTCATCTCCCTAGCATGTCCTGCTGTGACTCTGACACAGTCAATACCGGGGTAATTGAAATCACCCATTATTATTACTGTGCTGTAACTTTTGTTAGCTTCCCTGATTTCTTTGAGCATTTCATCATCCATTTGTTCATTCTGGCCAGGCAATCGATAGTACATCCCCACTGCCATCGCCTTCCCCTTTTTACATGGAATTTCAGTCCATAGAGATTCTACAGCAAATTTTGTTTCCTGCAAAACTTTAATCCTTTGTAACTCAATGCCCTCTCTAACATAGAGCGCAACCCCTCCACCAATTTGATCAGCTCTATCATTATGATACAGTTTGTACCCAGGTATCACAGTGTCGCACTGGTTGTCCTCCTTCCACCATGTCTCTGAGATACCAATAATATTTAACTTCTCATTTAGTGCTATATTTTCTAACTCTCCCATCTTATTTTTTAGACTTCTAGCATTTGCATACAAGCATTTTAGAGACTGTATTTTATTCATATTAATCTGGCTATCGATAGGCAGGGGTAATTTGGAATCTTTAAACTCTGCTCCGTACTCAAGGGCATTTGGGCTACTTTTGTCTTTATTGGAACCTCTCTGCTTATATTTATTTATTTATTTAACCAGATTTGTATACCACTTTATCCTTCAATCAAAGTGGTCAACAATACAACTAAAGGTTACAATACAATACAATGCCCTAACTTCATTCTTTTGGTAATATCCTTCAAGAATACATTGTTCCAAACCATACGCTCTTGGGTGACTGTTGGCTCTCCCCTATTATCTAATTTAAAAGCTGTTCTATCTCCATTTTAAAGGTTAATGCCAGCAGCCTGGTTCCATCCTAGTTAAGGTGAAGCTCATCCCTTCGGAAGAGCCCCTTCTTTTCCCAGAATGTTCCCCAGTTCCTAACAAATCCAAAACCCTCATCCTTGCACCATCGTCTCATCCACGCATTGAGACTCTGGAGCTCTGCCTGCCTTTTGGGTCCTGCGGGTGGAACAGGAAGCATTTCAGAGAACACTATCCTGAAAGTTCTGGGTTTCAACTTCCTACCTAAGAGCCTAAATTTAGTGTCCAGTACCTCCCTACCACATTTTCCTATGTCATTGATACCGACATGTACCAAGACAGCAGCACTATCTAAGACCTTGTCTAGGTGGAGCGTGAGGTCCACTACCTTCACACCAGGCAGGCATGTTACCAGGTGATCTTCACGTCCACCAGCCACCCAGCTATCTACATGCCTAATGATTGAATCACCAACTATAACAGCTGTCCTAACCCTTCCCTCATGGCCCTGGAGAAACTTCCTCAGTGCGAGAGGCTTTTACATCACCTGGAGGACAGGTCCTAGCTACAGGATCACTTCCTGCCACAACCAGAGTGATGCTCTCCTTTCTCGTGACCTCTCTCCTCCATGGCAACAGGGATGCTGCCAGACTGGATGTGGGACTTCAGGACTATATCCCTGTAGGTCTCGTCTATGTACCTCTCTGTCCTCCTTAGCTCCTCCAAGTCTGCTACTCTAGCCTCCAGAGATCGGACTCGTTCCCTGAGAGCAAAGAGCTCCTTGCACCTAGTGCACAGCTAAGACCTCTCACCAAATGGGAGAAAATCATACATGTGGCTCTCTAAGAAAAAGACTGGAAAGCCCCCATCTCGCTGCTGGCCTGCTGTCTGCATCTTAATTTGAAGGTTGTGTTTAGATATTTAAGTTCTTTACCTACTAAGGGTTGCTGGGGATACTTATACTAATAAAACTATGCCTAAAACATTTAACGTACTTTGTTCACCTGAAGCTTAATTAATCTCATGTCCTTAATGTATGCCTCATGAGGATAAACAGCTGCACTTGAGAGTGAATATGGCACCTCCTTAAGAGGTTTAAGCACCTATAAAGCTACGATTATCCCAGGGGTGGGTGAGTGTCGGGGAGGGAGGGAGGGAAAGACTTATTAAAAGCTGGCTGCTACACAGTACCCTGTCCTATTCTTCTAAGGTAATCTGTGACCAATTTCCAGGAGGAGTCCCACAGCCCTTGCTTGTATAGAGGGAGTCTTTAGTTCTAAATTTAACCAGAAGCTCTCTTCTGTGTTTTAAATTTAAACTGAAAACTCTTTGCTGCTACTAGGCCCTGACTGATTTAACAAATACACTGGGTTCACAGATTAATCAGCTTTAATCTAAAGAATTCCTTTTTCCCCAAGATTTAGAAAAATTCCCAGAAGTAAATACTTACAATTGCAGATCTCTCTCCAGAAGTAGCAGTCCTCCTTTTATAGTCCTTCAAGTAGGAAGGAAACTATGTCGAGTAAGGGAGAGGTCATGGAGAAGGGTAACAAAGATTTTATCATGAGTCATAGTAGGGCAGTCAAAATGGATGTTGAAATCCCCTAGCATGTTAAGATGAGGGTAGAGCAACACTGCTTCGGAAAGGGTAAGAAAGAGAGAATCCTTTAAGTGAGGGCGGAGAGTTGGAGGGGAGTAAATAAGGAGAAAATGAAGGAGTGGAGAGGATTGCAGGCAGAGAAGTAAGGCCTCAGGATAGTGAAGGACACACTTCAGAGAGGGAGAATGATGAGCAAAGGATAGCCACCACACTGCCACCACTGCGCCCCTTGCTGGGCACTGAGAAGGTAGAGTAACCCAGAGGAAAACAATGATTAAGGATGGGGTCCTCCCCATCCCTAAGCCATGTATCAACAAGAAAAAAACAGTCCAAGTGATGCTGAGCAGTAATGTCATGAACAAGGGCAGTTTTTGATCGGATAGATGTGCAATTTAGGAGGGCTAATTGAAGCAGAAGGTGGAGCCAGCTTGACCAGGTGGGGCAGAGGAAGTAAGAGGGCATTGAATAAGATTACTTACCGATCGCGAGACTGTGTGTGCAGAAGCACTAGTGGGATGGGGAGGGTGCCAGCCCCAATGCACTGGTATAGCTGCCATAACAGGGCTGCAGAAAATCAGCACAATTGAGAGAAGAGGGGGGAGCAGAACAATCCAACTGAGGACAGAGCTGGGGAGTGAGGCAGAGACAGGAGAAACCCGCGGGAAACAAGAAAAGGAGTTGGCGTTGGCAGCAGGACCATACCGAGCCCTGTGCGAGCGGTGCGGCCACACAGGGCGCAAAGACTTAAAGGGCACATTTCAGCTCTCTGCCGTAGCCTGCCACCGCCACTTTTTCGGCGGCAGGGAGCAGCAGAGAGATGAAATGCACCCCTTAAGTCTTCGTGCCGGCACATTAAGCAGGTCTGGTCTCTCCGGAGGGACGAGACCTGCTTAGCGTGCCAGCGACTTGCAGATCAGGCGCGCGCCCCCCCTCCCACACCCCCATAAAGTGTCTAAATGGAGGTGCGGGAGGGAGGGCGCATGCCCAATGTGCAAGTCGCACAGGGCACATTTCAGTCTCGGTACGGCCCTGGTTGGCATAATTCCCCAAGCAACTCACCTAAAGAGCAGGATCTCCTCCTTGGTTGTGCTCCTTTGGCACACACCCATGGTTCGCGCCACCGTGGCACAAAACGCTGCAGCAGACAGCTTTAAGTAGAGGGTCCCAATCACCTGTAGCAACTGGTCATATGTTCGGGCCGGGTGGAATTCAGTGAGGGGAAGGGAAGGAGCACTTTACTGAATGAGCAGTGTCTGTGAACAGAGGGAGGGGAAAAACATTCAGATAATAGCAGTAAGCACGGAGCAAAGCAAGGAAATTAGAAATACTGCAGCAGATAGCTTTAAGAAGAGGGTCTTAGAGTGATTCTTGAGGCCTCAGAGCTGCATTGGTGAACATAAGAGTTTCCAATTACCATGTCTGCTGCATACCTAACAGGGGCTATACATTTCAAGAAAGATACAGTACATAAGCTCCACGAACTGAACAATGGCTGGGAAAACTTGTATCGCTAAAGCTGTTGCCCCCGTTACAGCTTCTGCATCTGTCCAGACAGAGGTCCCAATGCCAGTTGAAGGACCGGTTCCATGTGCAGGGTCCCTGCATGTTGAAGCTCTCAGGAAACATGTGGAGGAACTCAGAGAGGAGGTAGAGAGGCTGAGGAGCATTCAAGACAGTGAGAAGTACATTAATGAGATGCTTCTTGCAACATCCAAGCTCTCCAGCAGAGGAGAAGATGAGTGCCTACAGAATGACGAAGGTTGCCTGCAGAATCACCAATCCAACTTCTCCAGCCCTTGAACAGAAGAACCATTATGCAACCCTGGAAGTGGAGGAGGTGAAACCATCCCTGGAAAAGGAAGAACCAGATCTCAAGTACCCCAAAGTTGCAGAATCAGTGACCACAAGGAAGCGAAGGGTAGTGGTGGTTGATGACTCTCTTCTGAGGGGTACTGAGGCGTCCATCTGCCGACCAGACTTGATGTCCAGAGAGGTATGCTGTCTGCCAGGTGCCAAAATCTGAGAAGTTACGGAGAGTTTGCTGAGACTCATCAAGCCCACTGACTATTACCCAATGTTGCTAATCCATGTTGGCACAAATGATACTGCCAGGTATCCCTCTGAGCATATCAAAAGTGACTTCATGGCTCTAGGACAGAGGGTGAAGCAGATAGGTGCACAGGTGGTGTTCTCTTCAATCCTTCCTGTTCAGGGTAAAGGCCAAGGCAGAGAAGCTCGCATCCTAGAGATGAATGCATGGCTGTGTGTATGGTGTCATCAAGAGCATTTTGGTTTCCTGGACCATGGGATGCTGTTCCAAGGGTTGCAGAGCAGAGATGGCGTCCATCTGTCCAAGAAAGGTCGACATGTCTTCAGTAGCAGACTGGCTTATCTACTGAAGAGGGCTTTAAACTAGATTCGTTGGGGATGGGTGAAGATAACCCCCAGGTAAGTGAAAGTCCCCAGGTAAGTGAGACATTAAATACCTTTATGGAAATGGGTAAAAGGGACAACATATGGAAAGCAGTATGTATAAATGCCCGTAGCATGGGAAATAAGATCCCAGATGTTGAATCTTTAATGGGAGTAGCTGACTTGGATTTAGTGGTAGTTACAGAAACATGGTTCACAGAAAACCATGACTGGGATGTAACTATACCAGGCTATACTTTATTCAGAAAGGACAGGGTAGGAAGAAAGGGAGGAGGAGTAACAGTATATGTAAAAAATAATATTAAAGCTTTGGAATTACAGAGCTTAAAAGAGAGAGAGGAGGCACTGTGGGTTAAACTAGAAAGAAGGAAAGAGAAATCTATTTGCATTGGCATAATATACAGACCTCCCTCACAAGAGGAAGAGGTGGATGGAGAGTTAATTGAAGACATACACAGCACTGCTAGGAATGGCGAAGTGCTTCTGATAGTGGATTTCAATATGCCAGATGTTGATTGGCACATTCCTGCTGCAGTATCATCTAGAAGTAAAGAGATCATGGATTCTCTAAAGGGAAAACTATTCAGGCAATTGGTAACAGACCCCACACGTGAAGGGGCCATACTGGACTTGGTGCTTACCAATGGTAAAAGTGTTTCTGATGTTATAGTGGGAGATCATTTTGCATCCAGTGATCAGCAGATGGTGTGGTTCAGTATTTAGACTAGGGTTGTTAGAATCCATTCAAAAGCAAAGGTCTTAGACTTTAGGAACACTAACTTTGCCAAGATTGGCCAATACCTCAGGGAGTTGTGAGCGGGATGGGAACAGCTGGGGGATGTAGAAAAACAGTGGGCAAAACTGAAAGTGGATATTTTAAGGGCAACCAACCTTTTTGTTAAAATGGTAAATAAAGGTAAAAGGAAAGGGAGACCGCTATGGTTTTCAAAAGAAGTAGCTGAAAAGGTGAAGAAAAAGAGGGAGGCCTTCATGAAATACAAGAGATCACAGAGAGAGGAAGACAGGCATCTATATTTGGAAAAACTTAGAGAAGCTAGCAAAGTAGTCAGGAAAGCAAAGATTCAAAAAGAGGAGGAAATAGCCAATGCTATAAAATGGGAGGATACAACATTTTTCAGATATGTTAGTGAGAAGAGGAAGGGAAAAAGTGGTATTGTCAGACTCAAGGGTGAAGGGGAGGAATATGTAGAAGCTGATGAGGATAAAACGGAATTGCTTAACAAATATTTCAGTTCTGTGTTCACAGATGAAGAACCAGGAACAGGACCTCAGAAAACACCCACAAACAGGAACAGAAGCGAGGGGCATCTTGAAGAATTTTCAGAAGACTGTGTTCGTGAGAAACTAGCTAAACTTAAAGTAGACAAAGCGATGGGACCGGATGGGATACACCCTAAAATACTGAGGGAACTTGGGGACGTTCTAGCATGGAAACATAGAAAAATGACGACAGAAAAAGACCACATGGCCTATCTAATCTGTCCTTCCATATCAACAACTACAACAGTTCCCTTTTTTTCATTAGAGATCCTCTGTGTTTGTCCCATGCTTTTTTGAAATCAGATACCGTCCTCATCTCTACCACCTCCATTGGGAGACTATTCCACGGATCCACCACTCTTTCCATAAAGAAATATTTCCGCATATCACTCTTGAATCTATCCCCTTTCACTCTCGTCCCATGTCCCCTCATAGCAGAACTTGCTTTCAATTGAAAGAGGCTCTCCCCCTGTGCATTTATGCCATGGAGGTATTTAAATGTCTCAGTCATATCACCTCTATCCCGCCTTTACTCTAAGGTGTACATATTAAGATCCTTAAGGCTATCCTCATATGCTTTATAATGAAGACCACTAACCATTTTGGTAGCCACCCTCTGTACTGACTCCATCCTATTTATAATCTTTTGCTTTGATTGCCTGACAAGTTCAACTGTTGTTTTCCTGATTTTGTTTTTCCAAGTTTAACACTGAAAGCAAGTATCCTGTTTTATGTGCTACCAAGCATATCTGTGTTGGGAGAAATAACCCCATAAATAAATATCTTATTGGCTTTACACTCAAGCACAACTAATTATTGTGAGCAGCTGTGTCTGGTGTGAATGGACTGCATTTCCCACAATCCCTTGCAAATCATATTGATATATGCACTTGCCAAGACTGTGAACATTCTCACCCAGGCAGCCGTCTGACAATATATATATATATATATATATATATATATATATATATATTACACATAACCACCCAGGAGCCCACTAAGTTCCCATATATAATGAAGTATCTCCCTGTGGGGTCGATTATATTGTCTGTAAACATTCAAATATGAGGGCCTTATGGAACAGGATCACTACACCTCCCTTCCTTCTTTTTGCGGGAACCCCAAACACCTTGCCCACCCAGTCTCTTTTCAATTTAGCATGCTCTAAAGCTGTTTGATGGGTCTCTTACAAGAGAGCAATATCACATTTATAGCAAGCTAGTGCTCAGAGGATCTTATAAAGCTTGATGGGGGAGCCCAAACACTGCATACATTCCAGGATAGGACCTTCAGCCTATTCCCCTTTGTTCAAGGCCTGACAGATGGTATACCATGAAAATAGCCCCCCCCCCCCCCCAAGCCTAGGGCTGCTCCTATAGCAGTTATCACCTTCTGAATGTAGGCTCTAGTACATCTTCTCTTTGGAATCCTGGAATCCAGTTAGGTATCTTTTTTTTTTTTTTATTATTTAAATTTTTATTGAAACTGTATCACACAATACAAAAGTAAGAATGCAGACATATCAACTATACAGCCATGATTAAACCAACCCCCCCTCCCCCCACCCCCCCCCCCTCCAGCCTGCGACTCCTACAATCACTCAAGATTCATTACAAACCAGTACTTCTCCAACATAAATATTTTTCCCAGATTTTTGAGAACTTTTTGGAACCATTATTCCTTAGGGCAGTGGCCTTACTAAGCAAGTAATTGGAGTCGAGGGAGGACAGCCATTCCCGCATCGAAGGCGGAGGAATTTGGCGCCACCGCCTCGCCACCAATATCCGAAATGTCACACACCCCACATTAACAAAGAAACTCTCTACCATTGTGAGGTTTGCTAGTCGAAGCCCCAACAAAGCCACAGCAGGGTCCGGCTCAATCAGTTTCCCCAAGATAGCCCCTAGCAGCCCAAACACCTCTTCCCACCGCTCCTTCACACTGGGACAGGACCACCAAACATGCATGTATGTCCCTGTTTCCCCACATTCCCGCCAGCACTTATCAGAATGACCTGCAAACATTACATGTAGTTTCTCAGGTGTGAGGTGCCATCTATACATTAATTTATAATTGTTCTCTATAAAACTAGCTGCTAGCATCCCCTTATATTTAGTCTGGAAAAGGCTGGACCATTCCTCCTCCTCCCATGTTATCCACAGGTCCTGCTCCCAAGCCTGCTGGTAGGGGTTGCAACCCCTTTCTCCCTCCATCATATTATAGAATACAGTTAACAGTTTCTTCGTTTGCCCCATCAAGAATAATGTCTCGATATCCGTCAGATCTCGTCGGAGCTCCGGTAGGATCTTATGATTCAAGTAGTGACAGAGTTGTTGATAGGGAAAACGATCAGTGGCTACTAAGCCAAATTGCTGTTGCAGGGTCGAGAAAGTCTTAATCTCCAAGCCCTGCAGGAGCTGTCCAATGTGGGTCAACCCCTTCTTTGCCCAGTTCAAAAACACACTACTGCCCACTGCAGGCAGGAAATCAGGATTATCAACTATAGGTATCAAGCGAGACACCTCCTCATTGCCCAACCACTTTCGTCGCCATCTATGCCAGAGGTGTAGCGTTCTCTGAACATAGGGGTTGCACTCTCGCACCCCCAGGTGCCTCGCTCGTGGCAGCCAGATCCACTCAGATAATTTCCCCACCCTTAAGTCATCCGCCTCCATACGTACCCACTCCTTACCATCATCCGCCCCCCATGCCACTATTGCACTTAGCTGTGCTGCTTCCATATATCGGTTCAAATCCGGAATGGCCATTCCCCCGTTACGTCTGCTCTTAGTAAGCAAAGACCACGCGATGCGGTTGCTTTCCCCCCCCCCCCAATAAACCGGATAATAAGCCGTTGTATCTTCCCCAGGTAGGGCCTAGGCATCCCCACCGGCAGCGCCCGAAATAAATATAACCACTGGGGCAAGATCACCATCTTAATGGCCGAAATCCGCCCCAGCCAGGATAGTTTTTTACATTCCCAGAACTCCAGTGTCCTCCGCATTTTCTGTTCCAGCTCCCCAAAATTCACTCTGCCTAAATCCCATTCATTGGCCATTAAATAGATCCCCAGATATTTCACCCGCGTTTTTGCCCATTTAAACGGTAGCTTCTGCTGCAGTACATGCTGGGTGCGGGCATCAGAAGATATATTCAAAATCTCTGATTTTGTAGCATTTATTTTAAAGCCGGAAACTTTGCCAAAATCTAACAAAATCTGATACAGCCCTTCCATGGACTGCAGAGGCTCCGTCACCAGAAAAAGCAGATCATCTGCAAATAGTGAGATTTTACTTTCCCATGTCCTCCCCTTGATCCCCTTCACATCTGGGCACTCCCGCACCCGCTGAGCCAGAGGTTCCATTGATAGCACAAAGAGCAGAGGTGATAACGGGCAGCCTTGGCGCGTCCCTCTCCCTAATTCAAAGGCGTCTGAGTAAGCCCCATTTACCCGGATCCGTGCTAGGGGACTGGAGTAAATGGCTTTCACCCAGCTTAAATATCCCTCTCCCAGGCCCATTAAGTCCAATACCTGCATCAAGTAAGGCAAGGACACCCGGTCAAATGCTTTCTCTGCATCGATGGTTAATAAGACCAATTGTGTTCCTGCCATCTTTCCCCTCCAAATCGAGTTTAACACTTTCCGGATATTATCAGTGGTCTGTCTACCTGGTACAAAACCCCCCTGATTCTCATGTACTAAACGGGGCATGAAGGGTAGCAACCTGTTAGCCAACATTTTGGTAAATATTTTAAAATCGGAGCCCCACAGCGAGATAGGTCTATAGGAGCCACATAGAGTGGAGTCCTTCCCCTCCTTGGGCAGCAGTGTAACCCCAGCTGTTCGGAGGGTATCAGGAAGCCTGCCCCCCTCTCGGAAGGAATTGAACAGTCGGGCCAGAAGACCACTCAACTCCTCTCTAAAGGTTTTATAAAATTGATTAGTGTAGCCATCCATCCCTGGTGCTTTATGCGCAGGTAGGGATCTAATCACTGCAGCTACTTCGGCCGCTGTAATTGGCCTCGACAATACTTCAGCATCAGCTGGCGAAAGCTTGGGCAGCTGCATTTGTAAGTATTGAGCGCGGTCCGCCTGCGACCCAGACTCCTCCGCCCTATATAACTGTTGGTAGAACTTTACAAATTGCTCTCGGATCTGTTCCCCGTCCCTAATTTCTCTCCCCGCTGTATCACGGATTTTAGTTATCAAATTCCGCTTCTGATGCCTTTTCAACTGGTGTGCCAACCACCTAGTGGGTTTATTACCAAACTCAAAGAAAGTTTGCCTCAATTGATCTTGCGCAAATTTAATCTCACCCAATTCAATTTCCCCTAATTCCCTCTTCGCTTCCCGCAGGTCACATAGCCCCTGAACATCAATCTCCCCCCTTTGATGGCGCTCTTCCCCTTCCCGAATCCGTTGCCTCAAGGCAAGTTTCCGCTCCTCTTTAGTCTTTTTCACATGCGTTCCGAGGGAGATCAATTCGCCCCTCACCACCACTTTCAAGCACTCCCAGAGGGTCTCTACCTTGCAATCCCCCCTGTCATTGACATCTAAATATGTGGCTATGGCAGCCGAAACTTTCTGTCGTATCTCTAGGTTCTCCAAGAGGGCCTCATTCAACAGCCAGTTACGCTGTACCCTCTGTTCCTGGCCCACCCTCACATCTACCCATACTGGTGCGTGGTCCGTCCACGTCCTCTCCCCAATTTCACAATCTAACACATTAGCCAGCAAAGTAGCGGAGGCCCAGATCATATCTATCCTAGAAAAGGAGTTATGTACGGGAGAGAAAAATGTGTATACCCTCTTTCGACCCCGCAGCTCTCGCCAAGTGTCCTTAATACCCAGGGACCTACTCATTACCTTGAGCCGTCTTCTATCTTTTGCATTACCCCCCCCCCCCTGAGTTGTCCAGCTGAGGGTTAACAGTCAAATTGAAATCTCCCCCATAATCACTTCCCCCACAGCGAACTTTTCCACCAAAGTGGTTAAACTTTCATAGAACTTACCCTGGGCGGTTAGGGCCATAAACATTTACCAGGGTGAACCACTTATCCCGAATCTGGAGATTAATAAGCAAAAAATGCCCCTCTTTGTCCCGTAGGACCTCCCCCAACGTGTATTGTAGGTGCTCATTAATCAGGATCCCCACCTCCCCTTTTTTTAGTTCCACTTTATTGGAAGCAAACCAGTGACTTGGGAACTGTCGGTGGTGTACCCTCCATTCATCCCCTCTTTTGAGGTGGGTTTCCTGGAGAAATATAACATCCCCTCTAAGCCGAACACATTCTTTAAACATCCGCTGCCGTTTAACCGGGGAGTTCAAACCCCTAACATTCAAGGTTAATACTCGTAACTTAGCCATATTCAGAACTATCTGGGTGTAAGGTAGCTATCATACTTGTGGCAGGATGGATTCCCCCTATCCCCAACCTCCTTCCCCCTCCTCCCCTCCCCACCGCCCCCCTCCCCTCCTCCCCCCTCCCCCCTCCCCTCCTCAGACACCACCTCCCACGTCTGCCCTGGATAGTAAGGCATGACAGACCAGACAGCTCCCCCCACTCTTCACACATTTACAATACTTGTTAAACTATTAACAATACTAGCAATTATCCCACCCAGTGCCCCGGCCCAGCTTCCACCAGAACAACCTGAGTAAAAAAACCACATCAGGCTCTTAGTGTCCTCAAAGTCAGCCCTTCTCCTCCGACTGTGTCCCTGGCTTCCTCTGCCTCCTGAGACGCTTCTCTCCCACAGGTGCCCGCCGCCATCTCTCCGCCACTGACGAGGACTGGCTAGACTTGCTCTGACCAGCTACTGTTCCTTCTGACCAGCCGGCCTGCTTCATAAAATGTTGTGCTTCTTTAACAGTCCGAATGTAAGAGGAAACTCCTTCCCTGGTAAATTGTAATCCAAACAGGTAAGTCCAGCGGTACTTGATCTGCTCTTCCCTCAACCGTTTAGTCAAGCCAGCCATCTCCCTCCTTTTCCGCATCGTGATGGCCGAAAGATCAGCATAGATCTCAATTTTCCGATTTTCCCATGTGATCTCCTCTGCTTTCCTTGCAGCATTCATTATCTCAGTTTTTGTAGCGTATTCATGGAAACAGGCTATAATGTCCCGCGGGCGCCCCTCTCTCTGTGGGCCCAGTGCTCTATGGGCTCTATCGATGTTCCAGCCCAACCCAGCACTCTCCACTCCGGCCTGGCCCAGGATCCATCTGCCCACCTGCTCCACCATTTTTACACAATCCTCCTTGCCATTGCTCTCCGGTACACCCCGGATGCGCAGGTTGGACCTTCTCGATCTATTCTCTAGATCTTCGATTTTTCGCCACATCTCCTCCTGCTCCCCCTCAAACTCTCCATATTTCGCTTGTACCTCTTTAAGCGCATTCTCCTGTTCTTCCACTTTATTCTCCACTTCCTCCAGCCTCTGCCCCACTTCGCGCACATCCATGCGCAATTCCTCCATCCATGTCTGTGCCTCGGTTTTGAAGTGGGCCAGGTCTTGTCGGAGCGAGGAAAACCACTCCTGTAGCTCCCTTTTCAGGCCTGCGATTTCTCTAGGCTGAGCTGCCTCTGTCGACGTATTCACTCCTTCAGGCATTATACTCGCCGGGCTCGCACATGGCGCCGCCATTTTATTCTTCCCCACAGGCCCTCCTGGAGTCGCTTTAAAGGCGAAAGCTTTCAGGTCCGCGGCACTCTTTTTTGCCCCTGCCATCCTCCAGGGCGCCCCGCCACTGCTCACTCCGGTTTCGTAACGTAGGCCAGGTTCAGGACACTTTTTAAAACAAGTATTTAGTCACCCTGCGACGGAGCTCCGTTTTCAGGCTGCCGTCTCTGTCTGTGACGTCATTTCCTCCTTCTGTTAGGTATCTTAAGACCATGCCAGGTATGTACTGGCACATAAGCTTGTTTTCGCATGTTTTCAGCAATTTCTTCAACTACTTGACCCTTGTCATCTATCTTCAAACAACAATTGGTTAAATTCAACTTACCACATACTCCTCCTTCAGCTGCTAACAAATAATCTAGTGCCAAGCGATTCTGATATATGGCAGTACGCATTTGTGTGCTTTGTCTGGCTAGGTGTAAGTGCTTGACTAGTCTCATTAGTAATTAGTTCAACCACTGCTTGTAAACGTATGATACGGTTGATCATATACACAGGGGTCCGGTATCCCCAAGTGCCATCTTGCTCCCAAGTGGCTGGTCCATAATAGGCAATAATTCTCTCAGGTGGCCAGTCTTCCCCTTCCCATCTCTCCCATTTGCCTATCTTCAAAGCTGCTCTTTTCTGTCTCTTGGTATAGACTGGGTAACCTAATTGTTCTCCATGCTCTGTGGGTAACAGAAAGAAAGAAGGTCGGATGGTTCCTAAGACACATGCCCCTCCCCAGTGAATAGGGAGTCGAGCGTATGCTCGGGTTCCACAGATCCAATACAAGCCAGGTGGGGCTTGCCAGGCATGAGGCTGGGCAAGGTTAGTCCATAAATCAGCAAGCTCAGGGAATTTTGATAATGGGTTGGTAGGTTCAGATGCATTAACTCCTGACCACCAGGATGTCTGTTTTGTGGTGTCATTATAAAACTTCTGACTAAGACAGACGAGCTGTCCTACCTTCAAGGTGAACTGGGGTCCAGTTCGAGCATAACACAGACGTCCAACTATTGGGTGTGCTAATACCCATTCACTGGTGGTCTTGTGCAGCTCTGTCTGATTGTAGGCTATTGAGTAATTCAGTTCTTGGGCCTCCCAAGGCCACTGATCACCCATCCTAGTTCCTCCGCAGAAGTAAAAGTCTGAAATATGGAGACTAGATACGACTGCTCCGGCTAGCTCTAAGAACAGATTTTGTGAAGGATGAGGGATATCAAATTTATTTACATGCATGGTTTCATAGAAAGTATTGTGTATATGGTATCGTGATGAAAGATGGGCCTGGGTATTCAATCTGATATATACAATGGTTCCAGGATCTGACCCAGAGCCTGCAATGCATAATCCAAATTTATACCCTTGTTTCCATGCACTGGGATTCATTATGTGTAATTCTAATGGGTTACAGGCACCCTTCTTACATTTTTCTGGATTCTTTAGAGAGGGCTTAAGTAGGGCTGCCATTCGATTATCCCTGGTATTCTCTACCATACCAGTCTTCCATGTAGCATAAAACACACATTCCCACTTTGGGCAATAGTAGTCTTTAACTGGTGCTGTGCTATATTCATTTGCTAAAACTGCCTGTACACGCCCCCCACCCGGTGGTTCCTTCTGGACACATATATTTATGATCATGATAATATGCTTTTTCCCAGTTAGCACAATGGGACCGACCATCCCTATTTATAGCATCGCAAGCATCAAAATACAAAACAGCACTCTTTGTAGGGTCAGTGAGTGGGGGTGTGGCATTAAGTAAAGCTCCATCTGCATCATCCCATCGTATTTCTAGAGTATAATAGGATGGATTCTGATGTGGGTTAAAACAAACTTTAGTATTTCCCTTAGTACAAACGTTCAATTCAGTGGTGTTGTATATACACCGGCTCACTGTACCAGTACAGGTATAGTAAGAATGATAAAGCAAGGTCTGAGTTACTTTCATTCCAGTTCGAGTGGAAGTAATGCAGGCAGTACATGGGGGTAAAGCAAGAGTAAGTTCAAATCCCCCCAGGCAGGCAACCAGGACAAAATAGAAACAAAGATGCATGTTGATTGTAGTCCGTCTGATTCTCCGCTGAAAAATCTTGACCTCGACGTCCACTGCCTCTTTGGCACAATGCTGACCCGTTTGCTAATGAAGCAATTCAACAGGTGTCAATGTTGATTGAAGATCCTCAAGTTGTCCGTTGTAGCCAACTTACCAATCGTAGCTGGCCTGAAGAAAGTCTGTGAGTACAAAGTTATTCAATGAAGAAACAAGTATTTTTGCTGTGTTGGAAACAGCAATCCTCTTCGAAAGACTTGTTAACTGTAGAACACTGTAGTTCATGAGTGTCCCAAAGGAGTTCTAGGTTGCTGGTTGCCGCCGCAGGGTAAGACGCAAAGGGATGTCAGGATGTGGTTCTGCTGTCCACTGGTCTTGATATGGGACTGCTGCCGGCTTGACTCTGCTATGATGAATCCAGGAGTTGATTTCTGCTACCTTTACTGCAGTTGGTGTAGACAGGATGACGGTATATGGTCCCTTCCAGTGCGGTTCCAGCGGTGTCTTCTTCCAATCTTTGATCCACACCGAGGTACCAGGCTTGTAGGGATGCAGGGGTTCCGTCAAATTGATAGGCAACTGGTCCTGTATCCACGTATGAAGAATCTGCAGAACAGAACTAAGAGCTAGAAGTTCTTGTCTGGTTATTTCTGAACCAATCTGTGGCAAACTACCTTTTACTCCCTGCACTATTGGTGGAGGTTTGCCATACATAACTTCATAAGGGGAAAATCCTGATGATTTCACAGGAGCTGAGCGTATTCTGAGTAAAGCTATTGGGAGAACCTGGGGCCACTTTAGGTGGTCTCCTGACATAGCTTGGACAGCTGGGATTTCAAAGTTCTATTCATTCGCTCAACTTTCCCTGAACTTTGGGGTCTGTATGCAGTGTGTAACTTCCACTGTATCTGTAAGGCACTTGCTAACTGCTGGGTAATTTGAGGTACAAATGAGGGTCCATTGTCTGACCCTATTACTGCTGGGATTCCAAATCTGGGGATAATTTCTCTTAACAAGACCTTGGTAACTTCTCGGGCTTTTTCAGTCCTGGTGGGGAAGGCCTCCACCCACCCAGAGAAGGTACAAACCAAAACCAATAAGTAACGGTATCCGCTAGCTTTTGGCATTTCGGTAAAGTCTACTTGCAGGTGGTGCATGGGGGTAACACCTCCTGACTGAACTCGGGGTGGTGGCGTGGGACCCTGTTTGGCATTATTCTTGGCACAAATTAGACACTGGCGGGCTACTGAGGCTGACAAGGCTCCCAACAGAGCAATACAAAAGTGTGGTTTGAGTGCTTTTTCCATAGCACTTTTCCCATAGTGTGTGGCTTGATGAAAAGCCTTGACGAAGGCTGGTCCCAATGATTCAGGGATCACTATCCGTCCTGGGGGTTGACTGCCCTCTGGTGGTGACAGCTCAATCCACCCATCTTTCAGTACTCCCTTTTCTTTATCACAGTAGTAGTCCAATTCTTTGGTGGTATATCGTGGCGTCCATAAATTAAGGGGTACAGGAAATAATACTGCTTGTACTGGTATGGCTTGCGATGAAATTTGGCCTGTCATGGCTGCTTTACGTGCTGAGGCATCAGCAAATCTGTTTCCTTGGGCAACTTCTCCTTTCCCTGTTTGGTGTCCTCGGCAGTGCATGACAGCAACACGTGTAGGGGCCCATACTGCATCTAGTAGCATCAATATTTCTGGGCCGTATTTGATTGACTTGCCTCCCGAGGTGATGAGCCCTCGTTCTTTGTAGAGAGCTCCATGTGCATGCAGAGTGGTGAAGGCATATTTTGAGTCTGTGTATACGTTCAACTGAAGTCCTGCACCCAATACTAGTGCTCTGGTGAGTGCTATCAATTCTGCTTTCTGGGCTGATGTGCCTGATGCAAGAGCTGATGATTCAACAACTTTCTCTCGGGTGACCACTGCGTACCCGGCATAGCGTCATCCATTAATGATGAGGCTGCTTCCATCCACAAAATAGGTCTGATCAGGATTTTCTAGGGGCACATCAGTCAGATCAGGCCGATTTGAAAATGCAGTATCCATGACTTCTATACAGTCATGCTCCAGAGGGCCTCTGCTGATTGGTATCAATGTGGCTGGGTTCAAGGCATGGCTCACTTCCAATTGTATTTGCGGATTTTCACATAGCATGCTCTGGTATTTCAGCATTCGAGAATTGGTGAGCCAATGGTTTGCTTTTTGTTCCATGAGGGCAAGTACTGCATGTGGTACTGTGACACGTAGACTCTGTCCTAAGGTGAGTTTGTCTGCTTCACTTACTAATAATGCTGTAGCTGCAACAGCTCTCAAACATGGTGGCCATCCTTTGGCTACCGTATCCAATTGTTTCGATAGGTATGCTACGGGTCGCTCCCAATGTCCTAATTTCTGAGTCAACATGCCTAGAGCGTTCCCTTGCATTTCATGTACAAATAGACGGAAAGGCTTGTGAACGTCTGGTAATCCAAGTGCTGGTGATTACATCAATTCTTCCTTCAGGGTTTTGAAAGCTGCGTCTTGTTCAGGTCCCCACTCTAGTGGCGACTTCTCTTCTCCTTTGGTGGCTTCATATAGGGGTTTAGCAATCTGAGCAAAGTTAAGTATCCATATTCGGCAGTACCCTGCTGCTCCCAGAAAGGCTCTGACTTGCTTTCTGGTAGTTGGGGTTGGGATACTGCATACGGCTTCTTTCCTCTCTCGTCCTAATTGTCGGCTTCCTTTAGTCAGGCGGAAGCCAAAATATCTTACTTCTTTTTGGCATAGCTGTGCCTTTGCTCTGGAAACTTTGTATCCAGCTTCATCCAATAGTTGCAAGAGGTCATTAGTGGCTTGTATACATTCACTTTCCGATATGGCAGCTACCAGTAGATCATCCACATATTGGAGAAGTACTCTTTTTCCAGGGGCCACAGGGTAGCTTGAAAGATCTTGGCTTAGTGCAGCACTAAAAATGGTGGGTGAGTTCTTGAATCCTTGAGGCAATCATGTCCAAGTAAGTTGGCCCCGTCTTCCTGAGACAGGGTCCTGCCCTTCAAAGGCAAACAGCAATTGGCTAATGGGGGCTAATCTTATGCAAAAGAATGCATCCTTCAAATCCAAAACAGTAAAGTAGGTAGCTTCAGCAGGAATCAGTCCTAAGAGTGTATAAGGATTTGGCACAACTGGATGTATGGTTTCAACTGCTTCATTCACTCTCCTTAGGTCTTGCACTGGGCGGTAGTCACCTGTCCCAGGCTTCTTCACTGGCAAGAGAGGAGTGTTCCATGGTGACTGACATACTTTAAGTAGGCCATACTCCAGTAGTCTCAACAAGTGGCGATGGATGCCTTCAATTGCTGCTCTTGGAAGTGGGTATTGTTTGACATGTACTGGTTCTGCACTAGGCTTGAGGTTCACAATTATTGGAGCTATATGTTTGGCTAGGCCTGGTGGGTTGCCCTCTGCCCATACTCCAGGAGGGGCTACAATACTTTTTAGAGTATGTTCGACATTGGTGTCAAGGATTGGCTCTGTACCATAATATCTCCACTCTTCTTCTCGGGGAACAGTAAGCACCATCAGTCCCACAGGTTTTGAATTTACTGTCATTTGCATTTCTCCTTTCTCAGTAAAGGATATTTGGGCCTGCAGTTTGGCTAGCATATCTCGTCCCAGTAGTGGCACTGGGCACTCGGGCATGTAAAGGAATTGGTGCGTTATTTGCTGTCCCCCTAAATTACATATGCGGTTTTGAAGAAAAGGCTTAGTGGCTTTGGTACCAGTTGCTCCCACAATGGTGACTGCTCTTGTAGAAAAAGGGGCTATTTGCTTATCTACTACAGAATGTTCTGCTCCAGTATCAACCATAAAGTCCATGAATTGGTCTCCTATTTGTATACTGGCCATAGGCTCCTGGAGACCTAAAGCGAATTCGGAGCCCGGTCTGTCCTAATCTGCTTCATCTAAATCGGAGGCCGTTGCTGCTGCAACTCCCTGTATGGCCTCCGCTCGTTCTCGTTGAAAATATTCTCGATTGGTTCCTCTGCGGTTCTGGGGTCGGCCTCTCTCTCTTTCCCTCCAAGGGGCGTTTTACCCTTCATTTTGAGAGGCGTCTTCGAGTTGCGGGCATGCACTTCTCCAATGTCCTTCTTCCCTGCAATAAGCGCATTGGTTCGCGCCTAGTGGGGGCCGGTTATCTCCTCGGCCCCGCCCTCTTCCTCTGCTCCTTCGACTAGGGACACCTCCCCTTTTCTGTTCAACTATGGCCGCAGCCAAAAAATCAGCTTTCTTCTTCATCCTTTGATCACTTTCTTTCTGTCTTTCATTATCACGATTCACACTTTATGAGCGACTTCCAGTAACTGAGTTGCATTCATGCCCGCAAACCCTTCTAATTTCTGTAGTTTACGTCTAATGTCTGGTTGGGACTGGTTTACAAAAGCAGCATTCACCATGCATAGGCTTCCTGGTGCATCTGGGTCATAGGGAGTATACATCCTGTATGCTTCAGATAATCTTTCATAGAATACTGCTGGGCTTTCATCTATGCCCTGAATAACTTCGGTCACTTTAGAGAGATTCATAGCTTTCTGACCCCCCTTTCGCAGACCTGCTCAGTCTGCTTTTCTCTGATCAGAGAAGAGCAGTGCTTTTTACAGTGCTCTGCTAGAGAAGTGGATATTTGTCTCCTGTGACACCTTGCTGTGAGTTCTAGCTGTTTATTAATTATTTATTGTTTGTCTAACTGTTTATTTAATTATTTATTGTTTGTCTTAGTGGTGTGCTAGTTCAGCCTTCTCAGCCATAACTTACCTTGCCTCTCTCAACTAACTGGGTTTTGTGTGGTAGCCAGGTTAACTGTTCATTTTAAATTAAATCTCTCTCCCCAGAACCTGCTGTGTGTTAAACCTTTTTTCCTGTCCTAGCCTGCCTGAGTGAATCCTCCCCCTCCCCCCCCCCCCGCTGAGGTATTGTGTAGCCTTCTTCCTGTTTCCTCCACGTATGCATAGTCTCTTTTAGTCTGCTTTTCTCTGATCAGAGAAGAGCAGTGCTTTTTACAGTGCTCTGCTAGAGAAGTGGATATTTGTCTCCTGTGACACCTTGCTGTGAGTTCTAGCTGTTTATTAATTATTTATTGTTTGTCTAACTGTTTATTTAATTATTTATTGTTTGTCTTAGTGGTGTGCTAGTTCAGCCTTCTCAGCTATAACTTACCTTGCCTCTCTCAACTAACTGGGCTTTGTGTGGTAGCCAGGTTAACTGTTCATTTTAAATTAAATCTCTCTCCCCAGAACCTGCTGTGTGTTAAACTTCTTTTCCTGTCCTAGCCTGCCTGAGTGAATCCTCCCCTCCCCCCCCCCGCTGAGGTATTGTGTAGCCTTCTTCCTGTTTCCTCCACGTGTGCATAGTCTGTTTTAGTCTGCTTTTCTCTGATCAGAGAAGAGCAGTACTTTTTACAGTGCTCTGCTAGAGAAGTGGATATTTGTCTCCTGTGACACCTTGCTGTGAGTTCTAGCTGTTTATTAATTATTTATTGTTTGTCTAACTGTTTATTTAATTATTTATTGTTTGTCTTAGTGGTGTGCTAGTTCAGCCTTCTCAGCTATAACTTACCTTGCCTCTCTCAACTAACTGGGCTTTGTGTGGTACCCCCTTCCCCCCTGCTGAGGGTTCAGGACAGGGTACCTTGTAACTGCCCTCTTTAATAGGACTTATCTCCCTCCCTCCCTCCCCAGCACCCACCCACCCCTGGGGTAATTGTAGTTTTATAGGTACTTGCACATCTTAGAGGAAAGGGGCTGCTCTCAGGTGCAGCTCGTTATCCAAACCAGTCATACACAGAGGACCTGAGATTAATTACTTAAGCTTCAGGTACACAAGGTGTATTAGGGGTATTAGATACACTTTTATTGTATAAGCATCCACACCAATCCTTATTATATACAGAATTTAAAAGACCTAAACACAAGCTTTAAACTAAGATGCAGACAGAAGTCCAGCAATGAGATGGGGGTTCTCCGGTCTTTTGCATTGAGTGTCACATGTATGATTTTCTCCCAGTTGGTGAGAGGTCTTACGTATGCACTAAGTGCAAAGAACTCTTTGCTCTCAGGGAACGAGTCTGTTCTCTAGAGGCTAGAGTAGCAGACCTGGAAGACATAAGAAAGACAGAGAAGTACATGGACGAGACCTACAGTTTGTTCAATGTAAACCGCACTGATGCAGAATAGCGCGGTATATAAGAGAATGTAAATAAATAAATAAATAAATAAAATATAGTCCTGAAGTCCCACCTCCAGTCTGGCAGCATCCCTGTTGCCATGGAGGAGAGAGGTCACGTGACAGGAGAGCATCACCCTGGTGTGGCAGGAAGTGATCCTGTAACTAGGACCTGTCCTCCAGGTGATGTAAAACCCTCTCGCACCGAGGGCGTTTCTCCAGGGCCATGTCCCCATGAGGGGAGGGTCAGGACAGCTGTTATAGTTGGTGATTCAATCATTAGGAATGTAGATAGCTGGGTGGCTGGTGGACGTGAGGATCGCCTGGTAACATGCCTGCCTGGTGCGAAGGTAGCGGACCTCACGCACCGCCTAGATAGGATCATAGATAGTGCTGGGGAGGAGTCTGCTGTCTTGGTACATGTTGGTACCAATGACATAGGAAAATGTGGTAGGGATGTTCTGGAGGCTAAATTTAAGCTTTTAGGTAGGAAGTTGAAATCCAGAAATTCCAGGATAGCGTTCTCCGAAATGCTTCCTGTTCCACGTGCAGGACCCAAAAGACAGGCAGAGCTCCGGAGTCTCAATGCGTGGATGAGACAATGGTGCAAGGATGAGGGTTTTGGATTTGTTAGGAACTGGGGAACATTCTGGGGAAAGGGGGGGCTCTTCCGAAGGGATGGGCTTCACCTTAATCAGGATGGGACCAGACTGCTGGCATTAACCTTTAAAAAAGAGATAGAGAAGCTTTTAAACTAGAAATTAGGGGAAAGCCGACAGTCACCCAGGAGTGCATGGTTCGGACAAAGGTATCCTTGAAGGATACTACCAAAAGCAGTGAGGTTCCAAAAGGGAGTATAGTAGCCCAAATGCCCTTGAGTAAGGAGTAGACAGAGCATAAAGATTCCAAATTACCCCTGCCTACCAATAGCCAGATTAATATGAATAAAATACAGTATCTAAAATGCTTGTATGCCAATGCTAGAAGTCTAAACAATAAGATGGGAGAGTTAGAATATATAGCACTAAATGAGAGGTTAGATATGATTGCACTCTCAGAGACATGGTGGAAGGAGGATAACCAGTGGGACACTGTGATACCTGGATACACACTATATCGTAATGATAGAGCTGATCAAATTGGTGGAGGGGTTGCGCTCTATGTTAGAGAGGGCATTGAGTCAGAAAGGATTAAAGTTTTGCAGGGAACAAAATTTGCTGTAGAATCTCTATGGATTGAAATTCCATTTATAAAGGGGAAGGTGATGGTAGTTGGAGTATACTATCGACCGCCTGGCCAGAATGAACAAATGGATGATGAAATGCTCAAAGAAATCAAGGAAGCTAACAAATGACACAACAGAGTAGTAATAATGGGTGATTTCAGTTACCCCGGTATCGACTGGGTCAGTGTCACAGCAGGACAAGCTAAAGAGATAAAGTTTCTAGATGGAATAAATGACAGCTTCTTGGAGCAGCTGGTTCATGAACCGACCAGAGGGGAAGCCATACTGGACCTAGTTCTTAGTGGAACGCCAGATCTGGTGCAAGAAATAAGGGTGTTGGGACCACTTGGCAATAGTGATCATAGTATGATCATGTTTGATTTAATTAGTGGAGGACAGATAGTAAAGGCATCCACAGTACTACCTTTTAACTTTCAAAAGGGAGACTATGATAGAATGAGGAATATAGTTAGGAAAAAACTAAAAGGAGCGGTTCCAAAGGTTAAAGACTTACAGCAAGCTTGGGTGTTATTTAAAAATATTATCCTCAAAGCCCAGACCAGCTGTATTCCACGCATTAGGAAAAGTGGAAGAAAGAAAGTCCAAAAAACTGCCAGCATGGTTTAAAGGTGAGGTCAGAGAGGCTGTTGCTGCCAAAAAAG
Organism: Ichthyophis bannanicus; assembly: GCA_033557465.1. Classification (NCBI taxonomy): domain Eukaryota; kingdom Metazoa; phylum Chordata; class Amphibia; order Gymnophiona; family Ichthyophiidae; genus Ichthyophis; species Ichthyophis bannanicus. The sequence goes on from CM066031.1 coordinate 957,916,709, forward strand.
CAACCTTCAGGAAATGGAAAAAAGAGCCAAATGATGAAACTGGAAACAGCACAAGCACTGGCAAGTTAAATGCAAAGCATTGATAAGGCAGGCAAAGCGGGAATTTGAGAAGAAACTTGCTACGGAAGCAAAAACACGAAATAAAGACTTTTTCAAGTACATTCGTAGCAAAAGGCCTGTGAGAGAGTCAATTGGACCATTAGATGATAGAGGGGTAAAAGGGGCAGTAAGAGGAAACAAGGCTATAGCAGAGAGACTGAATGAATTCTTTGCTTCGGTCTTTACTGAGGAAGATGTAGGGATGTTACCCAAGACTGAAGTGGTATTTAAAGGTGATACTGCAGAGGAATTGAGAGAAATATCGCTACACCGGGAAGATATATTACAACTATTTGATAAACTGAATAATAGCAAATCACCTGGACCAGATGGTATACATCCCAGAGTGTTGAAAGAACTGAAATATGAGATTGCAGACCTGCTATTGGTAATCTGTGAACTTTCATTAAAATCATCTGTAATACCTGAAGATTGGAGGGTCGCCAACGTAACACCAATCTTTAAAAAGGGTTCCAGGGGTGACCCAGGAAATTACAGACCGGTGAGCCTGACGTCAGTACCAGGGAAAATGGTAGAAACCATCATAAAGAACAAAATTACACAGCATGTAGATAGTCATGGCCTAATGGGAGACAGCCAACATGGCTTTAGACAATGAAGATCTTGTCTTACTAATCTGATATGTTTTTTGAAGGTGTGCATAAACAGGTAGACAAAGGTGAGTCGGTTGATATAGTGTATCTGGACTTTCAGAAAGCTTTTGACAAAGTCCCCCATCAGAGACTTTTGGCGAAGCTAAAAAGTCATGGGATAGGAGGCAGTGTACTATTGTGGATCGGGAACTGGTTAAAAGATAGAAAGCAGAGGGTAGGGCTAAATGGCCAATATTCCCAATGGAAAAAGGTGAATAGTGGAGTACCCCAGGGATCTGTACTGGGTCCGCTGCTTTTTGACATATTCATAAATGACCTGGAAAAGGGAATAACTAGTGAGGTTATCAAATTTGCAGATGACACAAAACTGTTTTAAGTTGTTAAAACCCAAGAGGATTGTGGAAAACTGCAGGAGGATCTGGATAAATTGGAAGACTGGGCATCCAAATGGCAGATGAAATTTAATGTGGACAAGTGCAAAGTTATGCACCTAGGAAAGAACAACCCACACTATAGTTACACGATGCAAGGCTCCACATTAGAAACCACCACCCAGGAAAAAGATTTAGGAGTCATCGTGGATAACATGTTAAAACCCTCCACCCAGTGTGCAGCGGCGGCCAAGAAAGCAAATAGAATGCTAGGTATCATAAGGAAAGGGATGGAGAATAAAACAAAGGATGTTATAATGCCTCTGTATCGCTCCATGGTACGACCGCACCTTGAATATTGTGTGCAATTCTGGTCACCGTATCTTAAAAAGGACATAGCGTTATTAGAAAAAGTACAGAGAAGAGCCACCAAATTGGTGAAGGGGATGGAAGGCTACTCCTATGAAGAGAGGCTAAGAAGGTTAGGGCTCTTTAGCCTGGAGAAGAGACGGCTGAGGGGAGATATGATAGAGGTCTATAAATTAATGAATGGAGTGGAACGGATAAACGTGGATCAATTGTTTACGCTATCAGAGTATAGAAAGACTAGGGGACATGTAATGAAGCTACAGGGTAAACTATTTAAGACAAATAAGAGAAAATATTTTTTCACTCAACGTGTAATCAAACTCTGGAATCTGTTACCGGAGGATGTAGTAAGGGCTGTTAGTATAGCTGGGTATAAAAAAGGTTTGGACAAGTTCCTAGAGGAAAGGTCCATAAACCACTATTAAAAAGGGACCCAGGATATCAATGCTTGACCCAGTACAAGCATTGTGGAACCTGTGTCTTTTGGGGATATTGCTAGGTACGTATGACCTAGATTGGCCACTGTTGGAAACAGGATACTGGGCTTGATGGACCTCGGTCTGACCCAGTATGGCATGTCTTATGTTCTTATGTTCTTATGATCTTGCATAAAGCCTTGGCGAAAGATCTGGATCCTCTATCGGTATTCGGATCCCACTGGGGGTCTTCATTAGGGAATTCTCTTTTAGCTGCTTCGCGATTGTCTATTCCTGCTCCTTCCCCTCCCTCTGCCAGGGGATTGTCTGCTAGCCAATCAATAGCTGCTCGCTTAATTCGTGTCCGCTCTCAGTAGTAAATAAAGTAGACAGGAGCTGACGGCAATCTGACCAAGTGGGTTGGTGGGTCTCCATAATAGTATGCATTAATTCTGTTAACTCTTGGGGCTTGTCAGTGTAGGAAGCATAATGCAATTTCCAGTTCAGCAAATCAGTAGTGGAGAAAGGCACATATACTAGATTTAGGGGTCCCGCCACTATCTGGTCCTCCTCATTTCTTATGGGCATTCCTGGGACCTGCCGTAGTGGCATCAGTTTCTTGACAGGAGCTTTCTGTAGCTTAATAGAGACCTTCTTGACAGGGGCTTTCTGTCTCACAGTGCGTTTAGTCTGGGACGCTTCGCTTGTTACAGATGAGCTTGCACTGACAGTTGATTTTACGCTATCAGCCTCGCCCTGAGAGGACACTTCCTCTTCTTCTTGCTCTGACTCAGCCTTCTCCTCAGTCTCAGGCGAGTCAATATCCTCATCAAGAAGGGGATCATCTATCTGCACTTCTGGGGGTGGGTCCGGAGATGGGTCCCGCTGTCTCCGCGGTGCTGCTGCAGGACGCGGAGGTACTTTCACTGGGTGCTGGGCTCGGGGCTGTCTAGTTACAACTCCCGGGGACTCAGGATCTACAAGAACAGGTTTCTGACTAGGTTTCTCGACTGTCCCTGTCTTCTGGGTCGGGTCTGTTAATGCTAACATTATTCTGCACTGTTCTTCATAACAGCGCTGTGCCCAAGGGGGTGGGTTCTCACAAATACTTAACCAGGAGTCTATATAAGGATACTGGTTGGGGTGCGCTACTCGCACCTTCTGGTGAACTGACTGAATAATTCCTATGGTAAAGGTTCCCTCTCGGGGCCACATGGGGTCTAAGTCGGGCCACTCCCTAGTACACAAAATCTGTAATCGTGTTGCAGTCATTTTAACTCCATAATCTCCTGAATATCCTTTATTAAAATACTTAATCATACATTCTAACGGAGTGTGCCTGGTAGACCCCGCCCCTCCCATATCGATGTGTGCGCGCAACAACAAACAGAAGGGAAAAGGAGGGCGGACCGTGGGTGAGGGGTCCTCACGGCCCTAGAAACATTTAAGGGAAACAAATAACAAGACAAGACGACGGTCGCTTCCTCCTTTTTACGACCTGAACGCGGTCGCCCGGTCAGGAACTGCGTTACTCAGGAGTCCGCCTTCGCTTGGTCCGTGCTGCCAGACCTCTCACTCACACTTCATTCACACAATCATGCTAGCAACATATCCCAAAAACAGCCCAATCCTGTCTGTTCTGACTAGGCTATATCAAATTCCAAAATCAAAGTCAAAATCAAAAAGACGATAGTTTCACCCCGCGCATACACTATGCAGGGTTAGTCGGACCGTCTTGAGAGGTGATCAAGCTCTCTTACCAAATACCAAATTCCAAGTTTCAAAATTCAAACAGCAGTTCTGCTCTGACTCATCTGTCTAGACATATCAAAATCTATACTCACCGGATCCGGTCCCCGCTCCCGAGCAAGTGCATGAGTTGGACCTCGGACTCCCCTCACGGGTTCGAGGTGTTGGTTCTGTCCGGGTCCGGCACCCGCCGAGGCCTGGCCCAACTCCCTCCGATACAACTGGACCGGTGGCGCCTGGGAGCCGAGCCCACGTCGGGAGGGCACGATCCCGGCAGGACCAAACCTGTAGAGGCGGAAAGTCGTGGTATACTGTCCTGTATACCCTCTACTAACCACACTTCCCGGCCAACGCACCAAGAATATGTAGCAGCAGAGCGCAAACAATCCAATAATACCAGGAGTCTGTTCAGAAGGTCCAAATCATTTATTTGTGCACAAGACTCAAGCAGAATCACATTCAAAATGGCTGAGCAACAACTTTTATACTGTTCTTTCCCATTCTGGACATAGGCAAACTTTTCATTGGTCCCGGTAACCCTTCTTTCACCATCTATTGGTCCCGGTACCGTTACGTAGCTATCCAATGAGGTCCCTTGACTGGGCTCAGCACCTGTTTCCCCCCCTTACAGTCCCAATTACAATGGTCAGTTCTTCAACTTTGATACTTTTCTCCTCCAAGGTCGCTAACCAGCTGGAATATGTGGGAAAGCAGGGCACTGTAACCTTTCTCTCAACAGAGTTAATTAATTCCATAGAAGCTTCACACATCTTATCAGTTCCAATTAAAGCTGTTTACTGTCTTTTCTAAGTTTCGTTTCTGCTTAGCTATGTTCAGTTAAGCTGAGTTATGTTTCAATTCTATGGAGGCAATATTGGGGTGGGGGGGTTTCATTCCTCTGGGCCTAACCACAGGCTTCATTTACAGGTCAAGCTGCTTCAGCCTGTCTGTTTAGTTCAAGCAGCATGGATCATAGGTCTTCGCCTACCACAACAGAAGAAAGGAATTGAAGGCAGGAGGAAGGGGATGACTGATATGGCAGAAAAGGTGCTGGGACTAGTGACTGGATAAGGCACAGAGGAAAATAGATGATAGGTGGGGATGGGGTCAGTATGGGGGTGGAAATGGAGTGACAAGGAGTGAGTGAAAGTCAGGAAAGCAAAAGAAGCTGGGGGAAAGGGGAAAGACAGGGCATGGGAAAGCTAAGGAGAGGATTAGTAGACAGATGGGCTAGGAAGGAGTTGAGACCACTGTCTAAGACAGATGTAGGGAAGGAATGGAAAAAGATAGGAGAACAGAGAAAGACAGGAGACTGTAGAAGAGAGTTAGGAGGAAAGCAGAAAACAAAGGCTGGAACCAACACAACTGAAAAAAATAAAATATCCAGACGACAAAGGCAGAAAAAAGCATTTTATTTTTAATTTAGTAAATTGGAATATGTCAGCTTTGAGACATGTGCATGTCTAATGTCTTTGTATTTTGCTCAGTACAGGATAAAATGCTTTTCCGTTTCTATATCTTCAATATTGACTATATGTAGAGACTGATTTCTTATGGTTTCCAGTTCAATGTTTGTCTACATATTTCTTTTTCTAATTTGTGGTGCCTTGTTCTGTATCTGGTGAAGGTCTGCCCGAGTTTGCACATGTGGCTAGTGTGAGTGATATGTTAGTGCGTTGTTTCTGTGTAGAGATTCATGCCAGGAGGTGCCCTTTGCCGCCGCTGTCGCCTCAGTTGTTGTGTCGACTAGACTGTAAGTTCTGATGAGCAGGGACTGTCTCTTACATGTCTCTGTACAGTGCTGCATACGCCTTGTACCACTATACAAATGATTAGTAGTAGTAGTACTATCTGTCAACACCTGTCCAACACACAGCTTTAGCACACACCAGACCTGCATTGACAGATAGTGCCTTTTAGTAAAAGACCCCCTATGTATCTTTATAAAATGCCAGCACAAAGGCAGTCACAATCACAGCTAACATGTGGCTGCATATGTTTATATCACCTGGTGTAGATGTATGCAGCTGAAGCACAAGAGTCCAACCACAGAGAGACTCACACCCGCACCTTCGACAGCACCAGCCCGGAGCAAGTTGTAACTAAACGTAGTTTATTGTAATCAGGAGGGAACTCTGCAAAAACATAATCCACACCATATCGGACCACATACAGGATCAAAAGGTTGAGATTATGTGCATTACCGAATCATGGCTGACAGACACAGACAATGTCCTATTAAATCAACTCACCTCCTTAAACATGAACATCCACAACTGCCCCAGATTTCATAGGAAAGGCGGAGGAGCACTCATTTTATCTAACAAGCGACTAAACCCATCAATACCACATCAACCCCGCCAGTGAATATTATAATATTGGAGAATAAACAAATGACACTATATTTGATATACAGATCCCCAAACTCTGATCCGGAGGACCTATCAACTATACTAGAGATTGCATGCACTTTCTCTAGCAAAGGAAAGCCTCTAATTATATTAGGTGATTTCAACCTGAAATCAGCCCCTACAGCTCAAGCCTCAGCCTTCCTTGATGCATTAAAAACAATGGTCCTCCCCCAAATCATCGAAGCCCAAACACACACTGGAGGTAGTTCCCTAGATCTGGTATTCATACTCTCCTACCTTCACGCCAATACAACTTACATCCCCAACCAGGTAACCCCGGTACCTTGGTCTGATCACCACATGATCTCCTTCGAACTCCCTACGCATCTCCCTTTGACCAAACAACACACAGTCAACCAACATTGCTTCAGAGAATTTGACAAAGAAACTATACTTGACTCCATTCTACCCAAGCTCGACACCAATTCTACTGACTTTACATCAATAATAACGAATTGGAACAACACCATCACATCAATCGCATTTGACCCACAGAAAAAGACATCACCAAGATCAAACAAAGCACCATTGTACTCAGCCAACATAAGACAAGCTAAGCTCAACTTAAGACGGATAGAAAGACACTGGCGGAGAACCAGAAATCATCTCCAGGAATACAGAGAAAAACAGAGGGAATATAACAAACTCATACTAAACTGCAAGGAAGAATACCACACGAATAGCATCATAGATAGACCCTGCTTGAAAAAGGTAATAGTGTAAATACAATGTAGATAGTTTCCCCAGTTGTTTCCATGTTGATTTCCCTGTTTATTGTAAAGTTTACAACTCAGAATGCCTGTGTTGTATAGTTGACGTTGAATGTAAACCGCACTGATCTGAAAAGCGCGGTATAGAAGAACTGTTAAATAAATAAATAAATAAATAAATAAATCATGAAGTCCTTAAACTGCCCCAGAGAACTGTTCAAAATAGTAAAATCCCTCACTAAGTCTCCACAGAACCAAACGACTGGTGAAATATCACCAGATGAATTCTCATCTTATTTACAGAACAAACTCAGCTGCATATATCTCACACCAAGCCCAGCACACTCCCCAGCGACAACCCCCAGTATCACAAAAAACTGGTCTTCCTTCCACCTAATCACAGCGGAGAATTGCAGCAAACTCCTGATGACACTGAACACAACCACATCTCCACTGGACCCTTGTCCAACCTCCTGGATAAAGAAGACAGCACAAGAACCCACCCCTATTCTCTGTAAAATAGTAAACCTCTCCCTATCACAAGGATTCATGCCCCCCCCTACTAAAAACCTCCTCGATAAGACTTCACTTAAAAGGCAATTCACCTGACCCCAACTCACCATCCTCATACCGTCCCATCTCCAGCATAACCCTATTAGCAAAAATAATAGAAAAAAAATGTCCAAACACAACTGCAATACCACATTGACTCAACTGCTCCTCTGGATTCACAATGACATGGATTCCGGCAGTTCCACGGGGTAGAAACACTTTTAACCTCCCTAACCAACACAATACTCAAAGGAATCGAAAACTTCAGACTTGGATACATACTTATATTTATAGATATAACAGTTACATTGACTCAATAAACCATGGGGCTTGTTTACAAAGCCGCGGTAGCGGTTCGCGGTCGTTATCGGAGCCGCGGCCCCATTGAAATCAATGGGGTCGCGGCTCCGATAACGATCGCGAACCGCTACCGCAGCTTTGTAAACAAGCCCCCATGTCACACTCCTTGACAGACTGAAAGAAATAGGAATCACTGGCATACCCCTGTCATGGTTCCGCTCTTACTTAACTGGCCGACAAACCCAAGTCAAAATCAAGAACAAAACCACCAGACCATTCACACTGCACCAAGGAGCTCCACAGGGCTCTGCACTATCTGCCCTCTTATTGAATATATATGTACAATCTGTTTGCAAAGTTGTAAGAGACCTGAAGATACACTATCACCTTTAAGCGGATGACCTGATGATTTATGCTCCATTTGACACCAGAAACCTCCACCATCACTTCTTGCATGACAACAATAACAAACTGGCTGGAACAACACAACCTTACAATCAACTATAACAAATCAGAAGCCCTCACAATTACACGAGACTCCGCTTATACCACACCAGATAACCTACTAATAGACTCTCGTTCAATCCTTGTGAAAAAGGAAGTAAAGTACCTGGAAGTAACACTAGACCAAAGGCTCAACCTTCAAGCTCATATTAAGAAAACTATATCTACTGCGTACTACAAGATGAAGACCCTACAAAACTTTGACCTCTACTAGATCATAACCACGTTCGCAACATATGTCAGGCAATAATCACTCCAATCCTAGATTATTGCAACTAAATACTCCAACGACTATCCAAAAGAACAACCCAGCCCTTACAACTAGCACAAAACACTGCAGCATGATTAATCACCAGATCCAAAAGGCAAGACCACATCACTCCAATCCTAAAATCCCTTCACTACCTACCCATACAATCCTGAATAAAGTACAAATCAATAATGATGGCCTTCAAGACCATGAAAAACCAGTCTGCTGACTGCTTAAACAATAATCCAGAAGATGCCAGGCATTCGGACAAGGAGGACACAACATCAAAACACTCTGTCAACTACGTCCATCAAGAGCAATACCTCACAAACAGCACTCCAAAGAGAAAAATAGAAACATAGAAAAATGATAACAAAAAAAGACCACATGTTCTATCTAGTCTGTCCTAACAAAGAAACAACTACAACAGTCCCCTTTTTTTCCTTTAGCGATCCTCTGTGTTTGTCCCATGATTTTTTTTAATTCAGATACTGTCCTCATCTCTACCACCTCCACTGGGAGACTATTCCACGGATCCACCACTTTTTCCGTAAAGAAATATTTCCACGTATCACTCCTGAATCTATCCCCTTTCACCCACATCCCATGTCCCCTCATAGCAGTACTTGCATTCAATTAAAAGAGGCTCTCCCCCTGTGCATTTATGCCACAGAGGTATTTAAATGTCTCAATCATATCACCTCTATCCTGCCTTTCCTCTAATGTGTACATATTAAGATCCTTAAGTCTGTCCACATATGCTTTATACCTTCTCTTCCCCCCTGATTTTGCAGCGCTCTCTCCTGACTCCTAGGTCTCCTTTTGGAATACTACACTCGCCACTGCTCTAGATAATCTGGCTCCTCTCTCAGCTACTGCTTGGGCTACTAGTGTCGCCTGTTCCCCTTGGTTCCATCCAGGCCTGCGTCTTCAGCGGACTCAACTTCGGCAAGTGGAACGTCAATGGGCCAAACATCCTACACCTGAAGCACTTCGCCGTTTTAAGCAACTCTACTCCCTTTATCGCGCGGCGATTCAATCCGCCAAGCGTGCCTTTTATACCACCCAAATCTCTGAGGCTGCAGATTCCTCGAAACGACTTTTTTCCATCCTACGCCATCTTTCTTCTACCGGTTCTGCTCACAATCAGTCCAGTAAAGCTCCAGCTCCTCAACTTTTGGCCACTTTCTTTTCAAAGAAAATCTCGGATTTGCGTTCCTCTTTCCTGACTCCAGCCTCATCTCCATTATCCTCTCCCCACTCTCCTTCTGTAGCTATACCCTCTGCTGGGATGTCAAATCCCACCTTATTAGGATCACCCCCTTCCCCTCCAAATCGGGCGCTAGCGCATACATGGTCCTCTTTCTGTCCCATCACCTCTGCTGAGCTCCTACAAGTTCTCTCTAGCTCTCGGAAAACCACCTGTCAGCTTGACCCAATTCCCTCCCACTGGTTGGCTAAATCTACCTTGCAATTAGTGCCTATCATGATTACCATTCTTAATACTAGTTTTTCCACCGGCCACTTTCCACTCCTCTGGAAGTCTGCCATAGTTCGTCCTCTCTTGAAACAACCATCACTTGATCCCTCCGTACTTTCCCATTGGTGCCCTGTGTCAAACCTCCCCTTTCTGGCTAAACTACTTGAACGCTTTGCTTTTGCACAACTCAGTTCCCACGTTGAAGCTACTAACGCCTTACACCCACGCCAAGCAGGATTCCGCTCCGGGCATAGTACGGAAACCGTCCTTCTGGCGCTACTCAATGAACTCCACGTCGCCCATGACCGTGGAGATATTACCCTCATTGTCTCTCTCGACCTTTCTGCGGCATTTGATCTGATCGATCACCATATTCTTCTTTCTCGTCTGGCTGATCTGGGGTTACGTGGTGAGGTCTGGAAATGGTTCTCTTCTTTTCTCTCCAGCCGTTCTTTTACCGTCCACTCCAATAACCAGTGCTCTTCTCCATTCCCTCTTACCTGTGGTGTTCCCCAGGGTTCTGTTCTTTCTCCTCTTCTGTTTAATATTTTCCTCTCCCCCCTCCCTCTCTTGATCCAGCAATATGCGGTTTCATCATACATTTATGCCGATGATATCATTCTCTTGTATCATACTTCACCACTGAACCTTGACATCTCTCAGTTTAATCGATGCCTTACTCATATCGCTTCCTGGGTTTCCCTTAACCTTCTGCATCTCAATCCAGCAAAATCTACAGCTATGTGGGTCTCCCTGGGTGGCTCCTGTCCGACTGTTGCTCCTCAGATCGATCTCACTCCAATTCCGCTTGTCTCCTCCTTCCGCTACCTGGGGGTTACTCTGGACTCCACTCTTTCTTTCTCTGGTCACATTTCCACTCTCACCCGCCGGTCTTTCACAGTCCTACGACAAATTAGAGCTGTTCGGTCCATTCTCCCTTCTACTGCACTGATTACCCTTGTTTTGGCCTTGGTTATCAGCAGACTTGACTACTGCAATGTTTTCCTAGCTAACCTTCCTGCCACTCAACTCAAGCGCCTTCAGCTAATTCAGAATACGGCGGCTCGTCTTATCAATTTTTCCCATCGTTACGAGCATGTCACTCCCATCCTATTCCGCTTACATTGGTTGCCTCTCCGCTTTCGATTCCGTTATAAGTTTCTTATTCTAACACATAAAGCCATCTACACCTCTACTCCCCGTTATCTGGCTGATCTTATATCTCTGCACACACCTTACCGTCAACTCCGTTCCCTGCATGCTAATCTCCTGTCCTTACCCTCTCCATCACAAGCACACTTAGAACAGACCCGTCACTCCGCTTTCTTTTTTCTAGGCCCCTGCCTTTGGAATGCTTTGCCACCTTCCCTCCGACTAGAACCTTCATACACCAAATTTAAGGACCAACTGAAAACTCACCTGTTCCAACAAGCCTTTGACCTTCCCCCGGATGCCCCCCCCCCCCTTGAGTCTTTGCTTGTCTTTAGTGCTGTTGCCTGGTCCAGTCGTGTACTGTTGCCTCCCTTCTTGTTGTTTTGGCTTCCCTCCCTGTGCCTGTTGTCTGTCTTGAATCCTCTGTCTGATGTGTCTTTGTGCTCTTTTGCTGTTGTTGTACACTGTCCTTTTCTCCCTCTTTCCTATTTATAATTTGGCGTTCCTTTTCTCTAGCTTAGTGGCGTATTGCCTTTTATTGTACACCGCTCGAATGTCTTGACAAGAGCGGTCTATCAAATGACGTAATAAAGATAAAGATAATGAAGACCACTAACCATTTTAGTAGCCACCCTCTGTACTAACTCCATCCTGTTTATATCCTCTTGAAGGTGCGGTCTCCAGAATTGTATACAATACTCCAAATGAGGCCGCACCAAGGACTTATACAGAGGCACTATCACCTCCTTTTTTCTGTTAGGCATTCCTCTCGGTATGCACCCAAGCATCCTTTTAGCTTTTGCTGTCGCCTTTTTTTACCTGTTTAGCCACTTTAAGATCTTCAGACACAACCACACCTAGGTCCCGCTCTTCTTTAGTGGACAAAAGTACTTCACCCCTATACTATATTGCTCCCTTGGATTGCTGCAGCCCAAATGCATAACCTTGCATTTTTTAACATTAAATCCCAGCTGCCAAATTCTAGACCATTCTTCAAGCTTAGCTAGATCCCTCTTCATGTTATCTACACCTGCCTGGGTGTCTACTCTATTGCAGATTTTGGTATCATCCGCAAAGAGCCAAACCTTACCCTACAGCCCTTCCGCTATATCACTAACAAAGATGTTAAAAAGAATCGGACCAAGGACAGATCCCGGGGGCACACCACTGGTAACTTCCTTCTCCTAAAAGTGAGCTCCATTTACCTGTACCCTTTGTCTCCTCCCACTCAACTAATTTCTAACCCAAACAGTAAATTTAGGCTCTATCCCTAGGGTGCTCAGTTTGTTTATAAGTCGCCTGTGAGAATGGTGTCAAAGGCTTTTCTGAAATCTAAATACACCACATCTAGGGCTGTCCCTCGGTCCAACTCCCTGGTCACCCAGTTAAAGAAATAAATCAGATTTGTCTGACAAGACCTGCCTCTGGTGAATCCATGCTGCCTCGGATCCTGTAACACTTAAATCCGACCCTCTGGAACTTACTCACTCACCAATTAAGATCAGTTTAAGGCACCTCTGACTTTCGGAAAAAACTAAAAACACAACCGTTCACAGAATATTTCAGTACAACACTGGACCCACAGACCTAACTCACAAATACCCCTCCCAATCACCCTTCCACAACAGCAACTGCTACCTAAACTGAATACCCCATCTTAGACTTGTAAATAGTTGCTGTCGAAATGTTATATAATTCAACTTTGTGATGTAAAAAGTTCAGTGACAACTGTTCTATATAAAACTGTAATGCTTAATGTAAACCACCTTGATAACATGGAAAGGCGGTATAGAAGAAATGCTAAATAAGTAAATAAAATAAAATGGAGCCTGCCTGACGCGATATACATAGCACTTGTGTTACTGCACTGCTGCTGTGATCCCTGGCCCTATGGCAGTCTAGTCCCTGCTATGGCTGTTACTGCAGCATTTCTCTCTCTGCCTCTTTCTGCCTCCCTCCCCCCTGCAGTCACTGCTATCCACAAACGTCCGCTCAGCTGTCTCCTACCCTCGCACTGGTACTTCACTTCCAGGTTCAGGCTGGACTATGGCTGCAGGGGAATGCTATTTCTTATTCCAGGCTGCACATCAGGAGAGCCCTCCCCACCCCCAGCTAAAAACAAAACAAAACAGTTATTTCCCAACTGTTTTTAACACCACTGGAGCAATGCCTTTGCTGAAACACTGGGTCTAGACCAGAGGTTCCCAACTTTTTTTGGTTGTGCAGATCCCTTATTAATCTACAACAAGTGGGGAAAACATATAGAGCGTAGCTCAAACAATTCTTTCCAACTCTCTTCATATATATATAGATACATGTAGCTCTGTTTTGTAAGCTTATTTCTTTTGTGTATGTGTGTGTGTACCGCTATTTTGTTTGAGTATGTGCGTGTGTTTGTATGTATGCACATGTGTGTCAGTACATGTATGCTTATATAGGAATGTGGGAATGCTTGCGTGTGTGTCTGTGTGTAGGTGGGTGTGTTAGGATGTCTGTGTATTTACATTTGTCTTGCTCTGTGTGTCTGTGAGATGAGAGAGGACTGTTTGAACGGTGCAATTCCATAACTGCTTTGTTAAGAACATAAGATATGCCATACTGGGTCAGACCAAGGTCCATCAAGCCAGCTTCCTGTTTGTTACTGTAAATCAGTGTATGCTGCAGTTGTTGGAACTGCTTTGGCCACAGAAATGCATTGGTGCTTTTTTATTAGGGGCAGAGCTTAGTTTAGTCTTCATCTCCTACCATATGCAAGAAGTTCAGTTGTTCAGCACAGAAACGTCCGCCAGCTCACCTCTTCCCTTTCTGTAATTAGAACAACATGTCAGTGCTCTGCCCCCAGAGCCTTCATATTGGGTGACCTTTAACCACAGACTGTAACTAGAGCTGCTAGCCGTCTCACAGGCTGATGCAGTTACCTTGTGTTTGAGCCATGCGCTAAAGCTGAGTGTACAGTTTTCTAATGCAAGCTGAACCCAGAAACGTTACTCCCCAATAATGTAAAAACAAGTATGCAAATCAAGCTGTTTACCAAAACTGTGAACTAACATGGGAGAGTGTATACACATCCATGTCTGCATGCCAGACACATGCGATATGCACTAGCAGCAGCTAGTCGGCACTGGGCCTCAGCACGAGCCGGAGGCTTAAGATAAGCCCTGCAGGGCGGTTTGAAACCATTGCTGCCGCTGCAAGTCCCAGAGAGGACGGGGCGGGAGCTGGGAGTGTGTGCAACCTTGGGGTCATCTTTGACTCCTCCCTCTCCTTTTCCATACATATCCAACAGATAGCTAAAACCTGTCGTTTCTTTCTCTACAATATTAACAAAATTTGCCCCTTCCTTTCTGAACACACTACTAAAACATTTATCCACTCTTTAATCACCTCCTGTCTCGACTATTGTAACCTCCTCTTTGCTAGTTTCCCTAGGATCACTTTTCTCCCCTTCAATCTGTTCAGAACTCAGCTGCAAAGCTAATCTTCTGCCAGCCCCGATATACTCATATAACTCCTCTTCTCAAGTCACTTCATTGGCTCCCCTTCCATTTCGGTATCCAATTCAAATTTCTCCTTCTGACCTATAAATGCATTCATTCTACTGCTCCTCACTACCTTTCCTCTCCTCTCTCCTCTCCCTCTATACCCCTCCTCGCGAACTCCGCTCTTCCACTGGACTGCTTCTGTCTATGCCCTTTTCTTCCACTGCCAACTCCAGGCTCCGTTCCTTTCACCTTGCTGCTCCTTATGCCTGGAACAAACTACCGGAGTCTGTACGTCAGGCTTCATTTCTGCCCTTTCTCAAATCCATGCTGAAGGCTCACCTCTTTGAGGCTGCTTTTGGATCCCGATCCCTTGTTTTCCATGTGTCTCCTTACTCTTCCCTATTTGTACCCTTATTCTCATCTATTGTATTGTCTATCTTAAATATTTATTTATTTAAAGTTGTTTATATACTGCCTTTCTACTATTCAAGGCGGTTTACATAAAACTAACAATGGAACAGAGCAAAAGCAACTGTTTTACAGAGAACAAGAACATTCCATATTATTCAACTAGTGCAACAGTCAAAATGCTTATGATCAACACACAGTAACTTCAACTATATACGGGGGGAGGGATACTGTGGAATACGGATCTATGGATCACAATCTATGTGTGATGTAGGAATCGAAAATGAGTCTCTGGAGGTTGTGGTAGGTAGATATGATACTATGTCACACTTGACAGTGGATCCAGAATTGCGGTGATGTTAAAGTGTTCCAGGAATAGAAAGGTTTTGAATTTCTTCCTGAAGTCAAAAAGGTCAGACCATC
The DNA here is from genome assembly GCA_033557465.1 of Ichthyophis bannanicus. Classification (NCBI taxonomy): domain Eukaryota; kingdom Metazoa; phylum Chordata; class Amphibia; order Gymnophiona; family Ichthyophiidae; genus Ichthyophis; species Ichthyophis bannanicus. Next base: position 957,931,999 of record CM066031.1, read on the forward strand.
CTCTCAGATTCGGAGGGAGGGCATTCCAAGCAGTGGGGACAAAAAGGGAGAATGCATAGCATCATGTGGACTGCTTACTTTTGGTTTTTTGAGCTGGGATGGTTAGAAGGTTGAGAGAATCATGTCTTCGGAGTCTATCACCCTTGGGTTTTGAGAGAAAAGAGTGGAAGCTGCTGATTCATTATGTATAGCTTTATGAGTCATGATCAGTGCCTTGTACCTTACTCTTGCATAGATAGGAAGCAAGTGCAGGTGTTGTAGGAGAGGGGTGATATGTGCTTGTCTGGAGATTCTGTGAATTATCCTCGCTACCGTGTTTTGTGCCATTTAGAGAGGTCGTAGGGATTGTTTAGGGAGTCCATGGTAAATTATGCTGCAGTAGTCAAGTGTAGGGGTGGCTATGGCTTGACACGGTGCAAAATAAGTCAGAACTCAGTAGTGGGTGGAAGTTCTTCAATGTTCTCAGTTTATAGTGGATGGATTGGGCTGTTCTTTTTATTTGTGCTTGAAAGTTAAGATTCTGGTCGAGGATTTTGCCCAGATATTTGATTTCACTCTTTACGTTGATGGTGAAATCTTCAAGTACTAAGGACTGAAGAGGTAAGCTGCATCTGTGAATATGTGTAGTGCCTCTGTCTTTTCTTGATTAATGAAGAGGTTGTGCTTTTGGAGGCACTGTCTCACTTCAGCGAAGCATTTGAAGATATTGTTGGAGTCTGCTGCGGAAGTGTTGTATAGTGTGAAAAACATAATGTCGTCCACGTAGATCCAGTACTGAATCTTATGGTCTGTGAAGGTTTGGCATATGGGCAGGAGAAAGAGGTTAAATAAGAGGGCTGATAGGCTTGAATCTTTAGGTACTCTTTGTTGGACAATGGACAAGAGATATTGCAGCCAATTCGAACTTGTAGGAGCGTAACCAGCTTAGAGTGGTATCTTGGAGCTTAGATTGTAAGCTCTGACTAGCAGCGACTGTCTTTTATATGTATATGTGAAGGAATGTGTATGCCTTGTAGCGCTATATAAATAATTAATATTAGTAGTAGTAGTAGTAGTTCATCTAGGGTACCTCATCTTCTTGAACCAGCCCCGAGTAAGTGGAGTTCACTTTGAGGATAAGAATATTACCAGTGGTGTACTACTGGGATCCAAACTTAGTCCAATTCTTTTTAACACTTTTATAAGTGATATTTGAGAAGGGCTGTCGGGTAGGGTTTGTCTCTTTGCGGATAATACCAAAATCTGCAAGAGGGTAAACACTCAGGAAGGAGTACATAACATGAGGAGGAATCTAACAAAACTTGAAGAATGGTCAAGAATTGGCAGCTGAGATTTAATACTAAAAAAGTGCAGGGTCATGCATTTGTGCTACAAAAGTCCAAGGGAACGGTACAATATAAGGAGTGAAGTACTTCTGTTTGTGAAAGAAGAACGGGACTTGTTGGTGAGTTTCTGATGATCTTAGGGTAGTCAATTAGGCGGAAAAGGTGATGGCAAAAGCCATAAGGATTCTTGGGTGCATATGAATATTTACGAGGAACAAAGAGTTCTACCTGTCAACAACTCTACCAGTTAAAGATGCAGAATAAGTTGAATCATACACAAGATTCTCATAACCATCTTCAAAATAACACACAACTTAACTTCAGTTTAACTGCTGTCCATCTTGCACAAGACTCTAAACAATACAGCCAGGAGGCCCTGTACACAAAATACATACACCATACCACTGGGAAAAACTAAGAGTACCAAACGGCATGTGCATGTCCTTTCGCATTATATGCACCAGAAATTTGGAATGCACTCCCTAAAAAGATATGAATCATTCAGACCTCCCAACATTCCATAAGGAACTGAAGACTCTGCTTTTAAGGGAACACTTTGGAAACAAGACATAGCCTAGTTAGGCCTAATCAAGGTCTCATGGCACAATACCATTTCAAATTGAGATCTTCCTTTTAACAAAAGTAGATAAATAACTACTCCCAGAACAAAAAATGCAATATATAATCATTCAAATGTACCCTACAAAAGATATGATGAATTTACATAGACTTTTTAAATTCATATTACTTTAAGGGGTATGTTTACTAAACTGCGGTAATGTCATTCGCGTTAGGTTCCGCGGTAAAGGTAGAGATGCCCATATAAAGGCGTGGACGGTGCATCGTTACCAAGATGTAGTGGCTAACGCGCGTTACAAGGCGCCTTAGACTAACGAGCGTTACATGGCGCCTTGCAAGGCACCTTGTAAGGTGCCCTATAAGGCGCTTTGTAAGGCACCTTGCAAGGCGCCTTGTAAGGCGCCCTATAAGGCGCTTTGTAAGGTGCCTTGTAAGGTGCCATATAAAGTGCCCTGTAAGGTGCCCAGTAAGGTGCCATGTAAGGTGCCTTATAAGGTGCCTAGTAAGGTGCCCTGTAAGGTGCCTCATAAGGCGCCCTATAGGGCTTCCTAGGCTAAGTGCCATATTAGGCACTCTTGGACAAGGCACCGCAGAAGGCACCCTGGGCTATGGAACCATAGGTTAAGATGGCCTAACAAGGTTATGGTATCCTAGGTTAGTGTGCCCTAGGGACTGCAAGGTGCCACAGGATGACATGGATGACCTGTGCGGAACAGAGACAGATGTAGCCCTAACATTAGACAGAGCACTCAGGAAAGGCAATGAACAGGTGAGTGAAGGAGGGAGAGGTGGGAGCCGCTGGACCTGCCATATCTGCGGGCATCCCATGTGCCTGCCAGTACTGATGACAAATAAGGGGAGGAGTGACCTAGTGGTTGGGGCAAGGTACCACAGGCCTGAAGGTCGGTGGTTCAAATCCCACTAGAGGACAGCAACCTTGGGCCGGAAGGACTGGGGTTTCTAGTCCCACAGATGCTCCTTGTGGTCTTGGGCAAGCCACTTAACCCTCCATTGCCCATGTTCCCTGTAAGTATTAGTGTATGTGTCTCATATCCCCTCATGTTAAATGTATCCCCCAATTGTGTTGTGACCACTTTGATTGAAGGATAAGGTGGTATACAAAACTGTCTAAATAAATAAACATGGTGGGGGGCAGCTGTACCACAGTACAGGGTGTTGGCAATGTAAAGTACTGGAAAGACAGTTGGTGGCAGACAATGGGAATACGTGTCCCCCAGTGGAGGCGGAGGTGGCAGGATAGTTACAATGATGGGTGGACAGAGGAGTGGTAGTGCTATGCAGATCAGGCACAGGCGAGGCAAGCATGAAGAGGTGCAATGCAGGAAAGGGTAGCAGTGCAGGACATGGGGTGGCAGCCTGCACAGGCAGACAGGACTCTACACAGCTGACAGATGTAGATAGATGGACCGAGGGAATGTTGGCAATTGTGGCAGGGTATTATGGGCTGGCAGCACAGATCTGCAAAAATATGACTGTTACAAGCATGCATACTATTTGAGTAGGACAGGCATGAAAGGAGGGAACAATGAGGAATTGAACCCATGAACACTGCTGATAATGGCATTGTATTAACCAGTAGGCTATACCACCATGGTGTTTGTTGCAGCAATGGCTGGGTACAGAAGGACTGACGGTCACCGCACAAACTGTCTGCTCTGAGTGCCAGGATAGGGTAACCCCACCAGTACCCATGATGCAATACACATGCTGAATAGCAGTCTACAGCTGATCACCAAATGGGGTCTGCACCTCTCCAGTACCTCAGCTTGGAAAGACGAACTGACAGTGCGTGATACTAGCACAGAGTAGCTACAGACCATGCCATTGTGCAGGTTCTGTGTTCACCCTGAGGGATAGGATGGGTGTCCAGCACTAGGTCCGCAGTACATGTGATGCTAGAGATAGGTCCTGCTATACATCCCCATCACTACCAGTGTGTGACAGGTGTTCCTTGCAGTGCAGCCAAAGGTAATTTGGTGTCAATCTGTATCCTGCAGTCATATGTGGCCCTGTGGCCCTGTGGGACCAGACACCAGCCAGATTAGTGTGTACCCCGTGTTAGGGTCTGGCTGACATGGGCAGCTGTTATCAGGGCAGAGGGGTTCCTAGAATTGCATGAGGTGTGTGTAGCAGTGCCTTTATAGGTCATAATGGTATACACTACATACCCCAAAGGGCCCACATCACCCTTTTTGTAGGTAAAGAACAGGTGCCCCCACCCCAGGGAAGCAACCTCCATCCTGTTTGTATGAGACAGCCCTCCAGGGTTGGTGGGCCAGAGCCATATCTATGACTGGGGCAGTGGCAGACCAGCAGTAATGCTGGGGTTAGGTCTGGAAAACCCCAACTGCCTCCCACCACTGTCTGCCAGTCACCAGCAGACAGCACAGTCAGATTGTACCTTATAGGTGTTCTGACCATGCACAGTCTAACTGCAGACAATCCACCAGCCAGTCCATAGTGCATGCTCCCAGAGGAGCTATGTGCAGCAAGCAGGCATCTCAGTGATTGGAAGCCCAGCACTGAGGAACACAAACATATCACTGGAGGCAGATAGTGTAGAGCGCTATGTGGGAACCTAGACCTTCCATGGTCACTGCTCGGTCAGAGTGAGTGCCCTCCAAGCATGCCATGCTGTGACCACCCTGTCCATGCAGGTGGTGGTCAGGCACTACAGTGTCCCAGCCATTGCCCCACACCCTGTGAAGATGCATCCTGGCCAATCTGCCCTGTCTGGGCCATACCCAAAATACCTTGCTCTTCATTATGCACCTATTCAGGCTAACACTGGTAACAGTGGGACATTTTGGGCCCAGTGAAGGGTGGGCAGTCACAGAACAATGGATAGACATACACACACGCTCACTCCTATTGCAGCATTGTACAAAGATAGGGGTGGTTGGCAACCCTGCCCGCCACACTGGTCCTGATCACAGTGCAGACATTGCTAAACTGTGCAGGGGGTAGAAGTAGTGCTCTGGTGATAACTTCAGCTCAATGCTGGGGCCAACAGCCTGAATCTCCATGCATCTTTGGATTGTGGAGCCTGTGTGAATGGGTGTTTCTACCCCTGTTCGCCGCTGCTTTGGGTTTTGCACATGTTGCTGTTGTATCTGCATTGTAGAGTAAAATATAGAGGCATGATCTGCAGGAACCACAGCTGGGACTTGAACCTGTAACCCTCTGCTTCTGGACACATTGGCTGGGTGTACTGCACCACACTGTTGCCACAGATGCACGGTAGTCCCTGGGGCTACCTGTACTTTTCCTCAGCCAGACCTTTTATGTTGCACTGCACACCACGTACTGATGCAGGGCATGGCCTAGGTCCACTGCAGGGAGGTGGCACCGCCCCCTCCAGCACCGGCACACACCCCCCTGCCAAGCTGGCATGGCCATTTGCTGTCGGTGGTGGTAGTGTGCAATCCCAGGCCATCCACTGTGTAGGTAGGCGCCCGCTTAGGGAGAGCGTTCCGGGGTGGGGGGGGGCATACATGGACATCCTCACATCCCCCCCTATCACTGCCTACCAATATTATGTCCCTTCCACATGGGGGCAGGATGGCTGGGGGGCTGTCAGGTCAGTGCCCTAGCAACTATTGGCTAGGGTGAACCAGGTGGATGTAGGTGGATTGTGTTTGGCCTTGGTCAGCTGCTGTCTTGCTGATTTCCGGATTCTATGTTCCTATGTGCCACCTAGATACCCGCCTGGTCCACCCTGTGCCCCAGCTGCCCATGCTACATGTCCCACCTGCGGCCCCCTATGCCCCATTTGCACCATCGCCATAGTGGCCATTCATACTTTGACACTATGGTGTTGCTGAAAATGGAGCACTACTATCACATTTCTTGGGCTACCTGCCTAGGCTGTACATTGCTGTCACTGAAATGGTTTCTCTCCCCTGCAAATGTGCATCTAACGGCAGGTTTTCATTTACGGTAGGATTCAGCCCTTCAGTTCAGCGCATTAGTGTGAAAGGAGCCTCTCCCCGCCCACTCCCCGCCCATTGACCCCTTCTCTCCGTCCTCTCTCCACCTTCTGCGGTGTTTACCGCGGCCGGGGAGGTTAACGATCGTTAAGTAACGTTAATGCGCTTTAACGTTACATAACGCGCGGGATGTAACGTTACCGCAGTTTAGTAAACATGCCGCTAAGAGTTTAATTTTATATGTAAATTTGTTATTGTTAAATGTAAACCACTTTGACTCAAGATAAAATGGTATATAAGAACAAACAAATAAATAAATAAGAATGGCCAGCAGGAAGAAGGAGGTGATCATGCCTCTGTATAAGTCTCTGGTGAGAAGTCAAATGGAGTACTCTGTGCAATTCTGGAGAGCACACCTTCAAAAGGTTATAAACAGGATCAATCAGTGCAGAGGAAGACTACTAAAATGTCAATGTCCTTCATCATAAAGCATATGTGGACACTTAAAGATCTCATTATGTATACTGAAGAAAGATTAGAGAGTGGGATATGACAGAGACATTAAAATACCTCCATCTCATCAAAGCACAAGAAAAGAGCCTCTTTCAATTGAAAGAAATCTGGAACGAGGGGCATAGGATGAAGATGAAAGGGGGTAGATTGAGGAGTAATCTGAGGAGATATTTCTTTACAGAAAGAGAGGTGGATGTATGAAATAGCCTCCCGGTGGAAGTGGTAGAGATGAGGACTGTATCTGAATTCAAGAAAGCATGGGCCAAACAGAGAAGATCTCTAAGAGAAAAGAAGAGATTGTAGAGCTTAGTAGTTCGTATGGATGAGCAGACTGGATAGGCCGTATGTTTTTTTATCTGCCATCATTATTTTCTGTTTCTATGTTTCTATATTCCGCCACTATAAATACAGGTAAATGGCTTTAATGAATTACAGTCTTTTTGCTGGCCTCAATTAAACCATTTAACTGTATGGATAGCAGCTGAATATTGCCACTATCCATATACTTGGGTGCAATTTACTTGCCCTGTCCTAACTGCACCCCAGCACTTATCTGTGTAGTGCTGGGGAAGTCTGATAGATTTTTCAGCAGCACTATACAGGTAGTGCGGCTGAAAATCCATAGATAAGGGACCTAATATGAATAGCAATGGCCACTAAATGCAAACGTCCCTTAGAAAATTGATCTGAATGACTTCATGTACTTACCAATGTTCAAGCCACATACACACTTATGGAAACAATTCATCTACAGTATGTTGAAAAATACTTGCTAGCCCTAATCAAAAGCATCGAGTGGGGTGGGAGGAGTAACCTGCACAGAATGGTAGGTACAACACTAAACAAAGGCATCAAGGGAAGTAACTTGCACAGAGAAGTAAGCACCACTAGTCACCAAACTGGGTAGACTTGATGGACCAAATTGCTCTTTATCTGCCGTCATTTACTATGTTACTATGTTAGGACCAGACAGAAGTCTGCTAAGAAACATCTGAAGATCTTGCAATATGTCCAAAAACCCTTCCTGATATTTATGGTGAAATAATTTAATATGGAAAAATGCTGGGAACAATTTCCTAACTGACTTAGCAAAAGACAATTAGTAATCCTCTCAAGAAATGTAACCCCTCTTTTAAATCCAATTTTCCAAAGACCCAATACATTAATATTCACTTTACTGAATGGGGACAGGGCTCAAAAACCTATTATTTAAATGGATTTTCAACCCTTGATACATGATGCAAAGGTTGTAACCATTATCTGATATGTTTTCATACTTGCACTTTAGTTCTCTTGAAGTTTTTCTTATTCAAATAAAACATATTTTTTTTTGCAGAAACCACAGTTTGTAAATTTGTCTAATACTGAATGCAAATAAAGTGAAACTAATTTCTTATATTTTAATGAGAAAGTCTTTCCATATCCCACCCTCCAGTAAATCCACATTCCCACAAATCTGTATCTTGTTGGACAGATAATTCACAATTTCATTACTGAACCGGTATTCAATCTGGCCATTTGCAGCTTCACCTCATGGACAAGGCTTCCTCAGGGATTTCTTCAAAAATGTATGAAGAATTAAAAACATGTAACTTCTCTCGGGGCCAGAGTTAGAGGGTGGCAAACAGGGCAATTGCCCTAGGCCCCCATGCCCACAGGGGGGGCACCAAATCTGCCTCAAACTGCCTGCATGTCTAATACCGGCCCTGACTTCTCTGCAACCCTAAAAAACTAAAAACTCCGTAATTATCTTACTCTTGTCTTCCACAATGAAACTCCATCTTGTATCTAAAAAATGCCAGTGCATGCAATCCACTCATATCACCATGTGCATAGGTTGATCATTGTTTCAGTCCACTGCCAATCAAAAAATGCCGACTTTTTTAAAGAAACTATTTCCATTCAATTTCTATATTTACACCTAGTAGCTCTAACATTTGCTGCCTAAAAATGTATGTGTGCATGTGTGTGCATGTGTGTGTGTGTGGCACTAATGTCAACAATGCAACCAAAAAGCAGCAGGCTTCCCAACCTGAGGTAGGTGTCCTCCAGGGCGAGTTCTGGACTGATTTAGTAGGATTCAAGGAAAGCAAATTATCAGGTATGTAAAATTCATCCTTCCTTATCATCCTGCTAGACCAGTCCAGATGACTGGGACAAACCCATACCTTAGAGATGACTCTCACTTTGCCCAGACTCATGGAGTTCTGACACAGAAGGCGGGCCTGCCTGCTGTCAAAGCTTGCAATGTACAGAAACATAGAAACATAGAAAGATGACGACAGAAAATGACCACATAGCCTATCTAGTCTGTCCTTCCATATCAACAATTACAACAGTTCCCTTTTATCCTTTAGAGATCCTCTGTTTGTCCCATGCTTCTTTAAATTCAGATACTGCCCTCATCTCTACCACCTCCACTGGGAGACTATTCCATGGATCCACCACTCTTTCCGTAAAGAAATATTTCCGCATATCACTCCTGAATCTATCCCCCTTCACCCTCATCCCATGTCCCCTCGTAGCAGAACTTGCTTTCAATTGAAAGGTAAGTGAAAGCCCCCAGGTAGGTGATACATTAAATACCTTTATGGAAATGGGTAATAGGGGTAACATATGGAAAGCAGTGTGTATTAATGCCCGTAGCTTGGGAAATAAGATCCCTGAAGTTGAAGCTTTGGTGGGAGTGGCTGACTTGGATTTAGTGGCAGTTACAGAAACATGGTTCACAGAAAACCATGACTGGGATGTAACTATACCTGGCTATACTTTATTCAGAAAGGACAGGGTAGGAAGAGGGGGAGGAGGAGTGGCACTATATGTAAAAACTACTATTAAAGCTTTGGAATTACAGAGCTTAAAAGGGAGAGAGGAGGCATTGTGGGTTAAACTAGAAAGAGGGAAAGAGAAATCTATTTGCATTGGTGTGATATACAGACCTCCCTCACAAGAGGAAGAGGAGGACAGAGAGTTAACTGAAGACATACGCAACATTGCTAGGAAAGGGGAAGTGCTACTGATGGGAGATTTCAATATGCCAGATGTTGATTGGCACATTCCTGCTGCAGTATCATCTAGAAGTAAGGAGATCCTGGATTCTCTACAGGGAGAACTATTCAGGCAATTGGTAACAGACCCCACACGTGAAGGGGCCATACTGGACTTGGTGCTTACCAATGGTGAAAGTGTTTCTGATGTTGTAGTGGGAAATCATTTTGCATCCAGTGATCACCAGATGGTGTGGTTCAGTATTAGGACTAGGGCTGTTAGAATCCATTCCAAGGTGAGGATCTTAGACTTTAGGAAGACTAACTTTGCGAAGATGGGTCAATACCTCAGGGAGTCGTTAGTGGGATGGGAACAGCTGGGGGATGTAGAAAAACAGTGGGCAAAAATGAAAGGGGGTATTTTAAGGGCAACAAACCTTTTTGTTAAAATGGTAAATAAAGGCAAAAGGAAAAGGAGACCGCTATGGTTTTCGAAGGAAGTAGCTGAAAAAGTGAAGAAAAAGAGGGAGGCTTTCATGAAATACAAGAGATCACAGAGAGAGGAAGACAGGCAAAGATTCAAAAGGAGGAGGAAATAGCCAATGCAATAAAATGGGGGGATAAGACATTTTTCAGATATATTAGCGAGAAGAGGAAGGGCAAAAGTGGTATTGTCAGACTCAAGGGTGCAGGGGGGGGGGGAATATGTAAAAGCTGATAAGGATAAAGCGGAATTGCTTAACAAATATTTTTGTTCTGTGTTCACAGATGAAGAACCAGGAGCAGGACCTCAGAAAACACCCACAAATAAGAACAGAAGCGAGGGACATCTTGAACAATTTTCACAAGACTGTGTTCGTGAGAAACTAGCTCAACTTAAAGTAGACAAAGTGATGGGACCGGATGGGATACACCCTAGAATACTGAGGGAACTTGGGGACGTTCTAGCAACTCCACTGACTGACATTTTCAATGCTTCGTTGGAGTCAGGAGTGGTGCCAAAGGACTGGAGAGAGGCTCATGTGGTGCCTTTACACAAAAGCGGAAGTAAGGATGTAGTTGAAAACTACAGGCCGGTTAGTTTAACTTCGGTGGTGAGTAAATTATTGGAAACGCTGCTGAAAGAGAAAATAGTGAGGTTTCTGGAGTCCAGCGGATTACAGGATCCGAGGCAGCATGGATTCACCAGAGGCAGGTCTTGTCAGACAAATCTGATTGATTTCTTTGACTGGGTGACCAGGGAGTTGGACCGAGGGAGAGCTCTAGATGTGATGTATTTAGATTTCAGTAAAGCCTTTGACACTGTTCCTCACAGGCAACTTATAAACAGAGCACCCTGGGGATGGACCCTAAAGTTACTGCTTGGGTTAGAAATTGGTTGTGTAGGAGGCAACAGAGAGTACAAGTAAATGGAGCTCACTCTGAGGAGAAGGATGTTACCAGTGGTGTGCCCAGGGATCTGTCCTTGGTCCGATTCTTTTTAACATCTTTGTTAGTGATATAGCGGATACCAAAATCTGCAATAGAGTAGACACCCAGGAAGGTGTAGATAACATGAGGAGGGATCTAGCTAAGCTTGAAGAATGGTCTAGAATTTGGCAGCTGGGATTTAATGTTAAAAAATGTAAGGTCATGCATTTGGGCTGCAGCAATCCAAGGGAGCAATACAGTATAGGAGGTGAAGTACTTTTGTCCACTAAAGAAGAGCGGGACCTAGGCGTGGTTGTGTCTGATGATCTTAAAGTAGCTAAACAGGTAGAAAAGGCAACAGCAAAAGCTAGAAGGATGCTTGGGTGCATACAGAGAGGAATGGCTAGCAGAAAAAAGGAGGTAATAATGCCTCTGTATAAGTCTTTGGTGCGACCTCATTTGGAGTATGGTGTGCAATTCTGGAGACAACACCTTCAAAAGGATGTGAACAGGATGGAGTCGGTGCAGAGTGTGGCTACTAAAATGATTAGTGGGCTTCATTATAAAGCATATGAGGACAGACTTAAGGATCTTAATATGTACACCTTAGAGGAAAGGCGGGATAGAGGTGATATGATTGAGATGTTTAAATTTTAACATAAAATCTCAGCTGCCAAATTCTAGACCATTCTTCAAGCTAGATTCCTCCTCATGTTATCTACACCTTCCTGGGTGTCTACTCTATTGCAGATTTTGGTATCATCCGCAAAGAGGCAATTCTTACCCTTCCACTATAACACTAACAAAGACGTTAAAAAGAATCGGACCAAGGACAGATCTCTTGGGCACACCACCGGTACCTTCCTGCTCCTCAGAGTGAGCTCCATTTACCTGTACCCTTTGTCACCTGCCACTCAACAGTTTCAAACCCAAGCAGTAACTTTAGGTTCTATCCCTAGGGTGCTCAGTTTGTTTATAAGTCACCTGTGAGGAACGGTGTCAAGGGCTTTACTGAAATCTAAATACACCACATCTAGGGCTCTCCCTCGGTCCAACTCCCTGGTCACCCTGTCAAAGAAATCAATCAGATTTGTCTGACAAGACCTGCTATTGGTCAATCCATGCTGCCTCGGATCTTGTAATCCGCTGGACTCCAGAAACCTCACTATTTTATCTTTCAGCAGCGTTTCCAATAATTTACTCACCACCGAATTTAAATTAACCGGCCTGTAGTTTTCAAACACATCCTTACTTCCGCTTTTGTGTAAAGCAACCACATGGGCCTCTCTAGACCTTTGGCACCACTCCTGACTCCAACGAGGCATTGAAAAGTTCAGTCAGCATGGCTTCACCAGAGGAAGGCCTTGTCAGACAAATCTCATTGATTGTTAGTGATATAGCAGAAGGGCTGTCGGGTAAGGTTTGCCTCTTTGCGGATGATACTAAAATCTGCAATAGAGTAGACACCCAGGCAGGAGCAGCCCAAGGGGGGTGCGGGGCCATGTGCGGAGACTCGGTGCGGGGCCTCATTTGCATAAGGGGCCTCATTTGCATAAATATTTGCATAATGTTACCATACACTAACTTTTAGTAAACATGCCTCTTCATGAGTGTATGGATAAAGAAAGACAAAGATTTCTACATTACTATAATCCAGTGCCAACCGCCAGGCACATTAGGAACTACTACAAACACTGCCCATTTAGAACCCATAGCAAACCCACCGTATCCTAACAGCACTACCAGGACTCATAAAGCACCATACCCTACCTATCAAAAGGCAACACTGCAAATATTAAACCAATACATTTCAGAGAATAACAATACATGACCTACTGGGGAAAGAGAACAAGTGACAATGTCAAATAGGAATTACATAAACAGAATACCTCAGCTCAGTTACACATGCAGAACATAGACCATCACCAAACAAGGAATCACAATTTAAAAACAGGAAGACAATAATTAAACTGGGAACCCTAAAAGCCAAACTTGGAATGTACAACAACAATGTAGAAATAAAACTATAAATTAATTTCCTCTTGTACTAAACAAAGCACAGACATTAATGATGCACATTTCCCAGAGCTGACATATTCCAGTTAATAAATTCAAAATAAAGAGATATCTTTGTACCTTTTGTGCATTTTTTTTTCAGTTGCAATTGTTCCAGCCACTTTCTTCTGGTTTATTTGTGTCTATCTCTCCATCGTCTGTGTGACTGCCGCTGGAAAGAGAGAGCTGATACAGGGGAGGGCAGGCGCTGCTGGGCACAGGGGGGGCCCCGCGGCACACTCGATTCTGCCGCGGCGGCCCCGGAAGCGGCAGCAGACAGCTTTTTAAAAAATTTTTAAAATTTTACTTTTGGATCAGAATGTTTTTTGCGCGGGGCCCCCTGAAACGCAGGGCTCTGTGCAAAAAACATTCTCGCTCAATGGACGGGCCGGCCCTGCACCCAGGAAGGTGTAGATAACATGAGGAGGGATCTAGCTCAGCTTGAAGAATGGTCTAGAATTTGGCAGCTGGGATTTAATGTTAAAAAATGCAAGGTCATGCATTTGGGCTGTAGCAATCCAAGAGAGCAATATAGTATAGGGGATAAGGTACTTTTGTCCTCTAAAGAAGAGCGGGACCTAGGCGTGGTCGTGTCAGATGATCTCAAAGTAGCTAAACAGGTAGAAAAGGCGATGGCAAAAGCTAGAAAGATGCTTGGGTGCATACGGAAAGGAATGGCTAGCAGGAAAAAGGAGGTGATAGTGCCTCTGTATAAGCCTTTGGTGTGACCTCATTTGGAATATTGTGTGCATTTCTGGAGACTGCACCTTCAAAACCATAAATGACCTGGAAAGTGGAATAACGAGTGAGGTTATCAAATTTGCAGATGACACAAAACTATTTAAAGTTGTTAAAACCGAAGAAGATTGTGAAAAATTGCAAGAGGATCTTGATAAATTGGAAGACTGGGCATCAAAATGGCAGATGAAATTTAATGTGGACAAGTGCAAGGTTATGCACCTAGGGAAGAACAACCCAAACTATGGTTACACGATGCAAGGTTCCACATTAGGAACCACCACCCAGGAAAAAGATTTAGGCGTCATTGTGGATACCATGTTAAAACCCTCGGCCCAGTGTGCAGCGGCGGCCAAGAGAGCAAATAGAATGCTAGGTATGATAAGGAAAGGAATGGAAAATAAAACGAAAGATATTATAATGCCTCTATATCGTTCCATGGTGAGACCGCACCTTGAATATTGTGTGCAATTATGGTCGCCTTATCTTAAAAAGGATATAGCGATTTTAGAAAAGGTTCAGAGAAGAGCCACCAAAATGGTAAAGGGGATGGAAGGATACTCCTATGAAGAAAGGCTAAAAAGGTTAGGGCTCTTTAAACTGGAAAAGAGATGGCTGAGGGGAGATATGATAGAAGTCTATAAATTAATGAATGGAATGGAACGGGTAAACGTAGATCGATTGTTTACGTTATCAGAATATAGAAAGACTAGGGGACATGCAATGAAGCTACAGGGTAAACTATTTAAGACCAATAAAAGAAAATATTTTTTCACTCAACGTGTAATCAAACTCTGGAATTTGTTACCGGAGGATGTAGTAAAGGCTGTTAGTGTAGCTGGGTTTAAAAAAGGATTGGACAAGTTCCTGGAGGAAAGGTTCATAAACCATTATTAAGAAGTGACCGAAGATATCAATGCTTGACCCAGTACAAGCATTGTGGAACTTGTGTCTCTTGGGGAAACTGCTAGGTACATATGACCTAGTTTGGCCACTGTTGGAAACAGAATACTGGGCTTGATGGACCTAGGTCTGACCCAGTATGGCATATCTTATGTTCTTATGGTTCGAATCTATCTTCTCTGGCCTGGGGGGACTTACTACTTTTGTCATGATAATATTAGTATTTGTAGCTTTGTTTCTGTTGTTACCATGTATAATCCCATGCTGTATGCGCTCTATTAACAGTGTGATCGAGAATACCGTAGAACGTAAAACTGCTACTAAGATTCTAGCCCTATGGCACCCTACTCCTGGTACCATTGGTAAAAACCCAACTCCAGTATAATTAAGTGATTTAGATCTCACCCCTTATTCGCATTAGGGTGAGATTAATCAAAGGGGGGAATGTGGTAGGCGAAGGCCTATGATCCATGCTGCTTGAACTAAACAGACAGGCTGAAGCAGCTTGACCTGTAAATGAAGCCTGTGGTTAGGCCCAGAGGAATGAACCCCCCCCCCCCAATATTGCCTCCATAGAATTGAAACTTAACTCAGCTTAACTGAACATAGCTAAGCAGAAATGAAACTTAGAAAAGACAGTAAACAGCTTTAATTGGAACTGATAAGATGTGTGAAGCTTCTATGGAATTAATTAACTCTGTTGAGAGAAAGGTTACAGTGCCCTGCTTTCCCACATATTCCAGCTGGTTAGCGACCTTGGAGGAGAAAAGTATCAAAGTTGAAGAACTGACCATTGTAATTGGGACTGTAAGGGGGGGAAACAGGTGCTGAGCCCAGTCAAGGGCCCTCATTGGATAGCTACGTAACGGTACCGGGACCAATAGATGGTGAAAGAAGGGTTACCGGGACCAATGAAAAGTTTGCCTATGTCCAGAATGGGAAAGAACAGTATAAAAGTTGTTGTTTTGCTAACAGCCATTGCTCAGCCATTTTGAATGTGATTCTGCTTGAGTCTTGTGCACAAATAAATGATTTGGACCTTCTGAACAGACTCCTGGTATTATTGGATTGTTTGCGCTCTGCTGCTACACTGTCACTTATCCTCCACGTAATCTTCACTTTTCTACTTCCATCCTCCATCTCCTTGGCAGCCTCTCCCGCCTTCCATGGCTTCTCCCAGATGGTTCCAGCATACCCAGTATCTCCCTGCTGTCTTTTCCTCTATTTCCCTCATCCAGCATCTCCCTTTCTCTCATCTTCATTCCTTCCCCAATCGGCATTGCCTGTTTTTTTCTGCCACTGCTTCATCTCTTGACTTCTGTGGAGGCAGCTCTGAGAACTAAAGTAAGTTAGAGGTTCACATGTTCAAGGCCCTGTCATGTCCTTACCCCCTTTGACCCAGGCTTCCTGTTTCCGAGGGGTGAGGACCCAGCTGCTTACAGAAAGAAAAGTTGTGAGGAGGGAAAAGGGTAAGAAGGAACCACTGTTACTTGCAGAGATCTGTCTATCCTCTCCACCACATGTGCTCTGTCCTCCAGTCAGCAGGGGGAACTGGTAAGAAGCACATTTAACCTACTGCGCCTCCTCTTTGGGGTTTTCTCTGCAGTCAGAACTGCACAAGGCCCTGTTTGGAAGAGTTTTTAAACATGTATTTATTTAGCTCACACTTTTCCACAGTTTTGCCATGCTTGGCTCTCACTATCAGTTTACTGCCCTCCTTTTTGGGCTATCCACTGTCCCGAGGATATTCTCCAAAGTCATGTTAACACAAAGGGGTGCCAGACTTTCAAAAATCTTTTCTTCTTTATCATCCTGCTAGACCAGTCCAGACAAGTAGGTTATGCTCCCTAGCCAGACTTGAGCAACTCTCAATGAGGTCATCACTGTATAAGTATTTGTGCAGCATTAAGAGAAGTCAGTATTTGTCTGCCTTCAGCAGGTATGTAGCGAGGTGTTTGGAATGGTGCAGCAGTGCAAATAGGCCTGTCCCCTAGCCCAGCTTTCGTTACAAATGAAATTTCATCAGCACAATTTAATATCATGGAGATCCAACAAACTAATCTCCACTGTGAGTCGTAACATTAACTTCAGTAAAAGAGACAAAAACTGTAAAACTCATTTCCACAGAACATCAAAGATCATTCTGAAATGCAATGGATGTATGTGCCCATCCCATCCTTATACTCTACTTCGGACACTCACTGGACTCGATCACTCCTGCCTTACTCTCCCAGGCTGGATGCACGAAAAGATGATATGTAAATTTAAAGTGCAGCTCTCTCCATATTACACTCTCAAGCACTTCCTCAACAACCATAACTCTCACACAAAAATGATCCGCACCCCATTCCACATTCACATTCTTCTGCCACTTTTGTAATGCAGCTGGGACATAATCATCTCCTAAAAACCCAATTAAGTTCCAATACAACCACAATATTAGTCCCATAAACAAGAATTTCTTCATCAAAACCCGGTTCAAAAACCCATCGGAGGAGAGGAGTGGTCACTGAGCATACACGTTCAAGAAAATGTCATATTTGTACAGTAAATGCTCCAAATAAATTGATACTCCCCTTGCAATCCCATAGTTGAGCAAACACCCCCATTGTGTACTTCCAAGAATTCGCCAACCCCATACAATCCCACCTTGTTTTGTCGCTGAAGTATGGATCCATTCCAGGCAATAAAATCTCCATTCCCACAGATAGGAATTTCAGAGTGACTGCTCTACTCTCTTATACAAGCAAATCAAAGCCGAACACATAGCTCTAACATGCTTTGTGGCCCTTGCCCAAATGGGCACTATGCAATTTGTTCTGAAGATCTATTTGCATCCACTGCCTTCCATTATATGGAAATAGGTCCATGAATATTCATTAGGGACATCATGAAAACCTGACTGGTCTGCGGCCCTCCAGGACCGGAATTGCCCACCCCTGGCCTAGTGAATAAGGCTTCACTAGCTGCACCTCCAGCTGAACATCCCCAAAATCAGACATATTGATCAGCCAGCCCCTGGCAAAATGCACATGACATCTAACATTATATAACCTTAAATCTTGGAGATAAAGCCCATCATCACCCACCACTCTTTGTAAGGTCTTTGATTACATTTGCAGTTTTCTACCTTGCCTTCGGTAAAAGAGACTTACATCTCATTCATTTGCTCCTCTACGGTGCAAATATATGCGGACGTTTCCCTGACAGAGGTCGCTAACTGTGCCACTTTGTCAAAAACAATCCCAGGCTGAGAGTTCAAAGAGGTATGTGTATTTGCTGCCAGCCAATCCATTATGCTCTTGATTGCAGCGATCAGCTCGGGTGCAAAGCTTGCAGTCTCCTCCACTGAATCTCCTTCCATGGTGGCCTTTTTAGCCAGTTTTGCTTTTAACTTATCTACTTAGCCTGGACCTCTGAATCACTGTGCAACTTGAGCAGAGAATGTTTTCCACTATTTCAGAACAAATTGCACCAGCCTCCAAATGAGCCCAGTTTCAGAAGCTAAGCAGGGTTAGTCTGGTTTAGGACTTGGTTGGGGGAGATTGCCATGGAATACCAGGTGCTATAGACTTACTGTATGGAAGAAGGACCTAGCAATCTACTTTCGGTCGCACCTTGCCTTCAAAACCCAGGGTATGAGTCAACATTAACTCCACAGCACACAACAACAACCAACCTCTGAATCCATATGAAGATTAAGTAAAATAAATGGATAGAGGCAAGAGCTTCATTGTTATGTGACTGCTTGCTTCAGCTGCTCAGGAGTGCCCCTTTTTAATGATATGCTTGCTAGAGTAGTGGTTCCCGAACCTATCCGAGGGTCTCCAAGCCAGTCAGGCTTCAGTCAGGCTTCAGTTTGAGCAGATACCCAATGGGCAATCAGAGGTTTGTCCTCAATTTGTCGTCTTAAACAACGTTTGTGTTCTATCATACATACACGTAAACTGCATTTTGTTTTGCCAATGTATACTGAAAGGGGATATCTAAAGGGCAACAAATGTTTTGTTAGGAAAGTAAATAAATGTAAAAGGAAAAGGAGGGGGACTGTCAGCCAGGTGACTTTATTGGAGATAGCATGCCGGATTTGTTCATTTTGGATGATACCACCATTGCTGGGATCTGCCAGATGAATGCCTCCCACTCCACTGTTAAATAATATAAGTACCTGCCAACGGTATGCCCCATTAGCAAGGTTCTTCTGCCATTCCTTGTTAATTGTCTTGCACTGCCTCTATTGTATGCATATTTCTCTCATGCATATTCAACGTGCATGTCCTGAAAACTCAACCGGCTGGGGGTTCCCAGGACAGGTCTTGGAACCGCTGTGCTAGAATATTGTTTAGCTTTAGTGCACAGGACTGATAATCTCCTATCACTGATATTATATGGGCCAATTTCTCCAGATGGGTTAGTTGCACACATACCATAATAGTCATGAAACTCACTTTTAAGCCAGGGTATGTGGAGTATGATCTCAGTCTCTCAAATTTACTGCTAATGCTCAGCGAAGTACTTGCATTCTGCCAAAGGAGATCCTCCTTCTGGAGTTCATAAACTGTAGCATGTATGGATAGCTTATCAAGGTGTGCTTGTATATTATACTGTGTCATGTTTTAGATGTTTTAGAAAATGCAGGCTTGATGTAGCTATCTTAGTACTCAGTACTAGTGAATGCAGTATGCAGAGCTATCTACTCTCCTGTTATTCTAAAACTGCACCACTAGATGGTGCCCTTTGCAAAGACTTGGTATTTCGTTTACTCTGGGATTCACAATCCAGCAGCAGAATGGTTTCTCTAGTGTCGGGTGCTGTTCCACACACTTGAGCTGATCCTCTATAACACAGATGAGCAAATCTCACTGAAAAGGTTGGATGCCGTATAGAAGCCAAAGTGCCAGGACTCCAAATGGTGCTAAGTTTAGATCTTGTTGTTCCCAGCTATGAAAGTACAGTGGAGTAAGTGAGTAAACGTCAACTGCTATGGAGTGTTGGAGGCCAGTGATCTAGACTCAGCTGAGATGTAAGAGGGCAGTGATGGGAGACATACATGAAGCACCATTGCGACACACATGAGTCCAAGAACATGGGGAAGGTCCTTTGTGAGGCTCCACAGGTCCTCTTAATCAGTGAAACAGGACACATGCAGATTCAAACGACTGGAAAGATATCGTATTGTACAGATATTACATTTTCAGCTAAAGTTTGGAAATGGCCAGGGCCAGCCTGGTGGCCTCAGTGGCAAATGCTACACAGTGTCATGATAAGTTAGCTTTGATTCCTAGGTTGGATCTTCCATTCCCTGGATGACTAGGATTGGAGGTGCTGTAGCTGAGCTTGAACCGCCCTGAATGAAGGAGGGAATCTCAGACATTGCTCAATGGTGACATCTAGTGGGAAGCATAGTGTGTGGGCCTGGGCCGAGGACTTGTTTAAAAATAGCCGGACTGTGTTCAAAGAGATGATATAAAAATAGAAGAAAAGCTCCAGATAGTTGTGTATGGTACCATAGCTTAGTAGAGACCAGTTCCAGTCTAGCTAGAAGCCAAAAGAAACTGCCAGACCAATAAAAAAAGAAAGAAAAATAGTAGATTCTGTGTGCTCCAGACCTTACAGCGAGCATTCTGATGTCATGCATTCAATAGAACAGAACAGAATATACCATCATGATTGCTTGCCAGGGAAAATGCAGTCGTCCAGAGTGAACTGGGGTGTACGCTGCAGTGGAAATCATCATTCAGAGCTGTATATTTTGATTTGTTACTTCTGCAACACACTGCCAACACTGAAATCACAGGACATAAATACATCATTAATACTGCGGCAAGTGCTAAAGAGAATGTGGTTCCCCTGCATTAAATCATATTCCAGCCACCCACCTGCCAAAGAATTTAGTGTTATCACCGAAGTGTATATTCAATCAGCAATCTACTAAACAAGGCCCATGAAGCCATAGTAATTTCCTAAAAATAATTATAAATGTACCAGAATGGAGCCAGTGAAGGAGGAGGGGGTCACCTTCCACTTCCAGCTGAAATGGGGGAAAGGAAGCAAATTCAGAAAGATTTCCTTCAGCTCGGTGACGGAATTCCTCATGGGTATGCAGTGATCATAAAGCAGTATTATTTCATTGTACCCAAATACGTAAATTAGAAGTGGCATGAAGCCGGCATGAAAACCTCTGCCAGTGTCTGCATTTCAGTTTGCTCTGGGCTGTGATATTAACTGACGGATTAAACAAACACACTGAACTTGCACGATGGGCTCCAAGGTCAAGGTTGGGGATGGTGGCAGCTTTTGAAAAGCCAAAGGCAGTGAACCAGGTCCAGAAAGCCCTCTGCCATGCATGGTTCTGTTACTGATCGCAGTCACTGTTCCCTTTCAGTGTCTCTGCTTCTCAGCATTATGAGATCTCATATGTCAATGAGGAACTAGTGCATTATGGGTGACTGCTGACTGCCTTTCCATCCTAGAGCATATCCTCTGACCTTGTTTTGTGCAGGCAGGTGGAATCAGAGCTGTGCGCCTCTCTGAAATGTTAAAATTCTATATCTTGTATAAAAATACCCAACAAAATAAAATACCTTAGGCTTTTTGCTGTATACCTCCATCCACCTGCAACTCAGTAAAGAATGAAAGCTTCTCAGAACTTTCCTCCAGGTACAACTCTAAGAGGGTTCCACTGGGTATTTGCAAATCCTGGTATGGCTCGTCCAAGAGATGGAAGGATTTTCCTTCAGGGTCCAAGGCATATGACTGAAACATGTCAAGGAGAACCAACACAAAAGTCTTTAACTGGAAGCATTTTTTTCAGAGTGAAATTGTAAGAATTTTTCTTGCCATTTCAGAGTAGAGCTAAAGAGGCAGAGTATGAATTTCTGATCATTGGTTGCACGCTCTTCTGGAACATGCTCACTTTCCTTCTGGCTTTAGGCTTCTGTTGGACTGGCACTGTGCTCCCTGACTCCTGTTTCTCCAAATGCTTGAATCTCTCCTCCTTTCTTTTTTTTTTCCTCTGGGCTCCTTTGGACTCCAGACTAGAGCACTGGCTGGACAGCTCTCTCTTTTCTCCTTTTCACGTTTCCTTATGGCTAAGAACCTCTGGAGAGTCACCAGAAACACATTTCTTGCTCTTTCTACATAGATCTTCATTCATGCCTGGAAGTCAGATGAGGGTTATTGTTTCCTGTCAAATACAGACTTAGAGTGAGATGTCTATTCCCCTAGAGAGAGAATACACCCCACTCCACTGCTGGATCCGCCAGAAACAGCAATTTGTAGTGAAATGCCAGAAATACCACCACAGGGAGCTTTACTGGTTGGTCACTGCAGGAACTTACAGGTCTGTTTTCAGTGTGAGCAGTGATCATATGTTTTTAAAAGCTGGCTGCGGAGTTAAAAAATATATTTTTAGTGCAGCTATCCAAATAGGTAGTGTTGCTGAATATATGCATTATATGGTCACTTCCGGTAGCTATGCGTCTAGTGGCAATATTTAGCCACTGTATGTATAGTTATGTGGCTTAATTTAAGACCACCTTTTTGTGGCCTAAGCTAAACTGCTTAGCTATATAGGCAGCAATCGACTATTGTGGTATAGTTAGGTGGAATACCCTTGATCTGCCCCCAGCACTATCCAATAGTGCCGTAGCAGTTAGAGAGAATTTCAGCAGCACTATCATATTGAAAATCCATGGCTAGAGGACTCATATATTTAGCCGTGGTCTCTGAACATATAAATCCCTTTGCAAATTGACCCATTCGAGACAAGAGACTTGGCTTACTCCCTTGTCAGCTCCCTTCTCAGAGTCAAAGACAAGATGTGCCTGACCTTTTCTCTTTCAGCTTCAAGTCCTCTTTCAGAATATTCTTGGATTTTGCTGAAGTGTCTTGGACTCTACTATTGTAGCCACTCCTGAAGAAGAACTCCATAGCAAATGGTTCAGTCCAGTCGCTACTCTGGCAACTAAACTGTGTCCTCCATTGGAAGGTGCATGGACCTTCCTAAAGGGGTCCAAAGGTCCCTTATCATATTGTTTGAATACAGAGTGAGTAGAATGAGTGTCCCATCTCGTCTCTGCTCTATTTTTGGCAGTGATGGAGGGGGAGAGTGACTACAGCCCTTTAAGGAGGCTGGAGAGGGGAAAATGCCTGCATTCCCTCAGCCTTGTGTTGGGATATCCAGTCCTTAGAGCTAAGCATTGTTGGGTCGATATCCACAAGGACTTATCGGTAGAGCAGCTGCCACTATATGGATTAGTCCCTTATCTGAATTTTCAGTGGCACTATCAGGCAGCGTCCTCAAAACTTCTAACAGCCTGCTCCGGCACTGTCTGGATAGTGACAGGGCAGAGTGTGGGCAGTCGACCTAACTGTACAGATACTTGCAATATTCGTCCACTATCCATAGAGCTACGTAGTTCAATTTAGGCCAGCAAAAGGACTGCTGTAAATTAAACTGCATAGTTATATTCCTAGCAGTTGAGTATTACAACTCTCCATCGAGTGGCAATGGTGACGACTCTCCACATATTCCACACCACTCACTATCTGGATTGAGACCGTGAATATAGATGAATAATTTAGACACCATGTCCAGCGCTGAAATGAAAACACTAACTGCGGTGTTTGAATATTGCCCCGTGTGTGTATTTTACCATTCCCTCGAGCATGGAGCAGTGAGAGGGAGTAGAGATTTCGCTCACCTGCCACCATGGCTGTGGAAATAAATATTTTAGACATGCTTCCTCCCCTCCCCACCTCCCCCTTTCTTCCACACTGCCACTTGGTTATAAGGTACTGTTCAGCATGCAGTTGATTTTCCTGGAGAGATTTATGTGCTGAAAGCCTGCTTTCTGCTCTTGGGCCAGCCATGCAGAACTAAGTCTTTAATAACTCGGTGGCGGCACTGACTGCAGCAGATACTCTCAGCTTCCCACTGATGTCACCCATTGGAATTAACCCTCTGATGGACAACCTGCTCTTGCTAAGCTCCAGTGCCTTCTGTCCTGGGGCTCTGGGTCAGAAATGTCATTCCCAGGCCACAGATTTGTTGGGGTGCTGCGTTGGGAAGAGGATAGAGAAGAGACACACAGGGCATGCAGATATAGGGAGAGGACGAATCCATCAATGTCTCCCTCCTTTAATGCCCTCATTCTTTTGGGTTCCCTTCACCCCCCAGAAACCACCAATTAAGAACATAGAGCCCGATATTCAATTTATGCTCCTAAATTGGCTTCTTTGAAAATGAACTAGGGCTGAATTCCTAAATTTTTACTTAAAATGTCACTAAACTCCTAAATTTAGGACCATAAAAAGTGAGTGGCAACAGGGGCAGATTTAGAGTGGGGAAAAAATAGCTTAGCACTGATTTTCAGCACTAAGCACCTAAATTAGGCTAATAAATCGAGACAAATGAATGGCAGGTGTAAATTTAGAGGCATAAATTTTAAGATGTTAAATTAAGATGATTTTTAAGTTGAAAACTTAGGGGTCTGTTTACTAAGTGGCGCTTGTGGCTTCCTTGCAAAATCAGAGCCGTGGGCCTGTTTTATTCAATGGGACCGTGGCTCTGATTTCGCACAGAAGCTGCTTGCGCCACTTAGTAAACAGACCCCTTAGGATCCTAAGTGTGGCGGAACATAGGGCAGACATTTAGGAGTCTAAATTTCGGAGCTCAGCTTTTTTGGAATATCGGGCCCATAAGAACTGCCATATTGGATCAGACCAAAGGTCCATCGAGCTCAGTATTCTGTTTCCAATAGCAGTCAATCCAATTCTGAAGGGTCTAGCAGCATCCTAAAGCATAGGTTTCATGCTCTTTCCTCAAGTTTACCTGGTTAATAATGCTCTCCGAGGATATAGAGATATCCAAACAGAAAATATCACCTCTTTGGGGGCTGGTCCTTCCAGCGTTACCAGCACTGCAGCAATGGCAGCGCTGGGCATCATGATTCTGTCTCCTCCACATCTTTCTCGTTGGGCGGACAGAAGCAAAGTGCCCTGCTGTACTTACCAAGTGAGTGGGAAACAGGTTGCTTCTGAGATGGTCTCCTGGGAGTGGGATGTGCTGCTGGTGTTACTGTGTTCTGAAGCAAATAAGAGCCTGAGACACGGATTCAAGAAAACATTTAGGGGTAATTTTATAGGCCTTTTCTGCACACAAAACACGGATTTACATGCGGAAAAGCTCTTTTATAAAATTGGGTCACGCCTGAAAGTAGGCGTGGTGTAAGACGGCATTTACTTGAAAAGTGGGCATGTCCAGGGGAGGCGTTCGGGTGCAGCATGGGTGTCATCGCGATTTATGTGCAGATTCTATAATATCCAGGTATGTGTGAAGAGTAATTGCTAGCATTACGCCTGCTCCCGAATAGACAGACTGGTCTCTTGATTCTGTGGCGCTTCTAACTCTGATGTTTAACCTGTCAGACAGAGGAGATGCTGTGAGTCACATGATCATTCCGTTGAAAGCCGCTACTGCACTATACAGAGACATGGCTATAGCATAGAGCGCCCTGGACGTTCCACACAATGACCTTGATATGTCACAAGCTGGACTGGACATACCAGACAAGTGACATGGAGTCTGCACATTGTGGCCTTCTGATTTATTCCTAAGTTGCTCCTCGTTTCCATCTCCTTGCTGCAGTGATGCCATTTCATTTGCCACGTCCCAGTGAAAGAAATTTCCAGCAGCCTGATGGTAGGCACCGAGGCTGGACAAAACAAAGGAAGAGTAATCAATTTGCAGTATACACATGACAGTCGGTCTTGCAGGTTCCCTCTCAGGGTGATGATAGCCAGACCTCTGCATGGAGAGATGGGACTGGGGGCAGGAGGGGAGGCAGCGGGTCATCAAACAGCCTTGAAGATGGAGAGGAGAACACCAGACAGACTGGAGTAATGAGAGAACCGAGAGGAAGGATTCCAGTATGCTCCGAGAAATCATTGAACTTAAATCATCCTGAGAGACATAAAAGTCAGGCATGTGCTCAGCGCAGTGATCATCGGCCAGCAGTGCTCCCCAGCAGTGATGACAATCAATCAGCTGATTACTGGTGTGTGTGTAAGTGTGCGTATGCGAAAGAGAGAGAGAGAGAGCGAGAATGTGTGTGCATGCGTAGGGAGAGAGGGTGTCACATATCTGAGCGAGAAAGAGTCGGTAATGTGGAAATTTTATTATGCAAGAAGAAAGCATTTCTCCAGCGCCCCCTCCCCCCAAAAAAGAAACTATAGAAGTGAAGGACTGGATGGCTGGCACCATGCTGACTATCATGATAGTGTCAGAGGATGAAATACGTGTGTGCTGAAAGAGCATTGCGTGGAGCGTATTAGGTGGATACAGCAGGAGCAGTGCGAGAGTGTGGTGATGGCAGCGCACTGCGTGTGAGCAGAGTGCGTATTCTGGATCAGCGTAAGCAATGTGTGCGCACGGATGCAGTATTAGGTACAGTGATGATGCAGTGATTTGGAATCTGTGTGCTTTGGGTGAAAATGCAGCAGGTGTGGGCAACATTTGTGCTGTGTGTGCACTACTGGGCTGCATAGAATGGGTGCAATGGATATGTTGTGCACTCTTGGCACGTGTGTGTTCATGGTGTGCTGTACTGCTGAGATATCTGCAGATGGAAAGTGGCTGAAAAGCAAGTGTGCATATTTTACTTTATGCAGCCTCAAAAGCCCATTTTTTTGAGCAGTGTAGATTTTCGCATGCTCTGATCTAGCCACTGAATTCTTTAGCTGCCCAGTGAGGTCATTTAAAAAATTTGGGAGCCGATATTCAGCGGTAGCAGCTAGGCTATTTAAAGCACCACCACTTTAATTAAACCTGGATATTCAGTGCTGAAATTTCTCTGGTGACTGGTGTTGAATATCCGCGTTCATCGGTTAGCGCATTGCTACTCGGTTGGCGACTGAATATCGCTGCTACCTGGATAGCGACAGGCACTGCCCCCGATCCACCCACAGACTGCCCGGCTTTTAACTGGGGAGTTTTCACATGGTCTGTGGGGATAGTTAGTAGCACTGACCAGTTCATGCAGACTTCCAAACTGGCTACAATGCTTTCAATATCCACCTTTGATTCCTACTTTCCCTCTGTAAGGACACTTGTGCCAAAAGCTATTGTGGCACTTTCAGCATGGCTAGTTGTGCTAAACTAGATATACTAGTGACCGAGTCTCACTTGACATCACACTAATACTTTTCAGTTCATTTCGCTTGTGATCTCTGACACAGTGTAACTCATGCTTCTTATGGCGAAAGAATACTAGAGTTCGCCCAACCATTAGGCAAACTAGGGGAACAGCTTCTGGGTGAGTTGGGGGGGGGGAGGCGATAAAGATCAGGGCATTCAAAGCTAAACAATAGACTCTGACAGCTAGGGGGGGCATAAGGCTGATGGTTTTCCTAGGGTGCAGGCCTTGAAGGTCGCAGCTGGCATGCCATACCGAAGGATGAGAAACTCTGCTAGTAGAATTGGCCATAATGCGATTATCCACTTTTCAGGTGGGGATACATTAAAATTGGACCCATCTAAGATTTATCAAACGATGATGATGTTCTGAGTTTTCGAGATCTTGTGAGTCTTGTTCTGAAAAAAAGGGAATCTGAATTATGGGGTCTTGAAAGCTCATGTGTGTATGCAACGTAATGTTCTTTATCTGCCATCATCTGCTGTGTGACCTCACGAGTCCTCTCTGGCACATCTCTGGCTATCTTCTGATCTTCCTTCTTGCACTGTCTGCTCCTTGCGATGAAAAAGGCAATCTTGCAGCAGTAGCACCTCTCCCCCTACCAGCAGTAGTGTGGGGTGGAGGATTCCTGCACTGTTTCATAGAGACATTGCTGTGACATCTTTGGTTAATTCCTATGTAGGCTTAATAATAAGTATTGTGGCCTGCAAACATTTTAGCATTATCTAGGCCCAAGATGGGTGCTAGAATTCAGAATTTACTTAATCCTCAGCCATTCAAGGAAGCTCACAATATAGCCAGAGATGTGTCAGAGAGGATTTGTGATGTTACAGAGCAGATGATGGCAGATAAAGACCAGCATGACATTTAGAGTTGCGAAGCAAAGTGGGTGTCAATGAGTGGAGCAGAACTGGCCAGAGCCTCTTGGCAAAATCTTAGTAGCATACCCCTGAACAAATCTCTCTTGCATTTACCTTCCTACTCCCCCCCCCCCCTTTCCTCCCTACTCCCATCTGAGTTTAGGTCTTGCTTATGATCACACTTCCCTGTCCCTGTCTCTCTTCTCACATCTGCGCAGAGCCTCATTTTCCTCTGCACAATATCGTTTGTTTCCTCTCCCCTTGCCCTAGCCATGGATGTTATTGCGGCATCTCCGGTGGCTCTGTTCCTGCCGGCATTCTGCGGGGATTGAAGGCTAGGAAACGCTGGGCCTCTTTAATTATCGGTGACAGGTTGCGTCTTGCTGCTGCTCCTCGCCAGCCTTGCGCTGCCTAGCAGATCAAACAGTCAGCGCAGAGCCTGCCTCATTTGCTTTGATACTGGCTGGCAGGAGGGGGGCTGCCTGCAGTGCAGGAGAGCTTATTACTGTATGCAGAAAACAGGGAGATAAAGAGAGAGAGAGAGAGCAGAGAAAACAGAAGCAACAGAGTGAAACCAAAAAACGGAGGGGGAGGGGAGAAGAAAAAAGGGCAGAGACAGAATAAGGACTGCAGGAGAAAAATAAAGGGAGAATATGGCAGAAAGAAACAACCAAAAAAAAAAAAGCTTGCAGAGGCAAAGAAAATGATATTGGTCTAAAACAGGAAAGAAGATTATTTACCATGCTTTATGCCTAGGGAGTCAAAATGTTTGAGCTGCTGTTCACTTGATGCTTTATAAAGCACACAGAATACAAAACAGTGCTGAGAACGTACTGGGCTAAATTTTCAAAAGACTGCATAGAAGCTGCACATCTGAAACCTGCTCTTAGACAGCTATCAGCTGTAGATATCGACCAAATATGTTCAGTCTCAGTCATATAGCTAAATACTTAGAGACAAGACATTCAGTTCTACATGTTTAGGTGGGTGGTCTGCAGACCTGGTTCAATGTCAGATGTCTAAACAAATGCCATTTATGCCTTTTATCCTGCACCCAGGGATACAGCGTCTTCTGGCTGAGAATATGTCCAGAGCTTTTTAAAATTTCTAGTCAAATTTTACACTCATCTTACATTTAAAAAGGTTTGCATTGGTTAACTTTGTAAGTTTTTAAAGGTGTATTTGGCTTTCTCAGACATCATATTCATTCCCACCCAAGCCTCCGCTAGTACTGGATGATATATAAAATGTTTTGCATGAAGTGCTCTTTTTTTCATGACAGTCATATTTTTTGGTTCTGAAGCTAATTAGTTTGTAATATCTATGGTTCCATGTCACTTATTGCAGACTTTATGAAAAATCCTTTTGATCTTAGATAGAATTTTCTGTTTCAGTGGAAAAATAATTGGTTTCAAAATATGACAGTCATTTCCAGACTGTATTAATAGTTATTTAGTGTATATGATAATTTACAGTTACTGTATGTATATGGATAATGTATTAACTAAGTTATCCTGGGATGCTGGTATGATAGATATGGGTCATGCTTACTAAAGCTTAGTGCACAGTAACAGACATTATAGTGCACGCTATAGTCCCTTAGTGCATGCTAAGCTTTAGTAAACATGCCCATGGTGTCCAAATTCCTGGTACTCCTCAGAAAGAAGCTCCTTTTCAGCTTTGGCTCCTTTTCGGGAAGTAACATTCATAGTCAAAATAGCCAATGTTTAATTTCCTTTCTGTTTTACGTAACAGAAAAATATGAATCAGATTTTGGCCATGGTAAGTTTACTGTGAAGGACCACACTCTTTTTTTAAATTTTTTTATAAATATTATTGGCAATATTTTTAGATTAAGTTGATTAATGGTAACTAAATCTTTTAAGTTTGTGATTCAACAGAATTTTTTTAATAACGAGACTCCTTCAGAAAATGTAGTGAAAATGTTTGCAAATACAGAAGATATACTCATTTAAGGGCATGGATGCATCAGCTCATTCATGTAGGTGCTTATCACATAAAGAGTTAGCCAGACATGTTGTAGCTAGCTTGATTTATGAGAAACTTTACCCACAACTGGGTTGTGATTGAAACAGGCTAAATAGAGCCAACAGCGCTGTAGGCAGCTTAAGTTACGCCTGCTATTTGTTTGCCGAGACATAGTTGGCTAAACATAGCACTGAAAATTTGAGATAGCTGGATGGGTTTCTCCCTTGCCCAAAACATGCCACCATGAATGCCTACATGCTGCTATCTGGTGAAAATAGGCAACTATAGTTTAGGTGCAGCAACAGATGAACATTTTCAGCACCAATTTCTTTTTGAAAACTGGCCCCTAAGAGGATTAATTTTAGTAAAAGCAACTTAGATTTACATGCGAACAACACATGTAAATTTAGGTATTTTAGTCATAGACACATGCAAATGGGCATTCATGCATGTATTTGCTACGGTGGCTATTCTGTAAGGACGCACGTTGGACTAATTGTGAGCCCTTTCACTGTGGGCACGTACAGGGGCGGTGTTTGGGGGTGGAGCATGAGTGCAGTGCATTCCATACAAATTTGGTGTGGGCATTTCTGCCAATTCTAGAGCTAGTATAAGTGCTCATACCTGAAATCAACTCTCATTTTTGATCACTTACACCTCTATTTTATTAAGTAAAATAGACACATATTCTACGTTATAAAATTGGCTTGAAGTACTGTATGCACATAGCAATGTACATTACGCTAGGCGTGACTTATAAAATTACCCACCACGTGTCTCATGCTTTCAAAACTGCCTTCTTTTATAGGCATGGAAAATTGTTTGCATCTAAGTAAGGTCATTTCCAGCACTAAGACTGGATATCAAGTAATCTTCGAAAATGCAATCTACTTTTTATTTATCTACAACGTCAAACTCAGATGCTCAGCAACAAGCATTTGAGCATTTTCCCCAATATATTGCAGTCTGATGACCAAGGACCCCACTGAAGAAAAAAACAGACAATGCTCAAATAGCCAAAGATTTTGGGAAGAAGTGGAAAGAAGGAGAATGGAGGCAATGAATAGAAATCTATCTCATGCCTATTCATAGAGGTCATCGTGGAAATCAAAACGGCTAGGGGCTAATCCAGGGCCATCTTGAGAGCCATCAGTGCAGATTACTCATCAAAGGCCCGGTTCATAGTGTTCTACACTTTGTTATATAAATTTTGACTTTTCATAGCACAGACTCAAGTGATGTTCCTCATATAATCTACAAACAGAGACTCCATCTAAAGGCCTAATATGAGAGAGACTAGGAAGGAGAGAGAGAGAGTAATGGAAGCAAATGGTGTCTAGCATCACATTAGGGTTCTTTCAGCACCCCAGCATGGTGTAGGCACAGCTGTGCAACTAGAATCACTCCTCTTCATTGGCATCTGATGCTTTATTTCCCAGAGTGGTGTTAGGTGATGCTATTTGATTGGATGTTTCATCCGCTACCACTTGAAAAAAGCCCCGTTGTTTAAATGTTTTGGATGGCACGGTGCTGTATTCCATATATACTTGACCTTTCAATGCTCTGAAGTGGTACTCGGGAGGTCTGTGCTGCTGGCGATACTATCCTTTATAACCTTGACATGCACCATCTCTTCAATCCCAGCTGGGTCTCATGTCCTGCGGTACAGTTAGAAAGATGTCCTGATTTAAACCTAAAGAGGCAGGGAGGAAGGGTGAAGAAGACAAAGAAGGAGAAAGAAAGATGGATAGAGGAGAAGAGAAAGGAGGGAGAAGACGAAAGAAGAAGAGAAGATTACATATGGGGAGAGAATGCATGGGAATGAGTGACGGAGGAATGGTAGAATTTTAATCAAAGTGTCCAATATTGATTGCAGGGAGATGCAGCTAAGTCAGTGAGTGGGAGAGAAAGCTGCAGTAATATTAATACTGAGTGGCTAATACATCAGTGTCATCCTAACGGAGGCGACCCAGGGGCTTAACCCTCCATCTCCCAGCACTCTCCATTGCACCTGTTTGGGAGCCCGAGACCGCAGAAAGCAAGAGCTGTGCAGATGTTCTTAAATTCGGAGTTCAGCCACATGCTCAGGGCAGACGGAATAAATGAAGATCAGACATGCTTGGAGAGAGAGATTTCAGATGGGGTTATAGGCTGATCAGCTGCCTCACTTCTTCACTTTAACACAATTGGAGTATAGGGGTGTTATTTATTTATTATAATTCTAGACCACTTCCCTGACATTAGCCAAGTTTCCAATAGTGCTTTACAAGTTTAAAAGCATAGGTGGACATATTCATAAAGATTTAGCCGGTTGGCAGGACCTTAGTATCCCCACAGACCAGAGACAGGATACCCAGTTAAAAGTAGGGTGCTCTGTGGGCGGTCCTGTCACTATGTGGTTAGTGGAGGAGTGGCTCAGTGGTTGGGACTGGTTATTGAGGGCCAGGGGTTCAATTCCCATATAGGGACGAGTAACCTCAGGCTGGAGAGACTGGGGTCTCTAATCCCATGGCCATGCCTTGGGCAAGCCACTTAACTCTCCATTGTCTCAGGTACACTTAGATTGTGAGCCCTTTGGGGATGAGGGAAAAGTGCCTGTTAGTATAAGTTTGTAAACCTCTCTGATACACAGGGTAAAGGGCAATATATCAAGTGCCTAAACCATAGTGGCAACATTCAGCCACTAAACGGCATAAAGTTAGCAGGTCAATGGTTGCCCTAACTTCATGAGGATTTTGCTATCCGGTTAGTGGCTGAATATCACTGCTAGCTGGATAGCAACCCCGCTGTCCGGTGAAACCAGATATTCAGCCTGGCCAGACAAGCTCCGACACTGAATATCCAGTTTACATTAAAGTGGTGGTGGCTAGGCACTTTTAATGTGCTGACTGCTGCCACAGATCAGCCCCATAAAACAATTTGAAAGAAACAGACCTGAAACAAGATAAAAAATACACATAGAATAAACACACTCATTCAATATACACACCCCAAATCCATAAACAGCCAAAAAAATACAACTAAAATAATAAACTTTGGAAATTATACATCAGCTGCCCTAAACCAGACTAAAAATAGTCCTCCATCCAATATCTAAACTGAGACTGCCAATCAAATTCCTTGCCTTGACCATAACAACTCTTAGCAATAAAATCCTGGGTTATTGAATAAGAGACAACATCAGTATGCAAATGAAAATTGCGTGCTATCAACAAATAAGGAAATCTCAAGGAGCAATGAGCAATTTATTCTAAAAGAGCCTCAAGAATTAACCCATCCATGTTAGGGGGACAATAAACAATCTTAAGCACAAGTATATTAGACAAATGAAGTTCTAATAAAATATATGCCGTGTGGGTTTAAATGACTATACTGAAAGGCAATGTAATTTCAGTTTACTTATGCCTTTCTATGGGGGAAGCTAATAGCAGATACACAAAATATGACCATATAAATCATACTGTTCCTTGCACCTCCTGAAGTGCCTGGAAGTACCTCTTTGGGCATCAGTGAAGTTTGGGAGTGTTGGCAGGTACATTCTGCAAATAGCCCCTCCAACGTCTCCTCATCTCTTGGGCAACATCCTCAGGGTAAGGATGCTATTTTCCCTAACATCATTCATCTCTGTGAAATTTCACTGTTGTCACCATCACAGCTATTAAAATTTCCCCACTAAAATGTTGACATTTCCATGGCCAAATCACTCTCATTTGGAATTCACCATGTGAAGAGTTTGCACAGGGATTAGATTAGTTATATGTGGCCTATAAAATAAAACTGCTGGAAGCAAGGTTGCCAACTCATCCCAGGTCAACAGAACAGATTGATCCAGCCTTAATTTTGTCTGTTGTATGTATGGATTTCTATTCTAGATATAATCAGAGCTATGACTTTGTGCATGGAATGGGGTAAAACCAGGACTGAAGCAGTCTGATTGACCTGGGCTGAGGTGGCAACCCCCAGGTGTAAAATATGTTATTATTTCAGCACAAAATTAAAGATGATTATATCCACACTGTGTTACTGCTTAATTTGGAATACTACTATTGTGATGTCAATAGAACTGCTCTGTGATGTTATTATGGGTTCTTAAAGCTGCCTTTCTATTGGTTATTAATTCAACAAACAAACTAGAGATTAAAGGGGCAAAATGGATACTTTTCTATAAAAAGTCAACTCTGGAATTAGATAATTTAAATAATCTTTTTTGCATAGGGTAGAACAATTTTTCTTCGCTGTATCTCAAACACACTGTAGTTATCTGAGTTAGGGTTTATGCTATTGTTTTGCACATTGACATTATTGGGAATTCTTCGTACACATAACTCAGGCCGCAGTTCATGTGAAGGCACATATTAGGAAGGCCTTTTATATGGTTGCAGTGACATCCAAGTAAAAATGTCAGCAAATCAATGTCAATTTTAGAAGAGGTGTGCCCGTGAAAGCCGATGTACGGTCAACATAACTCTGCCCCTCACCATGGAATTGTATTTTAAATTATAGAATGAAGTGCAGGAAGGCAAAGGACTGGGCATTCACGTTCATCAGGAGGTGTCATTTCACAAACATAGCTGGACGAATCAGCAAGGGAATCCCAGCAACTTATATGTGTAACTGCTGCACTTTCACAACACAGATGTGCATATGTTGGTACTCACGCGGGCATCTCAGCCATTTAAAAAAGCTAGACATGCAGCCGCTTTTAATCAGTCACAGAGGACCCAATGTTTACCTCATTAAACATGTAGAGTGGGAAATACATATTGGAGCTTAAGGGGGATATTTCATTTAATCCATCCTGTATAGGGCTGGCTGAAATGGCCACTTTTCAAAAATTGATTTATGACAGAGAGCAGGTGTAAATCTGGATGTGGACAATTTTGGTCTTAGATGTGCATCTTCTATATGACATGGGGGTTAGATGTAATTTTTTTGTCCTATCTAGACCACGCTCCCAGCACATCTCCAACATGCTCCCATGTATCTTGGACATGATCGGGGCAAACACATGTAAATTTGGACCCTTTTAAAATGGCTGTTTGCACGTGGGTGCCATTTGCACATTTGTGCCCTGGTACGTACATGTGTAAAACACAAAAAAAGCTTCTATAATGAGCAAGCCTGAAGAGGGGTATACAGCAGAAGAAAAGGGAGGGGAGTCAGGAGTCAGTTCAGAGCTTCATGTCATTTCAAGGGCTACTAAGTCTTATCAGAACAATTGGTTCCATGGGATGCAAGAGCTGATGTAATAAAGCGATCACGTGTCCTTTACCTACGTTTTACAGAAACACCTCATCGAACAGATGTAGACGCCCTCCTTATAATGGAAAGCTACTATGTCATTGAATAGTTCAGGTGGCTCCAGTCAAACACTTTGCCCTATATGTACAGACATTATAATCCTTTTAGTCATTCTTACCTCCCTTACAGGAGTATGTGTGTGGGTGGAGACACCGAGGGCATACAATAGTTTTTCCTTGCATTGATCAATGCCAGGCAAAGTTTTAACATGAAGTACCTCTTGCTAAGGACATTGCATGCTCATACTCAGGCACATCTGCTCCTTCTCTCTCTCATGGCCTCATTGCTTGAAAATATGTATAGATGTTGATAAACCTGCTCTATCAACTAAACCCTCAAGGCATGGTGCAGCTGTTTTCTCTGGTTGGTTAGTTACAATGGAAATACGCTTTCCCTCGCCATCCACACTGGCGTATGCTGTAAGTGCTGGAGTACTGTCCTACTTTATCCCTCACTGTTGTAGTCACTTAAAGCCATTAATAGGATCAACTTAGCTCTCTTTCTTCCATGCACATAGAGAACAAGAAGAGTTTCTTTATATCCTGTGAAGGACTGACCGAGGCGTCTTGTTTTCTCTCTTGAAAAGAAAATGGTAGTAGACTCTGTCCCTGCTTCAGGAAATTGCCGCACTATTGCTGCCTAAAATTAAGCCAAGCTCTTAATGGTCAATTCTATGACAAGAAGAGCAAATACAATTCCATAACCCTGCTAGGCAATGGACTTGACTAAGGGAATCGGTGGCACAGCAGAGATTGAAAGTCATGTCTCATAGAGGCAAATATACTAAAGGATTTAGCGCGTGTTATTAAAGTTAATGTTTTTTAAGTGCTCAGAACCATTTTATTTCTATGGGTACAATGGCTTTTAATGTGCGTTACATTTAGGGGGTCTTTTACCAAGAAATACTACTGGCGGCGCATGTTCTGGCGCATGATAGGTCACGCATTGCTAGTTAGCACAGGACTGTGACAGCACAGGATGATTGCAGCATTGATTGTGCAACCCGCATTAGAGGCACGAGTGGGTGGAAGGTGGAAGAAGAGGGGGTGGGTGAGTTCGTCACATTTAGCACTGTGTTCACACTGCGTGCTAACCGCATTAGCGTGGGTTCACCTAACGCCACTTCAATAAGTGGTGTTAGGTGCATCTGCGCTTATGCAGCATGCTCTATGGGACAGGGCCTGGGAAATGCTTTCCACCCCTCGACAATTAACGCAGAGGTGTTGCACCTAATGCGCTATGGTTTTGTTGCCATTGGCACATTAGATGCACATATTGGCGCCCATTAGTAAAAGACCCCATCAGTAAACATGCCCCATAGACTCTCCTACCTTATTAATTCAAAGCTGAAGCTACTAGACCTAGGGTACATGAGGCTTGCCTTGATATTAGTAAATCAGTTGGATTTCTAGGCTTCTTCATGCAAATGTTAATGGTAAAAAGACGTTTTAGGGGAGAATAACAGAGCATGTGATCATTCTTGGAAGGAGCAGGACATGTTAGCTTTAGTTTAGCTTTGAGCCTTGTTTGTGGTTGTAACTGCCATAATATATAGTGAAATTGGTGAATGGATGTCCCATGGTTTGGTAAAATGTGCAATGCGTGGTGCATAGCTTAGCAAAATGAAATCAGGTAGAATGGAATCAATTCTATTGCCACATAAATTAATCAATGAATAAAATAAATGTTTTCACATCATTTCCTGATTGATTAAAGACCCGAGTCCAGTCTGATTGGTTACTAGCTAGTTCATTCGGTGCTGCAATGCCTCATCAGATCCAATAGCACCATCTAAAATTATGAAATGATCTATATTTTTCTTTAAAGTATTCAAGATGAAATTGTTTTCAATGTTATATCCTAGTACTGATCCCCCCGATGTCCTGTAACAGTCAAGGATAGACAATGATTGAGAGATTATTTCCCTTGGAGGCAGCAATGTACTAAGGCAGAACATTTTTTGCATTTGGAGGCTTTGCATGGAAAACACATGAAAATGCCCCAAAATACACAAAACTGAAATTTTGGGGTTTTTGCATGTTCTTCTGCACAAGATCCCACTGGTGAAAACCCCCACAAACTGCAGCTTCTTGTTGTAGTAAACTTGATGGCAAATTTTAGATAATACGTGGAAATCAAAATTGAGACATTGAGTTGGGACTTACACAATTGCAGCAGTATTTTAGAAAAGGCCTTGCCACATGGTGAGTCTTTTCTAAAATTTATATAAGGACATGCCGAAGTGCACAAGTAGAGCTGGAGAAGCCATTTTACAACTCTACATGTGGGAAGATTAAACAGAGACAACAGTAATATACTCGCGTAAGTTGCTATTTTGTTACTTACACATGCAATCCTCTTAATCCCTCTTTTAAAGGGCTGGCTGAAATAAGCATTTGTTACAAACCTACACGTCAGGGAACAGCTGTAATTCCCGAAATGCGGAATATGTGTAGATTTTTGATCCATCCAGGCCACATCCTAACCATACTCCCAGCATACCCTCTAGTAATTTCTATATATTATGGACATCCACATGTAAATGTAACCCTGTATAAAATGGCCATTAAGACGTGGATGCTATTTCCATATGCAAGCTAGATTTTCCACGTGGAACTTATGAATAAGGTTTCTAAAATATACCCCATAGTCTCCTACCTGTGAACGTTCACTAGAATTCTGCATTACTGAGCTGCTCTGACACAATGGGCATGTTTACTGAGACTAGCAACTGGCACATGATTGGCCCTGAAAATGAATGCTGGGGTGGCGCTTGATCCGTTCTTAAACATGGAAGTGTCCCAGCATGGATCCGTGTTGCTAGCATGGATACTGTGCTTCCCCGCATGTGTTACTTTTGGCGCGATCAGCACGGGTGCACTTAAATGACAATAAGTGCACCTGTGCTAAGCACAACATTGCTGAGAAGTGCGAGCCGAAAACTCC
The DNA here is from genome assembly GCA_033557465.1 of Ichthyophis bannanicus. Lineage (NCBI taxonomy): Eukaryota > Metazoa > Chordata > Amphibia > Gymnophiona > Ichthyophiidae > Ichthyophis > Ichthyophis bannanicus. The sequence continues at coordinate 957,969,752 of CM066031.1, forward strand.
CACATTGCCTGCAGTGTGGACGCTCCTCTCCAGAACCGCCCGGTCTCTGGGATTTTTAGCATGACTGCATTTTCAGCATGCAGTACTTTTTACAGCGGTACTCTTAGCACGTTCTGATTCCCATGCTGCTTGGTAGCACACTTTAATAAACATGCCTCAATGTGAAGCAACTTACTAATGCAGTGTGCAATGAAAACTGTGATGCAGAAATGTGTTGATGGGACGGTTTTCACAAAAGAGATATTACCTCTTGAAGAGGGGTACACAGGTTATCCTTTTGCTAAATCCTCTTTGCAAAGCTTCTCAGACACATTTACTATGGAATTCATTTGCATCCATAAAAAACTTGTGTGAGAAGCCTTGGTCTGCATCTGATCTGCTTTTATTGTACTGGAAGGTGTTTTCTTTCCGGTATACTGTTAGCCACTGAGGGAAAGAGCTTTTCTTGGATTTGTGGGTTATAAGCATTTTTCAAATAAATAAAATGAATGCCTAAATTGAGCAGAAAAGAAACCATTAAGCTCTGATTTAGTACAATCACGGACAAAAAATCTTCATAGAAAGGTTACCCTGCTGAGTTATACAAGCTTCATCTTTATCATCTTGTCAGAAGCTGAGGACAGTTCAAGAAGAGATTACCTTACTGGGCTACTCAAGATATATCCTAGCCTTCCCCATCCAATCAAAGGTAAGAATACTCAGACCCACTTGCTCAGTGACACAAAAATCATTCCAACATCCAGAGCTCTTTCCTATCCAATCACAGCAGGGAAACTCCAATTGACGAGTATAATTGCATAGAACTCCACCTGGCATATACTTTTCTTTTTAGAAATGTCATTTGGTGACATTATATGATCATTGGTAGTACTCAATATACCAAATAAATTCACTCAAGCAAGAGCCAAGTTATATAAAAAAATCTTTATTTCATGTACCAGGAATTTTTTTTAGTTTTCTTTTTTTTTTTCTTTTTTTTAACAGTCTGAAAAAATTACAAAGTAAAGAAAAAATTGATTGTGTTTCTCTTGGACTGATTTGAGCACTGACATGAGCAAAAAACCCTCAGAAAAGGCTTCCCTGTCTTTCTCTTCTGACATACACACAGGTGCACGCACACACACGCACGCACTCATGCACGATTAGGCACACTCACACTTACCTACTGGTCATTGTATCCATACATGCCTGAGGCCATGCCTCTAACCAGCTTTGGACAATAGGATAACAGCAAGAACATTAGAATTTACAGAAAGTATTTTTAGCTTTTTGTTTTCAGCCCTTCCTCATCTCAATCATGGATTGTGTATATGATCTAAGAGACTTGGGCAGAGGGGGAGACTGGGAAAGGAGAAGAGTGGAATGTATGCAAATGATCATGTAATCCCAGAAAGTTTAGTTCCTTTTGTTCAGGAATATCCTTTTTATTGACCAAAACCATTATCATTTTCCACCGTCTACCTCCTAGACTGTCTCTTCTTCCATTGTGCTTCATTGATAGATTATAAGATTTTTTCTCTCTAAAAGTTTCCATTTGTTAATCCTACATTCAGCTTTTCCGCTGCGACTACTATGGGTGTTTCTGGTCCTGGGAGGGAAGAGCCAAGCTCTCTCAGAATAACCAAAGACTGAGAATTAGGATTTTAGGTGTTTTAAATCTTGTAGCAGCTCAGAAAAGTAGAATAACTCATTTGGCTCCATCTGACAGGTCCTTCCAGGATTCCAGTGACACAGGCAATTTGATGTTCAATGGAACTAATGAGAAAGTCGTCATTTCCACTAAAGAGACTCTAACCACTCACCAATTACCTATATTAATTTGGTTTGTTGACTTTTAAGGCCACAGAAGTTTCTGTCACAGCTGGCTCTAGACAATTCATTTTTCCTAATACAGACAGATGTTCACCTGTAGAATCAACAGACCTTTTCACTCACCTCTCCTGGCTATCTTAATGTTCATCTCTCTCCCTCTTTTGTTTTCTGTTTTCATTTTCCTTGGCTCTCCTTTCTTTTTTCTAATCTCCTTCTCTTGCCCTTCCTTTGCAGTCTTCTCCTCTCCGTCTCCTGCATCACCTCCGTTCCCTCCTCTGCCTAAGTTTCTGGCAAAGTTGCGGCTGCTTCCTTTTGTCATTCACAGTGAAATATGAAAATACAGACAGACGAGGATTCTGTTGGAAATGGTTTCCAGTCACAACCTCTAGATGTCATTCGTCTACAGCTCAAGAACCACATAGGTTGTGATGAAATTCTCACTTGGTCTTGCTTGCTTACTTACAAGTGTTTCTCTTATATTGAGGGAGCTGAAGGCCCTTTATTAAGAACTGGTATGACTAAAGGCTTATTTTTTTTGTTGCAGCTGTGGATATCTCCAAATAAATTTGTGCATGGTAGCATGCATGCATGTATTGATGTATATTTTTCTATATATGTGAATGTAGAAATGTGACAGTATGTATACATGTTTGTGTGTGAATATGTCTATTAGGACATATGTGTGCTTGTATGAACATGTGTGAATATGCATGTGTATATGTGTGTAAATATATATATGTGTGTATATATTTTTCTCCTCTCTCTTTGTTATTCATCAAGCAGCAGTATTCCCCACTCCAATATAAGAAAACAGTTTTTCACTTCTGCTATAACAAATCATTTTTGCTTTATCTCTGTCAAGCCCTGTTTTTGGTGTTTTCCCCCCCCCCCCCCCCGTTTTTTACAAGTTTCCCTGCTAATTGTTTTTTTGTTGTTGTTGTTTGTTTTCACAGTTTGAAGCTGGAAAAAATAAGAAAGAAAGAGTACTATATCATCTTGCAAGTAATCCACTATATATTTACATTTATTTATAACTTTAAAAAAAATAAAAAAATTCAAACAAAAATAAACAATCCATTCTTTTCCAAACTCTTTGCAGCATTTGTAACCATTATCCTTTTCCAATCTACAGAGGTTTATGAGCTTTCATTTTAGTTAAAATTGAAAAGAAAATACCCATCCCCTTTTTTCTTGGTTCCCTTTTGACTTTGTTTTTATTAAATGAATTCTTAAAATAATGGTACATGGGAATTCATGCATTTTTCCATTTAATTTATTTTCTATTTTTTTATCTTTCATTTTTCTATTTTTCTGTTTTTTTATTGTGTTTCTTTTTCATCTGTTCTTTGTTGTTTTCGTCATATCCTTATTTTGCATTTGGAAGGTTCCTTTATTTCTTTTTTTTCTTCTTTTTTTGTTGTCTCATTGATGGGATGTATTTTGTTTTGTTTTGTTTTTTAATTCTCTGCTCATACTGGAGTCGTTCGACGGTTGGCTGTGTTGGTGTGAAGAGAGTCCTTGTTATCTTTCTGGATACAATTGTGCACCTGAAGGAAACTGTTATCCCTGTCGGAATTGTAGGTGGCTGTAGGGGTGGTGGCTACCTTCAGGGGGTCCCTGGTCAGTGTGTACATCGATATCTCTGTGGAAGGAAGGGTATTGAACCCTTTGATTCCAACGGGTGAGGCATCCCTGGAGTGTGAGGGCTCAGTGGATCGGGAGCTGGAGCGACTGCGTCTCTGGTAGCGGTAGCGGTAGCTGGGTATGCGGGTGATGGCAGAGGACTGGAGGTAGTCCGTGGTGCGGGCACTGGCACGAAGCTGTTTGTGCCTGTCGATAAACATGTGGACTGCCAGTACTCCTACCATCTCTGCAATAATGAAGGACAGGGCCCCAAAGTAGAAAGACCAGCCATAGGAATAGCTGTTTTTTTTTGAGTCGCTCTTCGAAGGATCCCCAGCGTTGGCTGATATGTACACAATGATCCCAATAATATTACTCAAACCTGGAGGACAAGGAGGTGATGAAGGGGAATGAAACAAAAAAGTCATATCAAATAATTATTTCTATTTCTATATATATATATATATATTCATATACATACACATACACAATTCAAATTCTGCCATTTGATCTCATTACTTTTTTCATATTTAGACACTTTTCACATTTAGATATTCATCATGATGCATTCTGGCACCGGTCATTCTGCTTTTCCTTCCATGAGGAGTACCAAATCAGAAAACTGACAGTAAGGATTTATACTTGCACCTCTCCTGTTCAATGTATCACTTGTTCCATTAGCCACTGCTGTTCAGAGTTTTGGAGTCAGTGGTTTTTACTGTGCTGACAATATTCTTGTGAAGGCATATTGTACAATGGGATGTCCACGGGTAATCTGAGACATCAAAGCCAGAACATTTGACAAAAAAAAGGCATGAGCAAGTTCAGACACGATTTCAGAAACATGGACGTGCCTGAGGTGGATGTCTATAGAGACGTCTACATAGATATCCCCAGAATAGCATCTCAGAACGTGGCTGTCCAATAGCTTAATGATTAAAATAGTGGGTTGGAAGCAGGGTGGCCAGGGTTCAAATCTCAGTGTGGGTGTTTGTGATCTTAGACTAGTCACTTAGCTCAGTGTTTTTCAACCTTTTTTGTGCAAAGGCACACTTTTTTCATGAAAAAAATCACGAGGCACACCACCATTAGAAAATGTTAAAAAAATTTACCTCTGTGCCTATATTGACTATATATAAAGTAATTCTCTTGAATAGGAATCAAACACTCACACCAACCCCCCTCCCCTGCTGGTTCACACCAACCCCCCTCCCCTGCTGGTTCACTCACACCACCCCCCCCCCTCCACTGCTGGTTCACTCACCTACCCCCCTGTCACTTACTCACCCCTCCTGCTGGGTCACTCACTCACTTACCCCCCCTCCCTCCCCTGCTGGTTCACTCACACCATCGCCCCCACCCTTGCTGGTTCACTCACACCACCCCCCCTCCTCTGATGGTAAACTCACAAACCCCCCCCCCTTGCTGGTTCACTCACACTCCCCCCCCCTTGCTGGTTCACTCACACACACACCCCCCCCCCCCCTCTGCCCAAGCCGCTGCTTCTGCTTTGTACAGAGCAGCGGCTGCACTACACTTACATTGAAAAGTAAAGAGAAACTGTGTCAGGAGCCCTCCGGTCATCGCAGAGCCCGAGGAAGTGATGTCATGGGGGCGGGCTAAAGTTAATTTGAAAAGGAAAGACAGCCTGTGAGGAGCTCGCCCCCATGACATCACTTCCTCGGGCTCTGCATGATTGGAGGGCTCCTGACACAGTTTCTCTTTTACTTTTCAATGTAAGTGTAGTGCAGCCGCTGCTCTGTACAAAGCAGAACCAGCGGCTGCACTGCTATAGGGAATCGCGATCGCGTTCGTGCCACGGACTTCGGCACAAAAGCCGGTTTTTTGCTCTGGCCGCTCCCGATCTTGCGGCCAGAGCAAAAAAACGGCTTTTCAATGGCCAGTTTTACAACTGTGCCGGCAGCCGGCCTGGCCATGGAAAAACCGGCCAGGCCGGCTGAAAACCGGCCGGTTGGCAACCCTACTTTGTGAGCCGAGGCCACCTGTTACGGATGAAATTGGAATTTTTCCCACGGCACACCAGACAATATCTCACGGCACACTAGTGTGCCGCGGCACAGTGGTTGAAAAACGCTGACTTAGCTCTACGTTCTCTGGATGTTTTAAGGCCAAAACAAGCACTTTCCTGATGCCTATTCATGCCTGCAGACATCCCCGTTGTTCCTGAAATCGAACAGAGATGTGTAAGTCCATTGCACATCTCCAGACACACCTCCATCACACCCCCCTTGCCTATCTGGATGTCCCTGCATCGAAGACGTCTGTAAATGTCATTTACAAGACGTCTGTAAATGTGGAATGGCTTCGGCGACATCTCTTTGATTTTGACATCCACGTGCACATCTTCAGACGTTCTAAATCACAACTAAGCCTTTTAAATTGACCCCATTAGTTTGCTACATGGATCCTTGGTAGCTCCTGATTTGTCAATCATAAATAACTTTTTAAACTATAGTGTAGTGGTTTCTAACTGAGAAGTTGAAACAAAATTTTAAGTCAGAAGCCGTGTGAATCACAAGGACAAGATATTTACCTTCTTTTGCTCTATAAATCTCTGGTCTTTCAATATCTTTGAAAGATACTTAGATCACCTTAGGAACAGTCATTAATATCCACTTAACTTTTCAAGATCACTGGCATCTTCTTCCCTAACCCTCCGTAGTGCGGCATCTCTCCTCTCTGTTCCTGCCCTCCCTTCCCCTGTGGGCCAGCTTCTCCCCCTCTCTCTTCCCTCTCCTTCACCCCTTGGAGCAATCTCCCCATTTCCTATCTCTTGCAGTTCAGCACATCTCTCCCCCTGTCTTTCTTCCCCCCACCACAGTCCTCCCACGTGCCTTTAGTTCCAGGAGTGGCACCAGCATTAGCAGCAGTGATTTGCAAACACTGTGTGTTGCTGACTGGGAGCCTTTTCTCTGTCACGTTCTGTCCCCTCAACTTCCTGTTTACGATGGGGATGGGATGTGGCTGGGTTGCCAACTGGCTCTAGATTCGCCTGACAGGCTTGATTTAGTCCGAGGTTTACCCCAGCGACATAAATTCTGCCCAAGCAGTCCCTGCAATTGGGGGAGGGGGCTCAGGCAGGAAGGGGGTCCACACGGCAGCGTGGCAAACTTACATTTGTTTGCCGCAGTGCCTCCGTTCTGGGCCTGGCTGGTAGCTCATGAGCCGAAGTCTTGCAGTAATACTGGTTTCTGCAACATAATCTACCATGGACTTCCCGCCTCACAAACCAACCCCCTCCGAACTGCCTTAAATACTACAGCAAGGATTATTCAGAATGCGAAAAAACGGGATCGCATCACCCCAATCCTAAGAGACCTCCACATCCTTCCAATTGAAGCAAGAATAAAGTACAAAGCTATCCTACTCACCCACAAGACTATCCACCAAACACGGAACACCTCACTCCACCCCCTACTGCCTCGCCCATCACACAGCAGACCAACCAGACAATACTCAAATAACTCCATCATCGTTCCCCACAAAAGAACCAAATCCACACAACGGACCTGCAACAGAGCCTTCGAACTTTATGCTCCATCCCTCTGGAACTCTCTGCCAAACCACATCAGAAACAACGCTGACATCACATCATTCAAGAAACAGCTGAAAACAATCCTATTCCGTGAACATCTCTGAACAGAAAATCCACCCTATCCGCATGAACTAATATTTAGATACAGCAGAAGTGTACATGTCTATGTCCATCCAAAATCAATAAATGTTGCCACCCTGGTGATGGCCCCACCCTTTAAAGTATTGCCCCCCCCTTTTGTTATATGTTACACCGCTTTGACCCGGTGAAAAGCGGTATATAAATGCAGTTAAATAAATAAATAAATAATAGCCTTACGGCAAGACTTTGGCCTGGGAGGAATCCCTCCAGGCCTGGAATGGAGGTACCACGGCAAACAAATGTAAGTTTGCTGCGTGGGCCTTTGCTGCTGCCACCGCTGGTGGAGAGTGGAAGCGGTTTGTGTGTGCTGTCGCTGCTGGAGAATGGGGGGGGGGGGGTGTTGTTGCCACTGCTTGAGTAGGGAGGGACCACAGGGGGGTCCTCAGTAATAGTTTGCTTGGGGGCCTGCCACTAGAACTTTCACCACTGGTTTACCATACAGGGACTTGTAGTCTTGCTTTTCTTATGGAGTGCAATAGAGATATCAGAACTACAAGTCCCTGTATGCAATAGGGTAAACCCAGGACTACATCATATGTGTCGAGCAAATCTGGAAGAACTTGGCAACCCTAGAAGTGGCAGAGGAGTGCTCTCAGTCAGTGAGAAGCAGTGTTTGTAAATCACTGCCACTGCTGGTGACGCTCCTGGAACTAAAGGCAAGCTGGAGGACCATGAAGGGAGGGATGGAAGAGAAAGGGAGAGATATGCTGGACCATGAGGGGTAATTGGGGCTGGGAGAGAGGTGGTGGCAATGGCCTAGGCCAGCGATGGCGAACCTATGGCACGCGTGCCAGCTGTGGCACGCGAAGGCCTTGCAGCTGGCACGCGGGAAGGTCCGCAATCAAAATATGCGGCATTAAAAAAATAAAAATAAAAAGCTGCCGCTGCCGGGGCCGGGGCCGCCGCGGCAGAATCGAGTGTGCCGCGGGGCCCCCCCGCCCAGCAGAGCCTGCCCTCCGTCCCCGGTATCACCTTCTCTCAGCTGCCTCTAGTCAAACGCGCCTGCTTTCAGAGCGCGAGTGGAGTTTCTTCCTCGCTGCTCTGTTATGCCCGCGGGGGCTGATGGGAAGTTCCCATCAGCCCCCGCGGGCTTAACAGAGCAGCGAGGGAGAAACTTCCCTCGCGCTCTGAAAGCCGGCGCGTGTGACTGGAGGCAGCTGAGAGAGGTGATACCGGGGACGGAGGGCAGGCTCTGCTGGGCGGGGGGGCCCCGCGGCACACTCGATTCTGCCGCGGCGGCCCCGGCCCCGGCAGCGACAGCTTTCTTTGTAAAAAAAATTTCGCTGGGGGGGTGGGGGGGTTAGGAGTGGTAATGGCTGGGGGGGGGGTTAGGACTGGTGATGGGCTGGGGGGGGTTAGGAGTGGTAATGGCTGTGGGCTGTTGGGGGGTTAGGACTGGTGATGGTCTGGGGGTGGGCTCGGACATGAAATGGGCTGATGGGGGGTTAGGAGTGGTAATGGCTGGGGGGGGGGTTAGGACTGGTGATGGGCTGGGGGGGGTTAGGAGTGGTCCTGGCTGTGGGCTGTTGGGGGGTTAGGACTGGTGATGGGCTGGGGGGGGCTAGGACAGGAAATGGGCTGATGGGGGGTTAGGAGTGGTGATGGGCTGGGGGGGTTAGGAGTGGTAATGGGCTGGGGGGGTTAGGAGTGGTAATGGCTGTGGGCTGTTGGGGGGTTAGGACTGGTGATGGGCTGGGGGGGTTAGTAGTGGTAATGGCTGTGGGCTGTTGGGGGGGGCTAGGACTGGTACTGGGCTATGGGGGGCTAGGACAGGAAATGGGCTGATGGGGGGGTTAGGAGTGGTGATGGGCTGGGGGAGGTTAGGAGTGGTGATGGGCTATGGGGGGGCTATGGGGGAGCTAAGTCTATATGGGCTGATGGGATTAGGACTGGAAGTGGGTTGATGGGGGCTTAGGACTGGTAATGGGCTATGGGGGGCTAGGACAGGAAATGGGCTGATGGGGAGGGGTTAGGACTTGAGGTGGGCTGTTGGGTGGGGTTAGGACTGGTAATGGGCTATGGGGGGCTAGGACAGGAAATGGGCTGATGGGGAGGGGTTAGGACTTGAGGTGGGCTGTTGGGTGGGGTTAGGACTGGTAATGGGCTATGGGGGGCTAGGACAGGAAATGGGCTGATGGGGAGGGGTTAGGACTTGAGGTGGGCTGTTGGGTGGGGTTAGGACTGGTAATGGGCTATGGGGGGCTAGGACAGGAAATGGGCTGATGGGGAGGGGTTAGGACTTGAGGTGGGCTTTTGGGTGGGGTTAGGACTGGAAATGGGCTGATGGGGGTTAACACTGGAGGTGGTCTGATGGGGTTAGGACTGGTAATGGGCTATGGGGGGGGGTTTAGGACTGATAATGGGCTATGGGGGGGCTGGGACAAGAACTGGGCTGATGGGGAGGGGTTAGGACTTGAGGTGGGCTGATGGGGTTAGGACTGGTAATGGGCTGTGGGCTGATGGGGGGTTAGGACTGGCAATGGGCTATGGGGGGGTTAAGACTGGTAATGGGCTGTTGGCTGATGGGGGCTGTCTGGTAATGGGCTATGGGGGGTTAGGACTGATAATGGACTATGGGGGGGCTAGGACAGGAAATGGGCTGATGGGGAGGGGTTAGGACTTGAGGTGGGCTGATGGGGTTAGGACTGGTAATGGACTGTGGGCTGATGGGGGGGTTAGGACTGGCAATGGGCTATGGGGGGCTGACTGGAAATGGGTTGATGGGGGTTAGGACTGGAAGTGGGCTGATGGGGGGGTTTGGACTGGAAGAGGGCTGATGGGGGTTAGGACTGGTAATGGGTTATAGGGGGGGCTTAAACTGAAAATGGGGTGATGGGGGGTTAGGACTGGAAGTGGGTTGATGAGGGGGGGCTAGGACTGGTATTGGGTTGGGTTTCTAGGACTGGAAATGGGTTGGGGGGCTGCTAGGACTGGAAATGGGCTGATGCAGGGACTAGAAGGGAATGGATGCTGGGTGAGGCTGGAACTAGAAGGGAGCTGGTGTTGGGGGAGGATTAGAATGGGATGGGGCTGGGAGAGTAAAATGGAGAGGGAAAAAATATTTTGTGTGGGAGGGATAAAAAATCTACAATTGGCCGGGTATTGGGAGAATAAGTGGGGATTGAGGATGGAGGGGTAAATTTTGAGTAGATGAAATAGGAATGAGGAAAGAGCAAAAGGAGAAAGATTAGTATGTTAAAGCAGATGTAGAGAGAGAATGGAAAAAAAAAACCAAGAAGACAGAAGAAAGGACAAATGGACAGCAGATGGAGAGTTAGCAGAAGACACGAAGAAACCAGAAGAAAGTGGCTGGAACAATTGCAACTGAAAAAAAATGCACAAAAGGTAGAAAAATATCTCTTTATTTTGAATTTATTAACTGGAATATGTCAGCTCTGGGAAATGTGCATCATTAATTTTTGCGCTTTGTTTAGTACAAGAGGAAATTAATTTATAGTTTTATTTCTACAGTGTTGTTGTATATTCCAAGTTTGGCTTTTGGGGTTCCCAGTTTAATTATTGTCTTCCTGTTTCTAAATTGTGATTCCTTGTTTGGTGATGGTCTGTTCTGCATGTGTAACTGAGCTGAGGTATTCTGTTTATATAATTCCTATTTGACATTGCCACTTGTTCTTTCCCCAGTAGGTCATCTATTGTTGTTCTCTGAAATGTATTGGTTTAATATTTGCAGTGTTGCCTTTTGATAGTTAGGGTATGGTGCTTTGTGAGTCCTGGTAGTGCTGTTAGGATACGGCGGGTTTCCTATGGGTTCTAAATGGGCAGCGTTTGTAGTAGTTCCTAATGTGCCTGGCGGTTGGTACTGGATTATAGTAATGTAGAAACCTTTTAGTCTTTCTTTATCCATATACTCATTAAGAGGCATGTTTACTAAAAGTTAGTGTATGGTAACATTATGCAAATATGTATGCAAATGAGGCACCTTATGCAAATGAGGCTTTAATTGACGTGCTGGCACTTTGAGGAAATTCTTTGGTTTTGTGCGGCAGTTTGGGCACTCGGGCTCAAAAAGGTTAGCCATCACTGGCCTAGGCTATTTCCAGTTTGGCCTTTGCAGCAGTGACAGGGCTACATAAAATGGGGTCCGCCAGCCATTTTTGGCCCAGAAGCCATAGTTTGGGACCCCTGATTTAGACTATATAGTTCCATCTTTATAAGAATTACTTCTTATTTGTTGACTTGGTTGCAATACAATCAGACCACAGCTATCAAACTCTTTTGTCAAGCTCAAAGATATGATCATGTAATACTATTGCTGGTGGCTTGTCATTGACATCCTATCATTTTCAGACTAACTTTCAACTTCCTTACTCTTGTTTTTAGAATTTGATGATGAATCATCTGCTTTATTTATCAGTATGCTTAATTTCTACATTTTGAACCCTTAGATCTGCACAAAATTCCATTGGAATTTGCTTGTTGAAATATTTTTAGTTATCAAGAACCATGTCTTATTCCTCTTGACATTATAACAAGCACAGCATTCTCCACATTTAAGAATAAACTAAAGACCTGGCTGTTTGCACAGGTTTTCAGAGACACCATTAACATCTCCTCTTTTCAATTTCAACTTAATTGATCTGTTTTCTTGGAATAGATGGTTGTTAGATGCTTATTGTAATATTCATGTTATTTGTGCATTCTCTTCAGCTGTGTGTTGTTTAATGTCTGTTCTGGTTGTTCTTTATCTATTGATGGTTTGTTTTAAGTGTAAGCATATGGTAATTTTTTTAGATTGTATCAGACAGTTTGATGTAAGGTTATTCATGACTGGATTTCTTTTGTCTATATTGTATTTTATCATGTTGATTTTAGTGAAGAACTTTGTGGTTTATATGTAAGGTGGTATATTAAATAAATCAAAGCAAAACTCAAAATCATTTAGATGAGATGCAGTCACCTGACAGGTAAGCAGGACTGTTAATAGAGGCTCAGTAACCTCCTTCCCTATCCCCAGTCCTACTTCCCTTTCTCTGCCTCTGAACAAAATGCACTTTGTATGATATCTTTATTGAACTCTACTCCAGGGACCCCACTGTTCCAAATTTTCACTCAAACAATCATAATACAAAACTACACAAGTTCCATAGGTAGCCAACCCACTACATGGCATATCCTCTGTTCTAAATATGATCATTACCTACAGTATACCCCGCAGTCTCTTGTCTCCTTCCCATATTATTCATGCCTTAACCCTCCCTGATAGTTTCTGGGCAGCTTTCCGACTCCACCCCTTTTCCTGGACATTTCTCCTTCTAGACCCAGGGAAGCTTCTTTGTGACTCTGGGATACCTTTTCAACATCTTTCTTCCCTGAATAACTCTTCTCCATCCTTGGGCAGCTTGCAGTCTCTCCCCAGTCTCTGTTTCTAGAGAAACTCCTCCCAAACAGTCCTAACTTCTCTTCTTTTACCTGCAGAGACGAAGAAGATGCCAGAACTAAGAATGATGTTGTGTCGCGTCTTATAGAATTCACTGGCCGCGATGCAGAGTCCACCCATGAACAGCAGGATCACGCTGAGGATAGGGAAGATACTAGATGCTCTTACAGCCCCTGCAAGAGAGAAAGGGTGAGATGGGGAGAAAAAAAATCAAAGTCTACATTCACATACTAGTACAATATATCCATGTTTATATAAGTTTGGAAAAGAACGAAAGAGAAGAAAATAAAAATAAGATATCTGCCTTTGTCTTTAGACATGACATTGCATGGCTTTACTGAAAACATCAGAAACTGTACAAACCTTAGGATATCATGATATTGTCCTTATTTACATCCTATTATGTGTCCTTCTTCATATACATTCTGACAGAAAAATAAGTCAATTGATTTCTGATGCCAATGCTGTATTCAGGTGTTAGTTTACCAGCTGCTGATCTATACTCATGGCTATTAAGACCACTGATATTTGTTGCAGTGGCCGATGTGAATCCAAAAATGCAAATGATGCTTGTTTGCTGTATTCAGCTGATCTGTGAAATACAGTACTATACATATAAACTGAATATTTTGTATAGTTTCACTACAAATAAGGAGGTCATATATTTATATATCTGAAATGTTTTATTAATGATTGATAACAGGAATTGTATATCCAAGAAATAAATTTTAGGAGGAACCTTGCAAAATAAGGGTGTGAAGAAAACAACAAGAACGAATTAAAAAGGCAAAATGAAAAAAACCCCCAGAAAAACAGAAAAAAGAAAGATAAAAAATTGAAAAGAAATTAAATGGAAAAATGCATGAATTCGCATGTATCATTATTTTAAGAATTCATTTTCATATGAAGTGTCAATATATTTGCGTGTCCATTTACTAGTGAAGGTAGGCTGAGAAGTTATGGGTCTGCACTTCTATTTACTGTTGACTGAGAGTGTGGATATTCAGGCATTCAGTATAACCTTTTTAGAATTCATAATTCAGTTTCCTCTGTGCTAATGAAGTAGAAAGTCATACATACAGAGTTCTGTCAGGTTGAGTGTTATAGATTTATAGCGGGGAGGGGGAGAGAAGGGGAACATCGGAGAGATGGACCAAAATATCATGAATGTTGGTTGCAATAACAAGCTTTTCCCATTATTTGATATCAGATAAAGCTATAGCATGTATTTGTTACTAAAAGAAATCCAGGAAAATCACAGTTAAAATAACAAAGTCCTCCTATTTTTGAAATAAATTATTTTTTTAATATGTAAACCAGAGTGTGCAAGCTTCTTTTTGTACACTGTATTCTTCTTTAGATGGTAGATATTACCCCATATGGTTATTATTCTCTTCTAGGTCTTACATGCATATTTGAAATGGCATTTTAGAAACCATGTTCAAGTCAAATTGGGGACATTCAGGGCAGACCATGACAAGAAACACCAAGGACATCTATGTCTCCACCTGATTTTAGTAACATAGACATCCTCTACATGGATGTCTGCACCGGTGGCCACATAGTCGTCCCCTTCAGGAAAGCATGGAGCAGGGACATCCATTTCATGCAAGCTAGCAGAAGGGAACTTACAGCAGCATAGCAAAACAATAACATGAACTCTCATTCCCGGCAGTGTTTTTTATTGGCATGGAAAATATAAGGGACATGAGTGGACCTTCTATTCCACACCCTCTAGATGTCTGTCTGACAAAATGAGTACTTTTCCAATGCAAGTATAAGCTTGGATGTGGCTTGGGATGTCCAGGGCCTTTCTCAAATTGGACGAGGATGTCCAAGTTCTGGGAACACCCATGCCTACTCCACATCCCCATTCAGACTTGGACATCCTTGCCCTGGAGAAATCCACAGAGCCAGTTTCTAAAATGGCTCTGGGAATATCTCCATGCTTTGGACATCTCCATCCCATTTATGGACGTCGAAAGAATAAATAAGGCTTCTAAAATAACCCCCTTGATATTACTCATAAAAAGATATACAGCAGCTCCCTCAGAGGTATCCAATTATTATTCATTTAGGGGGTCATTCCAGAAGATGAATAAGGGGTTTGCACGTGCGGGGGGATGTTTATGTGCCAAAAACATCCCCAACCACATTCAAAAGCACTGCTGACATGCATGGGGATCTCAGAATGTGGCCAGAAGGCATTAGCATGGCGATCTCAGAATGTGGCCAGAAGGGACGGAACGGGGGCATGGTCAGCCACAGAAGCATATAAAGCATATTTAGGAAAGGCCCATGTATGTATTAAGTGGTTCCCCGAAATGTCCACATTATTCCCACTGAAACGTGGAATAAGGCCAGGACTTAGAAAAAATTCTGCTCTTCTCTGAAGAATGGTTGTGAAAGTATGATTTGAACTGGTGTGACTGCAAAAATACAAAATGCAGCTGTAAGGTACAGAGAGCAGAGGAGAGGGAATGTTGGAAAATATGGACACATTAATAAGCACCCTTATAGAAATATCAAGAAGAGCAATAGTGTTTATTCTGGCTATGCTTAAATGTGCTGTTTGTTCTAAAGGGGCCAATCTAGGGGACCCTAACAATTCCCATGTTCTGAAAAATGGGACTGCTGATATAGGGATAGTATGGGAGTGAGCAGGGAAAGGATTTTTGTTTGGGTGAGAAACAGAGATCATATATTTAGTCCTGGTACTCCATGCTATTATGTTAGGCGTGGAAAATCTCTGTCCTATGAGAGGGCAGTGATGTGAAGTGAGCCTAGCAACACCATCTTGATGGACCTCCTGAAGACTCCAGCTCACATAACAAAAGGAATCAAAAAGCACAGAACAGGACACATCCTTCCAAGAAATCAACCAAGACATAGAACCAGACAGAACTGTGAGTAAACCTTGCCCCACAACACTTAGCTGAACAAGTTAAGCACACGAAACTCAAGCCACATAAATTAAAACCATTTCTACGTGCCGATTAGTCACTACACCGGTAACCCTAACCTAACGGCCACTCATTCACACAACATATATGAAGCTAAACACAATGGATAAAAAGATAATACTCCTTCTACTTCTGCTCCTCAAAAGCAGGTACTCACATGCTGGTGAAACCAAATTACTATCTCCCACACACCTGATACCAATTATACAAACAGGCAGCTATGCAACCTACAAGATACATATAAATATAAATCCAAAGCATTAAACAGGCCACGAAGAATAATACACATAACCCCTACCAGCGATAAGGAAATAGCTCCTGCGAAGAGACCACACCATACCGCACTCTCCTGTACACTAGTCAATGCTCGATCAATCCGGAACAAATTCAATACTATAATGGATTACATACAGAACTGGAACAGAGATATTATGTGCATCACCGAAACATGGCTCTCTGATGCAGACAATGTACTTATAAACCAAATTGCCTCCCAACAGTATACAATACACAATTCCACAAGAACATCACAAAGAGGCGGAGGTGTGTTAGTTATTGCAAAGTCACACCTAAAATTCAATACCACCTCTAACATCCGATCTAAAGGAAGTAATATAGTAACCATCTCAAATAAGCACCTTATACTCTGCCTCATATATAGAAACATAGAAACATAGAAATATGACAGTAACCTTAGCTATTGCACTATAATTAACATGGATCTCACAAAGTACCAATTATACCTTATTATCACCATACTAACCATTCATCTAACCCAAAACATCTATGCTCTCAAACCAAATCCTACAGCATACAACACTATCCCCATTATTCACAACCCATACAAAACCACACCACAACCATACTCACACACATTTAACCAGACACACCGCCCCAACATTCCCAGACACTCAAGACTAATACAAATAAATCTTGTACAAGTCAAACCTACAAACAAATCCCATGAAACAAACACCATCAGAAAATTCATCCTCATAAATGCAAGATCCATACGAAATAAAATACCAATAATTAATGACATAATCACTGATGAAAAACCTGATATCCTTCTCATCACAGAGACTTGGCTCGCACCCACGGACACAATCCTCCTGAATCAACTCAACACACATCAATATGACCTTTTCAACTGCCACCGAGAAGTAAAAAGGGGAGGAGGGGCCCTTATCATCACCAAAAAAGAGCTCAAATACTCACTAAAAAATGTGAATAACATAGACGGTATGGATATCATAAATATAGAAAACAAAAACCTTGCACTGTCCCTCATCTATAGACCCCCCTCAGCGGACCACAAAAATCTCACCCCCATTCTAGAACTCGCATGTACAGCTACACAGAGAAAACCACTTGTTATATTAGGGGATCTGAACCTTCCGTCGCTCAACCCACAACACACAATCAACTTTATGGATTCAATGAAGGAAATGGGTTACAATCAAATCATACAAACACCCACGCATACAAAAGGTAACGCTCTAGACCTTGTATTCATCCCCACTCCCTTTAATAAACACCAACTACAATCCCCACCTCTCATCACAGAAGTACCATGGTCAGACCACCACTTAATAACCTTCAATTTACTCTCACTATCACACACTAACACAGAGATTACTCCAACACCTTATAAATCTCGCTTTACACACTTCAACAAAGACACCTTCCTAGAAACCGTATTACCTAACCTTATAAATAACACAACAGAAATCAACACCATAATGGAACAATGGAACTCAATAATAAAAGAAGCAGCAACTCCCACTCAAGGTCCCCAAAAACAATTCACAAAAAGAAAATCAGAAAAATGGTTTAATAGAGAACTCTCCACTATAAAAAAGCAACTAAGAAAACAAGAAAAACGGTGGAGGAAATCTAAAACAAGCGATAATAAGGCGCAATACTTAAGTCTCCTTAACAAATACAAAGACACTATTAACAGATCGAAAAGAGAATACCACACAAAAGTCATAAATATGGCACTCAATAAACCAAGAGAACTATTTACAATTATAAGGACACTAACAAAAACCCAAACTCCAGAGCCTGAACAATCAACGATAAGCGCACAAACTCTTGCAACTCATTTTGCTAACAAATTAAAAAACAAATCATCCAGCACAATCATAACCATACCCACTGAATTAAAACCAACAAATAAATGGATAACCTTTCAAGATATTGAACAAAAACACCTCCTCAATATCATATCAATGATCAACACCACTACCTCCCCTCTAGATCCTTGTCCGGTTTCATGGATAAAAAACACCAAAACTGAATTAGCTATACATATACAAAATATAGTAAACCAATCACTATCTAAGGGCATCATGCCAGATGCCCTAAAACTCACATCCTTACGCCCTATAATAAAAAATAATAAACTCAATCCTACAGACCCAAACTCCTACAGGCCCATAGCCAGCATACCGTTCATTGCCAAAGTGATAGAAAAAATCATACAGCTTCAACTGCAAGATTTTATTGACACACATGCACCACTTGACTCACATCAATTTGGCTTCCGCCCTTCACATGGAGTCGAAACTCTACTTATAACACTCATGGATGACCTCATAAAGGGCACTGACACATGCAACCAAGGTTACATCCTCATATTCATTGATATAGCCGGTGCCTTTGACAATATCCACCACAACACACTTATTAACAGACTCCTAAGCCTAGGAATAGGAGGAACAATTCTACAATGGTTTATATCATACATCACAAACCGATCAATACGCGTTAAATTGGGTCAAGACACCTCTGAGCCATTCATACAAGGACAAGGTATTCCACAGGGCTCGGCCCTATCGGCCCTCCTTTTCAACCTATATCTCCAACCCATCACAAATATATTCAAAAAACATAAAGTCAACCACTATATACGCAGATGACATCATGCTCACTCAACCAATAAACACAAATAATCCCAACTACCAGAACTTACTAAACTGTATCAGTGAAGCAAATACCTGGCTACAAAATAATAACCTTAGCATCAACCTAAAAAAAACTGAAGCAATGTTCGTAACAAGAAAACCAGATACTACTACTCTCCCAGAAACAATAACAATTAACGATACAATAATCCCAATCAAAAAGGAAGTAAAATACCTAGGCATCATAATAGACCACACACTTAGTATGATCCCTCACATAAAACAAACCGTGAAAACCATATTCTATAAACTCAAAACCATTCAACACCTACGACCAATACTAGACACACATGACTTCAGATCTGTTATCAGCACACTCATCACTCCTCACTTTGACTATTGTAATAGTCTACTTATCGGCCTCCCTCTCACAAATATTAACTTACTCCAACGAGCTCAAAACATCTGTGCCCGAGTAACAGCAAAAGCCCGCCTCACTGACCACATAACTCCCACCCTCGCTGAACTACACTGGCTTCCCATAAATAGTAGAATATCATACAAAATACTCTTAACCACATTTAAACTTATCAACGGCATATCACCTTCACATCTAACCACTCTACTACATGCTCCAAAAGAACATAGAACCCGCAGACAAAATGCAACCCACTCACTAGACATAAAAAAATCAATTCGAAAAACAAAAAAAACCACAAGCTCAAGAGCATTCTCATATGCAGCCCCCACCATATGGAATAAACTCCCACTAAACCTCCGCAAAATAAAGGATCTCCAGACATTCCGGAAAGAACTAAAAACATATCTGTTTAAAGAACACTTTATAAACCTTAATGAACCCCCTCCATCCTCCTCACCACACCTACATAAAAATCCTCCCTAAACACAGATCAAAAAGCCTCAAACCTCAACACACATAAGAAAAACAACCCTTCGAAACCATGATTAATAACTGACTAATGTAAATATTTGACTGATGTAAATAGTTCAGCATATGTATAATTATATGCTCCATGTTATTGTTCATGAAAAGTTAATTGTACATAGTTTAAAGAAAATACTATGTTCTATGTAAAACAATGTTCATTATGTTAATTGTAAACTGTTCATTATGTTATTTGTAAACCGCCTTTGATCTTGGGAAAAAGCGGTATAGAAGAAAAGTATAAAATAAATAAATAAAATAAATAAATATGACGACAGAAAAAGACCACATGGCCTATCTAGTCTGTCCTTCCATATCAACAATTACAACAGTCCCCTTTTTACCTTTAGAGATCCTCTGTGTTTGTCCCATGCATTTTTGAATTCAGTTACTGTCCTCATCTCTACCACCTCCACTGGGAGACTATTCCATGGATCCACTACTCTTTCTGTAAAGAAATATTTCCGCATATCACTCCTGAATCTATCTCTCTTCACTCTCATCCCATGTCCCCTCGTAGCAGAACTTGCTTTCAATTGAAAGAGGCTCTCTCCCTGAACATTTATGCCACGGAGGTATTTAAACATCTCAATCATATCACCTCTATCCCGCCTTTCCTCTAAGGTGTACATATTAAGATCCTTCAGTCTGTCCTCATATGCTTTATAATGAAGACCACTAATCATTTTAGTAGCCACCCTCTGCACCGACTCCATCCTGTTCACATCCTTTTGAAGATGCGGTCTCCAGAATTGCACACTATACTCCAAATGAGGTCGCACCAAAGACTTATACAGAGGCATTATCACCTCCTTTTTTCTGCTAGCCATTCCTCTCCGTATGCACCCAAGCATCCTTCTAGCTTTTGCCGTCACCTTTTCTACCTATTTAGCTACTTTAAGATCATCAGACACAACCACGCCTAGGTCCCGCTCTTCTTTAGTGGACAAAAGTACTTCACCCCCTATACTATATTGCTCCCTTGGATTGCTGCAGCCCAAATGCATGACCTTACATTTTTTAACATTAAATCCCAGCTGCCAAATTCTAGACCATTCTTCAAGCTTAGCTAGATCCCTCCTCATGTTATCTACCCCTTCCTGGGTGTCTACTCTATTGCAGATTTTGGTATCATCCGCAAAGAGGCAAACCTTACCTGAAAGCCCGTCCGCTATATCACTAACAAAGATGTTAAAAAGAATCGGATCAAGGACAGATCCCTGGGGCACACCACTGATAACATCCTTCTCCTCAGAGTGAGCTCCATTTACTTGTACTCTTGGTCGCCTCCCACCCAACCAATTTCTAACCCAAGCAGTAACTTTAGGTTCCATCCCGAGGGTGCTCAGTTTGTTTATAAGTCGCCTGTGAGGAACAGTGTCAAAGGCTTTACTGAAATCTAAATACACCACATCTAGGGCTCTCACTCGGTCCAACTCCCTGGTCACCCAGTCAAAGAAATCAATCAGATTTGCCTGACAAAACTGCCTCTGGTGAATCCATGCTGCCTCGGATCCTGTAATCCGCTGGACTCCAGAAACCTCACTATTTTCTCTTTCAGCAGCGTTTCCAATAATTTACTCACCACCGAAGTTAAACTAACCGGCCTGTAGTTTTCAACCACATCCTTACTTCCACTTTTGTGTAAAGGCACCACATGAGCCTCTCTGCAGTCCTTTGGCACCACTCCCGACTCCAACGAGGCATTGAAAAGGTCAGTCAGTGGAGCTGCTAGAACGTCCCCAAGTTCCCTCAGTATTCTCGGGTGTATCCCATCCGGTCCCATCGCTTTGTCTACTTTAAGTTTAGATAGTTTCTCACAAACACAGTCTTTTGAAAATTGTTCAAGATGTCCTTTGCTTCTGTTCCTATTTGTGTGTGTTTTCTGAGGTCCTGCTCCTGGTTCTTCATCTGTGAACACAGAACAAAAATATTTGTTAAGCAATTCCGCTTTATCCTTATCAGCTTCTACATATTCCTCCCTGCACCCTTGAGTCTGACAATACCACTCTTGCCCTTCCTCTTCTCACTAATATATCTGAAAAATGTCTTATCCCCCCATTTTATTGCATTGGCTATTTCCTCCTCCTTTTGAATCTTTGCCTTCTTGACTACTTTGCTAGCTTCTCTAAGTTTTTCCAAATACAGATGCCTGTCTTCCTCTCTCTGTGATCTCTTGTATTTCATGAAGGCCTCCCTCTTTTTCTTCACTTTTTCAGCTACTTCTTTCGAAAACCATAGTGGTCTCCTTTTCCTTTTACCTTTATTTACCATTTTAACAAAAAGGTTGGTTGCCCTTAAAATATCCCCTTTCAGTTTTTCCCACTGTTTTTCTACATCCCTCAGCTGTTCCCATCCAACTAACGACTCCCTGAGGTATTGGTCCATCTTCGCAAAGTTAGTCTTCCTAAAGTCTAAGATCCTTGCCTTTGAATGAATTCTAACAGCCCTAGTCCTAATACTGAACCACACCATCTGGTGATCACTGGATACAAAATGATCTCCCACTACAACATCAGAAACACTTTCACCATTGGTAAGCACCACGTCCAGTATGGCCCCTTCACTTGTGGGGTCTGTTACCAATTGCCTGAATAGTTCTCCCTGTAGAGAATCCAGGATCTCATTACTTCTAGATGATATTGCAGCAGGAATGTGCCAATCAACATCTGGCATATTGAAATCTCCTATCAGTAGCCCTTCCCCTTTCCTAGCAATGCTGCACATGTCTTCAATTAACTCTCTGTCCACCTCTTCCTCTTGTGAGGGAGGTCTGTATATCACACCAATGTAAATAGATTTCTCTTTCCCTCTTTCTAGTTTAACCCACAATGCCTCCCCTCTCCCTTTTAAGCTCTGTAATTCGAAAGCTTTAATAGTAGTTTTTACATATAGTGCCACTCCTCCTCCCCTACTTCCTACCCTGTCCTTTCTGAATAAAATATAGCCAGGTATAGTCACATCCCAATCATGGTTTTCTGTGAACCATGTTTCTGTAACTGCCACTAAATCCAAGTCAGCCACTCCCACCAAAGCTTCAACATCAGGGATCTTATTTCCCATGCTACGGGCATTTATACACACTGCTTTCCATATGTTACCCCTGTTACCCATTTCCATAAAGTTCTTTAATGTATCACCTACCTGGGGGCTTTCACTTACCTGGGGGCTTTCTTCACCCATCCCCAACGAATCTAGTTTAAAGCCCTCTTCAGTAGATTAGCCAGTCTACTACTGAAGACGCGTTGACCTTTCTTGGGCAGATGGATGCCATCTCTGCTCTGCAACCCTTGGAACAGCATCCCATGGTCTAGGAAACCAAAATGCTCTCGATGACACCATCCATGCAGCCATGCATTCATCTCCAGGATGCGAGCCTCTCTGCCTTGGCCTTTACCCTCAACAGGGAGGATATATGGAGCCCCAAGTTCAAATGAAGATGAACTCTCCACCATTCTGGAACAAGTCTGATCCCATGCCACCCAGAATAAACCTCTCATAGTCCTAGGGGACCCTAACCTTCCATCGCTATATACCCAGAATGAAGATACCTTCCTGGAAGCAATGAAAGATCTTCAATACATCCAACTAATAAATACCCCAACCCACAAGTTGGGAGAGACTCAACCTTGTCTTCGCACCAAACCAATACTACATCAATGACATAATAACACACATAATAGTCACCCCAATCCCATGGTCTGACCACCACATGATAATCCTCTCTATAAATGCACCCATTGATAACTTGGATTTTTCTGAGGCAATGGAGGGTTAAGTGACTTGCCCAGGGCCACAGGAGTGCTAGTAGGAATTCAACCCTGGTCCCTGGGTTCTCCAGCCAGTGTTCTTAACCATTAGACTACTCCTCCACTCCTCCAAGATTATTATATTGCTTTGTTTTTAGTGGTTTGGTTGGGAAGAAAATTGTGGTCTTGATGTTTGGTATGCTTAGCTAGCTGTCTCTCATTTACCGTGGTTTTTTGAGATTGTTCCTCTGAAAGCATTTAAAACTGTAATTTTCTTTAGTGTTTCATGTAAGGGAATGTTCTTTTCCAATGTTTACTTTTGTAATCATGACAAATTCAATAAAAATATAATACAAAAAAAAATGCACCCATAATGAATGAAACACCTGAAACAACCCTCAAGGAAAAAAGGAGATTTTGAACCTTCGACAAGGACAAATTCCTGGAAGAAGTATTACCAGAACTAGAGCGAAGCATAGCAGACCTCGATACCACCATTACTAACTGGAACAAATCTCTCCATAATGCAGCTATTGCACTGGATAAACCAATCTATAACAACAAAAGGAAACACTATGCCCCCTAGTACTCGAGTGAAGTCAATGAACAAAAAAAATGGCGAACATCATTTGACAAAATACAACCACAATATGATAGTCAGAAGAAGGAATATCACTCAAACCTAATAATGAAATCAATTAACAAACCAAGGGAACTCTTCGCTATAGTAAACAATCTAACAAAAGAACCGGTGGAACCA
This sequence comes from Ichthyophis bannanicus, assembly GCA_033557465.1. Lineage (NCBI taxonomy): Eukaryota > Metazoa > Chordata > Amphibia > Gymnophiona > Ichthyophiidae > Ichthyophis > Ichthyophis bannanicus. Next base: position 957,993,609 of record CM066031.1, read on the forward strand.
GATGATCCAAACTCCATATCCCCACAAGACCTAGCAGACTACATACAGCTCAAATACACATAGATACCACTCAAAAAAACAACCAAATCCAACCTACAGCATATAAAGGATGAAACATGGGACACATTCCACATCCCATCAAGAAAAAAGCTTGACTCCATCATAGCCAAGATTAACACAACAACCTCAGCTATTGAGATTAACACAACAACCTCACCTATTGACCCATGCCCAGTTATCTGGATTAAGCAAACAAGAGAATACCTAATACCATATCTACAAAAGATTGTTGAATCCTCACTCACTCAAGGATATCTCCCCCTGCAGCTCAAGCAAGCATCCATTAGACCAATCCTTAAGGACAATAACCTCGACAAAAACTAACCGAGCTCCTACTGTCCAATATCCAGCCTCACCTTCGTAACCAAGATAATTGAAAAAATTGTACAGCATCAACTACAGGACCACATAGACACCTATGCCCCTTTGGACCCCCACCAATATGGTTTTAAACAAAATCACAGTGTAGAAATACTTATATCTCTCATGGACATACTTGTAACAGGCATGGACAATATACATCATGGCTTTGTCTTATGCTTCATAGATATCACTGCCACTTTTGACTCCGTTAACCATAACACTCTGTTACAAAGACTCCAAGATGTAGGAATAAATGATACAGTGCTAAACTGGTTCCTCTCATACCTGTCCCACCGTACCCAGCAAGTAAGAACCAAAAAGCAACAGTACAAACCCTTCATCCAACACCAGGGTGTCCCACAAGGCTCAGTTCTCTCAGCACTACTATTCAATGTTTACATTCAACCAATATGCAACATTATAAAACAACACAACATCAATTACAGAATATATGCAGACGATATCATGGTATTCACCCCAATAAACATCAGACATCCGGATTACACACAAATCACAGCATGCCTTGAATCAATGACAGAGTGGCTCAACAATCAAAACCTATTCATAAATTATAAAAAAATCTGAATTGATGCATATTACAAGGGATACTATATTTTCTCCACCAGACTCAATAAAGATCTTAGACCACACCATAAACAATAAACAGGAGCTGAAATACCTTAGAGTTACCTTCGACCAGCAACTCAGCTTCCAACCTCACATCAAAAGAATAACCAGATCAGCCTACCACAAGCTGAGAATGTTACACAAACTCAAATCATTATTTATTTAGCTGTATTTATATCCTGCTTTTCACTGGGTCAAGGTGGTCAATTGGGGGATACATTTAACACAAGGGGATATGAGACACATATGCTAATACTTACAGTGAACATGGGCAATGGAGGGTTAAGTGGCTTGCCCAAGACCACAAGGAGTGCCTATAGGACTAGAAATCCCAGTCCCTCCGGCCTGAGATTACTGTCCCCAGGTGGGACTTGAACACCTGGCTCTCTGGCCTGAAGTACCTTGTCCTAACCACTAGACCACTCCTCCGTACTCCGCCCTATCACTACTCACCGACAATGACTTCCGAACAGTATGCCAAGCCATAATAATACCCTTAATAGATTTTTGTAATGCAATTTACCATGGCCTTCCTACGAAAACAATTCTCCCCCTGCAATTGGTACAAAACACTGCTGCAAGAATCATTACTTGAACAGCAAAATATAGCCATATAACCCCTACACTCCACGAACTACACTGGCTCCCTGTCACTGTATGCACTAAATACAAGAACATAATAATAATCTTCAAAATATTAAACAACCTCTTTCCAGCAACTCTCCAACCATTGATCAGGAAGACACCTCCAACCAGAACAAGAAGAGGAGCAGACAACAACATCCCGGAGATCCCACCAAACTTCAGAACAGCAAATCAATCCACCTGCAGTAGAGCCTTTCTCCCTGCACACACCCCAGCTGTGGAACAATCTCTCCGCCTCAACACATGCAATCAAAGACTTACTGGATTTTAGGAAAGCCATAAAAACGAATTTTTTCCTAGAATACTTTGGTCCTACCATAGAAGATCATGATCCATAAGAAAGTGTACCTCATCACACTGCAACAATTTATTTGTATATTGTTAGCAATTGTTAATTACCAGTTATACCCCAACTAACTCCCCAAGTTTTATTTCCCTGTTCTATGTAAAGCTGGTTGCTGTAACTGTTCTATGTAAACCGCTTTGAATTTATGATAAGGCGGTATAGAAAACCTGTTAAATAAAATAAATAATAAATAAACAGCTGTTGTGTATAGGTACCGGGCATCTTTTTGACAGAATTATGCTGCTGTGACAGAAAGTGAGAGTGTGTATGTGTGTGTTTTGAGAGGCACCCAAGATCTGCTGTGCTCATATACAATTCAGAGGGGACATGAAAGCCTGGCCAGTACCTGGACCGTATGGATGACCGCAGCATCACCAGGTGCCAGTGTGATCAGGCAGTCAAAATCAGAGAGGGTTCAGTATAATAAAGTGTCAAAATATATTCCTGTCAATAATAAGAGACCCTCAGAATAAGGGCAGTCAACAGTGAAAAAAGCACTAATGCATGTCCATAGTGCATATTTTGTGGGACCAATGGTGTTGCATTTCAGCATGTATTATGTTTATGTTTATGCAATTTCTTGATATATCACCCAGGCTGAAGGGCATCAGAGTGGTTTACAATCACTACAAGCACTGCTGAATGCTCTTATCCTCAGGGTCCCTTATTACTGGCAGGGATATGTTTTGACATTGAGCCATAGGGAACCTATGCTGATTCCTTCTGGATTTTTTTTCATAGGGTTCTCTAGTAAGATCTGATATTGTTGGCAATGTGATAGGGCAGCCATGCATCCACTGTGCCAGGCACTGGGAGACATGACTGATGTTGTGCCAACATTCCACAGATTGTACCATGCAGCCTACATCTCTATCCAAGCTTGGATCAATGAGCGCTGTGAGAATGGCGATTTATCTGGCATCTGGCTACTTGGTGTGATGGCACAGAGATATCCCCTCCCATGCCCACACAGGCCTGACCAGGGGAGCAGTGCCACAAAGCAGACTGGGGGAAGGCAGACAGGGTTGTCCCACAGATAGTGAATGTATACAGACTAACATACACCATGATTGGCCAGGTGTAGCTGCTGTGAGAAATGCCAGTATTCAGATAGATAGGCCTCAGATACCATAGCTAGAAGGCCCTACTACTACTACTGATCATTTGTATAGCGCTACAAGGCATATGCAGTGCTGCACAGACACACGTAAAAGATGGTAACTGTTCAGCAGAGCTTACAATCTAGTCAAGACAGACATCACATCAGCTGTGGGCAGTATATGTCCAGGGGGAATGGTAAGGAAACACAAGGGAGTTTAGGAGGATCAGATCCAACAACGGCAATGAAGAGGTGAGCGCTCAACCTGGATTTTAGAGGGGCCAGAGGCGAAGTCTGACATACAGACTCAGGTAGTTTGTTCCAGGCATAAGGAGCAGAAAGGTGAAAGGAGCAACGTCTGGATTTGGCAGTAGAAGAAAAGGGCACAGATAGAAGCAATCTGACAGAAGAGCGGAGTTTCCGGGGAGGAGTGTAGAGAGAGATACGAGGGGAATGGTAGTGTGGAGCAGCAGAATGAGTGCATTTATAGGCCATAAGCATGAACAGGGCATACATTTGTTGCTGAACAATATTACACACCTTCTGGGGAACTGTGAGATTAGTTTTGGGTTTGGTACATTGGGAAGGGTCCATCCCTAGCAGTTGAAAGCGTGTTTGTAGAGCTGGCTAAGGCAGGAATCCCTGAGGCTGTTTCCAAATGCCATGTACCATGTCATACAAGGTATGTTCTGACATATATGTTCATATTCACATTTTCTTATACCATATGAGGGTGCACTGGGATTACCTAGCACTTGTCAGGACACGGGGAGGACTGGTATATGATCTAGATTGCAGCAGCTGTCCTTTCTCATTGGTATTTATGTCTAGTTTGCATCAGCAAACTACTGTGTGTGAAGAGCAGCTTACAAGATGCACGTTTTTCCCCAAGGGGTGTGGCATCCTCGGGTACCTCGCGGGGATGGACAGAATCCAAAATGTGGAATTTTTCAGAATAACATGGCCGTGGCGATGTACAAAACGCTCATCTGCATCCGACAATATCGATAGGGATGGTTTTCTCCATTATGATGTATGCATGGGCCAGCTGAATAGCGCTTTGCCCGTGCCATGCCGATCACGTCTAGCTCTCTAATTCCACACCCGCGGGCACATCCAGTTGGCTGTTTTAGATTTAGACGTAACCTTGGGCCGGACGTGCACATTTTGGAATTGCGCTCCATGAGTCTTATTTTCTAAGGTCCTCTCTCATTAATGCTGAGTGTGGTCTATCTACTGCATGGCTCAGTTTATTCCTATAGGCCATGAGGTAGATAGTATCTGCTTAAGAATTTGTATAGCGTTACAAGTCATACGCAGCACTGCACAGACATGTAAGAGACAGTCTCTGCCCATCAGAGCTTACAATCTAGTCAAGACAGACAACACAGAAGGTGTAGACAGGGATACAACAAGGGGAGAGGAAAAGAAAAAAGGAGATCAGGTGAGTCAAGATCCAAAAGCGGCAGTGAAGAGGTGAGTTTTCAGCCTGGATTTAAAAAGGGTCAGAGAAGGTGCCTGGCATACAGACACAGGTAGTTTGTTCCAGGCGTAAGGTGCAGTAAGGTGAAAGAAGCGAAGTCTGGAGTTAGCAATGGAAGAAAAGGGGACAGATAGAAGCAATTTGCCAGAAGAGCAGAGTTCCCGAGAGGAGTTTTAAGGAGAGAGAAGAGAAGAAAGGTATTGAGGAGCTGCAGAGTGAATGCATTTATAGGTCAGCAGGAGATATTTGAAATGGATGCGGAAAAGGATAGGGATAATAAAATTGTAATGAATCCAGTCTAAAAAAAGCACCATACTTTTGCGGTTGTTTATATCACAGGTCAAAATAGCTTGGATTGCATGTGCCATAATGATCTCATTTGCATAGATATGCATAGATTTTTTGCACATTTAGTGATGAACAAAGCTGCTACACTCAGCCATTTACAGGAAATGCTGGAAAAATCCAATGCAATGGCCAATTTAGCTTTAATATCAGGCGGTACTGGTACAATTTTACTTAAAGTGAAGATAATAAAAATGGAAACTATTAGATGCATAAAAATGTAACACAAATCAGATATCATGTTTGACTAAAAATAACTACAAAACATTCATTGGAACACTCTAAAGGTCTAGGATCTATTATGTCTCTACACAGAGATGAGTCATCATAGGCACAAGGACTAATTAATTAATTTATTTAACAGTTTTCATAGACTACGTTTCCATGAAACACTTAACAAAACAACATATTAAACTTAGCAAAACAACATATTAAACTGAAGAACGTGGGTTATATTAACTCCTAATATAACTAACTTGGGGACGATCAGTATGCTTAAGTTTGCACATGGCTTTCGACTGAACATTATGGGCCTGATTCTGAGACACAAATGGCGGGGCTGAACGTCCCGGTAGAATGTGAAGCCTTGCCATTCATTGGGACTATGTTGTTGTTGTTAAGTGCCGTCGAGTCAGAGTCGACTCATGGCGACCCTCTGGATAGCTATCCTAAATTGTGTTCGATCTTCAGTCAGGCGGCTCATTGTTGACAGACTGGTACCCGTAGCTGCTGTTATTCTATCGATCCATCTCATTGCTGGCCTTCCTCTTTTGCGTTGACCTTCTATCTTGCCAAGCATGATGTCTTTCTCTAATGATCTCTCTCTCCGCATGATGTGTCCAAAGTATGAAAGTCGAAGTCTTGTCATCTGAGCTTCTAAAGAAAGCTTAGGTTTGATCTCCTCTAGTACAGACTGGTTTGTTCTTCGGGCAATCCATGGTATACACAGTATTCGTCGCCAGCACCATAATTCAAAGGCATCAATTTTCTTCCTGTCTATCTTTTTCACTGTCCAGCTTTCACATCCATATGATGTTATTGAAAATACCATGGCTTGAACAAGTCGAATCTTTGTATGGAGAGAGACATCTCTGCTCTTGAGAATCTTATCTAGGTCTTTCATAGCCATTCTGCCAAGAGCAATGCGTCGTCTGATTTCTTGACTGCTTGTTGCTTCTTTATTGATAGTTGATCCAAGTAGGTTAAAGTTATTCACGATTTCAATTTCTTCTCCTTCGACGATGAACCTGTTGATTATGCCAGTTGTCATGATCTTTGTCTTCTTTACATTAAGATGCAGGCCCATTTTAAGACTATGTTCTTTGATTGTGAGAAGCAAATGTTTCAGATCATCTTCACTTTCCGCCAGTAATGTGGTATCATCAGCATAGCGAAGGTTGTTGATGAGTCTTCCACCAATCTTCACACCTCTGTTGTCTTCATACAATCCTGCTTCTCTGATGATTTGTTCTGCATATAAATTAAATAGGTAGAGGGAAAGTATGCAGCCTTGTCTTACACCTTTGCTTATTTTAAACCATTCTGTTTCTCCTTGTTCCATTTGAACTGTTGCTTCTTGATCAATGTACAGATTGTGCAAAAGAACGATCAGGTGTTCTGGTATACCCATGCTTCTTAATGTGGCCCAGAGTTTCTCATGGTTTACACAGTCAAAAGCTTTGCTATAGTCGATAAAGCACAAATAGATATCCTTTTGGTATTCTTTAGTCTTTTCAAGGATCCATCTCACATCCGCAATGATGTCTCTCATTCCTCGCCCTTTTCTGAACCCTGCCTACACTTCAGGTAGTTCTCGTTCCAGGTATGATTGTAGTCTCTTTTGAATAATCTTCAGTAGAATTTTGCTGGCAGGTGGGATCAGAGCGATTGTGCGATAATTTCCACAGTCAGTTGGATCACCTTTCTTTAGTACTGGTATAAACACAGATCTTTTCCAGTCAGTTGGCCATGATGCTGTCTTCCATATTTCTTGGCAGAGCCTTGTAAGTACGGTAACAGCTGCATCAGATTGCTGTAATACTTCTATGGGAATGCAATCAATGCCTGGTGCTTTGTTCTTTGATAAGGCTTTCAATGCTGCTTCAACTTCTTCTTTCATCACCAATGGTTCCAGATCACAAGGTACAGGTTGAAACGGCTGTTGGTCCACTTGATCTTTAGCATATAAAAACTCTATATTCCTTCCTTCTTTTCTTGATCTTCTCAGCATCATTCAACATAGAACCTTGAGCATCTTGTAACATTCCAATTCGAGGCTGGAACTTTTTCTTTAACTCTCGTAGCTTTAGGAAAGCTGATCTTGTTCTTCCTCTAATAGTTTCTGCTTCTATTTCCTTGCATGCGTCACTGTAGTACTTTTCCTTGTCCTGTCTTGCTGCACGTTGGAAATCTCTGTTGAGTTCTGTGATTGTCTTTCTTTCTCCTCTGGCTTTAGCTTCTCTGCGTTTCTGGGCAATTTTCAGAGTTTCTTCCGTCATCCATTTTGGCCGTTTTTTCTTTTTTACCTTTTGTAGAGACTTCTCGCTTTCTTCCAACACAACCTTCTTGATGTCATTCCATAACTCTTCTGGAACTCTATCATTTGTATCTAAAGCAGCAAATCGATTTTGCAGGCAGTCTTTAAATTCCAGTGGTATATTCTCAAGGTCATATTTTGCTGCATTCATGAGTGGTTTGCTCTTTTTCAGCTTTAGCTTGAGTTTGCATACTAGTAGTTGATGATCTGTACCACAGTCAGCTCCAGGTTTTGTCTTTGTTGATGTTATAGAGCTTTTCCAACGTTGACTTCCACAGATGTAGTCAATTTGATTTTTATACAATCCATTGGGTGAAGTCCATGTGTACAGTCTCCGCTTGTGTTGCTGGAAGAAGGTGTTCGAGATGAATAGATCGTTGGTCTTGCAGAATTCTATCAGTCTTTCTCCAGCTTCATTTCTGTTGCTAAGTCCATATTTTCCAACTACTTTGTCTTCTTCTTTGTTGCCAACCTTTGCGTTCCAATCACCCATGACTATCAGGATATCCTGTTTGCATGTTCTGTCAATTTCAGCTTGTACTTGTTCATAGAACTCTTCAATTTCATTCTCTTCTGCAGCTGTTGTTGGGGCATATACTTGAATTATAGTTGTGTTGATAGGCATTCCTCGTAGACGAATAGAGATTAAGCGTTCGCTGACTGCATTGTATTTCATTACAGTTCTTGCAAGTTTCTTCTTTATTATAAATGCAACACCATTTCTTCTTTGTCTTTCATTTCCAGCATAGTAGACCATGTGATCATCTGATGCAAAGTGCCCGATGCCAGTCCATTTCAGTTCGCTGACACCCAACAGATCAAGTTGTACACGTTCCATTTCATTCTTGACCACCTCCAACTTCCCTTGGCTCATGCTTCGTACGTTCCATGTTCCAATGTGTAAGACATCTTTACAGCTTCTGACTCTCATTTCATGCGCAGCTACATCAGCAGTCAGATGTCCCGAGGGCTTTGATCCAACCACATCATAAATGCTGGCTTTACTCTGAAAGGTCTTCAGCTCTTCCCCAGTAGCTAGTTGAGTGCCTTCCAACCTGGGGGTCTCATCTTCCAGCACTACAGCACAATTTGTTTTGTTGTAACTATCCATTGGGTTTTCATGGCAAGATACAGAAGTAGATTGCCGGGCCTTTCTTCCGCGCAGTTTAAGTTTGGTGTTGTTGCCGTTGTCACAGAAATGTGATCCTCCGCCGTCAACACTATCCCATTCTGCTGCTGCCCAGATGGGTGGTTTGTCTTGGTCTTGGGACTATATGCTGCCTCATTTTCTCCATACACATACAGAGCTGCTGTGTGGGGAGAGCTGGACGGGGGCAGGATGACGCAGGGAGTGAGCAGAGCCAGGGCGGGCCAAGGAACCCCGATGTACAGGGCCGATTCAGGTCTTCGCCCTGTATGTCCGGTGAGTGGGGGATCGATGTGCTGCTTGTTCCACCTCAGAGGTGGAATAAAAAATGATTATGGTGGTGATCAGGCATGGCAGCCCCCCCCCGAAGCAGGGAGCAGGATCTGGTGAGGTCCCTCCTCACGATCCTGGCCCTGGCAGATCCCGACGAGGTTTGGGCAGCAGGGAAACCACATCTGTCTCTGTGTTGGGTCTTCAGCGCTCCTGCTAGGCACCCTGGTGCCATGGCACTAGCACAACTGCAGGGGCATAGGGCAGGCTGGCCGTGCTGCTATGACATCTCCCGTGGCAGATTCAGGGGCACATCAGGCTGTCTCAGTGCCCGATCCTGCAACTGTGGGAACATCTATCCCCTGCTGTGCAGAATTGGGTACGATCCGAGTCCATCCAGTGTTTGGATGTCCTGTCGGCCTAGACGTGTCCCTTTTAGCATCAGGCTCTATGTCTATCTGGGTTGGGAACAATCAGTATTTTAACTTTAATAAATTTGTACTTGATTTTTGCTCTCACTTGGTTTGCAGTTTGCCATGCTATGAGGGTTTGTGTACATCAGTAATGCCGAGGGCTAAATTATCGGTAGCTTAACTACTGGCAGGGTCTTCGAAGATGGACAGGTCTCAGCTGAAGTGCCAGACCAAGACAAATTACCCATCTGGGCAGCAGCAGAATGGAATGGTTCTGGCAGCGGAGGATCACATTTCTGTGACATCGGCAACAACACTAGAATTAAAATGTACAGAAGAAATGCCTGGCAATCTACTTCCGTTCTTGCCACAAAAACCCAATGGATAGTCACAACTGAGGGGAAAATGAATCCCTCATCAGGTACCCTTGTCTCAAATTGGACTACTGTCCTCCATCTTGTGCTAACGTCTTCAGCTCCAGGTCTAAGTAAGAAATAGCCTGCTGACCCTTTCACCCTGGAACTGCAGAATTAGCAGTTTGAGCTATGGAATGTGCTAACATACTGAAATCATAGAGCTGACACAATGAGAGGTGCTGACCTTAACGGCTTTGGAAGCTACAAGGTTACTGGAAGTGCCACCTGGGCCCCTTGATTAAGCAAAGGGGAACAAAAAGAAGAACTAGATGTCAGGATGTAGTTGACCAACATCAACATCTGGAGTTAATCTGCAGGAAACAGGGTCAGCAAAAGGCTAAGAAACTGCCAGGAGGATGAGAAGAAGAGGTCAAGAGGGCAAAAGGTTAAGGAACAGACATCCTTGAAAATAGGGAACAAACAAGGGAAAGGAAACTTGCTTATCAGTAGTTCTGTTTCACAAGCCTAAAAATGAGTATAAATATAGGAGAGAAACTTTGTCTCGGCGACAGACACTGGCTGACCTCCACTGGAGTGGTACTTGTCTCTGTCTCAGGACCCTTTACACTCGAGTCAGGTGTTTTGCTTGCTATAGATGTATAGATGTTGTGTATTGATATTGAAATTTGTATCTTATCATTTAAATGCGAAGCTTGTGATATTTGCTTTTTCTCTACAAAAGATGAAAAAGCAAAAACGGCCAAAATGGATGACGGAAGAAACTCTGAAAATTGCCCAGAAACGCAGAGAAGCTAAAGCCAGAGGAGAAAGAAAGACAATCGCAGAACTCAACAGAGATTTCCAATGTGCAGCAAGACAGGACAAGGAAAAGTACTACAACGATGCATGCAAGGAAATAGAAGCAGAAACTATTAGAGGAAGAACAAGATCGGCTTTCCTAAAGCTACGAGAGTTAAAGAAAAAGTTACAGCCTCGAATTGGAATGCTACAAGATGCTCAAGGTTCTATGTTGAATGATGCTGAGAAGATCAAGAAAAGGTGGGAGGAATATACAGAGTTTTTATATGATAAAGATCAAGTGGACCAACAGCCGTTTCAACCTGTACCTTATGATCGGGAACCATTGGTGATGAAAGAAGAAGTTGAAGCAGCACTGAAAGCCTTATCAAAGAACAAAGCACCAGGCATTGATGGAATTCCTATAGAAGTATTGCAGCAATCTGATGCAGCTGTTACCATACTTACAAGGCTCTGCCAAGAAATATGGAAGACAACATCATGGCCAACTGACTGGAAAAGATCTGTGTTTATACCAATACTAAAGAAAGGTGATCCAACTGACTGTGGAAATTATCGCACAATCGCTCTGATCCCACATGCCAGCGAGAATCTACTGAAGATTATTCAAAAGAGACTACAACCATACCTGGAACAAGAACTACCTGAAATACAAACAGGGTTCAAGAAAGAGCGAGGAAAAAGAGACATCATCGTGAATGTGAGATGGATCCTTAAAAAGACTAAAGAATGCCAAAAGGATATCTATATGTGTTTTGTTGACTACAACAAGGCTTTTGGCTCCGTAAACCATGAGAAACTCTAGGCCACACTAAAAAGCATGGGTATACCAGAACACCTGATAGTTCTCTTGCACAACCTTTACATTGATCATAAAGCAACAGCTCAAATGAAGCAAGGAGAAACAGAATGGTTTAAAATCAGCAAAGATGTATGACAAGGCTGCATACTTTCCCCCATCTGTTTAATTTATATGCAGAACAAATCATCAGAGAAGCAGGATTGTATGAAGACAACAAAGGTGTGAAGATTGTGGAAGACTCATCAACAACCTTCGCTATGCTGATGATACTACATTACTGGCTGAAAGTGAAGATGATCTGAAACATTTGCTTCTCACAATCAAAGAACATAGTCTCAAAATGGGCCTGCACCTTAATGTAAAGAAGACAAAGATCATGACAACTGGCATAATCAACAGGTTCATCGTTGAAGGAGAAGAAATTGAAATTGTGAACAACTTTAACCTACTTGGATCAACTATCAATAAAGAAGCAACAAGCAGTCAAGAAATCAAACGACGCATTGCTCTTGGCAGAATGGCTATGAAAGACCTAGATAAGATTCTCAAGAGCAGAGATGTCTCTCTCCATACAAAGATTCGACTTGTTCAAGCCATGGTATTTTCAATAACATCATATGGATGTGAAAGTGGACAGTGAAAAAGACAGACAGGAAGAAAATTGATGCCTTTGAATTATGGTGCTGGCGTTGAATACTGTGTATACCATGGACTGCCCGAAGAACAAACCAGTCGGTACTAGAGGAGATCAAACCTAAGCTTTCTTTAGAAGCTCAAATGACAAGACTTCGACTTTCATACTTTGGACACATCATGCGAAGAGAGAGATCATTAGAGAAAGACATCATGCTTGGCAAGATAGAAGGTCAATGCAAAAGAGGAAGGCCCGCAATGAGATGGATCGATAGAATAACAGCAGCTACGGGTGCCAGTCTGTCAACAATGAGCCGCCTGACTGAAGACCGAACACAATTTAGGATAGCTATCCAGAGGGTCGCTATGAGTCGACTCCGACTCGACGGCACTTAACAACAACATAACAACAACAACAATAAAATTTCTACTTTACTTCAGTGGCATGATACTTTATTTGAAAGAGGGTCCTGAGCTTTACACTTATGTTGTAGTGAACCCTGCAGCCAGGACAATTAACAAGAGGGAGAAAACCCCCAACATAATAAAACAAATTGCATTATAGTGCTGGAAGATGACACCCCCAGGTTGGAAGGCACTCACCTGGCTACTGAGGAGGAGCTGAAGACTTTTCAGAGTAAAGCCAGCATTTATGATGTGAGTGGATCAAAGCCCTCGGGACGTCTGACTGCTGATGTAGCTGCGCATGAAATGAGATTCAGAAGCTGCAAAGGTGTCTTACATATTGGGACATGGAATGTATGAAGAATGAACCAAGGGAAGTTGGAGGTGGTCAAGAATGAAATGGAACGTATACAACTCAATCCGTTGGGTGCCAGTGAATTGAAATGGACTTGCTTCAGGCACTTTGCATCTGAGGATCACATGCTCTACTATGCTGGGAATGAAAGACAAAGAAGAAATGGTGTTGCATTTACAATTAAGAAGAAACTTGCAAGAACTGTAATGAAATATAATGCAATCAGTGAACGCTTAATTTCTATTCGTCTACGAGGAATGTCCATTAACACAACTATAATTCAAGTATATGCCCCAACAACAATTGCAGAAGAGGATGAAGTTGATGAGTTCTACGAACAAGTTCAAGATGAAATTGACAGAACATACAAGCAGGATATCCTGATAGTCATGGGTGACTGTAATGCAAAAGTTGGCAACAAAGAAGAAGGCAAAGTCGGACTTGGCAACAGATATTAAGCTGGAGAATAAATTCTGCAAAACCAACAATCTATTCATCTCAAACACCTTCTTCCAGCAACACAAATGGCAACTGTACACATGGACCTCACCCAATGGATTGTACAAAAATCAAATTGACTGCATCTGTGGAAGTCAACGATGGAAAGCTCTATAACATTAACAAAGACAAAACCTGGAGCTGATTGTGGTACAGATCACTAACTACTAGTATGCAAACTCAAGCTAAAGCTGAAAAAGAGCAAGCTACTCATGCATATAGCAAAATATGACCTTGAGAACTTAAAGACTGCCTACAAAATTGATTTGCTGCTTTAGATACCAATGACAGAGCTCCAGAAGAGTTATGGGATGACATCAAGAAGTTTGCATTGGAAGAAAGTGAGAAGTCTCTACAAAAGGTAAAAAAGCAAAAACGGCCAAAATGAATGATCGAAGAAATTCTGAAAATTGCCCAGAAATGCAGAGAAGCTAAAGCCAGAGGAGAAAGAGAAGCAATTGCAGAACTCATAAGAACATAAGATATGCCATACTGGGTCAGACCAAGGTCCATCAAGCCCAGTATTCTGTTTCCAACAGTGGCCAATCTAGGTCATACGTACCTAGCAGTTTCCCCAAGGGACACAGGTTCCACAATGCTTGTATTGGTTCAAGCATTGATATCCTGGGTCCCTTCTTAATAATGGCTTATGGACCTTTCCTCCAGGAACTTGTCCAAACCTTTTTTAAAGCCAGCTACACTAACAGCCTTTACTACATCCTCCGGTAACAAATTCCAGAGTTTGATTACACGTTGAGTGAAAAAATATTTTCTTTTATTAGTTTTAAATAGTTTACCCTGTAGCTTCATTGCATGTCCCCTAGTCTTTCTATATTCTGATAAGGTAAACAATTGATCTACGTTTACCCGTTCCACTCCGCTCATTAATTTATAGACTTCTATCATATCTCCCCTCAGCCATCTTTTTTCCAGGTTAAAGAGCCCTAACCTTTTTAGCCTTTCTTCAAAGGAGTATCCTTCCATCCCCTTTACCATTTTGGTGGCTCTTCTCTGAACCTTTTCTAATAACTCTATATCCTTTTTAAGATACGGCGACCAGAATTGCACACAATATTCAAGGTGCGGTCTCACCATGGAACGATATAGAGGCATTATAATATCCTTTGTTTTATTTTCCATTCCTTTCCTTATCATACCTAGCATTCTATTTGCTCTCTTGGCCGCCGCTGCACACTGGGCCGAGGGTTTTAACATGTTATCAACAATGACGCCTAAATCATTTTCCTGGGTGGTGCTTCCTAATGTGGAACCTTGCATCGTGTAACCATAGTTCGGGTTGTTCATCCCTAGGTGCATAAGCTTGCACTTGTCCACATTAAATTTCATCTGCCATTTTGATGCCCAGTCTTCCAATTTATCAAGATTCTCTTGCAATTTTCCACAATCCTCTTGGGTTTTAACAACTTTAAATAGTTTTGTGTCATCTGCAAATTTGATAACCTCACTCGTTATTCCACTTTCCAGGTCATTTATGAATATGTCAAAAAGCAGTCGACCCAGCACAGATCCCTGGGCTACATCACTATTCACTTTTCTCCATTGGGAAAATTAGCCATTTAGCGCTACCCTCTTCTTTCTATCTTTTAACCAGTTCCTGATCCACAATAGTACACTGTACTAATGGTGGTCTGCAGCTCAGCAACTCTCGCCAACACTCTAGCCAACACTGGGTGGGAGCTCGAAGGGACAGCCGTACCAGCTGTGCATTCAGCTACCACCAATCTAACCTCTGATGTCCACTGTGATGCACTACTAGGTAGTACTTCTATAGCCCCGGATGCCTATCTACCATTTGGGCAGGGCTCCACACCACTTCGGTCAGCCACCTGGCTGAATCCATCCAAGATCTTGGATTCCCACTGCAGGGACAGGAAGGACCTTTCACTGGGGCTAAGGGAGATGTGAAAGTCAAGGACGGAGCCATCTCCTGCTTACTTTGACACAGTGACCATTACACCCAGTGTTCCCGACACCTGAGATATGAGCAGTTCTGTAATTGTAATTTGATGAGCGGTAGGTTTAGGGGGCAAAGGTGGAGATTTTACCATGATTTTTCTCTTCCACTTGCTTATAAAGAAAGGTAATAGGGAGCTCAAAAGAAGAGCTGCACACTCGTCGTCCCTCTCAGGTGCCATCTTGCCTACCCCGCCATCCCGCACTTATTTTTAACATATTTACAAATGACCTAGAAATGGGAATAATGAATGAGGTGATCAAATTTGCAAATGACACTAAATTATTCAGTTATTAAAACACAAGAGGACTGTAAAAAATTGCAAGAGGATCTTGATAAATTGGGCGACTGGGTGTCCAAATGGCAGATGACATTTAATGTGGACAAGTGCAAAGTTATGCACTTAGGGAAGAACAACCCAAACTATGGATACACGATGCAAGGTTCCACATTAGGAACCACCAACCAGGAAAAAGATTAAGGGGTATGTTTACTAAACCGGGCTAACGGTTAACCCGGGCTATCTGCCTCTAGGTCCCATATTATTCAATGGGACCTAGTCAGGGCCGGATTTACCTATACGCCATGTACGCCATGGCATAGGGCCCACAGCTGGCAAGGGCCCACAAAAAGCTGCCGCGGCAGCATGGACGTTCCCGCGGCAGCATGGACGGTCCCGCGGGGCCCCCTCTGCCCTGCCGAATCCCAGGCTGAGCCCCTCCGTGCCGGCTTTGAGAGGCGTGAAGGGAGAGTGTCTCCCTCGCGTCTCTGTTAAGCCCGCAGGGGCTGATGGGAAATTTCCCATCAGCCCCTGCGGGCTTAACAGAGATGCGGGGGGGGGGGGTAGGACTGGAAATGGGCTGGGGGGGTTAGGACTGGTAATGGGCTATGGGGGGTTTTAAGAGTGAATATGGGCTGGGGGCTGTTGGGGGCTGTGTGATAAGGGGATATGGGGGGTCTAGCAGTGGAAATGGGGTGGGGGGGTTAAGACTGGAGGTGGGCTGATGGGGTTAGGACTGGTAATGGGCTGTGGGCTGTTGGGGGGGGGTTAGAAATGGTAATGGGCTATGGGGGGGTTAAGACTGATAATGGGCTGTGGGCTGTTGGGGGGGGGTTAGAACTGGTAATGGGCTATGAGGGGGGGGGGTTAAGACTGATAATGGGCTGTGGGCTGATGGGGGCTGTCTGGTAATGGGCTATGGGGGGGCTAGAACTAGAAATGGGCTGGGGGGTTAAGACTGGAGGTGGGCTAATGGGGTTAGGACTGGAAGTGGGCTGATAGGGGGTTAGGACTGGTAATGGGTTATAGGGGGGCTTAAACTGAAAATGGGGTGATGGGGGGTTAGGACTGGAAGTGGGTTGATGGGGGGGCTAGGACTGGTATTGGGTTGGGGGGTTGCTAGGACTGGAAATGGGCTGATGGGTGGCTAGGACTGGAAATGGGCTGATGCAGGGACTAGAAGGGAATGGATGCTGGGTGAGGCTGGAACTAGAAGGGAGCTGATGTTGGGGGAGGATTAGAATGGGATGGGGCTGGAAGAGTAAAATGGAGAGAGGAAAAATATTTTGTGTGGGAGGGATAAAAAATCTACAATTGGCCGGGTATTGGGAGAGTAGGTTGGGATTGAGGATGGAGGGGTAAAATTTGAGTGGATGAAATAGGAATGAGGAAAGAGCAAAAGGAGAAAGATTAGTATGTTAAAGCAGATGTAGAGAGAGAATGGAAAAAAACTAGAAGAGAGAAGAAAGGACAAATGGACAGCAGACGATGGAGAGTTAGCAGAAGACACGAAGAAACCAGAAGAAAGTGGCTGGAGCAATTGCAGCTGAAAAAAAATGCACAAAAGGTAGAAAAATATCTCTTTATTTTGAATTTATTAATTGGAATATGTCAGCTCTGGGAAATGTGCATCATTAACGTCTGCGCTTTGTTTAGTACAAGAGCAAATTAATGTATAGTTTTATTTCTACAGTGTTGTACATTCCAAGTTTGGCTTTTGGGATTCCCAGTTTAATTATTGTCTTCCTGTTTCTAAATTGTGATTACTTGTTTGGTGATGGTCTATGTTCTGCATGTGTAACTGAGCTGAGGTATTCTGTTTATATAATTCCTATTTGACATTGCCACTTGTTCTCTTTCCCCAGTAGGTCATGTATTGTTGTTCTCTGAAATGTATTGGTTTAATATTTGCAGTGTTGCCTTTTGATTGGTAGAGTATAGTGCTTTGTGAGTCCTGGTAGTGCTGTTAGGATACGGCGGGTTTGCTATGGGTTGGTACTGGATTATAGTAATGTAGAAATCTTTTAGTCTTTATCCATACACTCATTAAGAGGCACGTTTACTAAAAGTTAGTATATGGCAACATTATGCAAATATTTATGCAAATGAGGCCCCTTATGCAAATGAGGCCCGCACCCTCCTTGGGCCGCCCCTGCTGGGGGCCCACAATTTTTGTTGGCGTAGGGCCTCACTCAAGGTAAATCCGGCCCTGGACCTAGTTGCAGACAGCCCGGGTTAACCGTTAGCCCAGTTTAGTAAACATACCCCTAAGTGTCATCGTGCATAATATATTGAAATCCTCTACCCAGTGTGCAAATAAAATGCTAGGAATCATAAAAAAAAGAGAATAAAAGGAAGGATATTTTAATGCCTCTGTATCTCTCCATGGTGTGAGCACACCTTGAATATTGTATGCAAATCTGGTCATCATACAGTATCTTAAAAAGGATATAGCAGGCTCCAAGATGGCTGCCTGATCTGCCTGCTGCGTGAGCTGTTTTTTCCTCATTATGCCTAAGCGAAAGGGGAAGCTATGGGGGAACCCTCCCCTGCCACTGCAGTCTCCTTCTGCTGTTACCTTTACGATTGGGCTGATGTATTCTTATGTATAGCTGCACAGAGAGCATCGGGGAGAATCCAGAGATAACGCGCTTGTGTCGATGCCGGGGCAGGGTAGTCCGATGCCCTCCTCTGGGTGTGACCTTACTCTGGATCTGCAGCTCCCGCCTGCGTTGCCTGCAGACCTTTTGAGTTTGAGCCCGTCTGGAGCCTCAGGATCCAATGTGGAGAAAGCTGTGCCTCCGGTGGGAGGGAGAGGGCTTGACTCAAGTTCGGCAGAGGTTTGTCTGGTGGGGCCAACATCTGCGGCTGCAGGTTTGACTCAGGAGCAGGGCTGTGCGACCTCCATGGATCTCTATCAGCATCGGGAGGGGGGCCTGGAGACTCACCGGCTCTACCTAAATCTCGTGTTGAACTTTTTACTATGACATCCTTCTCTCTGGAATGTCCAGATCATATTACTTTGGACTATATTTGTATGGCCTTAACAAAACTTGATGAGTATCTGGTGATTGAGATGAATGCTACCTTGCAGCTAATTTGTGGCAACTCTGGAGCTGTTCAGAAGTGTCAGGAATCTGTAGCTGTTTTGTAGTTTCAAGTATCTACTATTGATAAAAAGGTTGTTCAGTTGGAGGTTCAATTTACTATTTTAGGAAAAGATTTGATTTGTCAGAAAATCAAAGTAGAGCTGTTGGAAAATCAATATAGGGCTATGAATTTAAGATTATTGAATTTTCCTCATTCCCCTTTGGTTACAACTCGGGACATGTTTAAATCTTATCTTTTGGAAACTTTGGGTGTTCCAGTTGATTCTCATCCTCCGCTTTCCAGGATTTATTACATACCTACTGGCAAGAAAACTAAGGGTCTGGATGTGAAAACCTCTGCAGAGTCTGACATTTTGAGTGTTTCCGAATTGTTGGACACTTCTATTTCTGAGACTGTGGTTTCAGCAACTCTTTTAGTATCATTAGCTCTGGTATCTGATCGCGAATGGTTGTTTAGAATGTACTTTAAGAAAAGATCTGTTTTGTTTAAAGGCATGTCTGTTCGTATATTTCCTGATTTATCACGTCATACCCAGAGAAGAAAAAAGGAGTTTTTGTTGCTTAGCCTGGGTTGAATCAGCTAGGGGGTCTATTTTTCCTTAAATTCCCATGTAAATGTTTTGTCAAATTACATTCTGTTTCTTATATTTTTATGACCCCTCTATTTAACTGCTTTTATTAGTTCTCACTTAGCCACTGCTTCTTAGTTTGGGGGGCAGGGCTTCTGCCCCCTTTGCAGAAAAGGTTAAGCCCGATGTTTTGTCAGATCTGGATTATTCTCTCAAGTGTCTATATTTTTGTTTCTTTTAACTTATTTTGGATCCCTATAGTGAGAGGGCTAGTGAGGTTTTGGGAATTGGTATTTTTTCTTTTGATAAATTTGTATATTATTATGAATGTTTGATTGCTCATGTCTTTTTTCTTTTAAGTATTATTAACTTGGACTAGTTATGTGAAAATTGCATAAATAAATAAAAACAGGATATAGCAGAATTAGAAAAGGTACATAGAAGAGCAAGAAAAATGGTAACGTGAATGAAAGGATACCCCTATGAGGAAAGGCTTAAAAAGTTAGGGTTTTTCAACTTGGAAACTAGATGGCAGAGGGGAGATATGATAAAAGTCTATAAAATAATGAATGGCGTGGAACAGCTAATAGTAGATTGGTTGTTTACCCCATCAAAAAGTAGAAGGACTAGGGTACACACAAGGAAGCTAAAATATACCACATTTAAGACTAATTGGAGAACATATTTTTTCACTCAATGCCTAACCAAACTCTGGCAATCGTTACCAGAGTGTTGCTGGATTTAAAAGAGGTTTGGACAAGTTTCTGGAGGAACAGTCCATAAATCATTATCAAAGCGTACTGGGGTAATTCACTGCTTACCCATTGGACAAGCAGCATGGAATCTGTGTACCTTTTGGGAACCTGACAGGTACTTGTGCCCTGGATTGGCCATTGTACTACTAGTACTACTACTGAACATTTGTATAGCGCTACAAGGCGTACACAGCGCTGCACAGACATATATAAAAGACAGTCCCTGCTCATCAGAGCTTACAGTCTAATAGAGACAGACAACGCAGTAGCTGTAGACATGGGATACAGCTAGGGGGAATGGTTAGGAAACACAAAGGACATCAGATGAGTCAAGATCCAAAAGCGGCAGCAAAGAGGTGAGTTTTCAGCCTGGATTTGAAAAGTGTCAGAGAAGGCACCTGACGTACAGACCCCGGTAGTTTGTTCCAGGCATAAGGAGCAGACAGAAGCGATTTGTCAGAAGAGTGGAGTTCCTGAGGAGGGGTGTAGGGAGAGATAAGAGAGGAAAGGTAGTGAGGAGCTACAGAGTGAATGCACTTATAGATCAGCAGGAGACATTTGAACTGGATATGGAAACGGATAGGAAGCCAATGAAGAGACTTCAGAAGAGGGTAGTATGAGCATGACGAGGCTGGCAGAAGATTAGCCATGCAGCAGAGTGTTGAACAGATTAAAGTGGAGAGAGATGACATAGAGGGAGACTAGCAAGAAGCAGGTTACAATAGTCTAGATGGGAGGTGACTAAGGAGTGGAGAAGTGTCTTAGCAGTGCATTCAGAAAAGAATGGACGAATTTTGTTAATGTTGTAGAGAAAGACATGGCAGGGTTTAACTATTAGCTGGATGTGTGTGGAGGAGAGAAAGGAGTCAAAGATGACCCCAAAGTTGCAAGCTGAGGAGACAGGGAGGAGTAGAGAGTTATCCACAGAATGAGAAATGAGGAAGAGGAGAGGAGGATTTAGGGGGAAAAAGAAGAAGCTCAGTTTTAGCCATGTTCAATTTCATGCGGCAGTGAGACATCCAAGCAGCAATGTCAGAAAGGCATGTAGAGATCTGGGCCTGTTGGAAAGAGGATACTGGGCTTGATGGACTCTTGGTCTGACCCAGTATGGGATATCTTATGTTCATATTAAATTCAACTGTGAAATTGAGCGATAAGACTCCAGACAAGAAGGGTCCTCTCCTGACTTAAGAATAATTGTGATATGGGCAATAAAAGTGCCATAAAGAAAAGTTTTAACCTCAATTAAATGACTAAAGAGCTCCACCAGCAGCAAACATGCTCTATCCTGCAAAATTTTATTAAATTCATTGCCAACCCATCTAGGCCTGGTGCTTTGCAAAGCTTCACCTGTTTAAGAACCTTTTGTACCTCGTATATCCTGAGCAGTTATCAGCCCATTAAGCCTGTCTACCTGATACGAAGACAAAGAAGGCAACTCTACCCCCCAAATACTGATGCATTTCCTTAGCACCAGCTGCCTCAGCTGTATAACGTTTCTTGTAGAATTCCTGAAAAAGGCACTGAATCTTTGTTGATTTATTACATAACCTACCCTGATTATCTCATAGGGCCACTATATGTCATAGACTCTGCCATCCCCTCAAATAGGCTGAAAGTAAGCATCCAGCTCTATTTCCATGTTTAAATAGTTGAAATTTATAATATAGAAGAGATTTTTTGGTCTTCTGGTAAATAAGCATATTTAGGACCACTTGAGAAGTCAACAAATGGGCTCTGTTTTTTTCTGTGTTCCCTCTGGTCCCATTACACTTGTTTTTCCATCTGCAAAAGTTGAGCACTTATTGCTCTGTGATTTCTATGCCAATAGGAAATAACCTTCCCATGAAGTACCACTTTAGCAGTCTCCTAAACTAGCACCCAGGATACCAAGTGTTCCTTGTTATGGCCCAGAAAATCCTCCCCCTTCTCTCTTAAATAAGCATAGAATTTCTCATCTCTATACAAGTCTAAAGGGAATTTCCAGGATCTAACCCCATCATCTTCCAATCTCCAAGCCATGTCAACCCAGACCGGGGCATGGTCAGACACTACAAAGGGACTGATAGCCATCTTAGTTACCTGCGAGAACAGAGAAACCACTACCAATACATAATCGATTTGAGAGAGCATATTATGTGCTTGGGAAAGATGCATGCAATCCTGTTCAGTACCATGCAAAGCGTGCCATGTGTCCACCAAACCCATACGGGCAACAAATTGTGATAGGTAATGAGTGATATGGTCCCCATAGTTGCAGAGGAACTATTGAGACTGGGATCCAAGACCACATTCAGGCCCCCCCCCCCCCCCCAAAGATCAGATGCCTGGAAGAAAAAGTTCCTAAAACATACAGCAGATTGGTAAAAAATTGTGGATTATAGCCATTTGGAGCATACACCTTGCAAAGGACCATCAGGAGCCCATAGAACACCCCTGAAACCACCACAAATCATCCCTTGGATCCTTGATCTACCTCTATGAAATGAAGGGGACATCCTTTTGTATAAGAATTGCTACCCCCACTTTTTTGTACACTACTGGTGCCCCATAAATACTACCCACCACCACTACTGAGGTTTGGCATGCTTAACCACTGTCTGGTGACTCTCTTGTTAATTTGCAAAGTAAGCTTTATGTTTGCACAACATACGCAATTTTCTTAATTGGGGAGCCTATACTGCATACACTGTAAGTGATACAACGCAGATCCCTACCTAGGATCAACCTGCTAGAATACTAATGGCTGCATGATCTCTACAGAAAAAGGAGCACCCCCTCACCAGCCTAGGGCACCCCACTCTCACTCATTAGGCTGACTGATACAGTCAAAAGGTCCATCTATCCAACCCACCTTGAAGGTCTTAGTAACTTGTGATAAGGAAGCTTATCATAGCTCAGGTAGGAGCTATAGAAAAGATGATGTGACTCTGAACAAGCAACCTGTCAGTTCTGGTAGAATTGAGAAAACAGAATTTTCACATAAAAGACTACCAGTCCCAGAATGCACCAGGTTTCCAGCAGCCATGAGGGGGGCTGAAGTGAGAGAATGTGTGTGTGCAATCAAGAGAGCTATGAGGTAATCCCTAAGCACTCATCTCAAAGGGCAGGGCTTGATTCAACACAGCTGCGCTGTGTTAGGGAGCAGCACACATTAGGAAAGAATAAGAATAGAGATTATTCTTCAGGAAACAGTTTCAGCAACAGTTTCAAGAACAGCTTCAGGAAGAGATACAGAGGGGAGAGCTTCAGCAACGGCTACAAGCACCAGTATCACCTGGAGAAACAGAAGCCAAGCCAAGCAGATAGAGAGAGAAGGAAACTCTCTGGAAGGAAGAGAAGAAAGGCCATTGGAAGGTCTGGGAGATTCCAAGGCAGTACTCATACTGGGAGGTATTCCAAAAGCCAGCAGAGTCCATTGGACTGGATTCAGCCAGAGGAATGGAGTGGCAGAGATAGGAATCACCAGTGGCTACCTGGAAGAGAGAAGACTGCATTTGGAAGGGACTTTCAGACCAAGGCCAGAAGGTATGTGAGAGAAGATCCAGTGTCCAGGGATCAAGATTGGAAGGCTGGACATCAGAATTGGATTACATATTGGCCAGGCTATACAGAGAGGAATAATGATAGCAGGAGAGGCTCAGGTATGAACACTGATCCAGACCCTATCTATAATAGAGAATGGCAGCAAGGGAATAAGCATTCTCATGATAGTGCCTTAATGAAAGACTCATCTGTGCCAATGTATGATATTGACCCTATGATTGTTGATGCAGGGGGAAATACAGCAGATGAAACTATTTACATGGACTGTTCTTTATCTAAATGCTATTGCTAGTTTTCTATGAGCAAACACATCAGCCATCACAAAGAAACCTAACTTTGTTCTTTATTTCCACTGCAAACAGCTCTTAAAGCAGGATTTGGGCTCACACAGTAGCAGCCAGCCAGCTAAAGGCTTTCAGCTGGTCCATGGATAGTAATTAGGGCTGCACCTGATTGTGTGTGTGAGCAAGGGAGAATCACTGCTGAGATCAGCGTGGAAAAATAAGCAGAAGTTAACCTAACCAGCAAAGTTTATTCTTTTCGTTGTGCCTTTGTATTTGGTAATTATTTGCTAAGAAAACATTAGCTAATTGCCTGACAAGCTGAAGGTTGTTTCTGGTTTATTTTGTGACTTTTTGTTATCCATTTAAACACTGCAAGCAAGTAACCTCATTTATAGTGCTATAAAGCATACATGTGCTGGGTAAATTAAACCCCATCAATAAAAGAAGTATTTTATTGATCTTACCACTTGGTTTCACAACTCAAATTATTGTCATCAGCTGTGTTTGGGAGTGAATGAACTACAATACCCACAATACCTTGCAAGAATCATATGAATATATGCATCGTCAAGATTGTGTAAGTTCTCACCCTAGGCAGCCGTCTGACAAACTTCATAGCTCCTATAATAACCCCTCCCCCTCTGCCCTTCAAATCTCCCATTAACTCTCCCCGTAATTTCCTTCCCTTCCCCATCAGAACCCTCATATTCAGTGTAGTATTATTCTTCACCCATATCTACTCCAATCCACCCATCCCGTCCATCTCCCATTCCCTTTCCACACTCCTCAATCACTTTTATCACACTGCATGTGTCTGGGCCTTCCACACGAGACACACTCAGTCCTCCCAAAAAATAACATAACCACAGTCCCATTCCTTCCCTCCTCTATCCACGTATAATTGCATATCCTTTTCATCCTCCCTGAAATCTCAACGCCATTCATTCATAGAAACATACCACCCAGGCATCTAGCTTAGGGCCAACCCATTCTTGCAGTCGTGACACTAAAGCCACATTCACACATCTACATATCCCATACATCCCCATACAAAGAGCAAATTCCTCTCAGATTCACACATAGCTCAGAATTCAGAAATCTAGAACTTCTCCACCCCATCATTCATTCAAGCTTCTAACATAGTCAACCCACCATTTATGTTATTGCTTCTCACTCACCCCCAGAACATTCACCCACAACCCTCCTAATATTCAAGGAATATATTGATCATATAGAATGCTGGGAAATATGAGGAAATACGAGAAATAAAGCCAAACTGGTTAATAAGTATACTGCTCATCCTCCAAGCAGCTAAGTCAAGCCTCTTTTGGTCACTCCATTCAGCTAACATATATTCCAAAGACCCAAAGAGGATTAGAGAGCCATTCACTTTGTCCAGTTAGCCAAAATCAAAATAGGGTTTGCATCCAGAGAATCTGCTAGCAGGTCTCTTAGTAGTTTCATCAGAAGAAAGTCCCAGTCAATACTGGGTCAAAACAATAACAATTTTCCCAGCAACTCAAAAATTGTGGAATCAAAAGAAAAAGTCATTGAAAAATCTTCCATTCCTTTTCCTCCCAGGCTATGCTGTCTAAAGTGATACAAATACAGTTCCAAAAAATTAGGTCACATCAGCAAACAAACATACAGTTGTCCAATCAATGTGCGCAACTGCAGAACATTTACTCCAGCCCAGCTCAAGCCTCATCCCCCCCCATATATTCACAAGCTGTGATCCATCAAAACTGGAGAAAAAGCCACCGACCTCCAGTAGTAAATTGAGCTCACAAACTGCGAGTCATAAACAGTGCCACTAGGTACAAATCCAAAGCCTATGTGTCTCCTCCCCTCATCTTTAGCTGCTGCTCATTGCAGAACTTCTTTAACTCTCTTGGGTATCAAATATATGAGCAACACCATTGTGGTAAATGCAGAGCTTAACAGGATACCGTAGCACAAACGTGATGTGGCAGTCAAACAACCAGGAGCACATAGATGAGAATGCTTTGTGATATTGTGTCACTTGAGCTGAATTGCCCTGAACGATCAATATCTTATTGCCCTTGTACATTGCAGAGCACTCTTTAAGCACTGCTCGAAGTACTTCTTTCTGGGGAAAATTCAAGAATTGGGCAATAGCAACATGTGAGACCATTCCAGGCTCCCGCCATGGACTGAATCGGTATGCACGCTCAATAAGAAATTGGCATCAGGAACTCCCCAATTTCAGGCCCAGTGACAGCCAGGTCTCCAAAAAAAACACAGCTTGGCTTCGGTGGCACTCTCAGGGATCCCCACAAACCGCAAATTATTGTAGCATGATGTGTTCTACAGATGGTTCATCTTGTTGGCCTGGCACGCCATGCTATCTTTTAATGCTTCTAACTGCCTCATTTCCCTCCTTCACAGGGTTTGATTCTCACTAGTACTCCTTGTGACCTTGGACCTAGAAGAAAGTCCTTGGAAGAAAGGCCTGGCAATCTACTTCCAGCCACACTGCCAAGAAGCCAGTTGCTGCTGGGTCACCTGGAGCCAGCATTGACTCAAAGGCACATTGCATTTTGTAACTCCCTCACCACCTGTTGGACTGTGTCCTCTGTGTAGAGCCAGCCCCTCCACTAGGCAGACTAGGTGCCACCTAGGGTGGCAGACCCTGGAGGGGGGCCTGACTCCATTTTGAAAGTGGCAGCTCAGGCTGCTACTGCCCCCCAAATCCATTTCTCTCATCTTGCGGTTCAAAACAGATTCGGGCCACTGCCGCCACTGCAAGATGAGAAGATGGATTCAGGGGGGTGGCTGCAGCAGCAGGAGAGGGGTGGGCAGCAGCGGCAGTGGGAGAGGGGCATCATGGCAGGGAATTCTACCTGGAGCAGCAGAAACCCTTGGGCCACCCCTGTTTCCGTGTCCACCAACTGTTGTTCAATCTCGGCCACTTGCTGCTGAAAATACCCCATGGAGGCATTCATTTCCTCAGTTTTCAAACTACAATAGAGACCTCATCCAACAATGAGTTCGAGGTAAGTGCATGATTCTCTCAGTCCTCATTATTCATCATCTTTGCATTGGGGGGCATTTTCCTTCTTTGGGAGTTTTGGCCTTATTCATCTTATAGGCACTGAGTACATTGTTACTGTCTTCTCCAGGACTTAAGGAGAGCAGTTAGGAGTGAAGAAAATTTCAGTACTGTATTAATTACATTCTAATTTGCATGGAGTGCCTGGGAGCTCTGAGAACCACTTCTCCTTGTTCAACATAGAAACATAGAAAAATGACAACAGAAAAAGACCACATGGCCTATCTAGTCTGTCCTTCCATATCAACAACTACAACAGTCCACTTTCTACCTTTAGAGATCCTCTGTGTTGGTCCCATGCTTTTTTTAATTCAGATACTGTCCTCATCTCTACCACCTCCACTGGGAGACTATTTCACGGATCCACCACTCTTTCCGTAAAGAAATATTTCCACATATCACTCCTGAATCTATCCCCCTTCACCCTCATCACATGTCCCTTCATAGCAGAACTTGCTTTCAATTGAAAAAGATTCTCCCCCCTGTGCATTTATGCCATGCAGGTATTTAAACGTATCAATCATATCACCTCTATCCCGCCTTTCCTCTAAGGTGTACATATTAAGATCCTTAAGTCTGTACTCATATGCTTTATAATGAAGACCACTAACCATTTTAATAGCCACCATCTGTACCAACTCCATCCTGTTTATATCCTTGGTGCGGTCTCCAGAATTGCACACAATACTCCAAATGAGGTCGAACCAAAGACTTATACAGAGGCACTATCACCTCCTTTTTTCTGCTAGCCATTCCTCTCCCTATGCACCCAAGCATCCTTCTAGCTTCTGCTGTCACCTTTTCTACCTGTTTAGCTACTTTAAGATCATCAGACACAGTCACGCCTAGGTCCCGGTCTTCTTTAGTGGACAAAAGTACTTCACTCCCTATACTATATTGCTCCCTTGGATTGCTGCAGCCCACATTCATGACCTTGCATTTTTTAACATTAAATCCCAGCTGTCAAATTCTAGACCATTCTTCAAGCTTAGCTAGATCCCTCCTCATGTTATCTACACCTTCCTGGGTGTCTACCCTATTGCAGATTTTGGTATCGTCCGCAAAGAGGCAAACCTTACCCGACAGCCTTTCCACTATATCACTAACAAAGATGTTAAAAAGAATTGGACCAAGGACAGATCCCTGGGGCACACCACTGGTAACCTCCTTCTCCTGAGAGTGAGCTCCATTTACCTGTACCCTTTGTCTCCTCCCACTCAACCAATTTCTAACCCAAGTAGTAACCCAACACATTACGTGACCCACACGTAAGTTCTTTAAAATAGGGACTTATGCACATAACTAGCAAGCAACTTTCTGTGCGTTCCTTATAAAATGAGCTCCTTTATGCCATCTTTCCAAAAGTCATACCTAGACTTTCTTTTCTTCTCCTCCTCTGTTCAATAACTTGCTTGTTCTTTTATCTATCTCTAATAAGATGTTTCTTCAAAACCTTAACCCTAACCTTAACAAGATGGAATATTCTTTCTGTTTATTTTCAGTATCTTATTTTTCCTCTACTTTTATCAGTGTTATTTCATTTGATATCTTTTTCTCACTATCCCAGAAATCTCATTGTTATCTTTAATGCTCTCTATTCTACTACAGTCACATCTCTTGAGCTACCAAGAAGAGATGTGAACTAAAATATAAATTCAAAATCTTGAACTGTTAAGTCTTGTTGCTACCCTCTCCTTACCATTCATTATAGTTCTATTATTTTTCACCCTTCAGGTTTCTAAGACTCATCTATTCTCTGGTTCTGTCCTTTCTTGACTAGCATAACTCTCTCCTGGCTGGTCATCCTTTCTCTTGTGTCCTTTACAATTCATTCTGAATTCCCCTCCTTTTATTTCTTCAGCGGCTTCTCATTAATTCACATGCTGAGTACAAATTCCCTATATTAATCTTTCCTGCCTATAACCAGACTGCATCCTCCTACATGCAGGCCCCTTTAACTTGTACTTCTTATGTGTGCTCTTGGATAAATCACTGATCTATATAAAGCACTAGGTGACTTACAACAACGATATAGCAAAATGCACAAATAAGGAAAATTAAATTGACATTTTCTGGAGAGAGAACAATGAGCACGTGGACAATAATTAAAGAAATAATTTGTTCATCCCTTAAAGGAGCCTCCAGACCCTCTCCTTATTTTTAATGATGCATACATTAAAAGAGGCATGCTTTAATCAATCAATCATAAGGTGTTAATAAAAAAAAAAACAAGCTATGTAGCTATCTGTCTACATACAAGACTGGAATGGTAAGGACTGTCACAGGACTAACTGGTGTCCTGGTAAGTCAAGGGAGGATGGCTCTCTGGGATGTTGAAGCTGACCTGGAGTGGGGTAGAGGAAGCGTTCTCTCTGATGATGTGGCATCAGCCAACCAGTCATTAAGATATATTGGGCTGATCAGTTCTTAGGTTCTGTTATGATTATTTCATGTTTGATTAAGAAGATAGTTTTATTTCAGTAGTCTTTAATTACTGTTTTTGTGTGAGGGTTTCATTGTATTCCCACATTAACACTTACCCTCAACGTGAAAGATGGATGCTAAAAATTAAATGGTAAACAAATAATGAGAAAGTGATGTCACCCCTAAGATGGCCTAAGACCTGAGCTCCGTGTGGAAATGCAATAAAAGTTGTAAGTTTCTTGACCTCCTGCCCTAGCGAAAAGTGCAGTTTGTAGCAGAGGGAGTGTGAATAGGGGCTGACCTTGGCGATGAAGAGCAATGCCCAGGACCTGAAGTCCTTTTTTAGAGAAAGTAGCAAAGAGCAGGTGACTGAGCTGGTTTCACATCTGCCAATGACAGCACAAAGTTACTTTGACATATGCGTGGAGATATACATAGAAACACACGCACACACACACACACACACACACACACACACACTCATAATATATAGATACAGTAGCACACAAGATTGAGGAGAGAAGATAGAAAAAGAAAAGTGAAACATCTTGGGAACAGACAGGGATCAGAAGCTATAAATAAAAATTTAATGTCAGGCAAAATATTCATGACTGGAGTGTGGTAGAAATGAAAAGCAGTTTAATAAAGTCCTAATACAAAGGTAGTAGAAGCCTTTTAATAGGGACATCCAAAAAAACACTTGGTGAGCATGGGGAGCTGGGGGGGGAGGGTGAAAGTGAACGAAAATAAGAACGTGGACATATACAAAAAGGAATTGCAATGATAAACAGTTCAGAACATGCGTTGTAGTGAGAGCAGGAGTCAGAGAGCTCTGGGAGCAGCCAGGGCCGGCCTGTCCACTAGGCGAACCTAGGCGGTTGCCTAGGGCGGCAGGCCTCTGTGGGCAGTAATGCACCCATGGCCTGCCGCCCCTTCGTGCTGAGCCGAGCCAAGCCGCACCAGTGCCCTCCACTATTGCTGATTCCAGTGGCGGGGTCAGTTCAAGAGGCCATGTGCTTCGGCACACATGGCCTGCTGCTTCTGACCCCCCCAAAGTTGTGTCAGGGGGTCAGAAGCGGCAGGCCATATGTGTCAAAGCAGAATCAGTGGCAGCATGGCTCAGCACGGGGAGGTGTAGTGGGGGGGGGGGGGCAGCATGCCAGGGCTTCTGCCTAGAGCAGCAGAAACCCTTGCACCAGCCCTGGGAGCAGCATCTGGGGTCAGACTAAATTGCAGTGCCGGAAATTGGTGCACTAGGCTCAAGAAGGTATGGAAGTATTTCTATTACAGGGGCCCTTTGGTTTGAAGTCTTTATATAAAGGGGATCCAATAAATAATAGGAATTTTTCCTGTTTTGATGTTATAATTAAATTGACTCCCCCTTATAATAGAAGCCTGAGGTCTAATTTGAGAGTCTTATCATGACCCTTTAGACAGAGCTCTTCTGAGACGATTCTAGAGTTGCAGCAATGGTTTGATTGTATGGTTTCACTATCATAGAATTTTAGCTTTCACCTTGTCTGTAAGTGATCTGTCTGTTAGAGACACACTATTAGAGTCTTTGTAGCACAGAGATGCTGCTCTCTAGCCCTACAGATCAGGTGTCTATCACAGTTGTCCAGGTATAACCCTGTATTAGGGGTAGTGCTCTTGTAAGACCATAGCTACGTATCTGTATCCAGAGGTGTGCCTGATATGGGGAAGTAGCCACTACATTATAGTTAAGGGCTCTGTGTAAGATATTACTAGTCAAAGGTAATAGTTCCATTTGCAATCCCAGCACAGTATCTGTGCGCAGCTGAAAGTCTTGTATTGGAAGCAGAGGTCATGGACTGCAGACATGGTCTGCTCTTGCTTCTGAGGTCTGGGGCATGCTGTCAATGAGCTCAGCTTTCTCCTCTCTTGGGCTGTAGCAGCCATGATCAGCATTTTGTCCTGCAGTGCAGACAGAAAGGAAATGATAGACGTACCTTGCCAGCTGGCACATGGCCCTCTGTCTGGAAATCTCGGGAGACGTGGTGTTGGGCTGAATTCAAAATTTTATTCTGCCCATCCTCTGTCTCTGAATCTTTATTCTGAAATTTGTTGAAAGTAGGTTATCTAATTTAACAACTGTTCACAAGGTCTGGACTAAGACCCTGTGTATATCAGATGTGGGCCCCGGGCTTAGCAATTGAGCCAAGGAGAAGAATTATATGCACCAGTACCTGTTTATCCTGGCACATCTGAAAGCACAGACTGTTTTTATATGTAAGCAGGCAACATTGCACAATAGGTTATATATTAAGAGATTCTACGTATGAGTTGAAAAAAAAGGTTTTCTTCCATTGTGCGCTATTATTATAACTATTACTATCATTTGGAATGGAGCAGTAGCCTTATGATTAGAGCACTTGCTTGGTAACCAGGCAACTGGGGTTTGATTCCCACTAGCACTCCTTGTGGTCTTGGGCAAGTCACTTAACCCTCCATTGCCTCAGAAGAAAGGTCTTGCAATCTATTTCCAGTCACACTACCAAGAAAACCCAGAAGCTGCAGAGTCAGCACTGATTCAAAGGCACACACTGCACTGTGTATAATGCTATCAGGCGAACAAGCTGCTTTATGGACTTGTATAGTAGACAGTCTCAGAAAATACCTTTGTTAAATCAGACACTTTATATGACATGTGGAGAACTTCCAGCATCCCAGCTGAGGCTAGTTTAAGTCAAAAATATGGCCACGATGGAACTTTTATCTCTCCCCTGAGTTACTTCCCCTCTTTCCCTTTCTCTGTTTCTGTGAAAAATACTGTGATTGTCCCAGTCCCTTCAGTCTTTAATATTGGGGTCATCTTCAGGATTTCTCTCATTTTCTACATGCCTCAAAAATACTGCTAAAATGTGTTGTTTCTTTCTATATAATTACCAAAATTGGTCCCTTTCTTTCTGAACACCTGAACAAAACCTTTATCCACTCTCTTACCACCTTCTGCTTAGACTACTGCAACCTGTTTCTCATAGGTGTCTTGGTGAACCATCTCTTTTCAATCAGGGCCGGTAGAACGTTATTGGATGATCTAGGATTCTAGGGGAATCTTCAGCTTTGCTCCCCCTAACAATGAACTTTTAGACTCCTTGGGTCCTGCACCTATCCGACTAACTCAGCCATGCCACAGAATGGAGCTGTAGTGCCATGGTGTCCTGCCCATTCAGGAGCCGTGATCACCTGCCGACGAACAGATCTGTGTTTCCCCACAGCCCGATCCCCAATTGGGCCTTCCAAGGTCAGGGTCGAGCTGTGGGGAACCCCCTGCACCCCCTCACCTGCTCCTCCAAGTCCCACACCGTGATCCCCCACCGTCCAAGGAGACTATTCCACCTTGAAGGTGGAATAGGTCTCCCGTCTACATTGCAGGCCCCAGACATACAGGGTCGACCTCTGAATCGACCCTGTACGTCCGGGGTAAGTCGCCGCCCACTGCCTGCCCTCGCTCCTCCCCCGGCCCACCCCCTTCCACCCATGAACAGAGCTCCCCGCACAAACCGGAATAACCCCATTCATGCGCAGTCACGTGTCCACTAAACCTGTTCCCTCCCTTTTAACTTCAGTGTTCAATCACAGTATGTTATGAATTCTCCAAGTTTGATGTTCCTGTTATAATGTACCCCAAATTTGTTGAAATGCAAACTTCTTTGACTAAAGGATAAAGTGGTATAAAAAAAAAAAAAAAAAAGCTAAATAAAACATTTATACCCTGCCAAAGTGCCCAAAGGAATTCAACGCGGTGCACAAACTAAAAAGAAACTAAAATCCTAACAGAGCAAACTAAAACCCCACCTTACCCCATATCCATGAACCACCTGCCTGCCTTGTCCAATTCCTCACTTTCTGTACCCCAACCAAGATTTTGATAATTAAACTCAATCATAACCATCTCAACACCATCCCTCCTAGAACAATCCTAGAAACATATTTGTACATCATACTTTTAAATATTAAACTTTGTTTTGCAAATATATTCCTAATGAGTGAGATTTCCATTCTTTTCCTTTGACTGTAGCTGCTATTTGCAGCCTTCCAGAAGTTACTGCCCTAGGCGGTCGCCTAGTCTTTATGGTGATTCATCCAGCTCTGTTTCTAATACAGTCTATTCAAAATTCACCTTTGCAATTTATCTTTCTCTACCTACACCCACGTAACCTCTCTTCACATGCTACATTGGATCCTTTTCCGCTTCCCCATATAGTTAATGTTTCTCTTACTCACCTACAAATTCCTTCATTCTTCTGTTCTTCACTTCTCCTCTCTTACCTTTCCTTATGCCCATTGTTCTTGTCATGTTTGGAAAATTACTGTGTTAGTATTTTAAGTGGCAACTACTTGTTTCCTGTCTGTGTTTTGCAGTTTTGGAGTTGTGGGTCCAGAGAAGCAGACTGTAGCCCCACCCTGTCTTGCCCACCCACCTTTCCTGGCACAGTTTTTTTAAAGAATATAAGACAATTTTGTTTACTTTCACTTTTAAAGGGCACATTTGAGCTTGGTTTTGATGGCGCCAGAGCCATGCTGTCAGTCATCCTCCGTGGAGGGAAAGTGCCGTTACAAGGCACAGCGGCCCGCATAATAGTCGGCACAACAAGACAAGAACACATCACACCCATACTGAAAGAGCTACACTGGCTCCCAATCAGCTCACGCATCAAATACAAAACAATCATAAACATATTCAAGATCAAACAACACTCCTCAGCCATCAGCCTACACACACTCATACAACCTGACACAAGCACACGACCAAGGAGAAGAGGCACCTCCAAACCGAGTAAACACCCCAAAAGATTTCACCAAGACACGCAAGGACACCGTGGAACGAGCACTCTCCCTGGCCGCCCCAACAATCTGGAACATCCTCCCAGACGAGCTGAGACTAATGACAGACCTCAAAGACTTTCGCAAACAGCTGAAGACAACTCTATTCATTGAACACTATGGACACATCACATGACATACTAATCAAGCTAGAACAACGGACCTACCCACACCCTGACCCTTGTATATAAGAATGTATAATAGCTCAAAATGTATAATAGTGCACATTGTAGAAAGAGTAAATTAAATGAAATGCACACCACCTCAAACACACAACACGCATCACTGCATGAGAGCACATGAACAGCTTTATGATTGTTTGCTGTGGAGACTGCCTTGATTGAAGGAGAAGGCGGTATAGAAATACTGTTAAATAAATAAATAAATAAATAAACCTATGGCTCTACACTGCCCTTTTGAACATTTCTAAGTCATTTTCAGCAGTTTTTATTGCAATTTTGAAGGTCAAAGGAGTGTCTGCAGGGTATGTCTTCCAAGATATTTTTTAGCCAGTCTTTAAACTCTGTGGTTGTTTGTTGCTTTTACCAAGGTGCTGGATACTTGTGAAATTTAATAGACTGTTGTGTACTTATGGCTGGGTTATTTCTCAAAATGGTTTTAAAGATATCTTAGACTATCTATTGGGTGTTCCTTTTTAATTTCAGTGTACCTTTTAGTTATATTTCACATATCATTATGGCAAAGGCACTAAGTCTTTTGGTTAGTGTTTTAATGTGAGGCATCCAGTCCCCTTGATATAGATTTATCTTAATACATTTTCACTGTAATATTTAGATCCTTTGGCAACCTAACAGCATAAAATGGGCCTATGAAGACTACCTGAACCTGAAAGGGTATTTTACTCTTATTTATTTAGTTATTAATTAATTTATTCTTTTCTTCTATACCGCCCCTTCCAGAGATCAAGGGCGGTTTACAGGGAACAGTTAAACAATTTTATATAGTTTTACATGGAACAGTAGTTGGAACTATATACAGGTAAACATTGTAAGCAACTGTGTCAACAACTATTTACAAAGAACTATAAACATATATTACAATGAACAGTAAACAAACCTATCTTACAATCAATCTTGTGTACGTTCTGGAAGTTATTTTCTTCTTCTTTTCTTACGTAATACATACTGGGAGGGGGGTTAATAGCTGTGGTTCTGTCGGGGTTAGTCGTTTGCGGGTTCAGGAGGTTGGTGGGATTGTTTCTGTGACTGCTGAGGTGTGGCTCTTGGGAGGTAGTGGATTTCAAAATGTTCGGTGAAGAGGTGGGTTTTGAGTTCTTTTCTGAATAGCTGAAGGTCCTTCATCATGCGAAGGGTTAGTGGGAGTTCATTCCAGAGGGTGGGGGCAGCAAATGAGAAGGCTCTGGAGCTTGTAGTTTTCTTTGTATTTTTGAAGGTTTTGTGCATGTTGAGAGAGTGGATTGCATTTTGTCTACGTGTTCTTGATTCTGATGGAAAGTGTAGGAGGGTGGTCAGGTGTGAGGGGGAGATGTTGTTAAGGAGTTTAAATGTTGTTAGGAGTATTTTATATTTTATTCGGCTATTTATGGGGAGCCAATGTAGTTCAAGCAGTATGGGGGTCACGTGGTCAGTTAGACGTGCTTTTCCTATTATCTTAGCACAGATGTTCTGAGCTCTTTGTAATAGATATATATTCTTAAGTGGCAGGGCAATTAGGAGACTATTACAATAGTCAAAATGGGGGGTGATGAGTGTGCCGACTACAGATCTAAAATCATGTGTGTCGAGGAGGGGTCTTAGGTGTTGTATGGTCTTGAGTTTATAGAATATAGTTTTTACTGTCTGTTTTATGTGAGGTAGCATGGTGAGTATGTGGTCTAATATTACCCCTAGGTACTTTACTTCTTTTTTGACAGGTATAGTAGTATTGTTGATTGTGATGGTTGTTGGGTAGGTGGCATCAGCATCAGGTTTTCTTGTTACAAACATTGCTTCTGTTTTTTTAAGGTTAATGTTGAGATAGTTGGTTTCAAGCCAGGAGTTGGTCTCATTCATGCATTCGGACAGGTTGTTGTATGAGGGGCTGTTAGTGTTTATGGGGATAGCAAGCATGATGTCGTCGGCATAGGTAAAATGGTTAATTTTGTGTTTTTTAAATATGTTTGTAATAGGTTGTAGGTATAAATTGAATAGGAGGGCAGAGAGGGCTGAGCCTTGGGGGATTCCCTGTCCTTGAGAGAATGTCTCTGATGTTTCTTGGCCTATTTGGACACGTATCAATCTGTGTGAAATATAAGACATGAACCATTTGAGGACTGTCCCTCCTATTCTAAACTAAACAACCCAAACTATGGTTACACAATGCAAGGTTCCACATTAGGAACCACCACCCAGGAAAAAGATTTAGGCGTCATTGTGGATACCATGTTAAAACCCTCGGCCCAGTGTGCAGCAGCGGCCAAGAGAGCAAATAGAATGCTAGGTATGATAAGGAAAGGAATGGAAAATAAAACAAAAGATATTATAATGCCTCTATATCATTCCATGGTGAGACCGCACCTTGAATTTTGTGTGCAATTCTGGTCGCCGTATCTTAAAAAGGATATAACGATTTTAGAAAAGGTTCAGAGAAGAGCCACCAAAATGGTAAAGGGGATGGAAGGATACTCCTATGAAGAAAGGCTAAAAAGGTTAGGGCTCTTTAACCTGGCTGAGGGGAGATATGATAGAAGTCTATAAATTAATGAACGGAGTGGAACGGGTAAATGTAGATCGATTGTTTATGTTATCAGAATACAGAAAGACTAGTGGACATGCAATGAAGCTACAGGGTAAACTATTTAAGACTAATAAAAGAAAATAATTTTTCACTCAACGTGTAATCAAACTCTGGAATTTGTTACCGGAGGATGTAGTAAAGGCTGTTAGTGTAGCTGGGTTTAAAAAAGGTTTGGACAAGTTCCTGGAGGAAAGGTCCATAAACCATTATTAAGAAGTGACCGAAGATATCAATGCTTGACCCACTACAAGCATTGTGGAACTTGTGTCTCTTGGGAAACTGCTAGGTACATATGACCTAGATTGGCCACTGTTGGAAACAGAATACTGGGCTTGATGGACCTTGGTCTGACCCAGTATGGCATATCTTATGATCTTATGATTCCTAGGTTTTCTAGTCTATTAATTAGTGTGTTGTGGTTGATATTATCGAATGCAGCGGATATATCTATGAAAAGGAGTAGGAAACCCTGGTTGTTGTCATCTGTACCTCTGATGAGAAAATCCATCAGAGTTATTAGGAGGGTTCCAACTCCATGGAAGGGTCGGAATCCAAATTGGTGTGAATCAAGGGGTTTGTGCATGTCTATGTGATCTTGTAGTTGTAGTTGTATAATGTTTTCTATTATTTTAGCAATGAATGGTATACTGGCTATGGGCCTGTATGAATTTGGGTCTTTTGGGTCTTTTGGTATACTGGCTATGGGCCTGTATGAATTTGGGTCTTTTGGGTCAAGTTTATTGTTTTTTTTATGATAGGACAAATAGAGGTGAGCTTTAGGGCATCAGGCATGATGCCTTGGGAGAGTGATTGGTTAACTATGTATTGTATGTTTGCGGCGAGTTCGGCTTTTGTGGACTTGATCCATGATACTGGGCATGGGTCGAGAGGGGAGGTTGTGGTATTAATCATTGTTATGATCTTAAGGAGGCGTTTTTGGTCAACCATGTGAAACATTGTCCATTTGTTATTGGTTTTTGGATTTGCCTGCAATGTTGTTAATGTGATAAGAGGTTTACTTTTTAGTTTCTCAGCAAAGTGTGCCGCTAATGTTTGTACACTTATTGTGGATTGTTTAGGTTCTGGTTTCTGTGTCTTTGTCAGTGTTTTTGCAATCGTGAATAATTCTCTAGGGCGATTGATGGCCATGTTTATTACTTTAGAGTGGTAGTCTCTTTTTTATTTGTTAATTGCATCTTTATATGCATTGAGTAATCTTGTGTATTGGAATTTGTTTTCGTTTGATTTTGTTATTCTCCACCTTTTTTCTTCTCAGTTGCTTTTTTAACTTGGCAAGGTCCTTCGTGAACCATTTTTCTGACTTTTTTATTTGTTTTTGTGTGATATTTGTGGGGGCGGCTGCTTCTTGGATTGTTAAGTTCCATTGGTTTATGGTTGTATTGATATTTGGTGGGTTTGTAGTGAGTTTGGGTAATACCTTTTCTAGGAAGGTATCTTTATCAAAGTGGGTGAAGCGTGAAGGTATCTTTATCAAAGTGGGTGAAGCGTTTGCACCTGGTGTTGTAAGTAATATATTTTTTCCCCTTGGAGTCTAGGGTTCAGAGCGTGTGGGAGCACCCACAGTTGAGTGGGGTAGGCAATGATTTTTAAGTCTTTTTTGTTAGTTTTTGCTTTGTTCTTTCTGCTCTACAATTTGGTCATGTTATTTTAATTGTGAATATATGTTTTAGTTATCTCCTATAGGCATTTTTTCCTTACTAAGCATTCTGACACATGACATACATTATGTTTTTAAAAGTTATCAATATATCGCTGAAGTAGTGCCCTTTATAAATATTGTTTTATGGGTTTCCTAAATGAGAAGTGGCATTTTAGAAGGGATTTCTAGGACGAATCTGCAACGTCCAGAGCAGAATGTTCAAAAACTGGGGAACTGGCAGGAGTGCCTTCTGAAATCGCTCTTTCTCCACCCTGAAAAACGTATGTCCAGGTAGTCAGTTCTAGAGATTCCCCTCCTGCATATAGCAAGGCCGGTATGTGCATGAGTGTAGGCCATTTCATAAATATTAATGTCCCTGAATTGGATGTTTGCAGAAATTAATGCTTGGATGTCCCAACTGGGGTATTTCAGAAGGGGAGAGTGACTTTGTCCTAAGACTAGCATGTCCTAGTCTGCTATTTCAGATACTCAGACATGTGGTGGCATGCCTGTAATATGTTTGGAGTATGTATTTATGTGCAAGTTTCTTGGGCAAGAAATAACTGTGGTGATGAAAGCACATTTTGTGCTTCCCCCTGTAAGCATTGCAGTCATGAAATGTGCACTTTTTTTTTTACCTTATTCATGGTCAGGAGCAGGTATAGGCATCAACGCCTTATCAACCAGGGACAAATGTGTTTATGCAGTTCTGAAATCGCACCATGATATACATTCCCCTTTCTCCGCCCAACCCAACCTCCATCATGGCCACGTTCTACATGGATGTTCTCCCATTGGGGATCTCTATATACCTGGCTTCTAAAATGGCCCCATGGATGTCTCCATTCTTTGCAAGTCTAAGTGCCCTGACTCACGAATAGGGCTTCTAAAATAACCCCCAAACTGTTTTTATCTCATTGTATGTACAATTCATTAATGTGTATGTTTTGTTCCACATGTGGTTGGTGTCATATTGGCCATAATAAAATATAAAATATTTATTTCATCTGTTGGACTATTGGATCTGTAGCAGTATTGCTCACTACTGTTTTCCTGTGGTGGGACTTGCCTCTTTTTGCTGGGCGTTATCTCTTGCCTGCATCTCTTTTTTTTGCTCTGGAAAATAAAGATCTGAAGATACTGGTTCACTCTTTGATTTTAAATAGACTAGACTACTGCAATTCCTTGCTCACTGGTGCAGAGACTTCTAAAATATGGTTGTGAAAATTCTGGCTAGGGCATGTAAATCTGTTCATATCACCTCATTGCTTTTATAAGCAGCATTGCCTGCCACTCTGCTAGAATTCAGTATAAGATTCTGATGTTAAGTCACCAAGCATATTAATAGGCTCCCTTATTATCTGGCTACTTTATTAAAACCACATAACTCGGGGGGGGGGGAGCCTAACTCTGGGCAAGATGGACGTGTAAGAGCTTTGCTCCGGAGGGTAATGGTCAAGAATCCTGACTTCTACAGCCTTTAATTAAGCAGATCCTACCTATTTTGGAATCAATTGACTTTGGATATATCTGGCCCCAAACCGATGCGTCTGGGTTACCAAGGGTCTCAAAACGCCAGTGCAAAGAGAACCAAAATGGAACCTCTCTCACTTCACAAAATGGCGGTCATCCAAGATTGTCCTGAAGCCTTGCAGAAACTTCTTGCTGACATCCACGCAGTTAAAAACATGGTTAAATCAAATGGAGACTCGCTGAACACAATGCAGGAAAATATTAATGCCTTGAAAAACAGCTTGGAGTCAATAACGGTGAGATGGAGAAGGTGGAGAACGTAGTGGAAACACATGGGGAGTGGTTCACGGCCGTTGAGAAGCAAGCAAAGTTGATCTGGTCACTGCAAAGAGAGTTGGAAGATGGTAACAACCGCGCACGAAGAAATAATATCAGGATCCTGGGAGTTCCCGAGGGAGCTGAAGGCCGAGATATGCTGGCCTTTTTACAATCAATGATCCCGGATGTGCTGAAAGTGAAGTTTGTCATGCCTTTTGAGATTGAGCGCGCCCATCGAGTGCCTACTCAGTCCGTGGTTTCGAGCAAGCGTCCACGCCCAATCATCTTAAAAGTTCTGTAATTTCAACAAGTCACACAAATAACACTGTCAACACTAAAATCATTACTGACTTTAAAAGGCCCTAATCTGTAGTATCTTGGTGAGCTGAACATGAATATAACATGAAAATTTTTTTATTGGCTCTTGTTTTGAAGATATTGCATGTAGTTCATTTTTGACGTTTCACCGTGTAAATTTATCCAGTAGGACATCAACAACATCCCAAATAAGTCTTGAATGATGTAATATTGCATCACATTGCATAATACCAGCATGCACGCATCATCCAGAGTTGATTACATCATTTTCTGATGCAATGCAATACTACTGCCAAACGGCTGCTGAAGCCATCTGATGTCAGCAGTGTACTATACGTAGTCAGAAAGGAAAGTAATCTGGTAATCTGTTCCAATATTGAAAGCCTCATGAATGCCTTAAAAATCACTCATGACCCACAAGACTGGAGACTATTTATAGACTCTTCGAAACTGAGTCTGAAGGCTGTGCTTTTGAACAATGGAAACCGTCTTCCATCTATTCCAGTAGCGCATGCCGTCCACATGAAAGAAGATAGCTCCACTTTTTAACCATGCAGTACATTGGGAGATTGGGAGAGCATAAAAGTAGGATACGTTGTAAAAGATGGGAGGCCCCTTTGGTGGGTCACTGTCTGCAATTTGGTCATCAGTTTAGTGAGTTACGTTGTTTTGGCATTGAACAGATTACCACAGGTTCTCGCGGTATGACACGTGAGCAATTTTTAGTTTACCGTGAGCAATGGTAGATATTTTCGCTTGGTACGGTTATTCCTGGAGGACTAAATTTTAGCATTGAGTGGAAAGCGTGTGTCTGATGTGAAGTAAGATAGGTGAGGTGGTTTGTATTATTGGGTGGAGTCATGGTGATGACGTCAGACGCCGGGGACCTTTAAAGTTATTTTAGTCTGAGAGTTCCAGCTGGTTGGAGGAGGTTGCTGACCTGTGGATTCAGTATTGTGTTGAACATTTGAGGCTTCTTTGCTAATGTGGTGAGAGGTTTCTTTCATTATAATCTTGATGAGCGGTGGGGTTTTTGTTTGTAGCTTGATAGTGTAGCAAGTTTTAATATTTTGTTTTGTTTATTTGTAGTTTACTCCCCTGAAGCAGCGATTGCAAAACGCTCAAAGAGACGTCTGTGGAGGCGTCGGGAGTTTCGTTGAAGCTGGGAATTTTTGGCTTGAGAGTATGGCGGGGTTTGAGAGAAATGTTAAAGGCTTGTGATGTCACACCACCATGCTTGTATGAATTATGCTGTAATAATCATTGTGATATGGATATGGTGGGAATGTTTTTCTCAATTATATTATGTGGAATGTTGTTTGCTGCTAGCTCTTAAGCTTAATGATCTGTTAATGGAGGGAGGTGGGATGCTAGACCTGTGATGCAATTCTGCCTGAAGTTTAACCTTTATAGCCAGATTTCTGGCCATTGGGTTTATTGGCGTACTGAGGTCATAGCTCCCGTTTTTTCCTCTTTTCATTGCTAAGTTATTTTAAGCTACTGCATGGTTAAAAAGTGGAGCTGTCTTCTTTTTATGTATGAAGTATCATTATAAGCTCTGTTACTGACCTGTTTTCGGTTTGTCCACATGAAAAAGACATACGATAACTTAAAGCATCTACTGACTTCCATTAACTATAACAAGTACAGCTGGCACCTCTGTGGTGACTTGAAGGTAGTTGCCCTTTTAATGGGACTGCAGCAGGGATATATAAAATACATGTGTTTCTTATGTGAGTGGGATAGCCGAGCAAGGGATTGGCACTACTTGCGGAATGAATGGAATCGCAGACGAATGTAACAGTTGGAGAGAAGAATATCCAGCACCAAGCTCTGGTTGAGGCTCACAAAATCCTGCTACCATCCCTTCACATCAAACTAGGTTTGATGAAAAATTTCGTGA
This sequence comes from Ichthyophis bannanicus, assembly GCA_033557465.1. Classification (NCBI taxonomy): domain Eukaryota; kingdom Metazoa; phylum Chordata; class Amphibia; order Gymnophiona; family Ichthyophiidae; genus Ichthyophis; species Ichthyophis bannanicus. Next base: position 958,036,104 of record CM066031.1, read on the forward strand.
AAGCCATGGACCGCACTTTGCCAGCTTTCCGATTCCTGCATGAAAAATTCCCTCCACTCACCGAAGCAAAGATTAAAGAGGGAGTTTTTGTGGGTCCTGAGATTCGAGAGCTCTTCAAAGATGACCGGTTCAACAACTTGCTGCAGGGTGACGGAAACAAGCATGTAATGCTTTTCGCCTAGTGTCAACAAACTTTCTCAGGAATGTTAGGGCAGAAAACTACAAGGATGCAGTATCAGAAACTTGGCTGCAATATGTCTCTAAAGATCCATTTCCTTGATTCCCATCTCGATTTCTTTCCTGACAACTGTGGTATGTTTAGTGATGAACAGGGCGAATGTTTTCACCAGGATATCGCAACGATGGAGCAAAGATACCAGGGAAAATGGTCCACTGCAATGCTGGCTGACTACTGCTGGACACTCCCCAGAGAAGCTCCCGAACAGCTGTACAGGAGACAGGCAAAAAAATCTAAGAAGTAGTCTATGACTTGTTTTTTTACAGGTATTAACCGAAGGCCTATTATATTTACTATTGACATGCATTTCGTGATGTAAACATTAATTCTTGTAGATTACAAAAACACTAGAGCCAACTTTGCAATTTCACTGTCATATTCGTGTTCAGCATATACAAATTGATAAGAAATGACTATTTTTATTTCAGTAACATGACTTTTGTAAAAATTTGTTGACCAGTGTAATGGAAGCAGCCAAAATGCATTTTTCCTTGGAGTATCAGGGGCACAAACTCCTCTTTTTCCCTGACTTTGTGAAGGCGACGGTAGACCGGAGGAAAAGCTTCTTGGCGCTATGCTCACGATTATTGCAGCTGCAGGCTCGCTTCGGGCTGCTTTATCCTGCCTGCATGAGAGTCGTGCTGCACAACCAGACACAGTTTTGATGATCCAGGGGAGCTGCACGCGTTTTTGGAGGACAAAGAGTTGGTGTTGATGCAGTGAAAACCTGCCTTGCAATCAGTGGTGGACATAAGTTTTGCAGAAGTTCTCCAATGCTTTTTCATGTGGATGTTTGGACTGGTCTGAGGTCGTGAAGTTGCAATTTAAATAATGCAGACTTGATATTTAATGTGGCTATCTTGGGGCAACACCAGGGTATTGCTTTGGTCTCATTGTCCCTCTCTTTGTGTCTTCCTTTTTTCTTTTGTGTTTTGTGTTGTCTATGGTGTGTGTGGTGGTTTGGTGGTTGTCGGAACATTGTAATGGCAGAACGGCCCTTGCCTATTTACATGCAGTCTACAGTGTTCATACAATGCATTGGTAAGGGCGGTTTTGCTTAAGTGTTTAGAGCCTCGGGTTTGGGGACACTATTATAGAGGTGGGTTGTGGTCAGTATAAGAAGCGGCAGAGGAGTTGCAGCGATTTAGTCAGTTATACCCTCCGTGCCTGTCTTGCCCCTTTGGGCTCACCCGCTAAGCTCAGAGATAGTTATAGCCCCCCAGTGTTTTGGTGGCTTTTGATGTTTGTAATTATGCATTTTTCTTCTAAGCGATCTTCTATAAGGGCTATGGCTAAGAGGTGGTTTTTCTGCTTGTGTTTTTTCCCTCGGGCTATTAATGTAGCCATTATTCTGAATGCTTTTAGGTTGTGGATTAACAATGTAAAATCATATGTTACAACCTGGTATGCTTCTGCAACATTTGTCTATCTCAGTATGCTATATTGTCAATATTTACTTATTTATTTTTATTTATTTACTGCTTTTATATACCGCGCTCTTTAAAATCAGTGCGGTTTACAGATAACATTTTGTGCAGAGTGGGAAGAGCCTGCTTTGCACTTACATCGCACAGGTAATACAACTTGGATTGATAACAGGGGAAACTATATACACACTATATACAATATGTCTTCCTTTAAGATAGTCTCACTGAATGTTAAGGGCATTAATAATCCCATTAAGAGGAAAAAGATATTTTTATATGGGTGCAAAGAAAGTGCTGATAACCTATTTCTGCAAGAGACACATTTGAATGTGAAGGAGTCTTTAAAATTAGATATGAAACCCTTTTCACTAGTGGCTTTTTCAGCTGCAAATCATAAAAAAAACGGGGTAGCCATTCTAGTGAGGAAAGCCTTATCCCCCACTGTACTACAAACCAGATCTGATACTGAAGGGCGGTGGGCAATGGCTGTCATTAAGTTAAGATCTACTGAACTGGCCTTAATCAATATTTATGCCCCTAACATAGATTGCCCTACTTTTTTTTAGTTCCATTGCGGCTTTAGCGTAAGAAGTGTCTAAATATCAGACTATTGTGGGGGTAGACTTCAACCTTGTGCTAGACCCCTTGTTAGATAGGAATCCAATCAGAACCAATAAGGTCCCCAAAGCACTCCCTGTTCTTTTGTCTCTAATACAAGATTTAGGCTTGGTAGACATATGGCGGTTGCAACACCCTGTTGACAAAGAGTACACTTTCTTCTCTCCCACTCATAACTCGTTTTCATGCATAGACTTTTTCCTAGCCTCTTAATGTTTCGACGTGGGTGGTATATCAAGTGTAAATAAAGATAAAGATAAAGATAAAGACTATGTTCTAGAATTAGTGAGTCCAATATTGATGTCGCTCATATTTCTGACCATGCCGCAATTTCATTCTCCCTATTGGACTTAACAAGCTGCCCATCTCACTCATGCTGGCATTTTGACAGAACTCTTCTTGGTAGTCAGGAGTTCTGAGAGACCATCCTGATGGCTATAGAGGAGTATTTTAAGTTTAATCTACCTCAGGACACCTCAGGTTGGGCGTGGTGGGAAGGATTTAAAGCTAATATACGGGCCACCATAACCAGTTTTGCTATACGACAGGCCAAGCAACGTAGAGCATAACTTGAAGCTTTGGATAAGCAGATTAAAGCGGGGGAATGCATCATAGGTCAGAAAACTGATCCTAACATTCTGATACGGTTACAGTGTCTTAGATTTAGAGTGGAGGAGTAGCCTAGTGGTTGGGGCAAGGTACTTCAGGCCGGAAGGTCAGGGGTTCAAATCCCACTAGAGGACAGCAACCTTGGGCCGGAAGGACTGGGGTTTCTAATCCCTCAGGTGCTCCTTGTGGTCTTGGGCAAGCCACTTAACCCTCCATAGCCCATGTTCCCTGTAAAATAGTTATCTCCAAGTTATAATACCCTGTTTAATGTAATTTCAGTTTGTTCAATGTAAACCGCACTGATGCAGAATAGCACGGTATATAAGAGAATGTAAATAAATAAATATAACTTGATTTTGACTACTGAGGCTTCACAGAACATTCAAGTGCAGAAAGGGCGGTATTATTTGGAAGGTAGCAGGGCCGGACGGTTATTAGCTAACTCTTTAAAAGGTCATAAGGAAGCTTCTCACATTACTGCTTTGAGGGACTCTCAGGGACAACAATTGATTGTCAAGGACTCTGAAATTGCAGAAACCCTTTGCCAATTTTATGCTCAGCTATACTCCCCAGAGATAGAATTTTCTGAGGAAGGTTTTGATAAATTACTGGCCAATATGCAGAGGCCAATGTTTGATCAGGAAACAGCTGCAGGTCTAGAGAGGCAGATCACGGTCATGGAAATTATCCAGGCTATTGACTCTAGTGGGCAAGTGGGCAAGGCTACCGGACCAGATGGCCTTCTGGTTGAATTCTATAAAACCTTTTCTAAAGTGCTGGGCCCATATCTTCAACAATATTATAGGCTTCTTTTAGACTGAAGGCCCAGCCTGGAGCGTTCACCTCTGCGAATATTGTTGTTCTTGAAAAACCTGGGAGAGACCCTCAGATGGTTAGTAATTACCGCCCAATTTCATTATTAAATACAGATTATAAAATATTTGCTGCCATTTTATGTGGTCGTCTCTCCAAATTGATTCCATCTTTGATTCATCCGGATTAATGTGGCTTTACTGAGGGACGCTCTACAGCTGATAATGCCAGAGTGCTCTGTCATGTTTTGGATGGCGCAGAAGGAGCAGAGGGCCCACTGGTGGGCTTATTGTTAGATGCAGAGAAAACGTTTGATCGACTGGAGTAGCCTTTCTTATTAGTCATCTTGAAGTGGTTTGGTTTTGGTGAGGGTTTCCTTAAATTAATTAAACTTATGTATGCGAGACCAAGTGCTAATATTTCTGTGAATGTGACTCAGTCTAAAGACTTTTTCTTAGGGTGTGGCACCCGTCAGGATTGCCCCCTTTCACCTATCCTTTTCAATCTGGCCTTGGAACCTTTGGCCTTATTGTTAAGACAAAGCTCTGTGGTTAAAGGTGTGTCCATAGCTGACATAGAAATTAAACTTTCTGCTTACGCTGATGATCTACTGCTGCTCACCACACCCAGTTCTATTCCGACTTTCCTAGAGTTGATGGACCAATACTCAAGGTTATTAGGCTATAAAATTAATTGGTCAAAGTCTGTAGCGTTCCTTTTAAACTCTCGAGATTGTAGGGAGGATTTAGAAGATTATCCTTTTGTGTGGGAATCCAAAATGGTGAAATATCTAGGAGTTCACTATTGTCATCCACTTAGTGAAACTCTGCAATATAATGAAGGGGAGCTCCTTTTCCACGAATTACATGAAATATGACTATGAAATGTTCGCTGGTCTATCTTTCTTGGTGGGGTCGTCTTGAAGCGATAAAAATGACTCCTAAGGTGAATTATGTGTTAGAAATGTTGCCAGCTTTCCTTTCAGGTAAAACATATCATCAAGTTGAAAGGGCTCTTGTACAATTTTTATGGAAAAATAAACCGCTTAGAATTGCTCTCAGGAAGCTGAAATCTAAAAAAGAGGAGGAGGGTGAACTCTGATTTTCAGGCCTATCACTGCGCTTTTTTACTAAAACAGGGTTCAAGATGGGTGGAGGGAGATAAAGGGCAATGCCCAGTGTGGCTTGACTTGGAAGAGAGATTGAGCCTCTTGAGCCTCCTCCCTGGCATGGTGTCTTCTGAGAGGTTGAAGTTTCACAGGGTTATAACAGACATCAAAAGGGCTTTCCAGCAGTTAGCAAGTATAATTCCTAGGGAGGAATGTTTATCGAAACTTATCCCCATCTGGTACAGTCCCTTTTTAAAAATTCATCAAAGTTCATTTGCATGGAAACAATGGTTTAGTAGGGGCATCTGATCTATAGGTCAATTGATATTGGAAGGCAGGTGGAAACCCTTTGTATGTTTACAGCGTGAGTTTGACCTGCCTAAAACCTTATACTTTCAGTGGATTCAGCTGAGACATTGTATAGAGAAATCCCTTATTGATATCAAATCTCTACCTGATGAATGGGGGCTACTGAATATCATAGGTTCAGCCCAACAGGCCTCAGGGGTGGCTTTGTACTACTATAAATTGGTTGCCCGTCATCCCACCCCACAGTCCATTGGTGCTCAACGGATATGGGAACATGACACTGGGGAGACTCTTTCTCCGGAAGCGTGGGTGAAATTCTGGGGTAAGCTAATTAGAGTCTCTCAGTTTACTTCTATCTCCCAAGCTCTATATTTTTTTGCACACAGAGCTCATTTTACCCCGATAAAGCTTTCCAAGTGGGATAAATCAGTTGGAAATGAATGTTGGTCTTGTCAGAGTGATGTTGGCACTTTAAAACATGTGGTATATGACTGTCCTAATGTTCAGTCCTATTGGAATTCTATTTGGAACCAAATCCAAGAGGTCTTGGGATTCAGGGCCATTCTCTCTTGGTCTATCATAGTTTTCCGGTCAACAATTGGCATCTCGTCGTTACAGAGGGATTGCCATTTCTTATTTGACTTCATGATGGGAGTGGCACTGCATCTAGTTATTGCCAAATGGAAACATATGGCAGATCTCAACTGGCACGAATGGTGGAATCGTTTATGCCTATGTTGTAAATACAAACAAATGCCACGTTATGGTACAACCTCCATGCCCTCTACTTTACTTAAGTGGAAACCCCTACATAATTATATTTCAAAAGCACGTTATTGTGTAAATTAAGGAGTAATTAGCTAATCAACCATACCTCCCACGGTAGAGGGTTGCCTTGGTTATGACATAGCCCTTGTAAGCCTTTTTCTTTGCTTTTATAGTCTTCTTTTATGATGATCGCATGGTGAAGGGAGGGTTTTTGCTCTTATGTTTAAAGAGAAGTATCACTTTAATTGTAATTTTTGTTTTTTTGTTGTAATTTGTCTGAAAATGTAAATTAAAAGTTACAAAAACAAACAAAAAAAAACCAAACCACATACCTCAACACATTCCTTTAGATCCTCCCAAGCCATCCCCAGTGGATATTCACTTTATTTTATTTATTTATTTTTATATATTTAGCTCATTCCTTTCCCATAGTAGATCAAGGTAAGTTACAATTAGGTACTTAGGTATTTCCCTGTCCCCAGAGGGTTCATAATCTAAGTTTGTACCTGAGGCCTGCTTGGTCCTGGGCTACTGCCCTAACCACTATGCTACTCCTCCTTCTCATATCTTGATTCTTTACTATGGAATGGAATTCCACTCCCAAAATCAGAGGAGAAAGTAACTTTCCAATTCAAGAAGGGTTTACAGACACGTTTGGTTCATCATGCTTATGATGAATATTTGCGATTCTTGATATTGTGTGGATATTGATGACTGACAGCCAACTACAAAGAACTCCCTCTCATATTTTTACCTAGTGTGTCTTTATTGCAAACCCTTTCAGCTAAATGATGACTGGAAGGTATTATGCATTAGTCTTCCTTATATTATTTCCCATCTGTCCTCTTTTCTTTGTGGTTTCGTTTTCTCCAATTTTTGTTTTTCTCTGCCCTTTTCTTGTTTTATTAAATGTCCTCATTTTTTATTTATTGTAAACCACCTTGCTGTTTTGATGAAAAGTGGCTGATCAAGTATAATAAAAAAGCTAATCTAATCTGAGCTAACATTTCTTGTGAACTCTTCTCACTGGGCAAATCACCCTTCTGCAGTTGCCAACTTCTGACTCTTTGCTTTCTAGATGAGTTTGTGCACCATGCTCCCTCTCGTCTTTTTAACATCCACACTAAAGACCCATGGGTCAATATTCCAAAGGCCTTACATATGTTTAGTGCTTGCCGCTAAGCATACAAGGCCCTGCTCCATGAATTTTCAGTGGCACTATTCCTCTAACTGCTGAGGCGCCACCTGGATAATATAGGGGCGGAGTGAGGGTGGAATGAATAACTATATGATAGTGGTGATATTCAGTGCTATCCTTAAACTGTAGCTATGTGGTCAATAGTCAAAAGCTTTTATGCAGTTGGCGACAGTGCTGATTACATAAAAGAGTTTTTTTTAAAAATCTGGATCGATTATAAGCGTAACAAAAGTTATCAATTTAAAGTTCTACTTGCCATTCTGTGCCACTTGAAAAGATAATTATCCATTTAGCAGCTAAATATCACACTTAAATGGACTAATTTTCACTCTGCTAATGTTTAAAAAGGAGATAGAGTAGCTTTTATACTAGATGATGGGGGAAAGCCGACAACCACTCAGGAGCGCATGGTTTGGAGAGAAGTATCTTCTAAGGAGGCTGGCAAATTTAGGGAAATTGGAATGTTTTGATAGGTTGTGATAAAGGCAGAAGTAGCCAAGATACACCTAAATAAAAAGCAGATGCAGATAAATGATGCTAAATTACCTCTATCAACCGTTAGACAGGTTGATTACAATTAAAAAAACATGCTTTAAATTATTTGTAAGCAAATGCCAGCTCTTAAAAAAATAAGATTAGAGGATTAGAATTTATAGTATTAAATGAAAGTATAGACATTACAGGCATCTCAGATACCTGGAGGAAGAAGATAACCAATACCAGGGTACAAATTATATTGAAATAATAGGGTTGATCAAATTGGTGGAAGTGTTGTATATGTTAATGATGACATAGAGTCAAGAAGGATAAAAGTCCTGCAAGAAACAAAATAGACTGTGAAATCTTTATGGATAGAAATTCCATATGGGACTGGGCTAAGTATACTGGTGGGGGTACACTACTGTCCACCTGACCAGTGTGAAGCAATAGCCAATGAAACACTAACAGGAAAACAAAGAAAACTGGAAACAGTAATTAATAACGGGAGATTTCAATTACCCTGATACTAAATGGGTATATGTTTCATTGGGACATGCTAAGGATGTAACATTTCTAGGTGCTTTAAATGACTGCTTCGTTAAATAGCTGGTCCTTGAACAAACAGGAAAAGTGCTACTTTAGATCTAATTCTAATTGTGCCAAAGGATCTGGTGCTAGAGGTATCATTGTTAGGAACTGCTTGGTAATAGTGGTCATAACATCATCAAATTTAACATAACCATTGATGACTACTACTACTTACTTATCATTTGTGTAGTGCTACAAGGCATCTGCAGCACTATACAGAGATATATAAGAGATGGTCCCTTTTCATAAGAGCTTACAATCTAGTCAAAACAGACAACACAATAACTGGGGACTAGGATATGTCTAGGGGAATGGTAATGAAACACATAGAAGGTGAAGAGGAGACTAGGGATCAGAATCGAAAAGCAATCTCAAACAGGTGAGTTTTCAGCCTCGATTGGAACATGGCCAGAAATGGAGCCTGACGAACTGACTCAGGTAGTTTGTTCCAGGCATAAGGAGCAGCAAGGTGGAAAGATTGAAGACTGAAGTTGACAGTGGAAGAGAAGGTCACAGATGGAAGGGATCTGCCAGAAGAACGGAGTTCCCGAGGAGGGATGTAGGGAGACAAAAGGAGGAAAGGTAGTGAGGAGCAGCTGAATGGAGACACTTATAGGTCAGTAGTAGAATTTTGAACTGGATGAGGAAACAGATAGGGAGCCAGTGAAGTAACTTCAAAAGAGGGGTGACACGAGTAGAGCAACACTGGCGGAAGATTAGCCATGCATTGAGGGAAGGACAATAAAGGGACTATGGTTGTAAAGTTTAAACATTTGCAGGATTGGTAGCTGATTAAAAGATAGGAAACAGAGAGTAAAACTAAATGGTAATTTTTTCAGTGAAGAAAGCTAAATAGTGGAGTACCTTAAAGATCTGTACCAACTACTTGAGGCAAGATGGCTTTATCAGAGGCAAACTGTGTCAAATGTATCAAACATTTTCAATTGGGTGACTACAGATATAGATGGGAGACATGCACTGGAAATGGTCTGTTTGGACTTCAGCAAAGGTTTCAATGCTATTTTACATAGGAAACTCTTCAATAAGCTGAATAGTCTGGGAGTAGGATCCAGGTAGTGGACTGGGTTAGAGACTGGCTTAGTGATAGACAACAGAGTGTAGTGGTAAATAGAATTCACTGAGGAGAAAAAGATGATTCTCCATAGACAGGCATCTCCATGCAGCCACACTTAATGGCAACACTGTGGAGGGAGACCGAGTGTGTGCAGCCCTCCTCTAGCAACAGAAGACTTCTGAGTGCTTCTGCGTGGTTATTCCATCATCGCCAGCCTGTCCTCTGCAGCCTCAGTTTTTTACTGTCCGCAGTGCTGTGCAGATGACAACAAACACATTATAAAACTATAGAAACCCCACAGGGGGCACAACTGTCCACAAATAACTGTCCCCCCAACAGCCAGACTCCCATGACAGGCCCTCACCCATCTTTGCTTCATTCAGAGTTAAAAACAAACAAACAAAAACCGGCGATCACCCAGAACAGAGATTCCTATGGCAAAAGAGCAATACGGTTTACAATATGGCAAAATGCACAGTGGCCATGGCCGGAAATGGAAAGGAACTACAATTTTGACAGAAAAGCATTCATTCACACCAGTGGAGAGAAAGAAAAGAGGAGGAGAAACACAAGGTGCAGGGGACCAGTACCTTCAAGGGTCAGAAGAAGAAAGGTCATAGACTGAGCAGAAAAGATGTGTTTTGAGAAGGGTTTTGAATTTTGGGTAGGACTGTTCTTGATGGAGAGCAGAGGGAAGAGAATTCCACAGAGAAGGTCTGAGAAAGAAAAAGGCTGAATGGAGAGTTTGTTCAAGATGTGCACGTGCTGGGGACAGGAGATGTAGTCAGTGGATATGAACAGAATGGAGGCTACGGGGTACAGAATGGAATTGCAGTAGGTTGGCAAGGTATTGTGGGGTAGGCGAGTGAAGTGCCTTATGGGTCAGGATCAGAAGTTTGTAAGTGATATGGAGGAAACAGGCAGCCAGTGCAAATTGATAAGATGAGGCGTAATGTGACTGTAACTGGTGGAATGGGAAAGAATTCTTGGGGCAGAGTTTTGGATCATTTGAATATGGTGGAACTGATATTGGGGGAGCCCTGCAAAGATAATGTTACAATAATCAACCCGAGAAATCACCAAAGAAAGTAAAAGAGTATTAAGTGAGACCGCTCTCGGTGCTGTGCCGTCAATTCCCATGGCACTGCAATCATGCCCGCAATTTACTAAAGCTCGCTGCCACCAGCTGTTCAATCCTCACCTGCCCCAATTCAGGTTCTGACAGGGGAGAAAAACATGATAACGACAAATTTGGTACGGTCAGGAGCAGTTTCATGCTTTGATATCGACTTCTCCCCTGCAGCTCACTGCCTTACAGAAATAAGCTTCCTGCTCAATTTCATCACCATCTTCTTTTATGGCAAATAGTTTATATGCCCAAAAGAAGTCTGACAGACCCTGAACTTATGTAAAGACATCTCCCTCCACCTCTTCTTCAGGTAAGGGTAAGTCAAAGCACAGGACAGTGTCCATATGAACATTAGAAACCGTGGAGGCAAGGAAGGAACTATAATACCACCTTTATTTCATAAAGCCAGGCCCGACACAGGCCGTGTTTCGTTTATGCCTTCCTCAGGGGCTTTGGCTATAACAACATATAAAAAATTCATTTAACACAAACAAATTCATCATAAATATACATATATAAGGCACTAAAAACACTAAAAAATTCATAAAAACTGTAAATAAATAATTAAATACTAACTGCTAAAGTACAGCGAAAGTCTGTAAACCAACAGACAGATAAATAAATAAATAATTAATTAAATGACTGTATACGTATGGTACGTGTATAATCACATATAGAAGAACTTATAGACACATGGTCACACTAATAAATACTCAATAACTTAATAAATTAGTGACACACAATGAAGTATCTATTTACTCTAAATAAATCCAACTAATAATAATAAATAACATATATATAAAAAGTACATATCATACATATAAAACCATACAGTTATAAAACTAGACTGAAAAAGTTAAATGGCTAAAAAGATCATAAACTAAAAATAAATCAATAAAGATTATTATGAATTAATTAAATCACCCATTTATAAACCTATTTGTGACCAAGAAACAACATAACCCACAATTTGATGTACTAAAAATCCTTTATCACATTCTTACCTATATGATTTTCTTGCCACAGTGATAACTGAAGGGAAAGGAAAAAAGAGAATAGAAGGGCTAATCCAATTAACTGTACCCTATAAAAATCTACAATGGTACAAAAATCAATAATAACCATAATTAAAATTATAAAAATTAATATAAAATAAAAATTAAAAATTATAATAGGGAAATAAAACAGAAAACTACACTACTGGAGGAAACGCTGAACCCAGGAAAACGCAACAGGTAGAGCAAGTGAAGCCTATAATTAATAAACGTACTTAATTGAATATTATCTTATTATCTTATAGGTTGCATGAAATGATAGTATAAATTTATGATCCACCACAACTATTTTACAATTATACGTTTTTTATTTCTTCACCGGAAAAATGTTTTAATTTTGACTAATTAAATTATTCACCAATCATCCCTCTATAAAATTACATCTATACTTAAAACTATTGTACTCAGAACCATTACAACCCTGCTATCCTCTCTATAATATTATAATATAATATAATAAACACTGCCATGATTCTTAATCAACTAAAAAACAGAGTTCTTTAAAATCACCTTGCGTCTTTCTATAAAGGCCTTCCCGCTTGCCGGATATATATGCCAATTCTGGCAAAGTGCCAACTTTGCCGTTGTTTTCTTGTCCGACTTTTAAAATCTGCAGATGCGCGGGAAAACGTTATCATCAGATTCAACATAAATTGCTCACTATCCATACTCTTTTCAAAAAAATGATTAAACTACTTTATCTCACAAAACCAACTGACCGGTCATCGGAAACCCTTCCACCTTAATCCAACGAAATCTGATACACTGGCTTATTCAATGATCAAGACCCTTTCAACCGAATCCCTTATCTTTAATTATGTGAATCGTGATCCAAAGCACACTCCTGTTCATTAATGAAATCCTGAAACGCGTTTAACCCGACATTTGAAAATACTGCCTACTGGCCTTTATAACACAAACTGCTTATATTTAAACCTTCATATCGCACCAACTTGTTACAAACAGTCAAGCTTAAATTCCTATTTGTCATAAAAACGTGGCATCTGCAACAGACCCATGTAACACTCACCCAAGATTAGAGGAAGTATTCAAAACGTCCCCGCACTACTCCTTTCTTTTTACGAATGACACTACAGACGCCCGCAGCTGCGTGAAGCTATTTAATTCTTCAAAAGCGCGGGAAACCTTAGTGACGTCACCGGACGTATCTTATTGGTCACCAACATTCTCAAATACTGCCATCATAGACTATAGTTCATGATATATACCTTAATGTCCATAAAAATTACATTATCCACAAAAAATAAGAAATAAAATAATAGTAATAAATTGCTCTAATGCCAAAAGGTTCTTTCGTATTCGGTCCTCAAAACCTAGGTAAAACCGGAATGCATTGCTTATATGCACCAACATTCACCAATACTACCATCATAGACCATAGTTACTGATATATACCTTCATATCCATAAGAATTACACTATCCACAAAAAAGTAAAGGTAATAACTTGCATTAATGCCAAAGGCTCTTTCATATTCAGTCCACAAGACCTAGGTTAAAACCTGGAATGCATTACTCATATTCACATCATATTTTCTTCAGGGCAGTATACCTCACCTCTAATGTCCACAGAAGCTTACACTGTAAAGGAAAAAGTATTTTTTGGAAAAAACTTTTTATTTTACAATATATTATAGAAATACCGACAGATCCTCCTCCATATTCAAACCAGAGGGATGTAGACTATTAAGTTGGAAGATATAACGCTGCTCCAATCGCGCTATAGTCTGTCCTATGTCACCCCCTCGCCAATTTAACTTCACCTTCTTAATTACAAAAAATTTGAGATCTGATGTTTTATGGTTGTGCTCCAACCAATGTGCCACCAATGGTTTGTCTTCTAGCCTCCTATTAATGCAACTTCTATGCTCTATAATCCTCTTACGGACAGAGCGTGTCGTCATGCCTACATGGATCACGATTGGATCACGATTCACATAATTAAAGATAAGGGATTCGGTTGAAAGGGTCTTGATCATTGAATAAGCCAGTGTATCAGATTTCGTTGGATTAAGGTGGAAGGGTTTCCGATGACCGGTCAGTTGGTTTTGTGAGATAAAGTAGTTTAATCATTTTTTTGAAAAGAGTATGGATAGTGAGCAATTTATGTTGAATCTGATGATAACGTTTTCCCGCGCATCTGCAGATTTTAAAAGTCGGACAAGAAAACAACGGCAAAGTTGGCACTTTGCCAGAATTGGCATATATATCCGGCAAGCGGGAAGGCCTTTATAGAAAGACGCAAGGTGATTTTAAAGAACTCTGTTTTTTAGTTGATTAAGAATCATGGCAGTGTTTATTATTATATTATAATATTATAGAGAGGATAGCAGGGTTGTAATGGTTCTGAGTACAATAGTTTTAAGTATAGATGTAATTTTATAGAGGGATGATTGGTGAATAATTTAATTAGTCAAAATTAAAACATTTTTCCGGTGAAGAAATAAAAAACGTATAATTGTAAAATAGTTGTGGTGGATCATAAATTTATACTATCATTTCATGCAACCTATAAGATAATAAGATAATATTCAATTAAGTACGTTTATTAATTATAGGCTTCACTTGCTCTACCTGTTGCGTTTTCCTGGGTTCAGCGTTTCCTCCAGTAGTGTAGTTTTCTGTTTTATTTCCCTATTATAATTTTTAATTTTTATTTTATATTAATTTTTATAATTTTAATTATGGTTATTATTGATTTTTGTACCATTGTAGATTTTTATAGGGTACAGTTAATTGGATTAGCCCTTCTATTCTCTTTTTTCCTTTCCCTTCAGTTATCACTGTGGCAAGAAAATCATATAGGTAAGAATGTGATAAAGGATTTTTAGTACATCAAATTGTGGGTTATGTTGTTTCTTGGTCACAAATAGGTTTATAAATGGGTGATTTAATTAATTCATAATAATCTTTATTGATTTATTTTTAGTTTATGATCTTTTTAGCCATTTAACTTTTTCAGTCTAGTTTTATAACTGTATGGTTTTATATGTATGATATGTACTTTTTATATATATGTTATTATTATTATTAGTTGGATTTATTTAGAGTAAATAGATACTTCATTGTGTGTCACTAATTTATTAAGTTATTGAGTATTTATTAGTGTGACCATGTGTCTATAAGTTCTTCTATATGTGATTATACACGTACCATACGTATACAGTCATTTAATTAATTATTTATTTATTTATCTGTCTGTTGGTTTACAGACTTTCGCTGTACTTTAGCAGTTAGTATTTAATTATTTATTTAATTATTTATTTACAGTTTTTATGAATTTTTTAGTGTTTTGAGTGCCTTATATATGTATATTTATGATGAATTTGTTTGTGTTAAATGAATTTTTTATATGTTGTTATAGCCAAAGCCCCTGAGGAAGGCATAAACGAAACACGGCCTGTGTCGGGCCTGGCTTTATGAAATAAAGGTGGTATTATAGTTCCTTCCTTGCCTCCACGGTTTTTACTGGGTTGCTGTTGGTACGTGGACCGTGCTTTTTGTTGGACTGCATATGAACATTAGATACAGTATGTCATACTGGGTCAGACCAAAGGTCCATCAAGCCAAGTATCCTGTTTCCAACAGTGGGCAATCCAGGTCACAAGTACCTGTCAGGTTCCCAAAAGGTAGACAGATTCCATGCTGCTTATCTCAGGGGTAAGCAGTGGGTTTCCTCAGCCCATTTTAATAATGGTTTATGGACTTTTCCTACAGGAGCTTGTCCAAACTTCTTTCAGACCCAATTACACTAACAGCTTTTATCCTCTGGCAATGAACTGAAGAGTTTGATTACATGTTAAGTGAAAAAATATTTTCTTTGATTAGTCTTAAATGTGTTACATTGTAGCTTCATGGTGTGTCCCGTTTACCCGTTCCACTCCACTCATTATTCTATAGACCTCTATCATGTCTCCCCTCAGACATCCCTTTTCCAAGCTGAAGAGCCTTATTCTTTTTTTTATATTTTTATGGCAACATACACATTATAAAACTATAGAAACCCCACAGGGGGCACAACTGTCCACAAATAACTCTCCCCTAACATCCAAACTCCCAAGACAGGTCCTCCTCCATCTTGCTCAGTATTACTCTAATAGGTTTTCTCTAACAATTGTCCTCTAATATGTTTTACTATCAATTTGTTCTAACATATTGTGCTTACAAGTCCAATGTACCCCCTCCCTCCCATCCAACCCTCCTCCCCTTTCTCCCTCACTCCACCCCACCTCTCTTATTCCATGCTAGTTGTGTGTGTGTGTCTCTCCAACCATAGTGCCACCCCATACATTCCTGGGGCCTCTACAGCTCCCAGGCCCTGTTAGCATCCAAAATCCCCAGCTCTGGAGTCATCCATCAAAAGGTGGCATCACACTGTGTTATACACTACGTGTGGCATTCCCTAAGACTCATCCCGCATACCATATTAATGATCCTGGTGCATCAGACTCTCTCCTCCTTTGCTGGGCGCTGCCTCCCACTGGCGCCAATCTCTATAGGGGCCTGTGATGGAATGTATAAGAAACTCCCCATCCCCCAGCCAAGCTCAGAACCAGTGAGGCCATAGAGGGAGAGAAGCTCGGGGTTCTAGGAGAGACATGTTGTGCCTTGCTGAAAAAACTGCTGTTTTCTGGTTTTTATATTTATGTTGTCTTGCTGCTGAAAACAACTAACAAGTGTAGGAACTGAGTGTGGAGTTTTGTGCCTTTGAAATACTGTTTGTAATGCATTAATAAAGACTTTTGCATATCCCAATTGGCTGTGGATCCTTGGGTCACTGCCCTTCACTCGCACGCTTATACCACATATGGTGGCAGAGTGGGATGTTTTTCTTAACCCAATGACAGAAGAAAAAAACATGCACCTCTTATGCTCTGGCCTCTCCACAGTACAGGAATGAAGAGGGGAGGGTCTTTATTTACATTTTTGTACATGACTAAAGGGGTTAACCCTGCCGCAATTAGGGAAGGGATCTCAGTTTAGTTAGAAGCCAGACAGGCAGGAGTTTTGCTTCTTTTTCCTACCGGGTGGATTGGAAAGAAATAATTAAGCTAAAAAATGGAGAGATTACATCAGACCTTAGTAGAAGGACAGCAACAATTGCAATGTGCCCTAGTGGAAGGACAACAGCGACAACAACAAATACTACAGAAATCCTTAGAAATGCAGCAAGGTTCACTAGCACAAGTCTCCCAGGCGCTCCAAGGGAGGCAGTCACACCCCCTGGTATCACCCCTGCTAAATTGATAGAGGGCAAGGACCGGGACCACTTCCTAGTAAATTTTGAAAAGACAGCCTGGCTGGGTGGGTGGCCGGAGACGATGTGAAGTACATATCTGGGCAACCTACTGACTGGAAATAGTCAAGCTGCCTTTCAGAAGGCTAACCCTGATAGGGAAGTTGCCTATGCAGCATTAAAGACTGCCATACTGAAGCAAGTTGGTGTACACCAGAGGCTTACTGCCAACAGTTCAGAAAAGGAGCTCTGGGGCCTAAGAAAACCCCCAGAGTTTCTTCCATAGACTGAAAAAGATTACTTGGAAATGGTCACAACCAGAGGAGATGACCGGAGTGGAAGTGGCCAAGATTGTTCTGTTGGAACAGTTTCTAGAGGGCTTGACCTCTCCCATGAGACAGTGGATCTACCAGTTCTCTACATTGACCCTGGAAATTGCTGTGGAATTAGCAAAAGGATTTTATGGAGCTCAACCTGTAACTGAGGCACCTAAGGCAAAGGAAACAAGGTCAACCACAGCCCAAGTGGGCCGGGGAGCAGGACCGTACTTAGCCCTGTGAGAACGCTGTGGCTGCACAGGGGGCAAAGGCTTAAGGGGCACATTTTGGCTGTCTGCCATTGCCTGCCACTACTACTTTTTCTTTTCTCAGCGGTGGCAGGCAATGGCAGACAGCTGAAATGCACCCCTTAAGCCTTCTCATGGCACGCTAAGCAGGTCTGGTCTCTCCCTCCTCTGATGTGGTGTCAGAGGAGGGAGGGACAAGACCTGCTTAGTGTGCTGGCGACTTGCACATCAGGCGCACCTCTTCTCTCCCGCTGCCGTCCAGAAAGTGGCTAGATGGAGGTGCGGGGGGGGGGGGGAACACACGCCCAATGTGCAAGTTGCACAGGGCATAATTCATGCTCGGTACGGCCCTGCTGGGGAGGAAAACCTGAGCCTTTGCTATTTGACTTGCTTCGTGTGGAGGCAGGGGCCATTATGCCCGTGAGAGCCCCATTGCAATGGGAGAACCAATGGATACAAATGTGATGACCTCCCGTGAGTGTGGTATTGTGGAAGCGTCCCTAGTGGGGAGGAGAATATTTGTGACACTCATAGAGCTAGAAGATAATTGTCTGCAAGCCCTGGTGGACTCGGGAATCATGGGGACTCTCATCAGGTGGGACACCAGGAGAAGACATCAGATCAACTATGAGAAGCTCGTGACCTTAGTTTGCGTCCATGAAGATCAACAGACATATCCGATGACACAAGTTGAATTAAAAGCCCCTGTGGGAACAGAGACTCTTGAGATGACTTATCCAGTGATTATAGGCTGAGATTTCCCAAATTTCAAGGACCTCTGGAACCAGGGAAAAAGCAGCTCAGACGAGGGGACTGCAGAGGATTTTCCGGAACTCTTCTATTTGTGGGAACCAGACTTGTTTGTGAAGGATCCCAAAACTCCCAAGTCCTGCATACAGCACCAGTTGGAGAGGACACATAATAACTTGAATGTGGGGGCAGCTATAGAGGAGGGTTCTGAAGTGGAGGAGTCCCCGGAAGGAAATGCAGATGATTCTTGAGAAAACCCAACATCACAACTAGGATTGCCAGGAACCAGGAACAGTCCACCTGACTGGGGTTGAATATAGAGTCCAGTCCAGTTTAAAAGAGCCCAAAGGGAAGATGATACCCTTAGGGATGCCTGGGACCAGGTTCAAGAGGTAGAGAGGGCTCCGGTAAGTGACTTGGACCTTTCCCGGAGGGCTTTCCCTATTTTTTTGTGTGGCAAGACCTATTATATAGTAGAGGAAGAAGAGATAGAGCAGTTGGTAGTTTCCCAGTCACATTGATGGCAGGTAATGGAGTTTGCCCATAGTCATCCCTTGGGTGGACACCTGGGGGTGGAGAAAAGTCAGGAGCGCATTTTAGCCCAGTTTTACTGGTCGGGGCTTTATAGACATGTACAGCTCTTTTGCCAATATCGCCAAACCTGCCAGCTGCATAGTCCAGCAAAAGTTAGACCAGCCCCTCTAATGCCAATGCCTATTGTCAAGACCCCATTTGAAAGGGTTGTGATTGGTGTGGTGGGACCCTTGGCAACAAATTCACTCTGGTGGTAATGGACTATGCCACACGGTATCCAGAAGCGATAGCCATGTGGAATACTAAGACCACAACATTGGCAATTTACTATGGGAACTCTTCTCCCGGTTGGCAATACCCGCTGAAATCCTATCGGACTAAGGGACACCATTTGTCTCCCGCATCATGAAACAGATATGCACCTTGTTGAAGATCAAAACCTTGCAGGCATCAGTGAATCATCCACAAACTGACAGTTTGGTTGAACGTTTTAACGAAACATTGAACAGATACTAAAGAAATTTGTGAACGAAGAGGAGAAGGACTGGGACCTTTTACTCACCTATCTT
The DNA here is from genome assembly GCA_033557465.1 of Ichthyophis bannanicus. Lineage (NCBI taxonomy): Eukaryota > Metazoa > Chordata > Amphibia > Gymnophiona > Ichthyophiidae > Ichthyophis > Ichthyophis bannanicus. The sequence continues at coordinate 958,055,192 of CM066031.1, forward strand.
TTGTTCACCATAAGGGAAGTACCCCAAAGTTTGACCGGCTTTTCCCCTTTTGAGTTGCTGTATGGGCGAAAACCCTGGGGAATCTTGCAGATACTTCGAGAGACCTGGGAAGAGAAACCCAGTCCTGGCCAGAATGTGGTAGACTACGTACTTCAGATGCAGAACCATTTAAGGTTGACAGCAAGACAGTACCTGGAGAAAGCTCAAGAGTTTCTGGTCCATGCCTATAATTGAAAGGCAATGCAGCAAACTTTACAGCCCGGGGACCGGGTCTTAGTTTTGCTTCCTATCTCGGAAATTAAACTTTTCTGTAAATGGCATGGTTCCTATGAGGTGGTGGAACAGATAGCACCTATCAATTACAAGACTCTACAGCTGGACAAAAGGAATAGACTTACAATCTACTATGTGAATCTGCTGAAAAAGTAGACTTCTGCCCTGGCTGCAATAGTCCAAGGAGAGGAGTGTGGACCCGAGGTGCAGCTGCCTTCTGAACCAGACCAGGTTCCATTTGGGGAATGCCTATCAAATGCCCAGAAGGTGAATCTAGAACATCTAGTTCAATGGAATAGTGATGTGCTCTACAATGTTCTGGGACATACCGATCTTACCTGCCTTGACATTGTCACAGATCCTGGGGTGACAGTATGCCTACGGCCTTACTGACTTCCATAAGCATGTAGATAGGCCATGGCGAAGGAAGTAGAGGACATACTTAAATTGGGAGAAATAGAAGAGTCCCATAGCAACTGGTCCTCCCTCATTGTATTGGTGCCTAAGCTAGACAAGAGCATCTGGTTTTGCACTGACTTTAGAAAGGTGAATGTAGTTTCCAAGTGGGATGCCTACCCTATATCCAGAGTGGATGACCTTATTGAACGCCTAAGGGGAGCCCAGTTCATTTCAATATTGGACTTAACAAAGGGATATTGGCAGATCTCTCTAACGTCTGTGGCCAGGGAGAAGACCCCAAGGACTATTCCACTTCATGGTGCTGCCTTTTGGACTGCCTGAGGCTCCCGCTACATTTCTGCACCTGGTTGACTGACTACTGAGGCCCCATGGCAGCCTACCTGGATGATATTGTAATCTATAGCCATAACTGGAAAACTCACCTGTCACATCTACAAGCTGTGTTGATGAGTTTGAGGAAGGCCGGTCTGATGACCAACCCAAAAAAATGTTTCTTGGGAGGCCGAGAGGCCTAATACCTGGGATATTTGGTTGGGAATGTTTGAGTGTGGCCTCAAATTAAGAAGGTAGATATCATTTTCCAGATACCAGTTCCTAAAAATAAGAAACAGGTATGGGCTTTTTTGGGAATGATTGGCTATTATTGCAATTCATTCCAAACCTGGCAGTAATAGCTGAACACTTGACGTGGCTCCTCCAGAAGAAGGGACTGGACAAGATCGTCTGGACAGCAGAAATGGATGAGGTTTTTCAAAGTTGAAGTCTTGTGTTCAGAACTGGTCCTGGTCAGTCCACTCAGCCATTCATCGTACAGATGGATGTCTTGGCTGTAGGTCTTGGGACCGTTTTAGCCAAGAACATAGGGGGAGAAGAACATCCCATCGTTTTTATTAGCCCAAAATTACTTCTGCAGGAACAGCATTATACCACCATCAAGAAGAAAGCCCTGGCAGTCAAGTGGGCTCTAGAAACCTTTCAGTATTACCTGCTTGGCCGCTCTTTTATGTTGGTTACAGATCATCAGCCACTCAAGTGGTTGGCACAGAATAAGGAGACCAATGGATGGATCATGCGCTGGTTCCTTAGCCTCCAACTCTTTCTGTATGAGGTCTGACATCGGGCTAGAAAGGCATACCAAAACGCTGACTTCTTGTCCATGTGGAGGGCCCAGGGTTGCCGGTGCTCAACCACCTAGGGTTGAGCTGAGGGGGATGGTATGTGATAGAATGTATAAGAAATGCCCCATCCCCCAGCCAAGCTCAGAACCAGTGAGACAATAGAGGGAAAGAAGCCAAGGCTCTATGACATACATCCAAGCTCAGAACCAGTGAGGCAATAGAGAGAGAGAAGCTCAGGGTTGTAGGAGAGACATGTTGATCTTATCTGGGTGAAGGAAAGAACAGTGCCCTGCTGAAAAAATGTTTTCTGGTTTTTATATTTATGTTGTCTTGCTACTGAAAACAACTGACAAGTGTAGGAACTGAGTACGGAGCACCAGCTTTTGTTTTGTGCCTTTGAAATACTGTTTGTAACTGCACTAATAAAGACTTTTGCATATCCCAATTGGCTGTGAATTCTTGGTCATTGCCCTTTGCTCGCACGCTTATACCACAGGGCCACAATCCAGAACATGTGCCCGCTGCTTATGATTTTTATAGGCTTATGATTTTTTCAGGGCATTCATTTGTTCAATATAATCCAACTTGTACACTATTTCTCCACCCCCAGGTAGCCGCTTCTCTTTCCATAGCTCCACTAATTTCAATCGCATAGCCAATCACACCTCTCATCCCAGCCTCACCAGGGAATCCTCCATATTTATTTAGCAATGTTTATATACCGCTATTCACTGGGTCAAAATGATGTACATTCAGGTATGGGATATATTTTCCCTTGTCCCCGAAGGGCTCACATTCTATATCATCAAGGGGTAAGTTCAGCAACATACATCATGGGTCTAAGGATAATTCCACTCCGCTAACTTCTCAAAATAATTTAGCAGCCCACCCCATACCTTGGTACTTTCACACAGCCCCAACACATGAGCAGATAATCCCCATCTTCTCCACACGCTTTACAACACTTCAGGCTGCCTTTCCCCCATAGCCTACAAATTCACACGGGGGTGAGATACATGCGATATATAACTTTGTAAGCATTCTCTCGCATGATCACCAAGATTGACACCCTCTGTACTCTTTCATAGATAAGGTACCTTTGATCCTCTGTCAGCGGACCCCCCAAATCCACCACTCAGGTTTCCTGATATCCCATTTTCACCCCATCTCCTGCTAGGTGAACTTTGTATAATTGGGACAGTAACCCCTTAGAGGTGTGACACATTCTGTAGAGCTTTTCAAAACCAGTCTCCAGTCTAGCTAACCCTTCCCACACCCTTCTACTCCCCCCATAGTAGAGCACCTGTTGGTGTGGCAGGTGCAGGCCTGTGACCCACGGTGTCTGACATAGGCAGGCCAGCATGGCTAGCTTGACCTGTAAATGAGGCCTGTGGAGAGGCATATAGGATTGCACATCCCCCAATATGCTGCTATTGTAAGAAAGAACTCAGTAGAAATATTGAATTAGCTTAGATAAGCAGAATTGCAGAATTAAGAAATGGAAAAATACAGAAAAGATGTGTTTTAAAGTTACTGATAAGAAAGAGTACATTTGCAGAGAAATATTGAGGAGTGCTGACAGATGAGTTACAGAACCTTGCTCTTCTGCACGCACAAATGGTCCCATAGCCTTGAAAGTGTGAAAGTAACAAGTTGATGAACTGACCATTGTAATTGGGACTAGAAGGGGGGCAGGCAGGTGTCATGCCTACAGAAGCCCACAGAAGGAACATAATTGGAGAAACTTATCAGTACCGGGACCAATAGAAGGGCTACGGGAGGTACGGGAGCGTACCGGGACCAATGAATTGTTTTTCTATACCTAGAATGGAACAGAAGTCTATAAAAGTTGTTGTAATGCTTGAAAACTTTGCTCAGCCATTTTGAAATTGACTTGCTTGAGACTTGTGCACAAATAAATGATTTGGACCTTCTGAACAGACTCCTGGTATCATTGGTTTGTCTGCGCTTTGCTGCTACATATTCCTTGGTGCATTGGCCGGGAAGTTGTGGAATCAAAGTGTATATAGGGCAATATACCACGACTTTCCGCCTCTATAGGCTTGGTCCTGCCGGGATCGCGCCCTTCCGACGAGGGCCGCTCCCTGGCGCCACCGGTCCCTTGTATCGGAGGGAGCTGGTCGGACCTCGGCGGGTGCCGGGCCCGGTCGGAGCCAACGCCTCGAACCCGAGAGAGGGGAGTCCGAGGTCCAACTCATGCGCCTGCTTGGGAAGTTTTGAGGACCGGATCCGGTGAGTATAGTTTTGATTTTGGGTCTAGACAGAAACAGATAGAAAGCAGTACTGCCATTGGAACTTGGAATTTGGAATTTGTAATCTCGAGATATTGGGAATTGGTAAGAGAGCTTGATCAACTCTCAAGGAAGAGCCGAGTAGCCTGGCATGGGAATTCGCTAGGTGAAACCCTCATCCTTTTTGTAATTTGGGAAAAAGACTAGTCAGAACAGATAGAAACGAATGCATTCTGGGAATACGTTGCTAGCATGATTGTGTGAACGAAGTGTGAATGAGAGGTCTGGCAGCACGGACCAAGTGAAGGCGGACCCCTGATTAGCGCATTTCCTGACCGGGCGACCGCGTTCAGGTCGCGAAAAGGGGGAAGCGATTGTCGTCTTGTCTTGTTATCTGTATTCCCTATACGTTTCCAGGGCCGTGAGGACCCCTTACCCACGGTCCGCCCACCTTTTCCCTTCTGTCTGTTGTTGCGCGCACACATCGAAATGGGAGGGGCGGAGTCTACTAGAAACACTCCATTAGAATGTATGATCGCACATTTTAAAGAGGGATATTCAGGAGATTATGGTATTAAAATGACAGCAGCCCGTTTGCAGATTTTGTGTACTAGGGAGTGGCCCGATCTAGACCCCATCTGGCCCCGAGAGGGAACGTTCACCGTAGAGATTATCCAGTCAATACACCGTAGAGTGCGGGTAGCGCACCCCGATCAGTACCCCTATATAGATTCCTGGTTAAGTATTTGTGAAGATCCGCCCTCCTGGGCGCAGCGCTGTTATGAGGAACAGTGCAGAATAATGTTAGCTAAAACAGATTCTAGACAGAAAAAGGAACAGCCTAGAATGAAAGAGCAGGATAAGAAAGCCAAGAAGAAACCCATCTTGGCAGATCCCGATTCCCCAGAAGTAGTCCTCAGGCAGCCCCGAACCCCAGGTCCAGTAAGAATAGCCCGGCGGCGTCCTGCCCCAGAACCCCAGAGACCGCCGGAGCCGAGGCGAGACCCAACCCCTGACCCCCCTCCTCCTGGAGGAGAGGAAGAGAAAGAATTAGCGGGAAGAGAAGAGGAGGATGTAAAAAGTGAGCCAGAAGCGGAGCTAGAAGAAGAAGGAGGGAATTCCCCAGAAGAAGAAGAAGAGGACAGTGTACAACTAATTGAGAAAGCCAGCGCTAGCACTAGCAAGCCAGTGAAAGAAAAACCCAAAGCAAAACCAGTTGAGAAAAAGAAAGCGACTCCTGCAAAGACAACGACAATAGCCCTTAGATCCCAGACCCAAATGACGCCTGGGACAGCCAAACTGTTTCCCTTAAGGCAAGTCCCGGGGGTGCCCGTAAAGAATGATAATGATGAAGTGGTAGCGGGACCCCTAACTTATGTGTATATTCCCTTCTCTACAACTGATTTATTAAATTGGAGGTCGCATTATGCCTCCTATACTAGCAAGCCCCAGGAGCTGACAGAATTAGTAACTAGTATTATGGAAACTCACCAACCCACTTGGCCAGATTGCCGTCAGCTCCTGACCACCCTATTTACTACAGAAGAACGAGCGAGAATTAGAAAAGCAGCTATCGAATGGATGGCAGAAAACCCTGCAGCTCCAGCGCAGGGGCAGAATATAATAGATCGTAGAGAAGCAGCTCAGAGAGAATTCCCAAATGAAGACCCCCAATGGGATCCAAATACAGATGAAGGATCCACAGCCCTAGCCCGTTTTCGCCAAGGCTTTTTACAAGGCCTGAGAAGAGGAGGCCAAAAAGCTATGAACCTTTCCAAAGTAGCAGGAATTATCCAAGGAATAGATGAGAGCCCAGCAGATTATTATGAAAGATTAACTGAAGCTTATAGAATGTATACTCCCTATGATCCCGAGGCACCAGGAAGTTTATGCATGGTGAATTCTGCTTTTGTAAACCAGTCTCAACCAGACATTAGACGTAAATTACAGAAATTAGAAGGGTTTGCGGGCATGAATGCAACACAGTTATTGGAAGTCGCTCATAAAGTGTATGTGAATCGTGATACTGAAAGACAGAGAGAATGTGATAGAAAGATGAAGAAGAAAGCTGATTTTTTGGCTGCGGCCATAGTTGAAAAGAAAAGGGGAGGTGTCCCTAATCGAAGGAGCAGAGGAAGAGGGCGGGGTCAAGGCGGAGGCCGGACCCAGAGACTAGGCGTGAACCAATGCGCCTATTGCAAAGAGGAAGGACATTGGAGAGATACGTGCCCGCAACTCGAAGACGCCCAGCAAGATGACGACAACGATCATCAGTGGCGAGAAGAAAGACGAGGCCGTCCCCGAGGCCGAGGAGGAGCCAATCGAGAACAATTCCAGAGAGAGAGGGGAGGAGGAGCCATCCAAGCATTGGCCACACAGGCCCATGATGAGGATGACGTGGATTAGGACAGACCGGGCTCCAAGTTTGCTTTAGGTCTCCAGGAGCCTATGGTCGAAATACAAATAGGAGACCAATTTATGAACTTTATGGTTGATACTGGAGCAGAACATTCAGTAATAGACAAAAAGATAGCCCCATTCACCAAGAAAGCAGTCACCATTATAGGAGCAACTGGTGCCAAAGCCACAAAGTCTTTTCTACAAAACCGAATATGCAGTCTAGGAGGACAGCAAGTAACTCATCAATTCCTTTACATGCCCGAATGTCCAGTACCCCTACTGGGACGAGATATGCTAGCCAAGCTTCAAGCACAGATATCTTTCTCCGAACAAGGAGAAATGCAAATGACAGTGAATTCTCAAGCCAAACCAGCAGGAGTAATGCTGCTGACAGTACCCCGAGAAGAAGAATGGAGATACTACATTGATGATTCGATTCAAGATACCTATTTTGAACAAACTTTAAAGAACATTCATGCACCACTTGAAGTATGGGCGGAAGGCAGTCCCCCAGGCCTAGCCAAACATATAGCTCCAGTGATTGTAACCCTCAAGCCTAGTGCTACACCAGTGCACGTCAAACAGTACCCTCTCCCAAGAGCCGCAATTGAAGGCATTCATCGCCACCTACAGAGATTGCTTGAGTATGGCCTACTGAAAGTATGTCAATCCCCATGGAACACCCCACTTTTGCCAGTGAAGAAACCTGAGACAGATGATTATCGCCCAGTGCAAGATTTGAGAAGAGTAAATGATGCAGTTGAAACTATACATCCAGTTGTGCCCAATCCCTACACTCTTCTAGGACTGATACCTGCTGAAGCTACCCATTTCACTGTACTGGATTTAAAAGATGCATTCTTTTGCATAAGATTAGCCCCTGTAAGCCAAATATTGTTTGCATTTGAATGGCAGGACCCCATCTCTGGAAGAGGGGGCCAACTCACCTGGACAAGATTACCCCAAGGATTCAAGAATTCACCTACCATCTTTAGTGCTGCACTAAATCAAGATCTTTCAAGCTATCCAGTAGCCCCGGGGAAGAGAGTACTTCTCCAGTACGTGGATGATCTGTTGATAGCTGCCGTATCAGAAAGAGAATGTATATTAGCCACCAAAGATCTCTTGCAGTTACTAAATAAAGCTGGATATAAAGTTTCCAGAGCCAAAGCACAACTATGCCAAACAGAAGTGAAATACTTGGGTTTTCGTATTACACAAGGAAGCAGAAGATTAGGCAGAGAAAGAAAAGAAGCAGTATGCAGAATTCCAACTCCAACAACCAGAAAGCAAGTCAGAGCCTTTCTGGGAGCGGCAGGATATTGCCGAATCTGGATACCCAACTTTGCCCAAATTGCCAAGCCACTGTATGAAGCCACAAAAGGAGAAGAGAAGTCACCACTGGAGTGGGGACTTGAGCAGGATACAGCCTTCCAGAAGTTAAAAGAAGAATTGATGTCATCACCAGCACTTGGACTACCAGATGTCCACAAACCTTTCCACTTGTTTGTACATGAAGCACAGGGAAATGCCTTAGGCATGTTGACTCAGAAATTAGGAAATTGGGAACGACCTGTAGCCTACCTATCGAAACAATTGGACCCTGTGGCCAAAGGATGGCCACCCTGCTTGAGAGCAGTTGCAGCTACAGCGCTACTAGTGAGTGAAGCAGACAAACTCACACTAGGACAGAACATACGAGTCACTGTGCCACATGCAGTCCTTGCCCTTATGGAACAAAAAGCAAATTATTGGCTCACCAATTCCCGAATGTTGAAGTACCAGAGCATGTTATGTGAAAACCCACAGATACAACTTGAAGTGAGCCATGCCTTGAACCCAGCTACCTTGATACCCATCAGTGAAGAACTCCCAGAACATGATTGCATCGAAGTCATGGAAACTGTGTTCTCCAGTCGACCTGACTTGACAGATGTGCCCATAGACAATCCTGACCAGATCTATTATGTTGATGGGAGCAGTCTCATCCTTGACGGACGACGCTGTGCCGGATATGCAGTCGTCACTCAACACAAAGTAGTTGAATCATCAGCCCTAGCCTCAGGCACATCAGCCCAGAAAGCCGAATTGATAGCACTCACCAGAGCATTGTTGTTAGGAGAAAAACTTGTGCTGAATGTATATACAGATTCCAAATATGCTTTCACTACCTTGCATGCCCATGGAGCTCTCTACAAAGAAAGAGGACTCATCACATCCGGAGGAAAATCAGTCAAATATGGTCCCGAGATATTGATGTTACTTGATGCAGTCTGGGCCCCAACACGTGTAGCTGTCATGCATTGTAGAGGACATCAAGCAGGAAAAGGAGAAGTTGCTCGAGGAAATAGATTTGCAGATGCCTCAGCACGACAAGCAGCTATGACAGGACAGATTGCCCCACAAGCTATGCCAATGCAAGCAGCATTGTTTCCAGTACCCTTGAATCTATGGACCCCACGATATACCACTAAAGAATTGGATTACTATTGTGACAAAGAAAATGGAGTATTGAGAGACGGATGGATTGAGCTGCCACCAGAAGAGGGCAGTCAACCTCCGGGAAGAATAGTAATTCCTGAACTGTTAGGACCATCCTTTGTCAAAGCTTTTCATGAAGCCACCCACTATGGAAAGAGTGCTATGGAGAAAGCACTCAGACCACATTTCTACATTCCTCTGATGACAACCATATCAGCCTCAGTCGCACGACAATGTCAAATCTGTGCCAAGAATAATGCCAAGCAAGGCCTTATTACAGCACCCCGAGTTCAGTCAAGAGGTGTGACCCCCATGCACAACCTCCAAGTTGATTTCACCGAAATGCCAAAAGCTAATGGATACCATTACCTACTAGTATTAGTTTGTACTTTCTCTGGGTGGGTAGAAGCATTCCCAACCAGAACTGAGAAAGCCCGAGAAGTTACCAAAGCCTTAATGAGAGAGATTGTCCCCAGATTTGGAATCCCAGCAGTAATAGGGTCAGACAATGGACCCTCATTTGTCTCTCAAGTTACTCAGCAGTTAGCAAAAGCTTTGCAGATACAGTGGAAGCTCCACACTGCATACAGACCCCAGAGTTCAGGGAAAGTTGAGCGAATGAATCGTACCTTGAAAGCCCAAATGTCTAAGCTTTGTCAGGAGACACACTTGAAATGGCCCCAAGTGCTTCCCATAGCTTTACTCAGAATACGCTCAGCCCCTGTAAAGTCAACAGGATTTTCCCCTTTTGAAGTTCTGTATGGTAAACCCCCACCAATAGTGCAGGGAGTCAAAGGAAATCTAGCCCAGATTGGTTCAGAAGTAACCAGACAAGAACTCCTAGCTCTTAGTTTTGTTCTGCAGACTCTCCATACGTGGATCCAAGACCAGTTGCCTATCAACTTGACGGAACCCTTGCATCCCTACCAGCCTGGAACTTCGGTGTGGATCAAAGATTGGAAGAAGATACGGTTGGAACCCCATTGGAAGGGACCGTACACCGTCATCCTGTCTACCCCAACTGCAGTAAAGGTAGCCGAGATCGACGCCTGGATCCACCACAGCCGAGTCAAGCCCGCCGCCGATCCTGAACCAGAGCGGTGGACAGCAGAGCAGCACCCTGATGTACCCTTGCGAGTTACTCTGAGACGGCAACCAGCAGCATAGACACTTCATCACAAGTGCTTTGCAGTAGCCAAGTCTTTCGAAGAGGATTGCTGTTTTCCATGCAGCAACAGTTTTGTTTCAACGAACCCAATTTGTGTGTGTGATTTGACACACTACTTTGAGACTACATTGACTAAGCCAGACTTCACAAGCCAACTGAATTGCTAAGTTGGTTAATGTGTGCTGGACATCTTGAGGATCTTCAATCAACACTCAGCACCCGTTAAATTGCTTCATTAGCAAACGGGACGAAGAATAATAGACCGTCGTGATCAAGATCAGCAAGCTGAGGATTCAGAAGAACTCCAATCAACATCAACATGTATCTTTGCTTCTGCTTTGCCTTGGTTGCCTTCTTCGGAGGTTTTGAACAGACTTATGCTCTACCTCCATGCACAGCTTGTATTACCTCTACTAGAACTGGACTGAAAGTAACTCAGACTTTGTTTTACCATTCTTACTATACCTGCAAGGGAACAATAACTCGGTGTATCTATAACACCACTGAATTAAATGTTTGCACTCATGGCAAAATTAAAGCATGCTATAATCCGCATCAGAATCCATCCTATTACACGTTGGAAATAAGATGGAAGGATGCAGATGGACCTATATTAGCTGCTACACCACCACTCAAGGACATTACTAAACCTGCTGTTTTGAATTTTGATGCATGTAATGCTATTAATAGAGATAGTCAGTCCACCTGTGGTACATGGGAGAAAGCGTATCGGAATGACCATAAGTATATGTGTCCAGAAGGTGCCACGGGATGGAGGAAGTGTACAGGTAAAAAGGAACCAGGGTATAGTACTGCTACAGCGGCAGACTACTATTGCCCGTATTGGGAATGTGTTTTCTATGCTACCTGGAACACTGGTATAACTGATGAGAAAATAGATAAACGGATGGCTACTCTAACCAAGCCAACCACAAATGATAAATGTCAGAAAGATGCTTGCAACCCCTTACATTTGCGTGTACATAACCCCCATGCATGGAAACAAGGATATAAGTTTGGTTTACGTATTGCTGGAGGGGGAACAGATCCAGGGACCATTGTATATATTAGATTGAATACTCAAGCCCATAAGTCATCTAAATATCATATTCATAATACCTTTTATGAAGCTATGCATGTAAATAAGTTTGAGATCCCTCACCCTTCACAGAATTTGTTTCTAGAATTAGCCGGAGCAGTAGTATCTAGTCTTAAGATCACAGATTGTTATTTCTGTGGCGGAACCCAAATGGGAGACCAATGGCCCTGGGAAGCCCAAGAATTGAATTATTCCATGATTTACAATCAGACTGAATTACACAAGACAACCAGTGAATGGGTGTTAGCGCACTCAATCGTTGGACGTCTTTGCTTTGCCAGAACTGGACCCCAGTTCACCCAAAAGGTAGGACAGCTGGTCTGTCTTAGCCAGAAGTACTATAATGCCACGACCAAAAAGACAGCATGGTGGTCAGGAATCAGACATCCTGAACCTCCTAACCCATTAGCCAGATTCCCTGAACTTGCAGGTCTATGGACTAATCTTGCCAAAGTCCAAGCCTGGCAAGCCCCACCTGGCCTATACTGGATCTGTGGAAACCGAGCATATGCGCAACTCCCACCACAATGGGGAGGAGCATGTGTCTTAGGAACCATCAGACCTTCTTTCTTCCTGTTAAACACTGAACATGGAGAACAATTAGGATACCCTGTGTATACTACCCACAAACACAAAGGAGCATCCAGACAAAGAAGAGAGGCCCTACAGATAGGCAAGTGGGAGAAGTGGCGAGGCGATGATTGGCCACCAGAAAGAATTATTGAGTATTATGGACCTGCCACTTGGAATGATGATGGTATGTATGGTTATCGTACCCCAATTTATATGATTAATCGTATTATTCGCTTACAAGCAGTAGTTGAAATAATAACCAATGAAACTAGTCATGCTCTCACTCTCTTAGCTAGACAAAGTACTCAGATGCGCACTGCCATATACCAGAATCGCTTAGCCCTTGATTATTTGCTAGCAGCTGAAGGAGGAGTATGTGGTAAACTGAATTTAACTAATTGCTGTTTGAAAATAGATGATAAAGGTCAAGTAGTTGAAGAAATTGCTAAAGATATGCAAAGACATGCTTATGTGCCAGTACAGACTTGGCACGCCTTGAAATTTCCTAATTGGTTTGCTAACCTTTTCTCTTGGCTGGGAGGATTTAAGACTTTCGTTATCTTAGTACTAATCCTTGTTGCTGTTGTCCTCTGCTTACCATGTTTAATCCCATGTTGTATGCGTTCCCTTCATAGTGCTATTGATAGTACCGTAGAGCGGAAGACCGCAACTAGAATAATGGCTTTATACAAAGCTAGCCCTAGTGGAACTAGTAAGAATCCTTTAATCAGGATGTGAATCTTCTGGAAAATGATTTAATTCTCACACCTTATTAAGTAATAGGGTGAGATTAATCAAAGGGGGGAATGTGGCAGGTGCAGGCCTGTGACCCACGGTGTCTGACATAGGCAGGCCAGCATGGCTAGCTTGACCTGTAAATGAGGCCTGTGGAGAGGCATATAGGATTGCACATCCCCCAATATGCTGCTATTGTAAGAAAGAACTCAGTAGAAATATTGAATTAGCTTAGATAAGCAGAATTGCAGAATTAAGAAATGGAAAAATACAGAAAAGATGTGTTTTAAAGTTACTGATAAGAAAGAGTACATTTGCAGAGAAATATTGAGGAGTGCTGACAGATGAGTTACAGAACCTTGCTCTTCTGCACGCACAAATGGTCCCATAGCCTTGAAAGTGTGAAAGTAACAAGTTGATGAACTGACCATTGTAATTGGGACTAGAAGGGGGGCAGGCAGGTGTCATGCCTACAGAAGCCCACAGAAGGAACATAATTGGAGAAACTTATCAGTACCGGGACCAATAGAAGGGCTACGGGAGGTACGGGAGCGTACCGGGACCAATGAATTGTTTTTCTATACCTAGAATGGAACAGAAGTCTATAAAAGTTGTTGTAATGCTTGAAAACTTTGCTCAGCCATTTTGAAATTGACTTGCTTGAGACTTGTGCACAAATAAATGATTTGGACCTTCTGAACAGACTCCTGGTATCATTGGTTTGTCTGCGCTTTGCTGCTACATTGGTACAAATACCTTTCAATCTCTCAGAGCTTTCCTTGCTTCTTCAGAGCTTTGAAGGACAGTAGCCTCCCATCCTTCCCCAGCACGTGTCTGATTTGTCATATCCCACTCCGTGTCCAACTACCTGCTCTGGGGTTTCCCACTTCTGGAGGGAAATCCTCATTTTCCCACACAGGGGTCAGTCGATCTCCCCCCTGCCCACCTGTCACCTTTTTCCAAAAAGCTGTCCCCACTCGAAGGGTAAGAGCCGTATATGGACTAGGCTCACCTTCCCCTCCTCTTTTCTGTGCTGAAAGCCAGGGGGCATCTTGGAGGGAGCCCCACTCCCAGAAACACTGCTCTAGCTACACCCAATTCCCCCCCCCCCATCCCTTCCCACCAATCAAAAATACCACACACTTGAGCAGCCTCCTAATAAGCTTGTATATTGGGAATTCCCAGACCTCCCTGCTCCCTCCCCTGCTGGGCCACCTGTGGAGGCCGTTTCTGCCAAATAAAAGTAAAACACTTACATTGTAGCAGTCGGAGTGCCCTCTATGGGACCTCCACTGGAGACCATAAAGAAAAAGAGCAGGCATGGTAAGACGTTCATTTTCACAATCGCCACCCTTCCTAACCAGGACAGCCACCCCAGCCCCCATCTCTCCAAATCCGCAGATAAGGCTTTTAGCAGGGGCTCATAATTAAGCCTGAAAAGGTCCTTCCAGTCCTTCCCCACTTGCACCCCCAAGTAGCGAATTAAGATCTGTACCCACTTAAACGGGAAAATCTCCTTAAGTCTTTGCTCTAAGTCGCCCCCTACCTTTACCCCCAGAATTTCTGTCTTAGAAAGTTTAACCTTGTACCCCGATAATTTACCATATGCTTCCACTTCCCTAAGCAGAATGGGTAAGGAGACCTGGGGGACCCTCAGCGTGTGGATAATGTCATCGGCAAACAGCGATATCTTGTGGTGGCCACCCACTACTATCCCCTGCATATCCGGATTATGTCGAATGCGGTCTGTCAACACCTCTGTAACCAATGCAAAGAGGAGGGGGGGGGGACAAAGGGTACCCCTGCCTCATTCTCCTTCCCAGGGTGAACTCCTTAGAGTACCCTCCAATGACCATGATCCTGGTCTTCAGCTCCTGATATAGAGTCCATACCAATTGCTGGAACCTGCGGCCTAACCCAACTTTTTGCAGGACTTGGAATATAAACCCCAACTTGACCTGGTCAAATGCCTTCTTGGCATCCACTGCCATAAACAGCGTATCCTCCCCTCCCTGCTCACCCCCTGTTCAAAAGCCTCCTAATATTATCGCTGGCCTGCCTCCCGAGCATGAAACTCATCTGATCCTGATGGACTAAGAATGGAAGGTAACCCTGCAGTCAATTGGCCAGAATCTTCACAAAGATTTTAGCATCCACATTAATCAGTGAAACTGGCTTATAGGACCAACATTACATGGGATCTTTCACTGGCTTGGCCAGGACTGTGATCCCCGCAACTACCATCACCTGGGGCAGCAGCCCCTCCCTCTTAGCTTTATTGAACAGCTCCACCAACACCTCCAGGTAGACTTTATAGAATTTTGCAGCCAACTCATCCAAACCCAGCGCTTTACCCTCCTTCAGCACATGAATAGCAATTTGAACTTCCTCCAAAGTAATATCTCTGTCTATCCTCTCATGATCCCCCTCACCCAAGGTTGGCATCTCACACTCCTCTAAATAATTACACCCCACCATAACTCCCTCCCTTATCTCTGAGGTGTACAATGTGGCATACAAATCCTGGAACGCATCCCTAATCTCCTCTGACTGAAATGTCAACTTGCCCCATCCATCCCGGATCTTGTGCACCCGCTTCTGGTTCTGGCACACCCTTAACTTATGTGCCAGCACCTTACTCGCCTTATCATCCCATTCAAAATATTGCTGTTGTGCTTGCTGCAGGTGGTAAGCCATCTTCCCCAGCTGGAAATTACACAACTCCCGTTGTACCCTCTCCAGCTCCGCCCACTCCTTGTCGACTCTGCGTTGGGGCATGCTTCTGCTGGAGAGCCTGAAACCACTCTTGGAGACTTTTTTCCTCCTCTCCCATTGTTTTTTTCTTATAGGCCGCCAACTCATTGAGGCCCCCTCTTATCACTGCCTTGAGACCATCCCATACAGCCTGCTTGGAGACCTCCCCACTTCATTCACTCTAAATTCTCCTTCAGTGCCTGGTGTATCTGTTCACTACTGTATCTTCATCCTTCTCCTCATACCTCATTGAGGCACCAAAATTGTAATCCCCTCTCCTCCTGACCCACCTCCAGTTTCATATGTACCGGAGAATGGTCCAACCACACCAGGCACTCAATGTCCACCTCTTGCAACAGGAATAGTAAAGCCACATCCACCCAAATCATATCTATACAGCTATAGGACCCATGAGCACTAGAGTAAAATGTGTATTGTTGCTTGGCGCCACTGCAGTGTCTCCACACATCCACCAATCCCAGTGAGTGTAGGACCCCCACCATCCTCTTCCAATCCCATGTTTGTCCAGCCCCACCTTCCCTAGAATTATCCACTCGGGTTAACCATGAGATTATAGTTACCCTCCCTGAGCTCAGCATTAGTCTGGCTCAATCATTCATAAAACTCCCCCTGACCTGAATTGGGGGCATAAACATTGACAAGGGTTAATATCTTTCCCCAAAAATCACTGCCTGCATTATCAAGTATCTACCCTCTAAATCCCTCTTAACAGTTTTACTGTTTTTACTTCCACCCCCAAGCGACTGGAAATCAAGATTCCCCCCCCCCCCCCAGCTTGGCATGTGCTGATTGCCAGATATACATGTGGAAAAACCTTCACCTGCAGACACCCCTCTTTGAAGATGGGTCTCCTGCACCATAAATACATCCACCTGAAGCCTTTGTCTCTCCTTCATCAGTAGGGATCACTTTTGCCAAGAATTCAGTCCATGCATATTTAAAGTAACCATCTGTATCTCTTCCTCACCACTTGTAGGCATAGCTTAGCCACATCTCACTCACCCAGTCACTCACACCACACACAACAGCCCTCCTCCGTACCCCTCACCATCCCACCCTCTTCCCTCCCCCACCTCTCCCTGCTAGCCTCTTGCCACTTGCCAGCTCCTTCTTAGAGTAATGATTCCCATTCTCCCGGGCTCCACTTCCTCTTATAACTGTTCCTCCCACCCCTATCCACAATCCCTGTGGTCTCCCACTCCACCAAACTCCCCCTTGCCTTCCCCCGACCGCTATCTCATGCAACCCACCTCCTCATCAAACCACATTCCCACCCCCCACCACAATACAGTCACCCCACAATGATACCCCCCTCCCTCACCCCAAATCTAATGCCCTCAACCAGCAAGCAGTGTCCACAATGTCCACCAGCCCCCTCTCTTCATTATCATCCTCCCTCTCCCTCCACAGATGTTAGTACCAGTCCACTATCCCTTTTCTCAGGTGTGTGACTCTCTCCTTTCAGTTTGTCTATTCCTTCGGCATTCCCCCTTCTCCACCACAATCCACCTCCACTGCTGGGGTTTCTTCTGTTGCAATTGTAGGATCAAACCTTGCACCTCCTTTATCCTGACCTCCATCGCCTCTGCAGCTTCCTCCAGAGTGGCCACTCGCCTGGTGACCCCATTTACTGTGAAAGCCAGTCCAAAAGTATATTCCCAGCGATATTGGACCTGCTCTTTGCATAGGTGTTCTGTTACCAGCTGGAAGGCCTTTCTGTGGTACAGTGTTCCAGCCACCAGGTCTGCAAAGACAGCCACATGGGAGCCCTGCCACAGACATTTCGCCATCTTCTGCATTTTGCTCACTACTTGCTCCTTCACCAACTAATCGTGGAAGCAAACCACAATGTCTCTCACCGTTTGTCACGTGCAGGCCTCAGCACTCTGTGTGCTCTATCTAGCTGTATCTCCTGGGCCTCCGCCTCTCCCCTGGCATCCCACAAGAGCAGCTGGAACGCTGAAATGGCCATTGCCTTACAATCCAAATAGTCTGGGCCCTCTGGTACCTCCTTAATGTGGAGATTATTTCTCTGTGCGCAGCTTTCCAGGTCCTCCACTTCCAAAGTTAGTTGCCGCGTCTCCTCCTCCATACGCCTCAATTGCTCCTGCAGCTTGTCCTGCCCCTCTTGGCACTCCTCCATCTTTCCTTCTGCTTCCTTAACTCTCATGCCCAATTCCTGTACTTCATTGCGGATCTCCCGCACCATGTCATTGAGCTCTGCTCTCACCGCACTCAACTCAGTCTTTAGATCTGCAAACCAGCCTTTGAGCTCAGTCTTGGTAATGTGGAACAATGTTCCTCCACCATGTCCCAATTCTGGGCCGCATACATCTATTGCTGTTGCCCTGCTGGCTGTTCCCACTGAAACCATCATGTTGGTCACGCTGTCCCAGCAGCTCTGAAATGCATATTCTTTTAAATAGGCGGTTTTCCGCCGTGTATTTGCCATGCCTGCAGAGCCTAGCTTGCTGCCACCTCGGGGGGTGTTTTCCAGCATCGGATCACTTTGGGGTGGGAGAATTGCACTGTTTTAATGCCCAGGATGGCAGAGCTCTGGTCTCAGCTGTCCAGGCAGGGTGTGATGTCACTTCCTCCCGAGCTCTATTCTTTTAAGCTTCTCCTCACAGGGATATCCTTGCATCCCCTTTATGATTCTGGTTACTCTTCTCTGCACCTTTTCTAATTTTGCTATATCCTTTTTAAGATACGGCGACCAGAATTGCACAAAAATATTCAAGGTGTGGTCGCACCATGGAATGATACAGGGGCATTATAATATCCTTTGTTTTATTCTCCATTCCTTTCCTTATGATTACTAACATTCTATCTGCTTTCTTGGCTGCTGCTGCATGCTAAGCTGAGGGCTTCAACATATTATTCACAATGACACCTAGATTCTTTTCCTGGTTGGTGATCCCTAATGTGTAACTATAGTTTGGGTTGTTTTTCTCTAAGTGTGTAACTTTGCAGTTGTTCACATTAAATTTCATCTGCAATTTGGACTCCCAATCTCCTAATTTTTCTAGGTTCTCTTGCAATTTTTCACAATCCTCTTGTGCTTAAACAAATTTGAATAATTTTGTATCACCTGCAAATAAGATCATCTCATTTGTTCCCATTTCCAGGTCATTTATGAATATATTAAAAAGCAGCGAGTCCAGCCCAGATGCCTGGGGTACTCCACTATTCACCTATCTATTGAGAAAACTGTTTCCTCTCCTTTAACCAGTTCTCAATCCATAATAGAACACTGCCTCTATCCAAGGACTTGTCATAGGCTTTATGAAAATCTAGATACACTATGGGGGACATTCTGAACTGCAAATAGCGGGGATGGATGTCCGACTTGGACATCCAAACCCTGCTGTTCGCAGGGAGCATATTCTGCAGGCAGGGGCGGCTCAAGGCAGTCTGCTGCCTGAGGCGAAGAATGAAATGGCATCCCCCCCCCCCACTACCTTAGAGGGGGCGGGGCTTTTTTCAGAAATCCAATCAGAGACTGAACCAAACCAAAAAGCCGATTAGATTACATGGAGGAAATGCAAGATCTTTGTACACAGGGCCGTATCAAGCTGCAATCGTGCCCTGTGCGACTTGCAGCTCGGATGCACACTCCCCTTGCCCCCCATACCTCCGTCAAGTGCTGCCTGCTCTTTCCCTGCTACTGCCATCCTCTGTTTTTTTTCACGGCGGCGCCGGCAGCAGGGAAAGAGCAGGCAGCGCTGGATGGAGGTATAGGGAGGAGGAGGGGGGGCATGTGCCTGATCTGAAAGGTGCCAGCATTCTAAGCAGATCTGTCCCTCCCTGCTTTGTCATCATGTTGGAGGAGGGAGGGACCAGACCTGCTTAAAGTGCTGCGGAAAGGCTTGGGGGCGCATTTTAACTGCCTACTATTGTCCTGCCAGCGGTGGCAGGGCAACAGCAGAGAGCCGAAATGCGCCCCCCAAGCCTATGCGCCCTATGCGGCTGCACTACTTGCACAGGGCTAGGTACGGTCCTGTTTGCACACCAAGGAACTAAAAGACAGCAAGAATCAATAGCACAGTTTATAAAACTAAATTATAACCCATTGTTATTTTGTTATAAACTGCGTTATGGTTCTCGCTTTTTCTGTTTCAACATATATTTTGCATCCACAGTAGGTGCAGAGCAGAATCAGGACATTCACCCTCAGAATTCAACATTTAAAAAAAAAATCTGATTCTGATCATCTCAATAACAACAACAACCACTATTCTCCAGTACCAGGCATATTGTGAACTAATAAAAAACCCTTCAACAAAGAGCAAACCTACCATACCATACCATATCAACACAAACTTCCAAAACTCACATAAGGAGCCCATCAAAAAAAAGCGTCACTGTAAATACTACAGTGGGCCCTGGAACATCCATACACTTATTTGAAAAGCTGAACAAGTTAAATTACTACAGTATAGTATAGATCTTTATATACAAACTCCATGTTAACAGAACACCTGACCTCATTCACACACACACAACATCGACCCTCACCAAGTACAGAATAAGTAACCACAATCTAAAGTAAAAATAAAAATATGTAGACAAAATTTAAACTGAAACCCCAAGAAGCCAGAGTCCACATGCAGTGCAACATCAGATAAATAAGAGATGCAGTTCCCCAATGCTGTGTAAAATATAAAAATAGCACAAAGTCCAATCAACAAAATTAAATAAAATTATTTTTTCTACCTTTGCTGTCTGACCATTTTATTCTCTGATCATGCTGGTCCCGATCTGAGGCTTCTGCTTTCCTGTCTTCTCTTAGCTCTCTTTCTGTGGTCTATGGTCCATGGTCCATCTGCCATTTCTTATCTCTTCTTTTGTTTTCTTCACTTCCTTCCATCAGCCCATTTCCAGTTCCAGTAACCCTCCCCAGTATCAGTCCCCTTTCCAGTCCTCCCCTCCCGGTACCTTCCAATGTCAACGACCTTGCATTCCCACGACTGCAACTTGTGTCCATTCCTTTCCAGTCTCCCTCCTTTCCTACCGTCCAGCCCCTTCTAGTCCAAATACCATCCCAGGTATCAGCTCTGGTCCACTCTCAGTGCCACCCCCCAGTCAGCTCCCTTCCAGCCTCCTCCCTATTACCCAGCCACCTACCACCCCCATCCCCAAGTGTCAGCTCCCTTCCAGTCCCCCTTCGGTACATCCCAGGTGTCAGCTCCTTTCCAGCCCCCTCCTTCCCTTCCTGCCCCATCCTTCCCCTGGCAGACCCTCTCAGTATCCTCTCCCTTCCAGTCCTATTCTACCATCCCCCCTCATCAGCCCATTTTTAGCCCTAGCCCCTAGTTTTCTTCCAGGGCCAGCAGCACTCTCCTCCCCTCACCTATTAGCCCATTTCTTGTCCCAGCCAATTTCTAGTCCTATTCCCTTTATCAGCCCACCCCAGTCCTAGCCCCCCAATCAGCCCATCACCAGTTGTAACCCTCCAATAAGTCCATTTCAGTCCTAGAACCCAATCAGCCTATTTCCTGTCCTAGTCTCCCCCCATAGCCCATTACCAGTCCGAACCCCCCCATCAGTCCATTTCAAGTTCTAAACCCCCATCAGTCCATTTCCAGTTCTAACCCCCCATAGCACATTACCAGTCCTAGCCCCCTCTCCTGATCAGCCATTTCCAGTACTAACCCCCCATCAGCCCATTTCCAGTTCTACCCCCCCCCATAGCCCATTACCAGTCCTAGCCCCCCTCCTAATCAGCCCATTTCCAGTACTACTCCCATCAGCCCATTACCAGTCCACTCTTAACCCCCCAATCAGCCCATTTTCTTACCTCCGGCATAAGAAGCAACTGCCACTGCCGCTCCAGTGGTGGCAGAGGCAGAATGAGAAGCCCCGCGGCCGCCCCCCCCAGAGAGCCTTCTGGTTTCCTCTCTTCGCTGGCTCCGCCTTGCAGAGCCGCGGTGAAGGGACAGTGTTTCCCTTAACCACGCGGCTCTGTTAAAGCTGAGCCCGTGCGGTGCTAATGTTGTTTCCCTTAACCGCGCGGCTCTGTTAAAGCTGAGCCCGTGCGGTGCTAATGGGAAATTTCCCATCAGCACCGCGGGCTCAGCTTTAACAGAGTCGCGTGGTTAAGGGAAACACTGTCCCTTCGCAGCGGCTCTACAAAGCGGAGCCAGCGAAGAGGGGAAACCAGCAGGCTCTCTGGAGGTGGGGCCAGGCGGCCACGGGGCTTCTCATTCTGCTGCCACCGCCGCTGGAGCGGCAGCAGCACCTGATTCTTACAACATTTTTTTTGTTTGTTTTTTTGAAGGCCGAGTGAGGCGGTCTTTTTGGGGGCAATTTTGCTGCCCCCAAAAAGTTGCCGCCTGAGGCCACCGCCTCACTTGGCCTCATTATAGAGCCGCCCCTGTCTGCAGGCCTGCCTCCCCACACGCACATAGCTGCTGTACGGGAAGCACTGGATATGGGCGGGAGGGGAAGTGCGGAGGTGGAGAGTGGGCGGGGTGGATGCAGGCCCATGACTCCAGATGTACAGCTCCTATTCAGGTCACGGCCCTGTACCTTCGGTGGTCCAAAGATGGACATTGGACTTATTCCACCTTCAGCCCGCTAAAGTGCGGAGATTTGGCCAGGGCCTCCCTCCAACCCATAGTGTGGTGTCAGATAGACACCAGCCACCCGAACCCAGCCATGGCGTCTCCTGCCGAGGCTCTGTCAGTGGGGGAGAGGGCTGTATCATTTGCCGAGTCCGGGGCTCCATGCAAGTACATAGGGAGGGATAGCTGGGGGAGTCAGTGGACATTCTGAGTGTTTGAATTGTGGCCTGTCCGGCTCGTCCAAATGCCCCAATTCTGCAACTGCGGGAATGTATAACTCCCATGGTTGTAGAATCAGCTACAAATCCTGCCTGTCCCAATTTTGAATGTCTGCATGGCCTAGACATGCCCCGATCAGAATTGGCCTCCACATCAGTCAGCTCACCTATGTCTATCTGTTTATTCACACCTTCAAAAAAATATAGCAGATTTAGTGAAACAAGAGTTTTTTTGGCAAAATCCATGGTGGCATTTCTCATTAAACCATGACTTCCTCTATGTGCAGTAATTTTGTTCTTTATAATAATTTCTATCATTTTTCCTAGCACTGACATCAGACTCACCAGTCTGTAGTTTCCTGACTTAACCTTGGAACTCTTTTAAAAGATCAACATTATGTTGGCCACTCTCCACTCTTCAGGTACTGTAGACGAGTTTAATGATAGCTTGCAAATTGCTAATATAGGTGTGAATTTTCATTTTTGAGTTCTTTCAGCACCTTGGAATGCATACCATTCAGTCCAGGTGATTTGCTACTATTTAGTTTATCAAATTGCTGAATTACATCTTTCATGTTTATTGAGATTTGTTTCAATTCCTCTTTAAATATCATTTCTGGCATGGCTAACTTCCCTGAAAAAGAAAAACGCACTGAAGGACTCAAACTCACACAATACCAAAAAAAAGCCCTTCCTTCTTTATATAGTATTCTAATATTTATAATTTGTACTCTTACCTCCCTGGGACAAGGAAAACCTCCTATCAAAAAGGAGAGGAGAAAAAAGACCTCAGAATCGTATAGTATCCCTCTACATGGCAGCATTAATTGCCCTGCCATAGGGGACTACCTCACATGGACATTATCAGTTAGAATAAAACTCCTGTATCCCCACTATATTTATTCTACAATAAGATCAATAACCTAATCAGAAGAACTAATCTCTTCTCAAAACATTTCTTAGCAATAGCAAAAGTGGCAATGCTCAGCTATGCACGGCTGGTTTCCAGACACTGCTCCTAAAATAAAAGCAGAAACAAAGCCTGGCTTCTCACCAATAAAGCAATAGAAAACGGTTTACTTAGCTTAATTACAGAGTTTTCAAGCTACTATCTCAACACCTTAGAAGCTCCTGCAACAGAGACACCTCCTCAATCATCAAGGTTCACTTCTTTTCAGCATCCTCACTATTCTCCACCACCATCTGTCCATCTGGACAGACTAGTCCCCAGGAGTTTTTCATACTCCTAGTTTCCAGAGGGCTATAGCTCCCCCAGAAACATACCCTGGACCTATTCACAACATTGGCAACAGCTCCAGGATCATGACGATGCCACAATCCTAGAACAACAACCTGATGGCCCCCCCCCATCAGTACCTCAAACCAGGAATATTTAAATAATAATAATAATAATATAAAAACCTCAACATCTTAGCAGTCCCAGATATAATAAGAAAATCTAAACACTCAACAAGTAACAGTGCCTTTTCGCTAGTTGCTCCGATACTGTGGAACAATCTACCAGTTCAACTAAGAGAAACAAAAGATCTTCTAACATTCAGGAAAACACTAAAAACCCATCTATTCACACAACACTATACCAATGGAGAAACAGGTATAGCTTCCCAACCTCCATAAACTGAATCATTTACATTAATAAACTATTACTTGTAATATAGCTCAATAATGTTATTTTATACTGTAATACATTTTTACTAGTATTGCATTATACAATACCTGTAATAATGTAATATATGTAATAATGTATACTAACTCATAAGTTCTGAATCAATTGTATTAATATTTGATTTGTTATAATGTAAAATTTGTAAAAATTTAAAATCTATTGTAAAATCTATAGTATTGATATTTGACTTGTTATAATGTAAAATGTTCCTAGTTCTTAAAGTTCAATGTACCTGTTCTGTTTGTTATAATGTAAACCGCTGCTGATCCTTGGAAGCAGCGGTATATAAAAGTTGTTCAAATAAATAAATAAAATAAATAAATATTCCTATCCAACATTCGTACTAAAAATCTCCATAGCCTTGGCTCAATCCACAAGCTTAACACCCTAAACAAAAAGGATTTTCAGTCCAGTCTGTAAACTTGCAATGCATCCAAGGAAGTGATAGGTCTGTCAATACATCTGATTCTACAAAATCTGCAGTTATCCATCTAGAAAACCCTGTCCTCTGTCCAGCTGACCTCACGAAGACTAGAATTATTTATTTATTTATTTAGCTGTATTTATATCCCGCTTTTCACCGGGTCAAAGCGGTCAATTGGGAGATACATTTAACACGAGGGGATATGACACACATACGCTAATACTTACAGGGAACATGGGAATTAAAATATAAAGTCCTTCCTGCCCCAGAACATGATCAGATTAATCTTCCTCACTGGTCTCAGAAGCAGCTATTAAACATTGCAAATTCAGTAATCCTTTGACTCAAGTCCTTTCTGTTAAGGATCACAAAATATTAGACAACATGGGGGGAAAACATTTACCAAATGCCATGTTAGTTATGAAGATTGCAGCACACCAGCTCCAGATCTTACAGTACTATCATGAGCTGCTAATTCAGAGCCGCAAAGGGAGAGTTTCCCTTTCTCGCAGCTCTGTTAATCCCGCCGGGGCTGATGGGATTTCCCATCAGCCCCGCGTGCTTAACAGAGCCACGAGAGGTCAGAGAAGCTCTCTTTTCGCGGCTCTGAAAGCCGACGCTGAGGGAGCTGATGCTGCAGAGAGGGCTCTGTCAGGCAGGGGGGACCCACGGGATGCTTGATTCTGCCACTGCCACGGCGGCAGCGGCAGCAGCAGCCGGTTTGTTTGTTTTTAATCTACCTGGGCTCAGGGGGGCCCAAGGGGGGTGCGGGGCCATGTGCGGAGACTCAGTGCGGGGCCTCATTTGCATAAGGGGCCTCATTTGCATAAATATTTGCATAATGTTACCATACACTAACTTTTAGTAAACATGCCTCTTCATGAGTGTATGGATAAAGAAAGACTAAAAGATTTCTACATTACTATAATCCAGTGCCAACCGCCAGACACATTAGGAACTACTACAAACACTGCCCATTTAGAACCCATAGCAAACCCACCGCATCCTAACAGCACTACCAGGACTCACAAAGCACCAGACCCTACCTATCAAAAGGCAACACTGCAAATATTAAACCAATACATTTCAGAGAATAACAATACATGACCTACTGAGGAAAGAGAACAAGTGGCAATGTCAAATAGGAATTACATAAACAGAATACCTCAGCTCAGTTACACATGCAGAACACAGACCATCACCAAACAAGGAATCACAATTTAAAAACAGGAAGACAATAATTAAACTGGGAACCCTAAAAGCCAAATTTGGAATTTACAACAACAATGTAGAAATAAAACTATAAATTAATTTCCTCTTGTACTAAACAAAGCACAGACGTTAATGATGCACATTTCCCAGAGCTGACATATTCCAGTTAATAAATTCAAAATAAAGAGATATCTTTGTACCTTTTGTGCATTTTTTTTCAGTTGCAATTGTTCCAGCCACTTTCTTCTGGTTTATTTGTGTCTTCTGCTAACTCTCCATTGTCTGCTGTCCATTTGTCCTTTCTTCTCTCTTCTAGTTTTTTTCCATTCTCTCTCTACATCTGCTTTAACATACTAATCTTTCTCCTTTTGCTCTTTCCTCATTCCTATTTCATCCACTCAAATTTTACCTGTCAATCCCTACTTAGTCTCCCAATACCCGGCCAATTGTAGATTTTTCTTCACTCCCACACAAAATATTTTTCCCCTCTCCATTTCACTCTCCCAGCCTCATCCCCTTCTAATCTCCCCCAACATCAGCTCCCTTCTAGTTCCAGCCCCACCCAGTATCCGCTCCCTTCTAGTCCCCGCATCAACCCATTTCCAGTCCTAGTTCCCCCATCCATTTCCAGTCCTATCCGAGTCCCCTCATCAGCCCATTTCTAGTCCTTTCCTAGCCCCACCATCAGCCCATGTCAAATCCTAGCTCCCCTCCACTCAGCCCATTTCCAATCCAAGCCCCCCATAAGCCTACTTCCAGTTCTAGCCCCTCCATGAGTCCATTTGAATCCAAGACCCCACCACAGCCCATTTCCAATCTTAGCTCCCCCCAACACCCAATTTCCAGTCCTATCCTAGCCCATCAGCCCATTTTCTGTATTAGCTCCCTCCCCTAAGAGCCCATTCCAAGCCCCCCTTCCACTCAGCCCATTTCCATTTCAAGGCCCCTTCCACTCAGCCCATTTCCATTCCAAGCCCCCCTCCCCATTAGCTATTTGCAGTTCAAGCCTTCCCTTCCACTCAGCCCATTACCAGTCCTAGCAACCCCTCCCACCCACCCATTACCAGTCCTAGCTCCCCATAGCCTATTACCAGTCCTAAGCCCCCATCAGCCCACTCCCAGTCCTAAGCCCCCCATCACCCAATTTTCAGTTTAAGCCCCCCATAGCCCATTACCAGTCCTAACCCCCCATCAGCCCACTTCCAGTCCTAATCCCATCAGCCCATATCCAGGCTTAGCTCCCCCATAGCCCATCACCACTCCTAACCCCCAGCCCAGCCCAGCCCAGGGAAAATTTAAAATAAAAAAAAGAAAAGATGTCAGCTCCCTCTTTCAGCTGCAGTCACACGCGCCGGTTTTCAGAGCGCGAAGGGACTAGTTTCCCTTTCGCGGCTCTGTTAAGCCCGCGGGGGCTGATGGGAACTGAAAGCCGGCGCGTGTGACTGCAGCTGAAAGAGGGAGCTGATACAGGGGAGGGCAGGCTCTGCCGAGCAGGGGGGCACCGTGGCACACTCGATTCTGCCGCGGCGGTCCCGGCAGCGGCAGCAGACAGCTGACATCTTTTCTTTTTTTTATTTTAAATTTTCCCTGGGCTGGGCTGGGCTGGGGGTTAGGAGTGGTGATGGGCTATGGGGGAGCTAAGCCTGGATATGGGCCCTGTGCAAAAAACATTCTCGCTCAATGGACGGGCCGGCCCTGCTCCCTAATATAAAACTGGGAATGAAGTAGATACCACACCTTTCACAGAAGATGATGTGTTAGAACAACTTGCAAAACTGAAAGTGACAAGGCCATGGGACCAGATAAGATACATCCCAGGATACTGAAAGAGCTCAGAGAGGTTCTTGCAGGGCCGTTAAAGGATGTTTTCAACAGATCCTTGGAAATAGGAGAGGTTCCTCAGTACTGGAGAATAGCTGATGTCGTACCTCTACACAAAAGGGGTGACAGGGAAGAAGTGTCAAACTACAGGCCTGTAAGCCTTACCACAGTGGCAGGAAAAGTAATTGTGAACTTTCTCAAAGCCAACAGGTTGCAAGATCCGAGGCAACATGGTTTAGCGAAGGACGATCTTGCCAAACAAATCTGATTGAGTTCATTGACTGGGTGACCAGGGAACTAGATCAGGGGCATGCAATGGATGTCATCTAGCTGGATTTCAGCAAAGCCTTAGATACTGTTCCTCATAGGAGGCTTATCAGTAAACTCAGTAGCTTGGGGATACATCCCAAGATGGTAAATTGGATCAGAAATTGGTTGACTGACAGATGACAGAAGGTGATGGTACAAGGAGCTCACTTGGATGAAAGAAAGGTGATTAGCCCGGGCCCGCAACTGTTCAATGTATTTGTGAGTGGTATTGCTGAAGGACTGCATGCAAAAGTCTGTCTTTTTGCAGATGACACTAAAATTTGCAACAGAGTGGACTCCCCCGAGGGAGTGGTTAACATGAGGAATGATTTACAAAAGCTGGAAGAATGGTCTAATGCTTGGCAGTTAAGATTTGATGTGAAGAAGTGCAGAATCATGCACTTGGGTAGCAGAAATCCAAGGGAAATGTACGCGATAGGGGGGGCGAGAGATTGGTGTGTATGGATCAGGAGAAAGACCTTGGAGTGATTATTTCTGAAGCTCTTAAGGTGGCAAAACAGTGCGACAAGGCGGTGGCAAAAGCCAGGAGGATGTTGGGCTGCATACGAAGAGGAATTACCAGCAGAAAGGAAGAGGTACTTATGCCACTGTACAAGTCACTGGTGAGGCCTCACTTGGAATACTGTGTTCAGTTTTGGAGACCATATCTTGCAAAGGATGTAAAAAGACTGGAAACTGTTCGGAGGAAGGCGACCAAAATGATTTGGAGCCTGCGTCAGAAGCCTTATGAGAAGAGACTTGAAGACCTAAACATGTACACTTTGGAGGAGAGGAGGGACAGGGGGAGATATGATTCAGACCTTTAAATACTTAAAGAGAAATAATGAACAAACAAACCTCTTCCAAAGATGGAGAAGCTGCAAAACTAGAGGGCATAACATGAGGCTACAAGTTAGTAAATTGAAAGGCAATGTCAGGAAATACTTTTTCACTGAAAGGGTGGTGGATGCTTGGAATGCCCTCCCGATGGAAGTGATGGGGCAAATATGGTGGCGGAGTTAAAAAGGGCATGGGACAGACACAGTGGATCCCTTTACAGCAACAAGAAAATATCAAAATAATCTGAATCATCTAATTCCTTAACAAATAGGGATATCCTACATGGAGTGGTGGGATCACCCCTAAACAAAGACATGGGGAAGGGGGGCCTGCACAGAGCGGCAGGTGTACCTACTCTTGACATCGTACTGGGCAGACTAGATGGACCATACTGGTCTTTATCTGCCGTCATTTACTATGTTACTATGATGGGAAAGTGAATAACTAATGTATACTAATTGAGAAAGACCTTGGAGTGAAAGCGTCTGATGATATCAAGCTATTGAAAGTGTATATAAAGTGATAGCCAAAGCAGAGGGATGCAAGGTGCATAAGGAGATGTATAGCCAATAGGAGAAAATATGAGGTGACATGTGACGCCTCATCTGTAGTACTGTGTTCAGTTCCAGATGCAGTATCACAGAAAGGATAGAGATAGGCTAGAGGAGATCCAAGAAAAGCCAAACAAGTGTGGGGTCTACATGAACAGCCATATAAGATGAGGCTGAAGGACACATATATACTCTCGAGGAGTGGAGAGACAGGAGATTACGGTAGAGACAGCTTAATACCTGAAAGGTATTAATGTACAAGGACTAAACCTTTTCCAATATAAAGGAAGTTCTATGGGGTAGACTTAGGGTTGACAGATGTTGAAGTGATGACTCTAGGGACCTGTAGTGAAGCCATTAGAGCTATGAGACTAGGGAATATTTAGCTTCTGGTTGCCAAGGATTTAAACACACTTTCAGAAGGTTCCATTGGTCCGGCAGAGGATGTTCCTTGATTGGAGGCAGCATATAAGAAAAGCAACAGCGTCATACTTTTGATGGTACAACAGACTCATTGAACATGACCTTTGGAACCTCTGCTTTTCTGACCTTCTTTCTGCTCCACACTTGGATCATCAGTCCCCCATCTTGGTTCCATGCTGCAGCCTCCCGAAATCTTTCATGGGCAACGAGGAGCCCCTTTTGGTAACTCAGTCCTCAGCTGTTGGCAGAGCAGGAGAGACTATTGATAAAATTCAGGCTTATACGACGGGTTTTTTTTGGAAAAATGAGCTGTCTTCTGCAACTGCTTGGGAAGCAGTTAAGGCAGCCATAAGAGGAGAATTTATTAGCTCAGAGATTTAAAAAAAATAAGAAGCGGCATGCTTTACAGAAGGATATGGAGGCATCAATTGAGCTGTTGGAGCTGAGTATCTCCGGAGTAATAGTGAGATAATCTTGGTTCGGTTGCAAAGGGCTAAGTATCAGTATAACAAGTTAATCAATGAATGTGTGACAAAAGAAATTTTCACAGATAATGTTAGATATGATGCAGAAAGAATTAAGGCGAGTAGTTCCTGTGTACTAACTTGAAGGCTAGGAGAGCAGGGACTCAGATACAGGTCCTTAGGAGGATGAGTGGGCTACGACCGCCGCAGCTAGTACAGCTCAGCAGTTTAGAATCTTTTATTCAAAGCTGTATGAGTCAGAAGTGACTGGTATGCATAACTGTTTGGAACAATTTCTAGCAAAAATGTCCCATCTTCAGTTGAATAGGGTGGATAATAGGATTTTGCAGGCTTCCTTTACATTACGGGAAATCTGTACAGCAGTGGAGTCCCTGAAATCTCATAAGATGCCAGATCCAGAGCGTCTCTGTTCAGTTTTATAAAGTCTTTGGAAAATCTTTGTCTCCATGGCTCCCTGGTGTTTATCAGCATGTGGAACACAGTGGTTCTTCTAAGTGGAATTTGATGGAAGCAGTAATTGTTGTGTTGGAAAACCTGGGGGGGGGGGGATACTCAAAGTGATTAATGTGCTTAGCAGACCTCTTAACCATGTTTATCGCGCTGAGCAAGATATTCAGCGGCATACAGTTGGTTCATGCCACTGAATATCCTCCTCTGATGCCACTAGATGCCCTGATGCTAACCAGTCGGCGGCCATATTCAGCCACTGTCTGGTTATCTTAAAGCAGCTAACGTTAGGGAGAAAAACGCTGTCCTAACTTTAGTCGCTTTAGCTAACCAGGCAGCGGCTGAATATTTCCACTGCCTGACTAGCCAAAGAGCTATCCGGCCAACCCAGATATTCAATACCGGTAGACCCTGGCATTGAATTTCCAAGTCTTAGTTAAAACGGTGATGGGCAG
The DNA here is from genome assembly GCA_033557465.1 of Ichthyophis bannanicus. NCBI lineage: Eukaryota > Metazoa > Chordata > Amphibia > Gymnophiona > Ichthyophiidae > Ichthyophis > Ichthyophis bannanicus. The sequence goes on from CM066031.1 coordinate 958,085,924, forward strand.
CCGCTTTAACAGTGCTGGCTGCCACCACTGAATATCAGCTCCTTAGTGCTTAGATTGAGTAAGGGGTTGCCCAAAATTGTCCATAAAGACCAGTTGGGTTTTATGACCAGAAGGACAATTTTATAACCAGGTACCTAGTTTTATTTATTTTACATTTTTTATATACTGCCTTTCATGATATCAAGGTGGTTTACATTGAACAAACTGAAATTACATTGAACAGAGCACTATAACTTGGAGACAACTATTTTACAGGGAACATAACCCTCCATAGCCCATGTTCCCTGTAAAATAGTTATCTCCAAGTTATAATGCCCTGTTCAATGTAATTTCAGTTTGTTCAATGTAAACCGCACTGATGCAGAATAGCGCGGTATATAAGAGAATGTAAATAATAATAATAACATGGGCAATGGAGGGTTAAGTGGCTTGCCCAAGACCACAAGGAGCACCTGTGGGACTAGAAACCCCAGCCCTTATGGCCCAAGGTTGCTGTCCTTTGGTGGGATTTGAACCCCCAACCTTCTGGGCTTGAGGTACCTTGCCCCAACCACTAGGCCCCTCCTCCACTCCAAAATGTGCTTTTATGAAATCTATTTTATAAAGAGATGCAGGCTCCCTTTTTTTTTTTTTAAAATAAAAGAGGGGCATAAGTGGTGAGAAATGTGCATTAAATTGGGATGCAAGCACTTACACAAATCTTAAGGCTGACCTGAATAGCCAAACCTTGATTTTTAAAGAAATGAACATAAAGTATAATATTTTATAATTTATGCAAATAAATTTGTGCTGCTCCCTGTGCATGCCGACAGTGTAGGTATGTGCCATTGGCCTTAAGCGTGTATTTATAGAATAATAACTGGTTAAATTATGTGTGTAAGGCCCATCCACGCACGTAAGTGATTGAAAATACATGATTTACACACATTGATAGTGTGCAACTTTATGTGACTCCTTATAAAATTAACTCCATAAGGGATTAACATGCATTGTTATGCACATATCTCACACCTACTTTATAAATTCGAGTATGCATGTACTTTATAAAATATGGGTGTAAGTGGTCAAAAATGCATGTGACATTTTTTTCAAGAACGTGCTTAAATTATAACAATTTATAATTTACACACATAACTTTGCACTTTGCCCACACTCCACCTGTGTGCATGCCCACAAGAGAAGTATGTACGATTGGCCTGATATATGAACTTACAGAATCACAACCATGTCATGTATGTGCATATGTGGCCATATATATGACTAAAATACCTACATTACGCATCTCGCCTGCACGTAAATCTAGGCGTTGTTTTAATAAAATTACCTGCATAATGGGTGATTATTTCATCACATGTTGCATGTAGCAAAGGCTATACTCCACCCTGTTTCCATTTTAGCAGTTGATGCCAAGAAGGTGTTTGACAGGGTGGAATGGGACTTTCTGTTTCATGGGATGAAGTGTTTTGGTTGTCGGCAGGGCTTTCTACACAAGGTTCGGGCTATGTATCTCTAGCCAATAGCACGTATTCTAGTCCATCATTAACTTTCAGAATCTCTTTCATGTAGCTGTTTGTCAGAATCCTAAGGTTTGGAGCATTAATATAGGCAGAAACGAGATAAAGGTATCAGTGTATGCTGACGACATCCTCATTTACGGTTCACATCTAGACGTGCCTCTCCCTGCCCTGCCATTAGTTGTTGTGGCCTACTCTGCAGTTTCGTATTACGGTATGAATACGAAAAACAGGTGGGACTATACATATGCAGAGGGAAAGTGCCGAACAGTATGATCTTGCATTGGTCCTGGCGAAATGTAAGCATCTGGGGGCGAGGGACAATCTTACTACTGTTTCAAAATTCAGATCTCATCTTACAAATGGCTGGAAATATGGTATTAAAATGGCTTTGCCTATACCTACCATGGTGGGGGAGATGAGAGTCAATAAAAATGATGCTAGTTCCTGGGATTATTTTTATACTTAGTATGATACCTGATTTTTACAAGTTGCTAGACTGCTTACTGATTGCATTTCTAGGGAAGATTAAGACCCTAAGCTAGCTCTGAGAAAGTTGAAACAGTTTGAGGATCTAGGTGGGGTAGGTTTCTCAGACTTTGCCCTATATCATAAGGTTTATATTATGCATCAAAGCCTGCTATGGAGGGCTCCTGTTGAGGAGTACAGACCTAGATGGGTTTTGGTGGAAGAGGCACTGGTGGTGCCTCTCCCATTAATATGCATTATTAGGATGCATCTCCCACCAATGATAAGAGAGATTCCTGCCTCTGGGTTTTCTTGGCAATGTATCACCAGAAGTAAATTGCTAGGTCTTTTCTTCTGAGGCAATGGAGGGTAAAAGTGACTTCCCAAGGTGTACGAGTGGGAATCAAACCCTTGACCTTGTGGGTACTAGGCAGTTGTGCTAACCACTATGTTAGTGCTCCACTCAGAGTAACTAACTAGCTGGGATTCTGAATTTTGAATGGAGAGAGGGCGGTGGGAGTCAGGAGTCTGACTGGCTAGTCTGGACTTTATCTTAACTAGGAGTGGGGGGTGGGGTGGGTGGGGTGGTTTGGCGCCCGACTGACTATCTGGGATGTTGCTCTTTATCAGGGGTGCACCAGTCCCCACTGGACAGTTGCCTATGGGGATCGGGAGCTGTCTGGGGAGGGGGGGGGGGTGTGCTGAAGGTGGGGAGGCCACACTGTTTATTTTGTCAATGCTACAGAATTGTATATCCATGCCACTGGGGGTGGGGGGGGGGGGACCAGATCGTGGCATGAGAGGGGGATCAGCTGCTGTCATTGAAGCCACTGCCAGTCGGCAATATGCGGCCAGGCTGCAGCTAACACCACCTCTTGAGATGGCTTTATCTGCAGTTGCAATTGAGCCAATTTTAGCAGCCAACATGTGAAATACTTTCCCACAATGGCTGCTGAATACTGGCATGCCTACTTTCTGCCCCAAGCCTGCCCCCCCCCACCCAACTACAATGTGCAAAATGCAGATATCGCAGAAAAGTGCCCGTGATATCTGCATTTTGACTAGCTGATATTTAAACTCTACAGTCAATATTTCTTTTAAATGCCAGTCATGCTTTTTAAATAAAACACGGATAATTCAGTGCCGGAGCTATTCAAGTAGTGGCAATATTGAGTCTGCTATCTGGATAGCTATCCCAATAAATTTTTGGACAGATTAAGACAGCTTTTAGAACATTTGGCGCTTTATCTGGATTGTGCCAAGGAGGTTTATAAGGATATCCAGTGATATGGACTGTATAGTGCCAGTGAAAATCCATGGATAACGGCAGCCAGTGCAAATATCCAGATAATGACTGCCTTTCTCTGGATAGTTGCTTCTTAAAAATCCACCCAAATTTTCATGTGTTTATAATGGGTATCATATCATACCTGTTTAGGGGTTGGTTCACCCCTACACAGGGACATGGGGAAGGGGGGTCTGCACGGAACGGCAGGCGCACCTACTCTTGCCATCGTGCTGGGCAGACTAGATGGACCATGCTGGTCTTTATCTGCCGTCATTTACTATATTACTATATGTGACTTAATACCAAAGGAAAAGGGATTGAGCTTTCATCACATGGTTGACTTCGCCATCTTAAATACAATCATGCGCCCAAGTCAATAATTTCCTATTGCAGATTAATATGTACCTTTGTGGGAGGGATATTCAAAGGCATTTACACAATTTGCAGACCTGAAAACTGTGTAAGTGCCGCTCACTGGGATATTCAGAGGCACTATCCTGGTTACTGCCGCTGAATATCCCAGCTTTAGACTGCTAGATTCCCCGACGTTAAGTGCTTAGCATTGGAGCATTCCAGAGGTCGCACGTGGGTTAACTGTGCAGTGACGTTAGTCAGCCACTGTCTGGTTACTCTAGCCAGCTAACGCTAGGACAGTTGAATAGCTGTCCTAACTTTAACCAGTTTTGCAATCTGGCCAGTGGAAATGCCCATATTTTATAACACTCGAGTTCTGCCCCAACTCCGCCCAACCCCGCCCAACCCCCTCCCCGGGAACGCCTATGTGTATATCACCAGTTAATTTTATAAGCACCTAATTGAGCATGTAAAATGCTGTTCTACACACCTGAGTTGCTTGTAAGTGTTCCCTTATTGTATGCTAATGGTAGGACAAGGAATGATGAGTTTGCAGCTCTGCTGATGGTTTGAGCATTTTTTTGATCTCTTATGTTTATAGAGACCAATGTTATTGGCTGCTTAGAGAGATAAGTGTGGCTTGAAGCCAGGGATGGTACTACCATCTGTCTTTCCCCCCTCCCCCCCAGAAATCTTCACTGGAGAGGGGTGGAAGAGACAGATAGTAGAGAGCAGAAACCGCAATGCAGCGCCGGCGAGTTGAGATAAGTGCTGTGTCATGGTTTCTGAACCATTGGTGCCGCTGCAGACTCTGGAGAGGGATGGTGGCGATGGCAATGGGGGTGGAGGGATGCAGGGGCCTGCCATGGGAGCCTCCAATTCTTGCACCAGTCCTGCTTGGAGCAGCTATCTAGAAAGATATAAAATGGGCTGGTATGTCTGTATGTGTGACTGTCCACTTGAGTATGTGTGTGCAAGGAGACCCTATTAATTCTAAACTGTAACCAACACAGACTTTACTGTCACAAGTGCCAGAAGACAATCACAGAGCCCTCCCCCTTCCCCAGTAACACATCAATGAAAAAATGTATTTTGTACTTACTGAGAAAATACTCGGCTGTATCTGCTTCATAATCTGCATCTTCGGGGAAGTGATCGATTTGTTTACAGATGCCTTTAAAACTTCCTGACCAGAAAACAATATACAAAGAGAACAGTCACCTAAAAGGAACAAAAACATCTGTATCCAACAGTCATAACCCCACCTGCTAAATCATCATTAATACTATGTTTTCCTGCAATGCGTCTATCTTTCTGTTTCCTCTCCAAATTCTCTTCCCCATCAGGGTTTGATTTAGAACTTTAGTGTTCATAGGCAACTTCTGTGGGAAAGGGGGTACCTGGGGATTGGATAGCCTTCCTCCATAGCTGTTCCTGGGTCCTCCCCTGGTTCTCTTATCTGGCTGGTATCCAGCTATCCTCGGCAACAGGCAAGAAAAATCAATGTGGGGCTTGTGAGTAAGTGTATACTCTTGAGCTTGCAGTGATCCCACCTGCTCCTCTCATATGAGCTCATGTTGCTAAGGGAACTTGTGGGATGGGTGGGGCCACCATGATGTGTTAGAGCATGCATTGGCCCCATGCTTATTTTCTTTTCATTGATTCTGAGGGCATGTGGCACTACCTGGATCCCTTCTGGTGTGCTTCGTAGAGAACTGAGCTGACTGGATGTTGCCTTCAAAATCTGGCACCAAAGATAGTTGCCTATATTGTCTACGTCCCTTACCCCTTAACATGGCAGGTTTTGCTTTGCACTCTCACAGTTCCTGGGCATCCTGGTGAGGAGAAATGATTGACTGAACCATATGACCCTTTTGAGGCCATGTGAATCAGAACCTGGACAGCTCTGTTCATTTGGCTTCCTTGCAGTTATTAACTTGGAAGGTATAGATCCAAAGAATGGTGGCATTGGATAGCATTGAGTCATTTCATGCACTGAAGATGACCATAAAACTAAACTCAAATGCACACAAAGCAGTACCCTGGTTTCAAACTATTTCATACAGATAAAAAGGTGCACGCACATCCTTAACCTGATACTGTAATTTGCTGTAAAATTCGGTATACTCCTAACCTAGGGTTGCCAACAATTCCATGTCATAAGGGGCAGGAAATTCCAATCCTGGTTTTACCCTATGACATGCATGAGCTAGAAGTTCTGTTTCCTTGAGACAGTGGTTCCCAAACCTGTTTGCAGGGATGCATGGTCAGCCATGTTTTTAGGATATGCACCATGAGAATGGATGAGACAAATTTTATAGAACAGAAGCAATGCATGCAAATACATCTCATTCATATTCATGGTGGATATTCCCAAAACATGACCGGTTGGAGGCCACAAGGACAGATTTGGTAACCACCGTCTTATTATATTTGCTATATTGTAGTCCTGGATCTACTATTATCGGCTATCTTGCCAGGAGGACCTATTTTATAGGCAAGCTGTCTCCTTCTGTGTTTGAGTGTATGTAACTAGATGTTCGTAGTCCAACTAAGAGCAAAACATCACGTCAAAAACAGTTCACAGTGGAGGAACGTGATGTGTCCAAGGATAGAACAAAATGAATGTGTTTAAAAAGAGGCTTTTATTTACAATACCAATGGATGCTGCCCACCCGACACAGGCCGTGTTTCGTTTAATAAAACTTCATCAGGGGTAAAGGGCAATAGCGAGTCTCTTATTGGCCAAAACTGTAAAAGTCTCTTCTCGACCACAAAATGGTATGACAAGCCTTGACAGGCTGCACCAATGGCGGCGCTGCAACGGTGGTTACACAAAATCACTCAAAAGTGCCGCAAAGAAACACGATTTACCAATCGTCTCATCTACTATCCGAACTTGTGCAGAATCTGTATTGTTGAGAGATACTCAGTTCTTTGAAAGTTGTTCCTTTTGAAAGCTATTTTATTATTTTCTTGTAGAAGGCATCTGTTAAGGATAAAAAGGTATAGGAATAGGGATCTAGTCCTTTGGAGTGTCAGACTATGCTCTGTTCTATTATCTTCTTACACGTATCTGCCTTTCTTCAATACTAGATCCAACCGGTTCACAAGAGAAAGGAAGGGTGTTATTTTAAAGCATCTTCACTTGTAAATGTCGACATTGACTTTTGCAGATTGGCATACATGTGTAAATTCAATTTCAGAGAGTTGCTTTTTATCTGTGGAGATCCACACCACACAGAGATTTCAAAGGAGCATGGATTGGCTGGGCCAGAAATATACATGCATATTCCTCAGTTTACAGTGGGAGTACAGATATATGGGAAAAAATGTCCATGTTGAGCTTTGCACCAACTCAGAGGTAGGCATTTTTAAAAGAGTGCTGCTTGTTTTGGCCAGGGCTTTACATGAGGTATTAAGGGAGGAAGTCTCTTTAATTGCCTGTCATTTATTTCTTCCTCCAAGATGAAAATATATAAAAAGTACAGCCTCTGTACTTCATTGGCAGCATGTCTAGGTTTGCAAAATGGCCCAGACACAGTCGGAGTTGTAAAATGGCCACTTCCACTTGGAAATGCCAGCGCATCCATGCGGAATTTGCCAAGTCGGTGTTGCTCATTTTTCCCATCATGTAGATTTGTAAAAAGGCTACTCCTGCTGTGTGCAAATCCACATGCACTCCTACACATCCTTATACATATTTTACAAAAGGCTCAGTATTCGGTAGAGCCTTTTACGAAACACTACTGGCAATGAACACATCCTGACCTGGATGTCTCAATTCCAGTCTCAGCCTTCTATGTAAAATAGGTCTTTATATCTAAAAACCTTTTTTATAATAAACTATGAACAAATAAAATATCAGAGATACTACAAAACTATTATACCAGCATGGAATATAAAAGAAATATAGCAACACTTTATATTTGGATTTAATGACTCACCTGTTCCAACTCTGAGTTCAAGGTGAGAAATAATCAGGTACCCAAGTTATTTCCCTGCCTGTAATCTAATCTACGTTATATGTGAGGCAATGGATAGTGAAATGTCTTGCTCAAGGTCACAAGGAACATTAATGAGAGAAGCAAAATTTGAACTCTGGCTTCTCTAGTTCCCAGCCTAATCAAGCCTTGTCTTCTCTAACCACTAAAGTATTCCCCCACTCTATTCATGAAATAAAATAGTAATATGGTAAATGAAAGCAGATGAAGTTTAAAATTGCTCATCCAGTCTGTTCAGTAATGAATTGTCCACATTAGATAGGAGGTGCCCAGAATTCCCATATGGAGCACAGCACCTACTTCCCCTTCCCCCTTGTGTGCCACCCAGTCTCAAAGTTGTAAAACTGCCTTTTGGGTTTGTAAGTGCTGCTTCAAACAGGTAACACAAAAAAGTTCCAACCTGTCCTGCTGTAGTTCTGGTCTAAGTGATGGAAGCTTTTCCCTCTAGGGGTTGTGGGGCCCTGTCTCCCACAACACATGTTTTCTAGATATCACCAATGACCAATTAGCAACAAATCACTCAGACTGCAAATTGCTCGAATACAATGCTTTTTATTCGGGTACCAGAACAAACAAACAGCAACTGCTTTGAGCAAAAGTCTTTGTCTGAGAAAGGTGTTGGACAGTCCACTTCCCTCACCGGAATTGGGGAGCAGACTGCCCACTGAGTAATGGAGCCTTCCCCTTATAAAGATATTCTCCGTCACAAAAACTTCTAGAAGTCTGATGTCATTCTGTAAAAGTCAGAGTTACTTGCAAAGAAAGAAAACTTTGCTAGAACTCCTTCTCTGAGGCCCCCTCCCATGAATAATGCCAATTATGCCTTAGGGCTACCCTCCCTTGCAGCTGGTGCTCTCAAGGTCTCTTGGTCTTTGATTAATTGTGCTCCTTATCTGTGCTGTAGAGCAAATCTTTCCAGCATTCCTTGGCTTGTTTTATGGTCTTCTCATATCCTGGTGCTCAAGGCTGAAAGTATGTTTTCTGCTAATTAATTCTCTGAGCAGGCCTGACTTTATGCACTTCTACTCAAAGCAAGGCCTCCAGACTACAGCAGGCCGCAAGGCTGTATTGTAGCATATACTTTCTTAGCCCACAGGACATTTTTCCTTTCTTCATCGTGCAAACTGCAGGCAGGCCATGATTACAGTCACAGATAGCAGCTGAAGGAGCAGAACTATCCCTAAGCCAAAAATATCCCAACAGGGTATGCAAAGATAAATGTTATTTTCATTTTGAGGCATGCTTACCAATGTGCACTGTTAGCACAGGGTTTGGCGCTTGGGAGTGGGTGAGTCAGGGCAAAACGTGGGCACAACAGAGTTAGCATGGGTGTCTTGGGCATGTGTTAACTGCGGCTGTTACCGTTAGTGCAGTTGTACTTAATGCCACCTCACTGGGCAGAGGGATAGAATGATTTGCAGACCAATCACATGTTCAGTTAGTGAACCTTAGACATACTTGACTCATCTGCTTGTGTCACAGCTTTGTGTATCTGTTCTAGTATGTTTAGATTCTATCCCAGTTTTAGTTACTACTGTTTTTGCTATTTATCTATTCCAGGTTTCAGACCACTCTACCAATAAAGAAATATTTTCTCCAAGCCTTTCTCCCTTCAGCTTCATATCACTTCTTGTCCTTGGATTTATTTTTCTGTAGAAAACTTCATCTTCTTGTACCTTATTGAAGCCTTCTGTAATGGGGTATATAGAATGTTACCCATCCCTCTCCAAAGGGATTATCAACCGTCCCCTTTAGGAGAGTCTGAAGCCCAGAGTTCAGGGCTGGAAGGGTGTGGCTGACAGGGAGAGGTTAAGAACCCAGAAGGCTACAGGAGGGAAAGAGGCCTGTGGAGCTAGAAGTCCTTCCAAGGCAAGCCGTACAAAGGAGTTCTGAGGTAGGAACTTTAACTGGGGCTGGAGGAAGGGCAGGGAGGACCAGCTTATGAAGGTTTAACAAACTGTGACAGAATAACAACTGCTTTTGGTTTTCTCTGAACTACTATCTGACCTGTGTGTTAAAGAAAACCCCTTCCCACTGCACGCCGCACTACCACGCCGTCTAAATATTGGAATGGTTCTTTCATGCCCCTTCTTTCCTTCTAAGCATTGATTCTATTTCAAGGATACTGAGGATAGAATTACAGTATTTTGTCACCATATGGTGTTGCTGTGCCTCATTTGCATATCCATTGGACCTCATTTGCATAACATTAATTTATTTTATTTGAAAATGTATATGTTGCCCATCTAAAATTTTAGGCGACTTTCAAAGGAGCACTTTACAAGCCTCTTTTTTCTCCTGGCAATGGACTTAGGGGCATGTCTATTAAATATTAAAGTACGTTAAGGGCCACTGCGCCAGTAGAAATAAACGGGCATTCCTGCATTTATTGCACATTAAAATTTGTGAATACACATTAACTTTTAGTAGACATGCCTCTTAATAAGTGTCTGAATACCATTTGCATGGGGAGTGTGGATAAAGAAATACTACCAGATTTCTACATTATTATACTCCAGTGCCAACTGCCAGGCACATTAGGAAATACTATAAACCCTGCTCATTTAGAACCCATCCAAATCAAAATTTCATCCTATAAACAACCACAATAGGTGCTATACATCTATATGCATAGGGAGAAAAAGGATCTGAGAGTCAATGAGCATTCAGGTCCAGGTCTAAAACAGTAGCTTTGGATCAAGCTCCAGAACATCAAGGATCCAAAAAACTCCCACTCATCAAGCTATTTAAAGATACTCATATAAAAATATTATCAAAATTGTCAGTGTTGTTCTAATCCAATGATTACAGCAATGTGCTTCACCCAAGCAGAATTTGCTCATTCGTCCTGCAGCTTCAGCCCTTTAATAGCAACATATACTAGTGATCAGCCGGTACTTATCTTTCACTCTCCCCAACGCCACTGTAGGCGCCTATACGGCATTTTGCTTTAGAGCTCAATATCACATCTACAAAAACCGAACAAGGTCACAATTAGTCCATGACAGCCTGATGCTTCCCTAAGTCCAACGAACCCAGTCCCTTCTCACAGTTACACCATTATCTAAATGTCCATCACCCGAACAAATAAGAAAAAGAAGGAAAAACTCACCACAAATGACCATTCACCCGCTTACTGCAGTTCCTACTTGTATCTAGTTCAAACACATGTCGTGCCTGTGCCTATATATCCAACAAACACTACCAAATCCACTGCCCCAGCACAGCTCACACCAGCAGTCAGTCATTCTAATTAACCCTCTCTCTCGTGCCTCAAAACCAACTGAAAACCTCCAAACCCATAAATATCCTAATCATCCCCATGTTAAAACCATCAGGCAAGATACAGGGAACTAACAATATTATAGACACTCACTAATCACACCACAACGAAACTGAAACTAGCAGGCTGGGTGGATGGGTGGCTCGCTTTATGCCTCTCATTGAGTTTTTCCGATTCTTTAAGTTTTTGGAATGTATGAGTCTGGATAAGTTTGCTCACACTAGTTTCGGTTTCATTGCAGTGTGAATAGTGAGTGTTTTGAATATATTCTGCCCCTCTGATGAAGCTAAAGCGAAATGCCATATAGGCGCCTACAGTGGCGTTGGGGAGAGTGAAAGATAAGTACCGGCTGATCACTAGTATGTGTTGCTGTTAAAGGGTTGAAGCTGCTGGACGAATGAGCAAGTTCTGCTTGGGTGAAGCACATTGCTGTAATCATTGGATTAGAACAACACTGACAATTTTGATAATATTTTTATATGAGCATCTTTAAATAGCTTGATGAGTGAGAGTTTTTTGGATCCTTGATGTTCTGGAGCTTGCTCCAAGGCTACTGTTTTAGACCAGGACCTGAATGCTCATTGGTTCTGAGATCCTTTTTCCCCCTATGGATATAGATGTATAGCACCTATTGTGGTTGTTTATAGGATGAAGCTTTTGATTTGGATGAGTTTCCGTTATTCATTCTGATATTTGGATGAATATTTTTTGGTATTTAGAACCCATAGCAAACCCACCGTATCATAACAGCACTACTAGGGCACACAAAGCACCAAACCCTACCTATCAAAAGACAACACTGCAAATATTAAACCAATGCATCTTGGAGAATACCAATACATCTCCTACTGGGGAAAGAGAAGAAGTGGCACTGTCACATAGAAACTACTGAACAGAATACTTCTGCTCATTTACACATGCAGAACAAAGACCACCAACAAACATAGAACAAGGGATCACAATTTAGAAATATGAACCCAATAATTAAACTGGGAATCCCAAAAGCCAAACTTGGAATGTACAACAACAACTGGAGATATAAACTATAAATTAATTTCCTCTTGTACTAAACAAGAGGAAATTAATTTATAGCTATATCCGCCTATTTTTTCGCAGACGACATCCTCCTAATTCACCATACATCCTCTTCAGTCCCTGACCTCTCTCTCCTCAATACCTGCCTGGCTGCCGTCTCTGAGTGGTTTCTTAGCAATTTTTTTTATCGTTAATCCCTCCAAGTCAGCTGCCATCTGGTTCACCTTTGGTGCTCCCTCCCCCACCCTGTCACCATATATGTCTAACCTGCCCATCCCTCTGGTACCAACTCTTCGTTATCTCGGTGTTACTCTTGATCCATCTGTCTCATTCCATCAGCACATTTCCGGTGTGGTGCGTAGTTCTCTTTTCCACCTCTGTAGGATTAGGGCTGTTCGTTCTTTGCTTTCAGTTACGTCCCTCACCACTCTTGTTCTCTCCTTAGTAATTACTCGACTCGATTATTGCAATTCACTCCTCGCAGGTCTTCCGCAATACCAACTTCGGAGATTACAACTCATCCAAAATACCGCTGCCAGTCTTCTCACTTTCTCCTCCCCCCGAGACCATATCACTCCCTGTCTTCTTTCTCTCCATTGGCTCCCTGTCAAGGCCCGCTATCTTTTTAAACTTCTCATTCTTACCCATAAAGCCCTTCATACCAGCATACCCCAATACTTAGCAGACCTTATTTACCTCCAGCCTACCCCCCGTCTTCTCCGTTCCGCCCATGGCAACCTTCTCTTTCTACCATCCCCCACTCAGGCACACTTAGAGTCAACCCACCGCGCTGCCTTCTTCTTTGCTAGTCCTGCCCTATGGAATTCTCTCCCACACTCCCTTTGCACTGAATTGTCTTTCCCTCGGTTCAACGCCCTTCTTAAGACCTATCTTTTTTGAAAGGCTTTTGATCTTCCCGTCCCCCCCAACCACTCACAAATCACTAATTACGCCCCCCGCTAATATTCTCTACCCTCTGCCCCCCTAATTTTTTAAAGATTATTGAGCATTCCTATACCAAACACTCATGCTAAGTTCTAACCTCCCCTTACCCCCTCCCACCCTACTCCATTCATGTGTTCTTTATGTATTACACGCTTGTTGTTTGTGTTGAAATCTGTCCTATTCTATCCTTCTTCCCTTTTCCTTAACCACTTTCCTATCAATTTATTGGCGTTCCTTTCCTTCTGTATTTTCTGGCAGCCCCAATTTTTATTGTACACCGCCCTACACTTCGGTAATGGGCGGTCTATCAAATGTCACGAATAAAAAATAAAGCATAAAGAATAAAAATGCAAAGACTTTAGTGATCTACATTTCCCAGAGCTGACATATTCCAGTTAATAAATTCAAAATAAAAAAGTATTTTTCAACCTTTTGTTGTTTGGGCATTTTATTTTTCAGTTGCAATTGCTCCAGTCACTTTCTTCTGGTTTCTTCGTGTCTTCTAATTCTCCATTGTCGGCTGTCCATATGTCCTTTCTTCTCTCTTCTAGTTTTTCCCATTCTCTCTCTACATCTGCTTTGATCTTTCCCCTTTTGCTCTTTACTTCATTCCTTTCTTTATTACTTTTTCATCTACTCAAATTTTATCCGCACTTACTCTCCCAATACCCGGGCAACTGTAGATTTTTCTTCCCTCCCATACAAGGTATCTTTTCCCCTCTCCATCCTTATTCCCCTAGCCCCATCCCATTCTAGTCCTCCCCCAGCATCAGCTCCCTTCCAGTTCCAGCCCCTCCCTGCATTCACTCCCTTCTAGTCCCAGCTTCCAATCCCCCCATCAACTCATTTCCAGTCCTAGCCCCCCATCAGCATTTCCAGTCATATCCTAGCCCCTCTATCAGCTCATTTCCAGTCCTAGCCGACATCAGCCGTTTCCAGTCCTATCCTAGCTCCTCCACCAGCCCATTTCCAGTCCTATCCTAGTACCCCCATCGTCCCATTTCAAGTTCTAGCCCCCCATCAGTCCATTTCCAGACTTATCCTAGCCCCCATCAGTCCATTTTCAGTCCAAGCCCTCCCATCAGCCCATTTCAAGCCCTAGCCCCCCACCAGTCATTTCCAGTCCTATCCTATCCCCTCCATCAGCCCATTTGCAGTCCTATCCTAGTCCCCCTATCAGTCCATTTCAAGTCCTATCCTAGTCCCTCCATCTGCTTATTTCCAGTCCTATCCTAGCCCCACATCAGCCCATTTCAAGTTCTAGCCCTCCATCAGTCCATTTCCACTCCTATCCTAGCCCCCCCATCAACCTATTTCAAGTCCTAGCTCCCCATCAGTCCATTTCCAGTCCTATCCTAGCCACCATTTCCAGTCCAAGCCCTCCCCAATCAGCCCATTTCCAGTCCTAGCCTCCCATCAGCCATTTCCAGTCCTATCCTACTCTTCCATCAGCTCATTTCCAGTCCTATCCTAGCCCCCTATCAGTCCATTTCCAGTCCTATCCTACCCCTCCATCTGCCTATTTCCAGTCCTATCCTATCCTAGCCCCACATCAGCCCATTTCAAGTTCTAGCCCTCCATCAGTCCATTTCCACTCCTATCCTGGCCCCTCATCAGCCTATTTCCAGTCCAAGCCTCCCCCCAATCAGCCCATTTCCAATCCTAGCCCTCCCATCAGCCCGTTTCAAGTTCTAGCCCCCCATCAGCCATTTACAGTCCTATCCTAGCCCCCCATCAGCCTATTTCAAGTCTTAGCCCCCCATCAGTCCATTTCCAGTCCTATCCTAGCCCCCCATTTCCAGTCCAAGCCCCCTCCAATCAGCCCATTTCCAGTCCTAGCCTCCTATCAGTCATTTCCAGTCATATCCTACCCCTCCATCAGCTCATTTCTAGTCCTAGCCCCCCCATTAACCATTTCCAGTCATATCCTAACCCCCACCAGCCCATTTCCAGTCCAAGGTCCCCCAATCAGCCCATTTCCATCCTAGCCATCCCCATCAGCCCATCTCCAGTCCTAGCCCCCCATCAGTCATTTTCACTCCTATCCTAGCCTCTCCATCAGCCCATTTACAGTCCTATCCTAGCCCCCATTTCCAGTCCCAGCTCCCCCAATCAGCTCATTTCCAGTCCTAGCCCCCCCTATCAGCCATTTCCAGTTCTATCCTAGTCCCTCCATCAGCCCATTTCCAGTCCTATCCTAGCCTCCCATCAGCCCATTTCAAGTCCTAGCCCTCCATCAGTCCATTTCCACTCCTATCCTAGCCCATCAGCCCATTTCGAATCCAAGCCCCCCCATCAGCCCATTTCCAAATCCAAGCCCCCCTAATCAGCCCGTTTCCAATCCTAGCCCTCCCATCAGCCCATATCAAGTCCTAGTGTCCCATCAGTCCATTTCCAGTCCTATTGTAGTCCACCATTTCCAGTCCAAGCCCTCCCGATCAGCCCATTTGCAGTCCTAGCCCCCATCAGTCATTTCTAGTCCTATCCTAGCCTCTTCATCAGTCCATTTACAGTCCTATACTAGCTCCCCATTTACAGTCCAAGCCCCTCAATCAGCCCATTTCAGTCCTGTCTCTCCCATCAGCCCATTGCTAGTCCAATCCTAGCCCCCCATTTCCCTCCAAGCTCCCTCAGTCAGCTCATTTCCAGGCCTAGTCCCCCAATCAGCCCATGTCCAGTCCTATTCTAGCTCCCCATTATCCCATTTCAAGTCCTAGCCCCATTCAGCCATTTTTAGTCCTATCCTAAGCCATTTCCAATCCAAGCCTCCCCAATCTGCCCATTTCCAGTCCTAGCCCCCCATCAGCCATATTCAGTCCTATTCTATTTCCCATTAGCCCATTTCAAGTTCTAGCCACCCATCAGCCTATTTCCAGTCCTATCCTAGCCCCTCCATCAGACCTAGTCCCCCCCCCAAAGAGCCCTGCACCTGCCTGACCAACGTCTGAAGGAGTTGGGGAGTCCTGAAGCCCTGGCTCACCTCTGCACAGCTGCTGGAGTGAAGAGCGGCATTTTCCTTCATTCCAGAAGCTATGTTCTCTTGCGGCCCGCCTGTGCACCGAGTGCCAAGAGGAAAATGCTGCTCTTCACTCTGGTGGCTGTACAGAGGTGAGTCAGGGCTCCCTTTGAAGCCGGTCAGGTAGGAGCGGGGCCATGTGCAGGATGACCCTGGAAACGGGATGGAGTTGAACAGCATGTGCGGCATGAAGTTGTTGTGGGGCCCCCTGAAGTGCAGGGCCCTTTGTGAACAACATTCTCACACAATGGATGGGCGGGCCCTGTGCATTAGCATGGGCATCTTTGGTGCATGCTCACCAGTGATGTTCCAGTTAGCATGGGTGCACCTCAATGAGTGGCATTAAGTGTACCCATGCAGATCGTGCCAACAGAATGAGTGTGGGGATGGGTCAAAACCCACGCTAGTTACATGGGGACATGCTGGGCATTTAGTGTGGGCCGAATGCCACCACTATGCTCATGATAACTTTCTGAGTGTCCTCTATATGACTGAACTTTGTTCTTTATAAATATTTGAAATTCTTTCTGTTTTCCTCTTAAACAGCCATGTAAATTGTTTCATTGAGCCGTGAGGCTAATCTTCCTGTTCTTATGACTGTGCCCTTTCTTTTAGAAATTTTGTATTTCTTTTTCTTTTTTAAATAAATTTATATAAACTGCTTCACTGGGCTGTAAGGCTTTAGAGGCAGCATAGTAAAAATCTTCAATAAACTAAACTAAACTAATTTTTTAGGTGGAATGTGAAGTAGGCATCTGCGTTTTAATGAACATGCTCCAAAGTATGCATGTATTTTCTAAAATATACCCAGAAATCATGATTCCATCTGCGCTCCATCCAAATTCCTCCCCTGAAAACATCTAAAGACACATACAAGTTTGCACTTAATTATTTCATGCATACTTTTATGCATGTGGCAATTTTATGCACGTATACTGTCATGTGCCTCCTAGGTATCACTGTTGCGTGATGATTGGTAATCCCTCCTCCTAGAGGCTGTGAATGCTGCTTCTACAAGCAGCAGAAGAACTGACCCTGGGATCAAATTCATATCCCCCTGGCCCCACATCATTGCTTTTTATTTCTGGTGCACTTTTGTCTTTTTGTTTTACTCAGTTGCATAAATCACTGCTGAATTTTCTATTGCTTGTTCTTCCATCCTACCAAAATTTGGGAGGCATACTAACACCCTTTGTACAACTACAACATCTATTCGATCACTTTGACAAAAGAATTGGGAGCCACTAAGGACATTAGTCACTGGCTAGGAGTGTGCTTGATCATCAGCAGTTCAAATGACAAAACATACTACCGTCACCCAAAAGGCACAACTGTGTAAACATATAGGACTCTATGTCTTCTGAAGGTTGCTCACCTCCTCGACTTTTTATTTTTTCAGCAAAGTATTAGCCCAGTAAAGGCTACCTAAAATATGCCAAGGTCTCTCAGGAGAGCTACAGAGCAGGTTAACATAATTATATGCATCAACGCTGTGTGCCCACTTCTAAGCAAAACCAGAACAAAGGATTTTCTCGTTGAGCTCATGCCTATTTGGTTGATTATTAGCATGCTGTCCTGGGGCTTCACTCACAGAAAGCGAAATAGTGCTCTCAGAAAAGTGTTTTGAAATAGAACAACATCGCAGCGGCGCCCCAATTTACTAAGACTCAGAAGGGTGGGAACAACTAGGCAGGGAGAGCTTTCAAACACTTCAAACGCTTAATTTCTTCTTGGGAATAAGAAAAAAAAGGAACCAGAAAGAAACATGTGTAGATTGATGTTTTTGTTCTGCTGGATAAATTATTATAATTTGGCAATCCTGCTACTTAAAGCTTTAGAACTTGCAGAGAACTAAAGCCAGAAAAGCCCAGTAAAGTATTCTAGCGCTGGGTAAATTTGTGTATCAAATGGGACATGAATCTTTGGTGCAATTGCATGTACTGTATATTATAAGTTATTTTGGGCAGGGATCAATGACCTTGTGCATCTGATTACCTTTTAGTTGGTGTCTTTTTCTTAACATAGCCAGTATGTCTTTTTTACATTCCCCTGGGTACAGATTTGTTCCACTGCCTGTGCCACTGTATTCACACTACAATTGCCATTAGCAGCTAACTCACTGGGCTACATTTACTAACGTGCACTATGGCATTAGTGCCCTAATGCTGCCAGTATGCATGATTAATAAATAAGTCCCAGCACATAAAATGGGAGCTGCAGGAAATAATATTTATTTATTTAAAAATATTTATATACCGCAAATCATACTATTCCTAAGTGGTTCATAATAAAGCATAAGAAAATAATAAAAAAGACCAACAAAACAAATATAAAATAAGCAGAAAGGATAATCAAAATAGTATAGTTATGACATACTCACAAATGTCCTGGCAAACTAAGGGGCATGTTTACTAAAAGCCGTACAATTGCGTGCCGCACAATAGCGCACGGAAACGCGGCACTCAAACGCTCAGAAACGCTCTTAAACGCCCCGCACAAGTGCGCATGGGCCCCGCACAATTGCGCGCCGCACTAACGTGCCCCGCAAAAGTACCCGGCCCGCAAATGTCCGATAGAGGCGTGGAAAGGCATTCTGAGGGCGGAGGAAGGCTCCCGAGGGGCGGAGAGACGGGGTCAATGGGCGGGGAAGGGGAGGGGAGAGGCTCCCCGCACAGTATCGGGGACGAATTTGCAGGTTAAAAATAGCGCGAGTGAAACACTCACGGTAGAGGGCATTTAAAGGGAAGAGAAACCATTTCCGTCAGCAATGTACAGGGAAACCGGGGAAACCTGCAAAACGTGAGCAGTGTGATACATGTGCACAGAACAAAAGTGCAAATAAAGATAGAAAAAGACCCAAACAAACATATTAAAAATAGGAAGTCAGCTGGGGAACCCTAATATTAATGGGCAAACATAAGAAACACACCCAGGAAAGCTCCAAAAAAATGAAATGAAGTATGGAAGGGGCTACGGAGCGGAGACCCTTCCAAAAACCATTTCCTTTTTTCTGAGCCTTCCTGGGAGTGTTTGCTATGGTTGCCCATTCATATCACTGTTGCCCAGCTTGGATATATTTATCCCCAGTTCGTCGTGGTCGGTTGAGGGGTTTATTTGCACGTTTGTCACCAGACAAGGTGACTGAGCCCACAGTACAAATGTGCAGAGCAGGGTTTGTGACTCCTTTGGTCAGGTTTCCCACCCCCAGGGACTGCACTATCACTGTGGCCACAGTGTGGTGCAGCAGACAGAGGCAGTACCTCTAGTACCAAAGGGTCACAGGTTCAAAGCCCAGCTGGGGCTACTGCCAATCCTGTCCACATATTTTCCCCACAACTAAACCATGTTAGTAAGGGCAATCCTTTATTGCTGGGGATATACGCATTGGTCATACACCTATCTTTTACTCCACCAAGCACAGACACCATGACCAGGGGCATTACCTAGAGCAGAGTCTCACAAATGCAGTCCTGGAGGACCACACACCATTCAGGTTCCATGCTGCCACTCATACAAATAACCATGCTGTATATCTATGCACCACCCCCATGGCATGTAGATGTAGCTCATGCATATTCATGAGGGACAGCAGGAAACCCCAACCAGTGTATTGCAAACCTGGACTGGATTTGGGAACCTCTGCCGTACAGCAGCAGCCAACAGGGACAGACACACCCACACCCACACCCACAGGCCCCATTGGCCAATGCCTCCTGGTGAGGCAGGACATTGTGCCCTGCGTGCATCTCCCAATACCAGCACTTGCATACCTTAGCAATGTCACCCTACACCAGGGTATATGGTACACAGCTCTCAAACGTTTGCTCTGAGTACTGGCAGATAGATATCCCTACGTTACGCACAGTCTGCTCTATGAGCTCCATCATAATAATCTATCTGATGTCTGCGGTGTGTGCGTCAGGTCTGGCCCCTGACAGTGTTTACCACCCTAGGGAGGGACCCCCAACGGTATTGCATACCATACCCATGCCTGTACTGTGCCCAGGACTGGTGTGGTGGGCAAGGATTCTGAACCCCTCTATAGTAGCACAATGCTGGCATACGTGTGGGAGTGTGTGTCTGTCTATACAGTGTGTGTTGGCTGCAAACACTGTCCACAGTTTTGGCCTGATGATGTGCATAATGAGCAGCACGGTACCATGGGTATAGCTCAGACAGGGTGGGCTGGCCAGGATGCATCTGCACAGGGCATAGGGCACTGGCAGGGACATTGTAGTGGCCGTCCACCACCTCCACAGACAGGGTGACCTCTGTATGTGCTGCTGGGCTTTCACTCCACCCTGACTGTGCAGTGATGGCAGCATGGCTAGGCACCCCCATAGTGCTTCATAGCACTTCCCTCATGTGATATATATGGGTCACCTGTTGGGGCCTAGTCACTGATGTATCTGCTTGTGTGTGCTGCCATCCCAGTTGTGGGTGCATGCATTTCCAGTGGGACTAACCAGCAGACTGTTCACAGCTGGTATGTGCCCTGCTGGAGTGCCTTGCAGGGTGCAGTGGCTGATGGCTTGATGCAGGGGAATATCAGATAGTGGTGGGGTGCATCTTAGCATATCCAGGCCTACTGTCTGTCTGATATTGTGGTCTGGGTGTGTGGGGCTGCTTGGACTGCCCTGTAGGGTGTCTGTTCCCCAACAGGACTGGGGTTGATGGTCCACTCTACTGCCATCATTGCGGGGGGGGGGGTGTATAATGGGGATCTGTTGATAGGAGACCCTGCCTGTTTGCCACCCTCAGCTTGGGGGGGGGGGTTGGTGGTACATGGCCCACCTAGGGGTCTGTGGGGTTTCCCCTGACTGAGACAGACAGAGATATCCAAGGTGTTCCTGCAGAAACTACCTATCTCACAGATTAGGACTGTTTTGGAGCTCTGCCATGGCTTCTCTCAGCTGTGGACCTGGTCCAGGGCGCCTCATCGCACACTCAGGGTGAGCACAGTTCCCGCACAGTGTGACTGTGTGTAGCTACTCTGTGCAAATTAAACACCCGGTCAGTACCTCCTACCAGGCCAAGGTGCTGTGTGGGTGCACACGGACACGTCCCCCTACCAGGCCGGGGAGCTGTTGGGGTGCATTCCCCATCTTGTGTTCATCTGTGGACAGCTGATTTGCATGTGCAGTGCATCATGGGTATGGGTGGCCTAACCCTATCCTGGTTCCCACAGCAGACTGTCTGTGTGGTGACATGCAGGCTCTCTGCAGCCAGCCAGGGGCTTGCTGGCAACTATATAGCTGTAGCCCAATGGTTACTTCACTGCCTGTGGAGCCAGCGGTAATGGGTTCGAGCCCACAGTGGGGTTATTTGATAGGGTTGTCCAAAGCTTTTTTTAGATTTAATGTACATATGTTGCTGCCATCAAACACACCCTCAGTGTACTGTACCCATAAGGTGCCTCTGAGGGTGCTTTATAGGGCACCCTATAGGGCACCTTATGGTTGCCGTCCATATAAGGTGCACTATACATTATCCTGTGACGCAACATATATGGTGCCCTATAGGGGACATTCAAGGGTGCCTTGGCGGACAGTGCACTTTCACATGTGCCTTATGGGCCGCCTTATGTTAACACGCTTTGTGAGTGCGTTTGCTAGTAGTGATAACTGAAATAAAAATTGATTGCCCCCTACAGCACTCATCCCCATAATACACACTGCCTCAGTGAGCCTTCTTCATTGGGCACTGTGGGGGATTGAACCCCTGATCTCTGCACCATTGGTCAGTGTCTTAACCATTGCGCTGTGGCTCTGTTCCTATGCTTGGGCATCTGCGCACCGCCTTATGCCGCCCAAACCTAACAGTGCACCGCCTTATGCCGCCTGAGATTAACAGTGCACCGCCTTATGCTGCCCAAAATTAACAGTGCACCGCCTTATGCCGCCCAAAATTAATATGCCTCCTAAAGCACTTTTACCCATTACAGTTAATGCCTCAGCCAGCCCTTTTTGTTGTGCACAATGGGGAATTGAACCCATGGCAGCTGCACCCACAGTCAGTGTCTTAACCATTGTACTATGGCTCTGCTCCTTTGTGTGTGCACATCAGGCGCCACTTAGCCTTCCCACGCACTATTGTGCCCCGCGCAAATGTGCGATCGCTTACTCCCGTTTTTTTTCTTTTCTCTGCCTGAACCGCCCACTCCTTATATGGCACAGGCACACTACCGCGGCCCCGCACATTAGGAATGTTTAGTAAACAGACCCCTAAGTCACCTTTACTTGTTTTCAAAAGTCACAGATACACTAATTAATTGAACCACTTTGGGTATTTCATTCTGGGCCCAGCAAAGGAACCTATCTGCTCCAAAAATTGTTTCCCAGAACCGGACAGGAAAGAAGGATAAGAAAGAAGCCCCTGGCCTTGGGATCTCAACGGCCACCCCAGAGCATGTAAAACAGGAGCAAAATCTATAGGCAAAACTGATTTTAACATGCACAAGAAGATAAGAACACAGAACTGGAAACTACGAGATCAGCCTGAACTTTCTCCACTGCGTGGCTCAAGCATTCAGAGAGCCGATTGTGGTGGGAATGTTGGAAAGACAGTGTTTTTATGCAGCTGCAGCAAGGCAGAAGAATTGGTGAGTGCAAGAGAGACTAGATGAGGCCTAGGGGAGAGGAGAGAGAGAGAGAATGGAGGAAGCCTGCGGGTCTTATGAGAGAGAGAAAGAGAGACAGACTGGTGGAAGGTCTAGAGATGGGTGTCATGGCAAAGAGAGGGAGTCTGGGTGAAGGATTATGGGAAATCATGGCAAAGAGAGAGACTAAGGGCCATCCAAAACAAGCCCCTAAGTGTAAGGTGGGGAGGGGGACAAGGTTATGGCAAAGAAAGAGAGGCAGGGCGAGGGCAAGGTGTGGGGGCATAAGAGAGAGACTCTTTTTTGCTTCACATATAGTATCACCAGGCCACGGTGATATATGAAGCACACAATGAAGCAGCCTCAGATTCAGCTGTAAAGGGTCACTGGGGGTGGTGGGAGGGGAAGGAGGAGAGGGTCCATTGCCTTGTTTTGGCATTGTGCAGTGGTACATTAAGGGCCTGTTTTATTAAGCTATCCTTTTCATAGAAAATGGGAAAACAGTCCTGAACTATGGTTCTGGGGATGTCTAAGTAGATGCCCCTGCAGACGTCCCTATTGGGCACATCCAGGTTTGTGAAATCACGTCTGCACCTGGGCATGCCTGCATTTCTTTCAGATGTTCTGGCTTAGACGTCCTAAATTGCACTTGGACAGGTCTTCTAAAATTCTCCTCAAAAAGTGTAAGCCGTATTTATATTATCTTTGCTCAAAGAACCTAGTGATTTAGCATAATTTAGTTTGTCTGAAAAATCAGAACTGTTTGGAGGATAAAAACGAAATGACCAGAATCCATTCTACCTAAACCATACAAGAGAGGTGTTCAAATCTGTATTTCAAAGCCTGTAATGACCAGTACCACTGCCTCTCCACTGCCTATAATGACCAGTACCACTGCCTCTCCAGTGCTCAGCTATGCTGATAGCTAGAAAGCTCTCTCTAAAGCTTGAAAAGCATGTGCCATATTTTTTGGCAAGGTGCAACCCAAAGTAGATTGCAGGCCTTTCTTCCATGCAGTAAACCTACAGTTCCTAGTATTCCAAGGTGATCTCCCATCCAAGTACTGCTTAGGATGTGAGAGCAGCTAAGTTCAGGCTTAGTCCGGGCAGCAAAGCCATAGATTCAACCTAAACTGAATTTGTAAACATGGAGAGGCATGGTGAGACGCAGAGGTGGGAATGGGTTGCTGATGGATGAGAAATAAAAGATTACTACATAAGTAGCTAAGCTAAACATATTTTCAATTTTTATTTACGCATGAGTAAATGAAGTAGAGAGACATATGACTTGTCTTTTGGCCAGATTCTTTCTTTGCTTTCTCCCATCTTCTAACTCATTCCTAGAATGATCGTTTCCTTTTTCCCCATTTTATAACTCCCCATTTCTTTTAGATTTTCTCTTGCAGTAGCTTTTTTTTCTGCTGGTTGTCTAGTTGTTAAATAAAGATTATATTCTTAAAGTTAGGCTGCATTCTATGGGATTGCCATGACACCTCTTGTCTGTATAGACAACTCAGTAAATGTTACCAGGATTTTACTTTTTTTTTTTTTGCCATGCTTATTAATGAGGCAAAGAAACACTGGAATTGTTCTAGTCAGATGGGAAAGTCTCATGTTAACATGAAAGTCTAGCTGTTGGGACAATCATCCTTCTAATCTTGAGCTTTAGACATTATCGTTTCCTGTCAATAACATTTGTACCCTTTGGGACAATTTTCCATTGCGTTGCTCCAGTCTTGCCAAATATGTGAGTAAACATCTTTTTGCAGGACAGTCCTTGAAAAAGGCAAGGGGAGGGGCAGCTTCAGAAGCTGCAAAGAGTAAAAACCTAGGTGTAGTATCTGAAATTTGGATTCTTGGCTGGGGACAGCCACAAATATAAGACTCATGGGGGTAACTCATAGAAAGCCTGAATTTCAATAGGATGTCAAAGTTTTCTCTTGTCACCTCCCATCTAGACTATTGCAACCTCCTCTTCGCTGGTCTTCCTCTGAATCATCCCTCCCCGCTTCAATCTGTTCAAAACTCAGCTGCAAGGCTAATCTTCCGCCAATGTCGCTATGCTCATCACCCCTCTTCTCAAGTCACTTCAATGGCTCCCTATCCATTTCCACATTCAGTTCAAACTTCTACTACCGTCCTCTAAGTGCCTTTATTCGGCTGCTCCTCACTAACTTTCCTCTCTTATCTCTCCCTACATCCCTCCTTGGAAACTCCGCTTTTCTGGCAGATCCCTTTTATCTGTGCCCTTCTCTTCCACTACCAACTACAGACTTTGATCTTTCTACCTTACTGCTCCTTATGTCTGGAACAAACTACCTGAGTCGGTTTGTCAGGCTCCATCTGTGGCCTTGTTCAAATCCAGGCTAAAAACTCACTTCTTTGAGACTGCTTTTGGATCCTGATCCCTCTAGTCTCCTGTTCACCTCCTATATGTTTCCTTACTATTCCCCTAGCCCCAGGGGTGGCTCAAGGCAATCTGCTGCCTGAGGCGAAGGATGAGATGGCGTCCCCCATCCATAAAGGGGGTGGGGCTTTTTCAAAACTCCAATCAGGGACTGAGCTAAACCAAAAAGCTGATTAGATTATATGGAGGAAATGCAAGATGTTTGCACACCCAAGGAACTAAAAGAGAGCAAGAACCACAGCACAGTTTATAAAACTAAATTATAATTCATTTTTATTTTGTTGTTATAAACTGTGTTATGGTTCTTGCTTTTTCTTTTTCAACATACTCGCATATTTTGCATCCATAGAACCCGCTTCAACAGTGGGTGCAGAGCAGAACCAGGACATTCACCCACAGAACTCAATATCTTAAAAAATATATATATATGATTCTGATCATCTCACTAACAACAACTAACATTCTCCAGTACCAGGCATATTGTGAACTAATACAAAACCCAATAACAAAGTAACTGAGTATCTATAGAGCAAATCTACCATACCATACCATATCAGCACCAACTTCCAAAACTCACATAAGGAGCCCATCCAAAAAAGTGTCACTGTAAATACTGCAATGGGCCCTGGAACATCCATACATCTATTTGAAAAGCTGAACAAGTCACATTACTACAGTACAGTATAGATCATTATGTACAAACTCCATGTTAACAGTACACCTGGCCTCAGTCACACACTCAGAACACAGACCCTCATCAAGTACAGAATAAGTGACTTACAATCTAAAGTAAAAATAAAAATATCTAGCTAAAATTTAAACTGAAACCCCAAGAAGCCAGACTCTGCATGCAGTGCAACATCAGATAAATGAGATGCAGTTCCCCCCATACTGTGTAAAATATAAAGATAGCACAAAGTCCAATCACTAAAATGCAATAAAATTATTTTTTCTACCTTTGTTGTCTGACTGTTTTATTCTCTGATCATGCTTGTCCCGATCTGAGGCTTCTGCTTTCCTGTCTTCTCTTAGCTCTCTTTCTGTGGTCTATGGTCCATCTGCTATTTCTTATCTCTTCTTTTGTTTTCTTCACTTCTTTCCATCAGCCTATTTCTAGTCCCAGTAACCCTTCCCATTATCAGCCCCTTTCTAGTCCTCCCTCCCAGTACCCTCCAATGTCAACTTGCATTCCCATGTCTGCCACTGGTGTCCATTCCCTTCCAGTCCCCCTCCTTCCCCACTGTCCAGCCCCTTCTAGTCCAAATACCATGGCAGCCCCTCTCAGCATCCACTCCTTTCCAGTCCCATTCTCCCATCCCCTCGCATCAGCCTATTTGTAGCCCTAGCTCCCAGTTTTCTTCAAGGGCTAGCAGCTATATCCTCCCCTCCCCACCATCAGCCCATTCCCAGTCGAAGCCCCCCAATCAGCTCAATTCTAATGCTAGACCCCCTCAACCCCATTACCAGTGTTAGCCTGTCCTAATCAGCCCATTTCCAGTCCTATCCCCCTATCAGCCCATTACCAATCCTAGCCTCCACTAATCATCCCATTTCCAGTCCTAGCCCCCCCGATCAGCTCATTTCCAATGCTAGTCCTCCATCAGTCCATTACCAGTTCTAGCCTCCCCTAATCAGCTCATTTCCAGTGCTAGCCCCCCCCTCAGCCCATTACCAGTCCCAGCCCCCCCTCGATCAGTCCATTCCCAGTCCTAGCCTTCCCTAATGAACCCATTACCAGTCCTAGGCCCCCTGATATGCCCATTACCAGTGCTAGCCCCTCCCCATCAGCCCATTATAATCCTAACCCGCACTGTCTCTCCCCTTTCTCCAGCATTTATCCCGTATCTGTCCATTATGTCCCCCCTGTCTCTCCCCTTTGTCCAGTATTTGCCCCCTGTCTCTCCCCTTTGTCTAGTATTTGTCCCCTTGTCTCCCCCTTTGTCCAGTATGTCCCCATCTTCCCCTTTGTCCAGTATTTTCCCCCTATCTCCCCCCTTTGTCCAGCATTTATCCCCTGTCTGTCCAGTATGTCCCCCTGTCTCTCCCCTTTATCTAGTACTTGTCCCCTTGTCACCCCCTTTGTCCAGTATGTCCCCGTCTTCCCCTTTTGTCCAGAAATTTCCCCCATCTCTCCCCTTTGGCCAGCATTTATCCCTTGTCTGTCCAGTATGTCCCCCTGTCTCTCCCCTTTATCTAGTATTTGTCCCCGTGTGGCCCCCGTTGTCCAGTATATGCCCGTCTTCCCTTTTTTCCAGAATTTTCCCCCTGTCTCCCCCTTTGTTCAGTATTTGTCCCCTCTCTCCCCCCTTTGTCCAGCACTTGTCCTCCTGTCTCCCCCTTTGTCCAGCATGTCCCCTATCTCCCCCTTTAACCCCCTGTCTCTCACCTTTGTCTCTCCTTGTCCTCCTCCTATCCCCACTCCCTCCACCTGCACCTCTCATCCAGCAGCGGCGGGGGCACTCCGGCTATTGTTATTTTAGATTTTGCTGCCTCTGGCCTGTCTCTACCTTCCCGCCACATTTTTTTCCTCAAGAATGCTTGTAGCAAAAAAAAAAAAGTGGCGGGAAGGCAGAGGCAGACCAGAGGTGGCAAAATCTAAAATAAAAACAACCATTCATTACAAGGAATCAAAATTTCTCCACGCCGCCCTTTCTAAAAGTCAAGGAAGCAGAACTCCAGACCAAACCCATGATCAGGTACCTCAGAGTCACTTTAGACCAGCCCCTGGACATGAAGGTGCACAAAGGCAACATAGTGAGAGCGGTGTACCATAAGATCCGATCCCTCAGGCACCTACGATTCTTGCTGGAACCAGACGACTTCAGGACAATTTATCAGGCACTGATCATACCACATTTGGATTATGCAAACTCAATTCTGCATGGACTCCCTCAAGCCACTCTGAACCCGCTGCAACTTGCGATGAACGCCGCAGCAAGAGTCCTACATGGAGCATCCAGGAAAGACCACGTGACGCCCATCCTGAAGCACCTACACTGGCTCCCGATACATGGTAGACTTACATACAAAACCTTACTGCTGACGTTCAAGGCCGTCAATGGGCTCTCATCCACATCACTAGCAGAACTGATCCAGACTACGCCCTCCAATAGGTCCAGAAGATCGGTAGCAGTTAATACGCTGATAGTCCCGAAATCAATAACCCAATGCACCCAGTCAACAGCAAGCAGGGCTTTCAAATTTTGTGCGCCCAGATGCTGGAACACCCTACCTCCCAGCATCTGAGCAATCCCTGACCTAACCCAGTTTAGAAAGGCCTTGAAGCACCATCTCTTCCTCCTGTATTACCCGGTAGACAGTGCTATAATAGCCCCATCCACAACCTAGCTGGTGCAGTTTAAGTAAGCCTTACCACACAAAACAACCACGACTATGTCCAGTGAGGTAATGCCTATCTGTTGCATAGATGTAAATAGTTACCCCAAGTTATCCAAGTTTTAATACCTGTTCATTGTAAACACGGATCAGCCAATGAAATGTGTAAGTTTCTATGTTCAATGTAAATCGCAATGATGTTGAATAGCGTGGTATAAAAGAGACTGTAAATAAATAAAATAAATAAATAACCAGAGTGCCGCCACTGCCACCGCTGCAACCACCACTGCACAAATCAGCCTGATCGCTTGCAGGGTTCCTGTAAGCGATCAGGCTGATTTGTCTAATACCAGCGGCACTCCGGCTCTGTTTTAATTTTAGATTTTTCAGCCTCTGGCCTGCCCTGCCTTCCCGCATGGGAAATCAGAGGCAAGCTAGAGGCTGAAAAATCTAAAATTAAAACGGATCTGGAGTGCCAGCTTTGGAGTGCCGCCCCCAATGGAGTGCCACCTGAGGCAATTGCCTCAGGTGGCTTAATGGAAGAACCGCCTCTGCCTAGCTCCCAGTTATTGTGTTGTCTGTCTTGATTGTTTGTTGTCTGTCTTGACTAGACTGTAAGCTCTGATGAGCAGGGACTGTCTTTTACATGTACAGCACTGCATACACCTTATAGTGCTACACAAATGGAGTGGAGGAGTAGCCTAGTGGTTGGGGCAAGGTACTTCAGGCCAGAAGGTCAGAGGTTCAAATCCCACTAAAGGACAGCAACCTTGGGCCAGAAGGACAGGGTTTCTAGTCCCACAGGTGCTCCTTGTGGTCTTGGGCAAGCCACTTAACCCTCCATAGCCCATGTTCCCTGTAAAATAGTTATCTCCAAGTTATAATACCCTGTTCAATGTAATTTCAGTTTGTTCAATGTAAACCACACTGATGCAGAATAGCACAGTATATAAGAGAATGTAAATAAACAAATGATAAGTAGTAGGAATGTGCAAAATAGGACATTCACATTTTCCAGCCTATTTTACAAAAGAGCTATTGAATGTGAAACCTTTTCACAAACAGGTTTAGAGCAGCAGGAAAATGCACATGTATTTTCCTAATAATTAGAAAACACGGCATAAGGAGTACTAATACATACAATACATATGTATATAGCTTGCAAATAAATGTTATCAAAACACACAAACTTCCATGACAGAAGCATCCATATCTTACAAGGATACCTTCGAAATGGGAAAAAATCATTTAATGCCATCAGTTTCACATGGGACAGCAGAACTAATCAAAATCATACACAAGACATGACATCCGCAACACATAAATATCCTATTGCTCTTTTAAAATGTATATAGTTTTATATAATGTTATAAGAGACTACCCAGCTTTTAAGTTATAATGTTACTGTTAATGTTATTGTTGTCCACTCCTTGTATATAACCCACTGTAAATAGCTCATTCCTGTATATATTGCTCCTACCCACTCACACACAAACACTACCTTCACCACCACTGCATGCCGACACCCCTGCACCACCCCAATTGATTGGTTTGCAGTGTAAACCGCTTTGATTCAAGGATAAAGCGGGATATAAATACTTTTAAATAAATAAAATAAATAAATAAAAATACTGGAAAATTTAAAGTGACAATCCAATTCAAAAAAGCTCAGAAAGAACTGCTATATTCAATAGAAGTGTCTAGCCCTTTTGGTTATAAACTTTATAGACAAAAAAAATCCACTTTTTTTGAAGAAGAAACTTGGCCCGGAAAAATCAAAATGCATCAGAGCATTCAAACAGATATAGACATGGAGCAGACAGAAATAAAGCACGACCATATCTCTGTCAGCTATTACACCTAAATCATTAAAACTATTTAAAATACCAATATAATAGCCTTAAACTCTCCAAAAATAGATAACCTCTTTGAAAGAGAATCACTAGCTGAAACAATCGGACAGGTCGATGTTTTAAAAAATTCTGCACTTTTAGTAAACTATAAAACATAGGGGGGGGGGGGCATTTTAGAAGCTCTATTTATGCTTTGGACATCCAAAAATGCGCACAGAGACATCCAAAGCACAGAGATGTCTCTAGATCCATTTTGGAAGCCGGCTCTGGGGAACTTGAGGACATCTGAGTTTGAATGGGAGTATGAAGGAGGCATGTCTGGGGGTTCCCAGGAACCTGGAGATAGAGTCAGGGCATTTTCAGGAACTGGGATGTCCTTGCCTGATCACAGAAATGTTACGTCTAACTTTAGATCTGCTCCAAGGCACAAAAAGTGACAAACAAGCATCTGAAAAGTGCTTGTTTTAGCTGAAAAACATTCAGTGGGTGTAGAGAAGAATGCACTCGATCATCCCCAGTACTCAGCACAATGTCAATGATGGCAGCAATAAGATCTGAATCCTGGCTGCTCTCTTTCTAGTCAACAGCTCTAACCATTAGGTTATGCTAGATTTCCAGGTTCTCTAATACTGTTCTGGGGATCTCTATGTAGATGCCCCCGCAGACGTCCATATTGGGCATGTCCAAGTTTGTGAAATCATGTCCGTACCTGCATGTGCCATTTTTTTCAGGATGGCTTAGATGTCTTCTAAAATTCCCCTTCAAGTGTCTTTGGGCGTTTCTATTCTCATAGATTATTTTTAAGACCCATGGTATCCTCTGTTCCTTTCTTCATAAGAGATTCAACTGATTTTATCTAGTTTCACTGGAAATGTTGACCAATTAATATTGGTTACATTAGCTGTCTCTTCATTATACATCAGTATTCCCCAAGAAGAAGTGATTGAGATAATAAGAGAGCCAGTGGATAAGAGATGCCATCCTTCAATCCTCACTGAATTTATTGTGGATTTAGCTTTCGTAGATTTGAAACAGATAGTTCAAATCTCAGGAATAGCAATGGAAGCAATGAAGGTTCACTCGTTAACCAATCTTCATATGGGAGCCTTTGAAAAGATCTAGGTGAATTGGTCTCTTTTTATGGAACACATACATTAATGGGTCAAGTATATTGCTGATGTATTTATGTTATGGGAAGATACAGTGGATAGTCTTAAATCTTTTGTGAACTGAATTTAATTAGTGTCAATAAGCTATTCAGTTTACAGTGCAATATGAATTCTTTTCCATTTCTTAGCTGTATTTGAAAATAGTTAAAAGCCAGATCAGTTCATCATTACCGTCTACAGAAAAGTGACAGACTGGAATTTGTTGTTACATTATAACAGTGCTTCTCAACCAGTGTGCCGGGGAAAGTCCTTGGTGTGCCTTGATGGTGATTGCCAAGGACGTGGTTAGGCATGGACTCATTTGGATCTTGATGGCTCTGTAAAAAACTGGACCACAATTAACAACAATGCAGCAAGGTCTACCTCTCCCAATAAAAGAGCTTTCAAAAAGCCATCCGAAAAATGGTACATGCAAGATCTACGCAAACTTAAGAAAATGCTCTGCAACCTAGAAAAAAGATGGAGGTCTTCCAAGACCCCTGAAAACAAGGAAAACTATATTACAGTACTAAATACATATAAAGAGGCAGTTTTCAAGGCAAAACGGACCATCACACAGCCATCCTGAACAAAGCCATCAACTGCCCTAGAGAACTGTTTGAGATAGTGAAGACCCTAACTAAATCCCACACAAATCCATCCGATAACACACCTATCAAACCCCAAGCTATTGCAGACGTCCTTGCCTTGAAACTAAAAAACAAAAACAACCAATCCCTTGCCATATGCAGCGACCTCCACTCTTTTTTTTAAAAATTTTTTATTTATGCAATTTTTTAACAAAAAAACCCAAGAAAGGCCACACAAAGCCAATCTTGAAGAAATAGAACAGACATGTAGAAATACATCCACAGTAACACTCAGATATAATAACAGGAAATACAACAGGAAAATAGTCCAATTGCCTGGTCTCTCTAGCCCACAATACAAAAGGGGTTTAACATCATAATTCTTAACCAAATATACAAAGAAAATGCAAATGGTCCAATAATGGAATATCTATCCTATGAGCCAATTGTGGTTTCCGACCGCTTAGCGCTAATAAAAGCAAGCAATTGAGAGGGCTCCCAAAAAATATAAGAAATCGCCTGGTATTTCACCAGACACTTACAAGGATGTTTAAGGAAAAAAAGCCCTCCCAATTGCAAAACCCCTGGACGGAGCAGCAAAACTCTCTACGCCGCCTTAGGGTTTCTCTTGAGAGATCAGGGTAAATATGTACTGCTAGACCACGGCACAGAATATTTCGTTTCTGAAAGAATAATTTCAATACCCACTCCTTGTCAGAGATCAATGCAAAGGTTATTAAAAGCGTAGCTGGTACCTGTGACCCAAGATCAGAATTCTCTAACACATCAGTAACATTCAGAACATCCTCCTGAGTTTGATCACCCCCAGTAACACCTGAAGCCGAAACACGCTTCGCTACTGGTAAATAATAAATTTTTACTAAAGGGGGAACTAACTCAGGGGAAACTCCCAAAGTCTTAAGTAAGTATTTTTTAAACATATCCCTGGGCGAAATAGACAAAACTCTCGGAAAATTAATGAGTCTCAAGTTATTAGCACGAGAGATATTTTCCAAATGTTCAGTTTTCATCTGTAGGGATTGTATATTCTTCCTATGTCCCTCTGAATACTCCTCAAGGGAGACCACCTTATTGTTAACATCACCATAGCCCGTTTGAATACTGGAAACTGTTCTTTCTAATTCATTCACCAAACTTGAAGTCAGAGCCACCTTGTTGGACAAAGACGATACCTGTGGCAGGAGGGCTTCCCCAAGTGAAACAATCGCATTCCAAATGGCTTCAAGGGTAAAATTCTGCGGTCTCTGCAGAGAAAAAGCTACTGCAGACACAACCGGAGGTATAAGCGGCTCCATAGACGCCAAGGAACGGTCTCCACACGATGAGACAGACTCCGTCTCACCCCTTGCTTCTCCCAATGGCACCAAAATAAGTTGTGAGCCCAGATCTCCAACCGGCTCACTCCCAGACCCGGTCGAAACAGCCCATCCTGGCCCTTGTGAGGAAGGACCCCCCGCCGACAACGGCGGTGTCGATATCTCCAGGAAGCCCTCAGGCAAGGGCTGACTACGGGCCAGTTTTGGTGCAGGGCTCAATACGGGGGAGATAGTTGAAGTCGATGCAGACGCCGGGCATTCCGACTCCGGCGAAACTGCTAGCCGAGAAACTCCTCCCGCTAATTCCAGAACCCGCGTTGTACGCTGAAGAAAAGGATCGAGAGGACCCACCACAGAAGCAACAACCGGCGAAGAGGCGTCTACTGGCTGAGAGGGCAACAGCCCAGACTTCCCCTTTCGCTTCTTTCCCATTAGAGCGAACTCACGTGGAACAGACTGTTGCTGCGGCCATCTTGGAAAACCCCTCCCCCAGCGACCTCCACTCTTATCCTAGTAGATGGACCTCATTCCATCTCATAAATATAAAACAACTCCTTGAAACAATAACTAAAATCAACCCCTCCATACACTTCAACTCGTACAAAATGTGACTGCCAGAATAATATCCAAAGCAAAACTTACAGACCACATCACCCCAATACTTTATAACCTCCATTGGCTGCCCATTGCATCTAGGGTGAAATACAAGATGATACCATAACATCTCACCCTCCTACCTTTCCACCCTTATCCATGCACAACCCGATAACAGAATCAGAAGAGAAAATACAAAAGACCTCCTATTCATACCCTCCTCCATACAAAAAACCAGACAAAACACCAGTAATAGGGCATTCAGGTATTCAGCTCCCACCCTCTGGAACTCCCTCCCTGACTCTATTAGATCAATAAAGGGCCTAAAGTCATTTTGCAAAGAACTAAAAACCCTCCTCTTTACAGAATACTACAACTCTTCCACTGCCATTACCTCCACAGCCATCACCTCCCACCATCGCCCTCTTCCTCCCGACAGAAACACTCCTCATGACCTGTTTCTGTCTATAGATATGTAAATAGTTCAAACTCAGCATTCAGAAAGCCTATGTTTAGGTACCCAGCTGATATGCCTCCGATCCTCAGTCCCACTCGAATAACGAGCACCTCAACAATAATAGTAGTCAACTAGGCAAGCCCTCGCAACAGGCGTCCCCTACAATGTAAACACCAAACATTATCCTTTCTCAGTACACCTCATATGTATATAGTGTACCCTTTTTCCAAGTTGCATTTCCTGTTTAATGTAATGACCAGACATATTTAAGTTATCGGATGTTTCTGTTCCATGTGAACCGCGCTGATTGCAAATAGTGCGGTATATAAGAAATATAAATAAAATAAATAAATAAATAAATAAATAAATATGTAAATAGTTTATTCTATCATTGTATTATAGTTTGACAAGTTCTCTGTAAATGAGTTTTGAGTTTTGAAATTTTGTTCAATGTAAACCGCCTCTGATCAATGGAAGGGGCGGTATATAAAAATGTTTAAATAAAATAAATATAGAAATAAAATTAGGGGTATCCCAAGAGTCTGTTCGGGGCCCTCTCCTTTTTTCTTTCTATACCCAGTCCCTTGGTACTCTCATCTCCTCCCATGGCTGATGACTCTCAAATCTATCTTGCTACATCTGATATTTCTCTGACACTCCAGGCCCGAATCTCTGCCTGCCTATCTGACATCACTGCCTGGACATCCCACCTCCATTTGAAATTGAACATGGCCAAAACCAACCTTTTTATATTTCCCTCTAAAACCTCATTCCTCCTTTCTCCTTTCTCTATCTCCTTAGAAAACAGTCTTGAAGGACTAGAAAGGGGGACTGTTACTTCTGGAGAGAAATCTGCAACTGTGAGTATATACTTCTGGTAATTTTCTAAAAATAATTCTTTGTATTAAAGCTACTTAATCTGTGAACCCACTGTTTTTTGTTGGATCAGTTAGGGCCTAGT
The DNA here is from genome assembly GCA_033557465.1 of Ichthyophis bannanicus. NCBI lineage: Eukaryota > Metazoa > Chordata > Amphibia > Gymnophiona > Ichthyophiidae > Ichthyophis > Ichthyophis bannanicus. Next base: position 958,121,111 of record CM066031.1, read on the forward strand.
AGCAGCAATTAAAGTTTGAATTTAAAACACAGAGGAGAGCTTTCTGGTTACATTTCATACCCAGCAGAGAGCTTGTAGTTTAAATTTAATAGTCACTCAGGGCCAAGTAACAGCAAAGTACTTTTAGTTTAAATTTAACACACAGAAGACAGCTTTCTGGTTAAATTTAGTACCCAGCAGAGAGCTTGTAGTTTAAATTTCATAAGAAGTTAGAGACTAGCAGCAGCTAAGAGCTATAATTTAAATCAAATCAGAATTTAGCTTACCTCAGCAGCACAAGACAGGGTACTACTAAATCCTACAATTTAACAGAAAAACCACTGAACTAAAAACGCTATGATTAAACCCTAAAGTACCACTACTTGTATCTGTATATAGTTTATCTGTATATAGTTTATTGTACATAGTTTAAAAGCAAGTTTCATGCTGTTATGTATTAGCCTATGCTGTTAACCAATTTATTGTTTATTGTTACATAATGTTCGATGTAAAACCAAGCTCTTGCTTTGTGGATTTTGTTTTATTGTAAACCGCAACTGAACTCTGGAAGATGCGGGATATAAATGATTGTTAAATAAATAAATAAAATAAATACTGTGTAGCAGCCCTCTTTTAATAAGTGTTATTTCCCTCCCTCCCTCCCCACACCCACCCTCCCTTGGGATAATCATAGCTTTATAGGTACTTACACATCTTAAAAGACAGGAGGTGCTTTCAGGTGAAGCTCATTACCCAAATCAGTCATACACTAAGGACCTGAGATTAATTAAGTTTCAGGTGAACAAGGTATATTAAATGTATTAGGTACAGTTTTATTGGTATAAATACCCATAGCAACCCCTAGTAAGTAAGAACTTAAAGATCTAGACACAAACTTAAAACTAAGATGTAGACAGCAGTCCAGCAGCGGGATGGGGGCTTTCCAGTCTTTTGCATTGAGTGTCACATGTATGATTTTCTCCCAGTTGGTGAGAGGTCTTACGTGTGCACTAGGTGCAAGGAGCTCTTTTCTCTCAGGGAACAAGTCTGCTAAAGTAGAAACTTGTTCTCTAGAGGCTAAAGTAGCAGACTTGGAAAACATAAGACAGACAGAGAGGTACATAGACGAGACCTACAGGGATATAGTCCTGAAGTCCCACCTCCAGTCTGGCAGCACCCCTGTTGCCATGGAGGAGAGAGGTCACGTGACAGGAGAGCATCACCCTGGTGTGGCAGGAAGTAACTAACTAACAGATGGAACACACACATCCAAAATACATCTAACCCACATCCAAAATACATCTAACCCAACTCTGAAACACACATCAAACCCACATAAGATCAACTCGGAACCCTGGTACACAGGAACTCTAATAAAATCAAAAAGGGAGCTCCGTAAAATAGAGAGAAAATGGAGACAAACCAAATCCTCCGATCTCAAAACTAAATACATGGCCCATCTCGCAAAATACAAAGACGACGTGAACAATGCAAAAAAAAATTACATCACACCAACATCCTAAACAATGCAATCAATCGCCCACGAGAGTTATTTGAACTAGTCAAATCACTAACCAAAACCGACCAAAATGCCAACCTCAACAAATCCATCAAGGTCCAAACACTGGCAAACCACTACGCGACCAAACTGACGGCCCCTGGTCCTCCACCCTCCCCACCAACACCACAAATCAGAAGTGAGAACAACACAACGCAAAACCAGTTATGGGAGCACTTCCACAAAATAGGAACCAAGCAAATCACAGCCATTGTCACAAGCCTGAAAAGCACCACCTCCCCACTAGATCCCTGTCCTGCATCCTGGATCAAGGCAGTGAAACAAGACATAGCACCTCACATAGCACACATAGTTAACCTATCCCTACAACAAGGAATCATGCCCTCAGAACTAAAGAAATCAGTCATTAGACCGATCCTAAAAAACACTACACTCAACGGAGAAGACCCAGCCTCCTACCGTCCCATATCAAGTATCTCATTCCTGGCAAAGATCATAGAAAAAACGGTCCTTCTACAACTCCAAGACCATCTGACTGACAGTGCTCCTCTTGATGACCAGCAATATGGCTTCAGGCAACATCATGGAGTTGAAACCCTGTTACTAGTTCTACTTAACAACCTCCTAAAGGGCCTTGAAAACAAAAAGAAAATGTACATTCTTGTATTCATTGACATCTCAGCTGCCTTTGATACAGTTAATCATGGGACCCTCATAAATAGGATAAAATCAATAGGAATAACAGGAACCCCACTAAAATGGTTCTCATCCTACATCTCAAATCAAACACAACAGGTTCAATTCAACGGAGAAAAAGCAGAATCTTTCTCACAAACACAGGGAATCCCCCAAGGCTCTGCTCTCTCAACACTTCTGTTTAACATATATATGCAGCCACTATGCAAAATTTTCTCACGGCACGAAATTAATTACCACATCTATGCCGATGATATCATGCTATACACACAACTAGACACTAAAAACCCAGACTACAACCCACTGGAGACATGTATCGGAGAGATGCAAGACTGGTTACAACAAAGTAGTATGTCAATTAATCACAAAAAAACCGAAGTAATGTATATCTCCAAAGAACCGAATTTTGACCCTCCCACATCAATAACACTATGTAACAACACTTACCAAACAAAAAAGAAATAAAGTATCTAGGAGTCACATTTGACTGTGACCTAAAGATGGAAAAACACCTCCGAAAGACCAACAGAGCAGTTTTCCACAAGCTTAGAGTGCTCCAACCCATTCGGAATATTATTGATCCCCAAGACTTCAGAACAGTGGCCCAAGCACTCATCATGCCACATTTTGACTACTGCAACGCCATCCTACAAGGTTTACCTAAAAAAACCCTAAACATATTACAAATGGCACAAAATGTAGCTGCCAGGGTCATAATGAAGAAAAATCTAAGTGACCACATCACACCAGTACTAATTCAATTACACTGGCTACCCATAACAGCTCGCACAAAATACAAAATACTAACAACCACCTTCAAACTCATCCACAACTTAGCACCTTCCTTCCTCAACAACCTAGTAAGATTGCAACCTCCTACCCGAAACAGAAGAACCCACAATTCCAACATCCTTCACACTCCAACAGATATAAGATCTGCCAAAGCTAACACCAGCCACAGGGCTTTCTCATATGCGGCGCCAACACTGTGGAACCAACTCCCACCAGAACTACGAGCTAGCAATGACCTTCTAGACTTCAGAAAGAAACTCAAAACGCACATTTTCCAATCACATTTCAACCTGAACTAAACCCACAGATGGAGCAGCCCCTGACCACTGTGTCCAAGAAGATTATCCTGTATATATGTATTTATGTATATATGTAAATGAACTCCCCCATAGCTAAGAAGTGTTAACTCTGTATGATGTGCTTTTCTGACAATCTGTATGTAAACAAAATTTGTACCTGCCTTGATTCGGCAGTTTCACAATAGTAATCCTACCCACTTCTGATCGCTGGAAGGAGCGGGCTACAAATGCTTGCTAAAAAAATAAATAAAATAAATAAGTGATCCTGTAACTAGGACCTGTCCTCCAGGTGATGTAAAACCCTCTCGCACCGAGGAGGTTTTTCCAGGGCCATGTGCCCATGAGGGAAGGGTTAGGACAGCTGTTATAGTTGGTGATTCGATCATTAGGCATGTAGATAGCTGGGTGGCTGGTGGACGTGAGGATCGCCTGGTAACATGCCTGCCTGGTGCGAAGGTAGCGGACCTCCCGCGCCACCTAGATAAGGTCTTAGATAGTGCTGGGGAGGAGTCTGCTGTCTTGGTACATGTCGGTACCAATGACATAGGAAAATGTGGTAGGGAGGTTCTGGAGGCTAAATTTAGGCTTTTAGGTAGGAAGTTGAAATCCAGAACTTCCAGAGTAGCATTCTCCGAAATGCTTCCTGTTCCACGCGCAGGACCCAAAAGGCAGGCAGAGCTCCAGAGTCTCAATGCGTGGATGAGACAATGGTGCAGAGATGAGGGTTTGGATTTGTTAGGAACTGGGGAACATTCTGGGGAAAGGAGGGGCTCTTCCGAAGGGATGGGCTTCACCTTAACCGGGATGGAACCAGGCTGCTGGCATTAACCTTTAAAAAGGAGATAGAGCAGCTTTTAAACTAGATATTAGGGGAAAGCTGACAGTCGCCCAAGAGCGGATGGTTCGGAAGAATGTATCCTTGAAGGATACTACCAAAAGCAGAGAGGTTCCACAAAAGAGTAAAGTAGCCCAAATGCCCTCAAGTAGGGAGCAGACAGAGCTTAAAGATCCCAATTTACCCATGTCTAACAATGGCCAAATTAACATGAATAAAATACATTCTCTAAAATGCTTGTATGCAAATGCTAGAAGTCTAAAGAATAAGATGGGAGAGTTAGAATATATAGCACTAAATGAAAGGTTAGATATGATTGGAATATCAGAGACATGGTGGAAGGAGGACAACCAGTGGGACACTGTGATACCTGGGTACAAACTATATCGTAATGATAGAGCTGATCAAATTGGTGGAGGGGTTGCGCTCTATGTTAGAGAGGGCATTGACTCAGAAAGGATTAAAGTTTTGCAGGAAACAAAATCTGCTGTAGAATCTATATGGATTGAAATTCCATATAAAAGGGGGAAGGCGATGGCAGTGGGGGTGTACTATCGAGCCCCTGGCCAGAATGACCAAATGGATGATGAAATGCTAAAAGAAATCAAGGAAGCTAACAAAAGTTACAGCGCAGTAATAACAATGGGTGATTTCAATTACCCTGGTATCGACTGGGTCAGTGTCACGTCAGGAAATGCTAGGGAGATAAAGTTCCTAAATGAAATAAATGACTGCTTCTTGGAGCAGCTGGTTCATGAACCGACCAGAGGGGGAGCCATATTGGACCTAGTCCTTAGTGGAACACCAGATCTAGTGCAAGAGATAAGGGTGTTGGGGCCACTTGGCAATAGTGATCATAGCATGATCGCCTTTGATTTAATTAGTGGAGGAGGGATAGTAAGGAAATCCACAGTACTACCTTTTAACTTTCGAAAGGGAGACTATGATAAAATGAGGAAAACAGTTAAGAAAAAACTAAAAGGAGCAGTTGCGAAGGTTAAAGACGTACATCAAGCTTGGGTGTTGTTGAAAAATACTATCTTGGAAGTCCAGACCAGCTGTATTCCACGCTTTAAGAAAAGTGGAAGGAAGTCCAAAAAACTGTCAGCATGGTTTAAAGGTGAGGTCAGAGAGGCTGTAGTTGCCAAAAAAGCATCTTTCAGGAAATGGAAAAAAGAGCCAAACGACGAAACCTGGAAACAGCACAAGCACTGGCAAGTCAAATGCAAGGCATTGATAAGGCAGGCAAAGAGAGAATTTGAGAAGAAGCTTGCTGCGGAAGCAAAAACGCGAAATAAAGACCTCTTCAAGTACATTCGTAGCAAAAAACCTTTGAGAGAGTCAGTTGGTCCATTAGATGATAAAGGGGTTAAAGGAGCACTAAGAGGCGACAAGGCGATAGCGGAGAGATTGAATGAATTCTTTGCTTCGGTCTTTACTGAGGAAGATGTAGGGATGTTACCCATGACTGAAGTGGTATTTAAAGGTGCGGAAGAATTGAAGGAAATATCGATACATCGGGAAGATGTCTTACAACTATTAGATAAACTGAAGAGTAGCAAATCACCTGGGCCGGATGGTATACATCCAAGGGTGTTGAAAGAACTGAAATATGAGATTGCAGAACTGCTATCAGTAATCTGTGAACTATCATTAAAATAATCTCTAATACCTGAAGATTGGGGGATCGCCAATGTAACACCAATTTTTAAAAAGGGTTCCAGGGGTGATCCGGGAAACTACAGACCGGTGAGCCTGATGTCAGTACCGGGGAAAATGGTAGAAACCATCATAAAGAATAAAATTACTCAGCATGTAGATAGTCACAACCTAATGGGAGACAGCCAACATGGCTTTAGACAAGGAAGATCTTGTCTTACTAATCTGTTATGTTTTTTTTTTTTGAAGGAGTGAATAAACAGGTGGACAAAGGTGAGTCGGTTGATATTGTGTATCTGGACTTTCAGAAAGCCTTTGACAAGGTCCCTCATCAGAGACTTTTGGCAAAACTAAAGAGTCATGGGATAGGAAGCAGTGTACTATTGTGGATCAGGAACTGGTTAAAAGATAGAAAGCAGAGGGTAGGACTAAATGGCCAATTTTCTCAATGGAGAAAGGTGAATAGTGGTGTACCCCAGGGATCTGTGCTGGGTCTGCTGCTTTTTGACATATTCATAAATGACCTGGAAAGTGGAATAACGAGTGAGGTTATCAAATTTGCAGATGACACAAAACTATTTAAAGTTGTTAAAACCCAAGAGGATTGTGAAAAATTGCAAGAGGATCTTGATAAATTGGAAGACTGGGCATCAAAATGGCAGATGAAATTTAATGTGGACAAGTGCAAGGTTATGCACCTAGGGAAGAACAACCCAAACTATGGTTACATGATGCAAGGTTCCACATTAGGAACCACCCACCAGGAAAAAGATTTAGGCGTCATTGTGGATACTATGTTAAAACCCTCGGCCCAGTGTGCATCGGAGGCCAAGAGAGCAAATAGAATGCTAGGTATGATAAGGAAAGGAATGGAAAATAAAACAAAAGATATTATAATGCCTCTATATCGTTCCATGGTGAGACTGCACCTTGAATATTGTGTGCAATTCTGGTCACCGTATCTTAAAAGGGATATAGCGATTTTAGAAAAGGTACAGAGAAGAGCCACCAAAATGGTAAAGGGGATGGAAGGATGCTCCTATGAAGAAAGGCTAAAAAGGTTAGGGCTCTTTAACCTGGAAAAGAGATGGCTGAGGGGAGATATGATAGAAGTCTATAAATTAATGAACGGAGTGGAACGGGTAAATGTGGATCGATTGTTTACCTTATCAGAATATAGAAAGACTAGGGGACATGCAATGAAGCTACATGGTAAACTCTTTAAGACTAATAAAAGAAAATATTTTTTCACTCAGCGTGTAATCAAACTCTGGAATTTGTTACCGGAGAATGTAGTAAAGGCTGTTAGTGTAGCTGGGTTTAAAAAAGGTTTGGACAAGTTCCTGGAGGAAAGGTCCATAAACCATTATTAAGAAGTGACCGAAGATATCAATGCTTGACCCAGTACAAGCATTGTGGAACTTGTGTCTCTTGGGGAAACTGCTAGGTACATATGACCTAGATTGGCCACTGTTGGAAACAGAATACTGGGCTTGATGGACCTTGGTCTGACCCAGTATGGCATATCTTATGTTCTTATGTTCCTGTTTCCTCAGTCCGCAATGTTGGGTTCATCTTTGACTCCTCCCTCTCCTTCTCCACACATATGCACCAGATAACTAAAACCTGTTGCTTCTCTCTCTTTATCATTAACAAAATTCTTCCCGTCCTCTCTGAAGACACTACTAAAACACGTATCCATTTTTTAGTCACCTCCCGTCTTGACTATTGCAACCTCCTCCTTGCAGGTCTCCCTCTGAATCATTTCTCTCCCCTTCAGTCTGTTCAGAACTCTGCTGCACGGCTAATCCTCCGCCAGCCCTGATATACTCATATAACCCCTCTTCTCAAGTCATTTCATTGGCTTCCCTTCTGTTTCCGTATCCAATTCAAACTCTTCCTTCTGACCTATAAATGCATTCATTCTACAGTACTTCTCCTCACTACCTTTCTTCTCTCCTCTCTCCCTACACCCCTCCTCGTGAACTCCGCTCTTCTACTGGCTTGCTTTTATCTGTGCCCTTTTCTTCCTCTGCCAACTCCAGACTTCGGTTATTTCACCTTGCTGCACCTTTTGCCTGGAACAAACTGAGTCTGTACTGTACATCAGACTTCATCTCTCTCCCTTTTCAAATCCACGCTAAAGGCTCACCTCTTTGAGGGTGCCTTTAGATCTGATTCCTTGTTGATTTTTCTTTATGTCTCCTTACCTTTCCCTATTTATACCTCTGTTCTTAGCTACTGTATTGTCTGTCTTGATTAGATTGTAAGCTCTGGCAAGCAGGGGCCGTCTTTTATATGTATCTGAACAGCACTGCGTTTGCCTTGTAGCACTATATAAATGATTAATAGTAGTAGTGGTAGGCACTTGCCCATCTCTGTTGGACAGTATTCTTGAGAAAAGCCATTACTTCCTACTCCAGCCTCATCTGTTCGCAAGCAGAACTCAGAAACCAGGAGAAAACAGGGTAAGCTTGGAGCAGATAGAGCATGGAGCTAGTCTGCCTTTTAACCCACCCCCACCCTTCCAAAGTAAAGCCTCTACTCTCCCTGTCCCAGTCCTTCTCTTCTGTCCTAGATGTAGGAAAATAAGTTTTATTTTCAGGTTAACGACTGTAAAGTGTGATCTAGTAGCTGTAAGCTACCTGAGTAAGCTGGATGCTCTGGAACCCATCGCAAAATCTGACTTGAACCTATCTCCTACACAGAATTTACATCTTGGAATTTACATCTTGGGGGTAATTTGATAGTGTTAGCTAATCAGATTTTTCTCTGGTGCATAATTGTCTTGTAGGCAAGATATACGTACCACCCCTGAGGCTTTTTTATTGAACCCAAAAATATTTTGTAGTAGCAAACCTCATAGAATGTGCTTTCAGGTTTAATTTTAGAATAGATTACTACAATGTTAGGATGCTTGGAGCCCTTGGTGGCATCATATGTTCAAATGTGAGAGAATGAATCCAGCAAAATGAGGCACCCACAGGTAAAAAATGCTGTTCTCCTTCTGCCGATGGGAGGGACTGAGCAGTGAAGATCATGCAAACAGGGCAAACCCAACTACTAGGCAAATCAGGTAACCTTTTAGGGCAGGAACGTCTGGTGGGGAGGGCAGGGGGCAGCAAAGAGCAGCTAAGCAATGGGTCCTGGCAGCCACACCAAACTCAAAGAGTCATCAGTGCGTGCTCTTACCTATAGGAAGATTTGGCAATATGGAAATAGTCTATTTACCCTTGTAAGTGGCTTTTCGAAATTTCCCTCATTATACATATATTTACAAATCAAAGTTTAATATTTAAAAATATAATGTCAAAATATGTGTTTTTATAGGATTGTTTTGGGAGATATGGTGTTGAGATGAGTTTGATAATCCGTATCTTGGAGGGGTGGGGTGCTAGGGGTCTAAAAGCTAATTGCAAGGAGGCACAAGACTGAAGTTTCTCTAGGGTGACTAATACCCTTGCACTGGCCCTGCATGCAAAATCTGGTTACTGTGCCCCGAGGACGAAACAAACTCAAAAGCGTGCAAGAAAATTCAAAAGGTCGAGAAGACTGCATTATAAGCGCCAACGTCCTAGGTATTTGAAAGATAACCTCCCACTGTCAAAGGTTTTGACATATAGGAGGAACGGCACTAAGAGATCTGATTTTAAAGAACAGAGTCGATTTTTTTCCAGAAGATTTTTGAATAGGGGCATCCTCGAGGAGCAACAACATAGGCATATAAAAGAGCACTTTATTGTGACCATGATTGGTATAGCAATCCGAGAGTAAAACTGAAGAGGCTAGATTTTTCACGCGTGTTTTACCAATATGATAAAGATTCTTTCAAGATCAAGTGACGTTTCAAGAAATATTGACATCTGCTTTCAGTACATTCTAATCTGGTTAATGAAAGATTGAGGATAGCCTTTTCCCGTGCAAAAAACGTAAAAGAAAAGTTGAGCATGAGACGGTAAACAGCATTGAAGAAATAGATCAGAAATGATGTATTTAAGAATCCTTTAAATGGCCACTAAGGGGGTTATTTTAGAAGCCTTATTATTTATTTATTTAATAGAGGTTTTTTTAATATCGCTTTATCATTTAGTCAAAGCACTTTAGATTGTTGCTTAAGCAGGCACATTGATAACTGGGATTTTTTTTTCTGAGGCAATGGAGGGTTAAGTGACTTGCCCAAGTCCACAAGGAGTGGTATTAGTGATTTACAAAGGTATAATCAGGTGTACACATATGTAGGTGGCTATTTTAGAAAGAGTCCAATTTACACTTGGATGTCTTTAATATGTGGAAGTTTTGGGGGGGCGTATTGGGAGTGTGGTCTGAGCTCAGCCTGAGAAGGACAAAAATCAACACTTGTATTCGCCATTTCATATAGGGAATGCACGTGTAAGCCCAAAATTCTCCACGTCAAGATTTATACCCACTCCCTGGCATGTGCAGATTTTTAAAAAGTATGCATTTTGTTTAGAGATCTGTGGTATATCAAATAAATTATAACCATAACCATAAACATAACCATTTACAGGAGGGATTAAGGGAGTTTTCCTCTTTATTCCCCCACCCCTAGTTTATTTCCCCCCTCCAAATTGAAATGAATTCAAGCAGGCCCGTACCTAGCCCTGCGTGAGCGGTGCAGCCGCACAGGGCGCAAAGGCTTAAGGGGCACATTTTAGCTTTCTTCCATTGTCTGCTGCCGCCACTTTTTCTTCTCTCAGCGGCGGCAGGCAGTGGAAGAAAGCTAAAATGCACCCCTTAAGCCTTCCGCCGGCCTGCGCGCTCCCCCCCTGCGGCGGGAGAGAAGAGGCGTTCCCGATGTGCAAATCGCCGGCATGCTAAGCAAGAGCAGGGAGGGAAAGATCTGCTTAGCATGCCGGCGATTTGCACATTGGGCGCGCCTCTTCTCTCCCGTCGAAGCGGGGGAGGACGCGCGCCCATATGCAAGTCGCACTGGGCACGATCTTCCCTCAGTACGGCCCTGAATTCAAGATAGTGTCCTCTGTAGGTAACTAACAACATCTGTATTTCGAAGTTTGCAAAATCGCTCATATGCATGGGTAAGTGCCGACATTTCCACATGCTAGATGTTAAACAGCATAGGTTGTTGTCACTTTTCGGAGCTTATTGCTGTCAAGCTATCTAATGTGGATAAAGCTCCACTCTTTTAACCTTTAATTATATGGACTAACTTACTATAGATATTTTATATTCGCGACTGGGTCTCAGAATATAGACTATTCACTGTGCCTGCTCAATGGGCGTGGTGAAAACGTCTTTCATACATCAATGACCCATTTTATGTCGCTGGTGTTACTCTCATTCCTTGTTTCATATTTCTCATTTTTTAAATGTTTTTTTCTTTATTTTTTCATCTTTGATTATGTTGTACTTAAGCTGTCTACAGCCATTCTGCTGCGATATATGGGTACTAGATACTTTAAAATTAGCAACAGATGAAAGTAGATAATAACAATAGAGCTACTCAGCTACTTAACTTAGAGTTGACCTGCTGTTCAAACATCTCAGAAACTTGTTTTCTTGAACATAGAAGCTGTAGTTCTCAGTTATTTAGAAAGATTCCAATCTTGCCATCTGTGCTATTTAGAACCGTACTCCATGCTGCTTTTGTGGCAGTTTATCACTTTCACATTCCCAACGCATTCACTGGGTGCCGTAGCGTTTCACCTAAGGCGTTTCTTCAGGGGATTGCAACTTTCTGTGATGTACATCCACCTCTCACAAAAACGACCTTTCCTCCAGGAACTTGTCCAGACCTTTTTTAAACCCAGCTACACTAACAGCCTTTACTACATCCTCCGGTAACAAATTCCAGAGTTTGATTACACGTTGAGTGAAAAAATATTTTCTTTTATTAGTCTTAAATAGTTTACCCTGTAGCTTCATTGCATGTCCCCTAGTCTTTCTATATTCTGATAAGGTAAACAATCGATCTACGTTTACCCATTCCACTCCGTTCATTAATTTATAGACTTCTATCATATCTCCCCTCAGCCGTCTCTTTTCCAGGTTAAAGAGCCCTAACTTTTTTAGCCTTTCTTCACAGGAGTATCCTTCCATCCCCTATACCATTTTGGTGGCTCTTCTCTGAACCTTTTCTAAAATCGCTATATCCTTTTTAAGATATGGCGACCAGAATTGCACACAATATTCAAGGTGCGGTCTCACCATGGAACGATATAGAGGCATTATAATATCTGTTGTTTTATTTTCCATTCCTTTCCATATCATACCTAGCATTCTATTTGCTCTCTTGGCCGCTGCTGCACACTAGGCCGAGGGTTTTAACATGGTATGCACAATGACGCCTAAATCTTTTTCCTGGGTGGTAGTTCCTAATGTGGAACCTTGCATCGTGTAACCATAGTTTGGGTTGTTCTTCCTTAGGTGCATAACCTTGCACTTGTCCACATTAAATTTCATCTGCCATTTTGATGCCCAGTCTTCCAATTTATAAAGATCCTCTTGCAATTTTCCACAATCCTCTTGGGTTTTAACTACTTTAAATAGTTTTGTGTCATCTGCAAATTTGATAACCTCACTCGTTATTCCACTTTCCAGGTCATTTATGAAGATGTCAAAAAGCAGCGGACCCAGCACAGATCCCTGGGGTACACCACTATTCACCTTTCTCCATTGGGAAAATTGGCCATTTAGCCCTACCCTCTGCCTTCTATCTTTTAACCAGTTCCTGATCCACAATAGTACACTGCCTCCTATCCCATGACTCTTTAGTTTTGCCAAAAGTCTCTGATGAGGGACCTTGTCAAAGGCTTTCTGAAAGTCCAGATACACAATATCAACCGACTCACCTTTGTCCACCTGATTATTCACTCCTTCAAAAAAACATAACAGATTAGTAAGACAAGATCTTCCTTGTCTAAAGCCATGTTGGCTGTCTCCCATTAGGTCATGACTATCTACATGCTGAGTAATTTTATTCTTTATGATGGTTTCTACCATTATTCCCGGTATTGACGTCAGGCTCACCGGTCTGTAGTTTCCCGGATCACCCCTGGAACCCTTTTTAAAAATTGGTGTTACATTGGCGATCCTCCATTCTTCAGGTATTAGAGATGATTTTAATGATAGTTCACAGATTACTAATAGCAGGTCTGCAATCTCATATTTCAGTTCTTTCAACACCCTTGGATGTATACCATCTGGCCCAGGTGATTTGCTACTCTTCAGTTTATCTAATAGTTGTAATACATCTTCCCGATGTATCGATATTTCCTTCAATTCTTCCGCACCTTTAAATACCACTTCAGTCATGGGTAACATCCCTACATCTTCCTCAGTAAAGACCGAAGCAAAGAATTCATTCATTCTCTCCGCTATCGCCTTGTCGCCTCTTAGTGCTCCTTTAACCCCTTTATCATCTAATGGACCAACTGACTCTCTCACAGGTTTTTTGCTACGAATGTACTTGAAAAGGTCTTTACTTCGCGTTTTTGCTTCCGCAGCAAACTTCTTCTCAAATTCTTCCTTTGCCTGCCTTATCAATGCCTTGCATTTGACTTGCCAGTGCTTGTGCTGTTTCCAGGTTTTGTCGTTTGGCTCTTTTTTCCATTTCCTGAAAGATGCTTTTTTAGCAACAACAGCCTCTCTGACCTCACCTTTAAACCATGCTGGCAGTTTTTTGGACTTCCTTCCACTTTTCTTAAAGCATGGAATACAGCTGGTCTGGGCATCCAAGATAGTATTTTTCAACAACAGCCAAGCCTGATGTACGTCTTTAACCTTTGCAACTGCTCCTTTTAGTTTTTTCTTAACTGTTTTCCTCATTTTATCATAGTCTCCCTTTCGAAAGTTAAAAGGTAGTACTGTGGATTTCCTTACTATCCCTCCTCCACTAATTAAATCAAAGGCAATCATGCTATGATCACTATTGCCAAGTGCCCCAACAACCTTATCTCTTGCACTAGATCTGGTGTTCCACTAAGGACTAGGTCTAATATGGCTTCCCCTCTGGTCGGTTCATGAACCAGCTGCTCCAAGAAGCAGTCATTTATTTCATCTAGGAACTTTATCTCCCTAGCATGTCCTGACGTGACACTGACCCAGTCGATACCGGGGTAGTTGAAATCACCCATTATTATTACTGCGCTGTAACGTTTGTTAGCTTCCTTGATTTCTTTGAACATTTCATCATCCATTTGGTCATTCTGGCCAGGCGGTCGATAGTACACCCCCACTGCCATCGCCTTCCCCCTTTTACATGGAATTTCAATCCATATAGATTCTACAGCAGATTTTGTTTCCTTCAAAACTTTAATCCTTTCTGACTCAATGCCCTCTCTAACATAGAGAGAAACCCCTCCACCAATTTGATCAGCTCTATCATTACGATATAGTTTGTACGCAGGTATCACAGTGTCCCACTGGTTGTCCTCCTTCCACCATGTCTCTGATATTCCAATCATATGTAACCTTTCATTTAGTGCTATATATTCTAACTCTCCCATCTTATTTTTTAGACTTCTAGCATTTGCATACAAGCATTTTAGAGAATGTATTTTATTCATATTAATTTGGCTATTGTTAGACATGGGTAATTTGGGATCTTTAAGCTCTGTCTGCTCCATACTTGAGGGCATTTGGGCTAGTTTACTCTTTTGTGGAACCTCTCTGCTTTTGGTAGTATCCTTTAAAGATACATTCTTCCGAACCATCTGCTCTTGGGCGACTGTTGGCTTTCCCCTAATATCTAGTTTAAAAGCTGCTCTATCTCCTTTTTAAAGGTTAATGCCAGCAGCCTGGTTCCATCCCGGTTAAGGTGAAGCCCATCCCTTCGGAAGAGCCCCTCCTTTCCCCAGAATGTTCCCCAGTTCCTAACAAATCCAAAACCCTCATCTCTGCACCATTGTCTCATCCACGCATTGAGACTCCGGAGCTCTGCCTGCCTTTTGGGTCTTGCGTGTGGAACAGGAAGCATTTCGGGCAACGCTACCCTGGAAGTTCTGGATTTCAACTTCCTATCAAAAAGCCTAAATTTAGCCTCCAGAACCTCCCTACCACATTTTCCTATGTCATTGGTACCGACATGTACCAAGACAGCAGACTCCTCCCCAGCACTATCTAAGACCTTATCTAGGTCTAATAATTTATTCTTCACATTCACAAACTGAAATTGAAAATCTTCAACAGTTAATATACTACTTAATAATTCATTCTTTACATTCACAAACTAATATATTTTATATTTATACCCTAATATATTTGTTATATTTATATCCTAATATAATTTGAATAATTTTTGAAGTTAGGTTTGTAATTGTTTTAGTATTTGTATTTTTGGTGGTATAAAGGGTATTTGTTTTGTGTAGATATTTTTAGTTTTGCACATACCATGACAGTCATGAACCTCACTTCTAAGTTACGTTATGTGGAGTATGATCTCAGTCTTTCAAAGTTACTGCTAATGCTTGGCGTATTACTTGCATCATGTCAAAGAAAGCATCCTTCTGGAGTTCATAAGATATAAAATATATGGCTAATTTATTAAGGTGTGCTTGGAAATTCATCTTAATTAAGGCTGTGGCACCCAACACGATGGGAAATATTTCTGTATCTTACTGTCACATTTTCTTGGTTTCTGACTGCAATTCTTGGTACTTCAGTATCTTCTGCCTCTCCAGGCGATTCACAGAATAATCACTTGGAACCAACATCTCTGTTATCAATGCTGTTCTGGTGTTTTCTCCTTTACCACTATTTCAGGCTTCTTGGCAAAAAGCTGGGTGCCAAGTCCTAGCCCCTCCGCCCATCAGCCCATTTTCAGTCCTAGCCCCTCAGCCCATTTCCAGTCCTAGCATCCCGCGGGCCTCCCCCTGCCCGACAGAGTCCTCCATGTGGCCTCAGTTCCCTCAGCGCAGGCTTTTCAGAGCCGCAAAGGGAGAGTTTCCCTTTCTCGCGGCTCTGTTTAAGCCCGCGGGGCTGATGAGAAGCTCTCCCTTCGCGGCTCTGAAAGCTGGCATTTAGGAAGCTGAGGCCGCATGGAGGACTCTGCCGGACAGGGAGGGCCCCGCGGGACACTTAATTCTGCCGCTGCCACGGCGGCAGCGGAAGCAGCAGCAAGTTAGGTTTTTTTAAATTTACCGGCAGATGCAGAATGTTGTTTGCGCGGGGCCACTTGCAACATTTTTGCACAATGGATGGGCCGGCCCTGGCTAGAGATAACACTGTATTAGAAATGTGACCAATCATGAAGAAAATGCTGTGATAAACTGATAAGAATGTATATATAGTTGGAATGAGCCCTCTGGGTAGGGCTCAGACTTTGGAAAAATTATTTTCTCTGAGCCTGTGTGCACATTAAAGGCTTGTTTCCTAAGTGACTCCTGGGTATTTCTTTCTTCACTCATTTATCTGCTACATTTTTGGTTCCCTGACCGGCTGAGAGAGCGAGATAAGAAAGAAACGGTTTGTCTTGCTGCCTCTAGGTTTGATCGTTTTGAGCCCGTGGAGTGGCGAATGCGGGAGGAAATACCAGGCTCCCCCCAGACCAATTGTTCTGGAGAGTATTGCTTCCTGATTCGCCACGGCTGCTGGCTCTGTCCAAAAGAACCTATGAACCCCTTGTGGAGTTCAGGAAACAACCCGTTTTCTGGAAGACATCTGAGTGGGGTATGTGATAAAGGGGATCTGTTTCTGTATCTGCAGGAAAAATCTGTCCTTCCTGCGGGGAGAAGTGGAGTCTGATCAACTCTCGAGGAAAATGCCTTGGTAGCCCAAGGGTTGGGTGAAACCGCGTTCCTCATAGACTGTTTTCTGGGGACTCCGGGGGTGTCTTTGTGTTTGTGTGTGGTTGATTTATGTGTTTGAAACAAGCAGAGGCTTGTGGAGGGAGAGTGAACTTCTGAGTAGCGCAGTTCCTGGCCGGGTGACCATGCCCAGGTCGCAAAAAGGAGGAAGCACCATTTTGTAAGTCACCCTTCTTGTGTCTAGGGCAGCAGGATCCCTTACCGGCTGTCTGCATTCCTCTCCCTTGCTATTTCTGTTTTCTGTGTTTTCAGAGACTGGGAGATATGGGTGGATCAGAGTTAAAAACAAAACAAAACTGGAAAAAAGCCCCTTAGAGTGTATGATAAAGCATTTTCGGACAGGATTCTCTGCAGACTATGGGATTCGTATGACCCCCATCCCTGTTAAAGAAGTATTGTCAGAATGAGTGGCCGAGTTTTAATACTGATTGGCCCAGGGAAGGAACCTTTATGACCTAGTTAGCAGAGTGCACCATGTTGTGGTAGCTAATTATCCTGAGCAATTCCCTTATATTGATTCCTGGCTGGATGTCTGTTGGCAGAAACCTCAATAGATTAGGAGAGGCCATGAGGAACACTGTCACATACTTCTGTCCCGTAGTCCACAGGAAATGCAGCTTAAAGTAAAAACCAAAAACTGCCAGTTTTAGTACAGGAGCCAGAGACAGAAGAATTACCTCCCCTGTATGTTCTCAGGCAGATTCCTATGACTCCAGCTCAATTAGCAGGCTCAGCAGGGACTCCGGCTAGAATGCATACAACTTCTCCCCCACCCCTCTCGACATATACTACTTTCTCTGATAGTCAAAAAAGCAGTGAGGCAAGAACGCCATTTTCAGATACAGACCTGCCCAGCACTTCAGAAAGTTCCCTGAGTCCCAGATCTGAAGGAGGTCAGTCTCAGTTTAGTACCCCTCCTCCCCCAGTACTGGAGCATTACGACCTCAGGAGAGACCACCACACAATACGTGCTAGCAAACAGACTCCAGAAGTTAGTCTCCACCTACCCCACCGAGAGGCTTGAGGACCAGCTGCCCCATTATCCCTCATATACTGATAAACCTCAAGCTATGATACATTTGTTTTTGTCTATTATTCAAACCCATTGTCCAACTTGGGCAGACTGCCGTCAGCTCCTTTTAACTTACTCAGTACCAAAGAGAGATATCGGGTGACTAGGTCAGCCATGAAATGGTTGGAAGAGAACCCTCCAGGTGAACAGGATCCCCAGCAATCAGCTCTGAGAGACTTTCCTGACCTAGAACCTAACTGGGATACAAACAGTGCGGCAGGCCGCCTTGCCCTGAATCGCTATCATTGGGATCTCCTTGAAGGCCTTAAAAAGGGGGGCCAGAAAGTGATGAATGTGGGAAAAATATCTGAGGTCCTGCAACCCCCCGATGAGAGCCCTGGCCAGTTTTATGAAAGACTGTGAATCTTTCCATGTCTATACTCCATTTGACCCGGAAGCACCTGAAAATCAGCGGATGGTGAATACAGCATTCGTAGGGCAGTTACAGGGGGACATTCGAAGAAAAAACATCAGAATCTTGAGGGTTTTACTGGAATGAATATAACCCAGCTGATGGAAGTTGCTATGAAAGTATTTGTGAACAGAGATCAGGAGATGAAGCGTGAGTGTGAACGAAAGATGAAAAAGAAAGCTGATATGTTAGCAGCGGCACTAGTTGAGAAAGGACAAGGAAAGTCAATGTGGGAACCGAGGGGCCGAGGCCAGGGTAGAGGAACCTGGCGAGGATCATTGGAGTGAGGACCATTGGAACGAGATCAATGTGCCTATTGCAGAGAAATGGGCCAGGGGAAAAAAAACCAAAAACGAATGTCCCATTTATGTCAGGCAATATTCCCTGCCCCAAAGAGCTGTTGAGGGCATTCATAAACATCTTCAGCGACTATTCAAGTTTGGACTCCTGAAACCATGCCAATCATCCTGGAATACCCCTTTGCTGCCAGTTCAAAAACCAGGTACTACTGATTACCGACCTGTACAGGACCTGTGGAAGGTCAATGAAGCTGTTGTTACCATTCACCCTGTTGTGCCGAACCCCTACAATTTACCGAGTTTGATTCCTGCACGAGCAACCTGCTTTACTGTTTTGGAATTAAAGGATGCCTTTTTCTGCTTGAGATTGGACACTCCTAGTCAGCCACTGTTTGCATTTGAATAGGAAGAACCTATTACTGGCAGTAAGGGACAATTGACATTGACACGCTTACCCCAAGGATTCAAGAACTCTCCCATGCTGTTTGGGGATACAATTAGTCAAGATCTGCATCAGTTCCAGTCATGCCCGACTCAACATGTATTGCTACAATACGTGGACGATCTAGTCATCGCCGCTGTTTCCCCAGAAGAATGTCTTGCTGCCACTTCAGAACTTCTGCCCTTACTTTGGATGTCTGGCTATCGGTGTCTCGAAGCAAAGCCCAGTTGTGCCAGACTGAAGTCAAGTACTTGGGATTCCATGTTGCCCAAAGCCTCCGAAGACTGGGCTCTGAGTGGAGGGAGGCTGTTTGTTCTATTCCTGAGCCACAAAATCATAGGCAGTTGAGGGGCTTCTTAGGTGCTGCTGGTTTTTGTCAAATCTGGATACCCAACTATGCAGTGTTAGCAAAGCCCTTGTATGCAGCTACAACAGGGGGAGAATAAGATCCTTTCGACTGCGGCCCGGACCAAAAGGAGGCCTTTCAGAATATGAAGACGGCTTTGCTATCAGCCCCCAGTGTAGGACTGCCCGACGTGGAAAAAACATTACATCTGTACGTCCATGAAGAAAGGGGGATGGCAGTCGGTGTCCTCACTCAGAGCCTAGGTTCGTGGCAACGACCGGTGGCTTATCTGTCCAAACAGCTGGATCCAGTAGCGAGGGGGTGGCCTTCTTGTCTCGGCGCAGTAGCAGCGACAGCTCTTCTGGCAACAGAGGCTGATAAATTGTCCCTTGGGCAAGAACTGTATGTTAAAGTGCTACATGCAGTACTGACACTGATGGAGTACAAAGGCAATTATTGGTTTACCAATGAGCGGATGACAAAGTACCAAAGCATGTTATGTGCAAATCCTCGGGTTCACTTGGAGATAGTGAAAACACTCAATCCTGCTACTCTACTCCTTGTAGGACCTGGGCTACCCGAACATGATTGTATCCAGGTTATGGATGAAGTGTATTCCAGCCGCCCAGATTTGAAGGATGTACTGTTGACCTCTCCCGATGTTCAGTACTTTACTGATGGCAGCAGTTTCGTGGAAGATGGACAATGGAAGGCCGGATGTGCTGTGATCACTCCTGAGGCTGTTGTGGAATCTGAGCCCTTACCCCTGGGGACTTCTGCCCAGGAAGCTGAACTCATTGCTCTTACTCGAGCCCTCCAGTTAGCTGCAGGTCTGAAGGCAAACATTTTCAGTGATTCTAAGTATGCATTCACTACACTCCATGCCCATGGGGCCCTCTATAGAGAAAATGGGCTTATAAATTCAAGCGGGAAACCTATAAAGTATGGAAAGGAGATTTTGGAGTTACTAGAGTCTGTGTGGGCACCAGATGTGCTGGCTGTTGTTCACTGCAAGGCACACCAGCGAGGGGACACTCTGGTCATCCAGGGTAACCGCAGGGCAGATAGGGAGGCCAAGCTAGCAGCCCAGCAAGGAACAGTCCCAGTGAGTGTTCAAACTCCCCTGTTTCCAATTTCTATGTCAGAGTGGGACCCTTGTTATGCCAAGAAAGAGATGGATTTCTTCACTCAGGAAGAGGCTACTCTTACCACTGCTGGGTGGTTGCGGTTACTGGGAGATCCACCCCGATGTGTTATCCCCGAGAGTCTAGCACCTGCTTTTGTCTGGCGATTTCATGAGACTACCAACTTAGGCAAGACCTCCATGCAAACCATTCTACAGACTTACTTCTATGTCCCACATCTGTCTGCCTTGACGGCAGCTGCAGCACGCCACTGTCTCCAATGTGCCAGGAATAACCCCCGCCAAGGGCCTCTACCCCCAGTTTCCATACAGGCGGTTGGTGCTACCCCTATGGAGAATATTGTAGTTGATTTCACTGAACTACCCCGAGTAAGGGGTTATCGATATCTACTGGTGATAGTGTGTACATTTTCAGGATGGGTTGAGGCCTACCCCTGTAGAACAGAGACAGTCCGAGAGGTTACCAGGGCCCTACTGAAAGATTATTCCCAGATTTGGCCTACCTCTTGCTATAGGGTCAGATAATGGCCCTGCATTTGTTGCTAATTGCCTCCAGGACCTTTCTAAGGCCCTCCAGATCACCTGGAAACGTCATACTGCTTACTGCCCACAGAGTTCAGGAAAAGTGGAAAGGATGAACCGAACCCTGAAGCTGCAGTTGTCTAAACTCTGTCAGGAAGCTCATCTTAAGTGGGATCAGGCCTTGCCAATAGCCCTTCTCCGTGTCTGGTCCTCTCTGACTCGGACCCTGGGAATATCCCCTTATGAAGTACTGTATGGTTGACCACCACCCATTGTTCAGGGCCTTAAGGGAGACCTAGAGCAGATAGGTAATGAACTTACGAGACAACACCTACTGGCATTGGGATCTGTTTTTCAGTCTTTGAACAGGTGGATACAAGAGCAACTGCCTATCTCTTTGTCAGAGCCGCTCCACCCCCACCAGCCAGGAGATCGTGTGTGGATTAAGAAATGGAAACGTGAACCACTGTGCCCTACCTGGAGAGGTCCTTACACAGTTCTCCTGGCCACACCAACCGCAGTCGGGGTCACAGAGGTTACCCCATGGATTCATCATACTTGTCTCAAGAAAGCTGCTCCTGACCTGGATGATAAGTGGACGGTGCATGAACATTCTCAGGATCCCTTACGCCTCACACTGCGGAGAACTAGGGAATCGGCAGAAAACGGAGTCCTGCGCTAGCCGCACACCGGAAGCCGGCTAGTCTACGCATGGTGGAAGCTTGAGGAGGCATCTTCAGATACTGTTATGGAACAGAAGTGTAGTGGAACACCAGCTCCATGGTCAATATGCACCTGCCTATGCTGACTTTTGTTCTGGCATTCATGTGGAGCCTTCCCTTGTTGTCCTCAGGAACTATAAATGTAGTAACACTACTTGCCGGGACTGCTTTGAATACTTTGGACTTTTGTGTACGCAGCTCATCGCAGCCTGGAGTTTTTTTTATCAACATGCCTTATTGCTGTACCTACTACTTGGTGTGAAATGCAGAAGTTTACTGTAATGCATAATCTGAACTGCAAATAGCCAAAGCTAACATTTTCTACATTTTTCTACTTCGTTGGTGTTACTCGTCCTTCTTCAGTCTCCAAGCTCAAAGCCACAGATTGCTTTATTCTTGTAAATGCAACTAAATGGGTTTTTAATTGGTCTAACACTGTATTATCGTGCAAGTCTATTATGAAGGTATCTTATGCTTACTCAGAAATGTATCTTCCCTTAGGATGTTTTTGTTATGTGGTAAAACTGCTTATACTTATGTTCCCATAAATGCTATTGGAGGTCCTTGCACTTTTGGCAGACTTACTACTGCTGCGTTCTCTCATATTCCCAATAGTGTTAGTTCTCGCACACGCTATCCCAGATCAAAGCCCATGCTTCCTAACTGTAACTCCAATGTAGAACCGTATAGTGATGAGACAGCTCTGGGACTGTCAATATCCATTGCAGGAGCACCTGCATTAGCCTTACATAATGCTTTGGAAGTAAGCTGTATTGCTTGTTCATTGGCTAAATCCATTAATCTTACCTCCACCGTTGAGACCATGGTGGAGAGGAAAACTGCTGCTCATATGATGGCAGTATCCCTTCCACAGTCAGATCAAGTCATATGAGAAAATTGGCTTCCTTCATTTTGAAGACTAATTTTTCCTTTAAAAAGGGGGGAATGAGGTAGAATCCAGACAGGACTGAGGGCTGTAAGAGTTAACTTGGTTACTGTGTGAAAAAGAATACACCCCCTTGGTGACGACACAAGCATGCTCTTTCAGCTTTTCTTTGTTACTCGGTGCTCTCACTCTGTTCGCTAGAGATAACACTGTATTAGAAATGTGACCAATCATGAAGAAAATGCTGTGATAAACTGATAAGAATGTATATATAGTTGGAATGAGCCCTTTGGGCAGGGCTCAGACTTTGGAAAAATTATTTTCTCTGAGCCTGTGTGCACATTAAAGGCTTGCTTCCTAAGTGACTCCTGGGTATTTCTTTCTTCACTCGTTTTCCTGCTACAATAGTAGCTCTGTATGTATAATCAATCTCTATGAGTCTTAGCTGTCCTTCAGCTCTATGGATGTACAGTCTTGGCATGCACTGATTCTTATAAATTGCTTTATGGGCATGAAGGAGTTTTCTTGTTCGCACATCCAGTTTTTTGAGATCTTTAAGAGGTCAGTCTACAATACCAAAACCATATGAGAGTAGCCTAGTTGCTAGAGCAACTGCCTAGTACACAAAAGATTAAGGGTTCAATTCCCCCTTTTGACTTTGGGCAAGTCACTTAACCCTCCATTTCCTTGGAAGAAAAGGCCTGGCAATCTACTTCTGCCAAGAAAATTCAGAGACTACTGGGTTGCCAGGAGTCAGCACTGACTTGATGGTGCTTAAAAAAAGATAAGAGTACAGGCCTCTACTTCAAGATATTTATGTACATCTTCCTGTTTAAGTTCCTTGATGTCACAGCCCTCAAGCCAGGGAGATGCTTTCCATTTTGCTCAATTTTTCGTTTAAAAAAAGTTGCCTCGTGAAGGCCGAAAGTCATCTGGATGTCATCAGAAAATCTTTTCACTACACAGAGTAGCTCTGCTAATAGTTGGTCACTGGAACGTTAGTACTTCAATTCGTCTACAAACAGTAAATGGGATGTTACCTCTGGGTTGTTGCCTTCTTTAGTATTCAGGTTAAATCAATATCCAAAAATGTTGATGAGAGTATTCATTGGATTAAGTGCCATACAAAACAGAAGTGGTGATAGGGAATCTCCCTGAAATATTCCTTGCTGGATCTTGATGTTAGGAATGATGTACTGACCATTTTCATACTTCAAAAAGAGTGTGGTTTGTCATATTGTCATGGTGAACTTATTGTCATGGTGAACTCAGGGCTGGCCCTAGGCATGTGCGGGCATGTTGCCTGCTCATGGCCCCGCACTGCCACAAGCCCCATGCCACCTGCAAGCCCTGGCAGTGGCAGCAACAAGAACTGCATAGTTCTGTCTACTGTGACAGAAATATTGTGTGGCATGGCCCCAGGTTAAGCATACCTTCTCAGGGCATGCCCTGCTGTGCCAATTGGATGAATGCTGGATGCTGGGAGTAGGGGCGGCGCAAACTAAGATGGTAACCTCATTTCAAGTCCAGTCTTCCTCCCCTTTCTTGTGGTAATCAAAGCTAGCACAGGTGCAAGGCCTTTCTGACCTAGGCATGCCTTGAAGTACTTCCAAGTCCTGCCCTCCCTCTGATGCATAATTGTGACATCAGAGGGGGCAGGACCAGCAGGGACTTAGAGGCATGTGCATGCCTGTAGCGGAAAAGTTCCACACCTGTGCTTTTTTTGATTGCTGGCAGCAGGGAGGGGGAGGAGGGCTGGATTTGAAAAGAAAATACAAGTACATGGATGGGGGGGGGGGGGTAGAGGATCAGTGCTGGGGAAAAAGAGAAACAGGATATCTAAGACACAGGAGTAGAGGGCGACTCGGGAGATTTTTATGTTTATGTTTAGTAAAACTTTCTTAACTGCCCTTTACATAAGCAGCAGGGTGGTGTACCATAAAAGCAATATCAAGGAAAATAGAAAAGAACGTCATAGGACAGAAACAAGTACAATCACAAAGAGAAGGATTAAATGCAATTATAGAGAGGAAAGGAGTTTCAGGAGAGCGAGAGGTTAAAGGCCAGGTTGAAGAAGTGAGTCTTGAGATGGGACTTAAAGTTAGGGTAAGATAATTCCAACCGAAGGAGAGAGGGTAGAGAATTCCACAAAGCAGCGGCAAGTACATAAAAGGCAGAGAAACAAGTGGATGATAAATGGGCCTGAGAAACGGAAGGGAGGTGCAAACGGTTTGCATGTATCTCTCTGAGGGCATAATGTGGGGTATGAGGAATAAGGAGGTCTGAAAGGTAGCGGGGAAGGCCAGAATGAAAAGCGCAGTGAACCAAAATGAGTGACTTAAATTGAAGTCTGTACTGTACTGGAAGCCAATGGTGGTGAATGAGGATTGTTGTGACATGATCAAATCTAGTGAATCTAGAGGCATGGGACAGGATACAGATGACAGTATTTTGAATTAACTGAATACAATGAAGATGATACTGGGGGAAATCTAAGTAGATGACATTACAATAATCTATTTTGAATATGACTAAGGAAAGAAGCAGAGTAGCAATAAAATGAGGTGAGAGAAATGGGCATACAGCACGCATTTGATGAAGGGATCGAAAACAGCAATGAGATAAAAAAAGAAAGATGAGCCTCAAAGGACAGTGCTGAATCCAAGATGACACTAAGATTCTGGAGGGAATCAACCAAAGGAAGGGAAGAGCCCGGGAGGGAAGGGATCAGGGAAGGAGTAGGACTACCAAAGGTGAACCAAATAGCTGCAGACTTAGTGGAGTTTAGATGAAGGAAATTATCAGACAATCAGTTAGCAACAACGAAGAGACAGATATTAAGTGGGGAGATGTCAGGGGCAGCTGGACTAATGTGGGGAACCAGAATGACATCATCCGCATAGAAATGTGCAGAGATGCCATATTGCTGAACAAGAAGAGCTAAGGGGGACATGAAAACATTGAATAGAAGAGGTGCAAATTCAGATCCTTATGGCACACCACAGGGCAAAGGAGATGACGAGGAAGAAGTGCTCCTGCAAGAAACAGAAAAGGAATGGTGCATGAGAAAGGAGTGAAACCAGCTAAAGACAGTCCCTCTAATCCCAAGATCATGTAGACAAGAAAGCAAAGTAGATTGATCGATAAGATCAAAGGTTGCTGAGAGGTCGAACAGCCACCGTGGCATCACCATGATCGTGAGTTTGGTGCAGTTCACTGAGAAAAGAGAAAAGAACAGTTTCGGTACTGTGACCCAAGTGGAAACCAGATTGATGAGGGTGCAGAGCTAGAGTAGAATCCAGGTGAGAAGAGAGCTGTGCAAAAAACAGTTTCTCAAGCAGTTTTGAGAGAAAGGAAGCACAGAGACAGGCTGATAGTTGGACGGAGACAAAGGTTCAAGTGAGGACTTCTTTAACAGCGGACAATCAATGGTATGTTTCCAAAAAGATGGAAAGACAGCAGAGGTAAGACTATTGTTAATTATGGTTAAGGCAAATGGAATCAAAGCAAGAGAGAGTGTGGAAATCCAAGAGGAGGGAATAGGGTCAGAAGAGGAAGTGGTCTTTAGTGAGGAGGAAAGAACTTTAAGGAGTTCAGCAAAAGAAATTGAAGTGAAGAATGACCAGATGTGAGATAATGCAGAACCAGAAGGGGTGGGGAAAGACACTGTGTCAGCAGATTCAGGAGAGGTGAGGGTAGTAGGGAAGAAAGGGGCAAGGGGCATTCGTCAAAGGAAGCACATAGGGTAGTAACCTTGGAACTGAAACAGTCGGCAATAAGCTGCGGCAAGGGTGGCAAAGAATCGATAGGAGAAGGTAGACTGGTGGAAGGCTTGGATAGAAATGAGAGAACCGAGTATAAGCAGTGGGAAGAATTTACAGAGGAACAGAAAAGATTAGAGTACTAGGTCTTCTTGGCTAGGGAGTTGTGGTAGTACTGGTGGGCCAGTTTGTAATCATGGAGAGTGAGTGGTGATGGATATTTATGCCACTAGCGCTCAGAGTGGCTGAGTTGCTGGTGGGGCAAAATAAGCCCTGAATGAAACCATGGATGGTTATGTCTTGGATTAATTCTAATAGGATGGAAAGAGGCAACATAATCTAGAGCAGAAGAGAGTGAAGACAACTAAAAATCAACCTGTAAGCTGACGGAAAGTGGGGCAAAATCATGGGGAAAGCGAGCAGTAGGAAGGCGATCAATAGTTGTAGAAGATAAGTTTCGGGATGAGTAGATGGAAGTACCAGAAAGGGAAGATGGAACAGGGCAATACTAAAAGGAGAAGAAAGCACAGAAGTGATCTGACTAGGGGATGGGAAGGGGAAGAAATGTTGGGGGATGAGAGGAGATGATAAGTTTGAGGGTACGACCAGCAGAATGAATAGGAATGATATATGCTGTCAAAGAGAAAGGTCAGAGAACAGTTGACATAAAGATTTGTCACGAGCTGTGGTCAGGGAGGAATAGTGGATATTGAAATCACCCAGAACAATAAGCTGTGGGTAAGAAGGGAGACCTCAGAGATAGACTGAAGAAGAGAGTCCCAGAGGTGGGGTCACATAGCTGGAGGAGCATAGACAAGAAAAAAGTAAATAGATGGAACAAGGCGAACAAGGAGGGCCTCTTGGTAGGACAAGGTAGGAGAGGGGAAGAGTAGCTTGGGCCAGAAGGGCAACACCTCCTCTGGCATGACCCAGTCTAGTGGTTGAGAGAGCGACGTAAATGAGTGGAAGGCACCGGTGAAGGAGGGAATCCTCACCCTCCTTCAGCCATGTCTCCATCACCAATAACAGGTCAAGGTCATGACCTTCTAGGAGATCATAAATAAGAAGTGTTTTTGCCCTTAGAGAGTGACAATTTATTAAGACAAGGGACGGTGAGAGAGATGGAAGAATCGGAGAGGGAACGGGGGGTAACTGACATGGGACAGGCTAACAGATTCGCAGATACATAAGTAGAGCCAGATGGAAAGAGGGCGACATAAAGCGTGCCGTCTTCAGAGGACAGGAATAGCAGTCATAGTTTCAATGGGATACAGCCAAAGAGTGGGCAGCACAAATAGGCACCAATAAGCAAATAATTAGAGAAGTGCCAGCAATGACAGATGGTCAAGCCACATAATTGCACCCCTGCAGTCACCCCAAGGAACTCGTCCAAGGATGTTGGACATGGGGGGGGAGGACGACCTTGGGTGACAGAGGGGTGATGCTGGATATAGGCAAACATTTATTTATTTACATTCTCTTATATACCATGCTATTCTGCATCAGTGTGGTTTACATTGAACAAACTGAAATTACATTGAACAGGGCATTATAACTTGGAGATAACTATTTTACAGGGAACATGGGCTATGGAGGGTTAAGTGGCTTGCCCAAGACCACAAGGAGCACCTGTGGGGCTAGAAACCCCAGTCCTTCTGGCCCAAGGTTGCTGTCCTCTAGTGGGATTTGAACCCCTGACCTTCTGGCCTGAAGTACCTTGCCCCAACCACTAGGCTACTCCTCTACTCCCATAGGAAGATGGGGTAATGCTGAACATGGGCAGAAAGGGCAAGAGAAACAGAGATGCTGAGACTAGGTAGAAAGAGAAGGGAAATGCTAGAAATAGGGAATAGGGGGAGTGGGGGAGATGCTGGATGTGAGGGAGAGAGAGAAGGGGAAGATGCTGGACAACAGTGATTAGAGAGGGGAGAAAGACAAGGCAGGAAGATGGAGAGCGAGAAGGGGAAAGACACTGGGCAGGGAGGGGAGTAGTAGTAGTAAGATACCAGATAGGGGAGAGAAATGGGGGAAGATGCTGGGTAGAGAGGGTGAGAGGGCTGAAGATGTTGGTTGGAGAGAGTTAGGAAAGACTGGGAATAAGTGGTCCAGGAACGAGAGATGTGGAGAATTGGAGGATATGATGGGAGTTGGAGAGCTATAGAAAAATGCTTTAAAAAGTGGGGGGAATAAGGACTGGACAGTAAGGAGGAAGAGTGGATAGAGTGAAAAAAATATAAAGGGAAGAAAGTTGAAAAGAAAAGATCAATGTCAGAGAGCCAGTGAACTAGACAGGAGGGGAGAGAAGTGACAAATGGATTGCAGACTCTTAGAAAAGAGGGTTAAGAGGACACAGAAACCAGACACCAGGACCAAGGTAATTAGAAAAATAAAATAGCCAGGCAACAAAGGTAGAAAAAGATATTTTATTTTCAGTTTAGTGATTAGAATATATTTGTTTTTGTAATTTACATGTGATTTCGTATACATCTTTCAATTTCTCTGGTGTTGCCCTGCATGCATAGTATGGCTTCTTGGAGTTTACGTTTAATTTTTGTCAACATATTTCTAATTTTAGTTTGTGCTCACTTATTCTGCACTTGGTGAAAGTCTATCTACATTCTCAGTGTATGACTAGGGCCAGGTATTCTGTTAGCATGGAGTTTCTATGCAGAAAACTGGCTTGTTCCCAGTAGGTGTATGAATGTTCTAGGTTCTACTGCAGTATTTATGGTTCGACTCTTTTCTGGCTATACTCCTTGTTTTGTGAGTTTTGAAAGTTGGTGTTGTTATGCAATGGTGCGTTCGCTCTATAGGTCATGTACTATGTGTTCTTGGTGTGTAGTCAGCGGTAGAGTGTTGGTGGTTGGTAGTGCAATAAGGATTGTTTTTGAGCTTTTGCGTTCTTGATGCTGCCATTATGAAATTTAAAATGTTTTGTCAGTTCAGATTCAAGGAAATCTCAAATTTTAAGGGAACGTCTCAATTTAATTTTATTTACTGGCCCAATAGCTTCACTGCTGCTGCTTTCTGGGCTTTTCCAGCTCTAGACGGTCCAATCCAGCCTGGGCACCATGATCTTGAATTCATGGCTACCAGGATTAGTTTTCTCATTTTTTATCTTTCATCCTCATCAAATAAACTGGTCGTAGTACTGAATAAATAAAACTGGTATGCAGATATTTATAATGGTTTGCTTTTTGTAGGTGCATGAAAGTGGTTTAAGTTAATTTTGATTTATGATTGTTATGTTATTTTATTGTAATATCTGTTTTAATAAATTGTACATGTATGTTTGGAAGCCTTGAATTTTAGATGGGTGGCATATACATTTTTTAAATAAATTAAATTAAATTTATGCAAATGAGACTCAATGGATATGTAAATATTTATGCAAATCAAGCCTCACAATGAGTCTCCGCATATAGCCCTTCATCATCCTTGGGCCACCCCTGAATGTAGTCTATCAAACCAGGATTTATTTTTTACATTTCAAGGCAATTTATTATCAAAGAGTGTGGGACGCTGTCAAAAGCTTTCTTATAATCAATCCATGCTATACTAATTTCTACTTTTTTTAGCGCTGGCTATAACAGCCTTATTTAGCATTAACTTTGCTCTGTATGTGTCTGTGTTATATTCTCCCTGCAGGTTAAAGAACATACTGATGCCTTTTTGAGTCTCTTTGCTGCCAGTTCTATTGTTTCGCTATGACTGCTGCTGCTTCTATTCTTTTCCACCCTTCAGAAGCTGCTCCTAGGCGACCAACGAATATTGACTAATGGTCGGACCAGCCCAGTCTGTGTTTGTACCACCACACATATCATCTATGCTCTTAGGGCCCAGTAATCAACTGGGCAGGGCTAAGCACTGTAGTCACTTAGCCCTGCCTGCCGACCCCGGATTTTCACTTCCACAACAACAGAAGTGAATATCCGGGTCTGGCCACGCTAACCGTAAGCTGCCGAGGCTAACCGTGCAGCATTGATATTGGATGCTGCATGGTTAACCTCAGTGCTTATAAGAGCCGAGTGCTAACCGTGCAGCTTCCAATATCCGTGCTGCATAGTTAGCGCTGGTCCCCATCTCCGCTCCTCCCTGGATTGCCCCCAGTATGCCCCGATGCTAGCCGGCTAGCATCGGGGCACATAGGGGACTTATTTGGGGATATTCAATGGCACTATCCGTGTATGTGACGTTAAATATCCAGTTAGCAGGCATTTACACGGTTAACTGGTTGTTAACCGTGTAACTGCCTTTTGAATATTAGGCCCTTAAAGTCCTTGTAGTAAATTATGCAATAGGAAAATGAACTGATTAAGAATTGCTGAACAGTGTAGGAAAGGTATGTCTAATCTAGATCCAATTGTTCAATTATGATGATCACTAATTGGACAAGTAGGATTTGGATTAGGCTTGGTAAATGTCTCTGATAGTATACTTAGACATGGTTACACAAACTTTCTGGCAGAAGAACATGGCAAAAGAAAAATCTTTGGAGGAAATCTATAGACCAGGAATCAATAGATTTACAAGGCAAAAAATCCAGTTAGAGCCCGATTCTATTACCTGCACGTCCAGCCTGCGGACATGTCTAAATTAAAAACGGGCCCTGTTAGGGGGGGCGGAGCCTGATGTCCAGCGGGTAAGACGCTTCGCGCTGAAGCTCCCGAGAGGCCTACTTAGAATCCTGACATAATACCTATACAAACTTACTATTTCGCTCCGGGCTGACCGGGGTACCTCGGGGGGGATGGCGGCCCATAAACCAGCGCGCTTGGACTTCGGGTCTCCTTCTTCTTCTCACGGAAAACGCTCCAAAACAGAGGTGTCCTCCCCACAGAAGATGGTTCCATTTCGGGAGAACCCCGAAATGCACCTGGAGATTTTAGAGGAAATACGCGGCGTGAAGGAATTGGTGCAGTCCAATGGAGAAGCGCTTAGAGCCATGCGAGAAGACTTTGGAGTGCTCCAGGACCGACTTGAAAGTCTCTCATTACGGCAGGACAATATGGCGGGGGTCCTCGACTCGCACGCGGTGCGCTTGGGCACACTGGACAAGGCTGAGCGCCAGATACAGAATCTTCAAAAGGAGTTAGAAGATAGCAATAATCGAGCCCGTCGCAACAATGTGAGGCTCATTGGAATACCGGAGGGGGTGGAAGCGGGAGATATGAGAGAATTCCTGCTCAAAACTCTTCCCTCCTTGCTGAAGATCACCTTTCATAAAGAACTGGAAATCGATCGAGCACACCGTGTTCCTACCCACATGGCGCTCAACCGAACGACCCCCCGGCCTATTATCTTTCGCTTGCTACGATATCAACAAGTGGAACAAATTTTAAATGCTGCCCGGGCGAACCATCATTTGGAATTTGAAGGTCACAAAGTCTCCTTCTTCCCTGATTTGGCAAAGCCTACAGTCGACCGACGGAAGAAACTCCTTGCTTTTCGCCCTCGACTTCAACAGCTACAGGCTCGCTTTGGCCTGTTGTATCCCGCGAAGCTCCGAGTGACTCTCCACAACCAAACCAGGACATTCGAAGATCCTGATCTACTATCAACATTTTTAGACTCCAAAGAAGCAGAGCAGATGCGCTAATCCAACGACTTGGACTTTTATTTACCGGCTCTGTCCGCCATTTTGAAGGGCCCGATGCGGCGGTCATAGTTCAGCACAGAGACTACCTGGACTTTCTTTCTTTCTTTCTATGACTTTTGTTTTGTGGTCTCCTATCCCTCCATGATGTGTGCCTCGGTCGGATTCGGAGCACGCACAGTCCTACAGGTTATGTGTTTTTTCAATCTCGGCCTTCTCTGGGGCTTCTCCCCGCAGACACATGGTCGCCAGTAATTTTTGGGGTTCTGCTTCTTCTCTACCGCGCTGCGGTTTTTCTTTTTTAATGTGGGGCGCTTCATTGTATTATCTAAGCTTATTTTCTTTTATGCCATATGTACAGCCAGATACAGTCAATATGAGGGACATTGTGAAATTATGTGCGCTATCATGCTCAGAATTTTTAACTTGTCTGAATGGCTTTATGTAAAATCTTATCACTCAACGTAAAGGGCATTAATAGTCCAATCAAGAGAAAGAAAATCCTTAGCTATCTTAGCCATGAGCATGCTGATTTAGCGTTTCTTCAGGAAACGCACTTAAACTCTGCTGAAACACTGAAACTCAATGTTAAGCCTTACATGGTGGCTGCCTATTCTCCCGCCGTTTCCAAACGGTGCGGGGTAGCCATTTTGGTTAAGAAATCTTTGCAAGCTACTGTAATTGATACTAGCGCTGACAAGGAGGGTAGATGGGCCCGCGTACATCTTAAGGTTGGAGATAGTGAATTTACATGTATTTGCATTTATGCCCCGAATGTGGACAACCCTGCTTACTATGCAAGTATTGCGCAGCTGGCACAGGCCTCTGCCAATACTCCATTAATACTTGGTGGTGATTTTAATCAAGTGTTAGACCCTCTGATAGATAGACAGCCGCCTAGAACGCGTAGTCCACCCAAGAGTCTTGCTACCCTTACAGCTCTGATGCAAGATCTTGCGCTGGTAGATATATGGAGGCTGCTTCACCCCTCCGACTTAGAGTTCACTTTCTTTTCTGCCCCCCATCACTCCCAATCTAGAATTGATTTCTTTCTCATTTCCAAAGCACTGATTTCTCAAGTAGACACGACTAGGACTCATCCTCTCCATATTTCAGATCATGCTGCCATATCTTTATCATTACGTGTCACTGCGCGGGACGATTCTCCCCGAGCTTGGTTTTTTGATAGATCCCTACTGGGTCAAAAAGATTTTCAGGTTGATATAAAGGCCGCTATCCAAGATTATTTTCATTTTAACTCACCCCATGACACAGCGAGCTGGGCTTGGTGGGAGGGTTTTAAAGCATCTATCCGCGCCACTATAACTAGCTATCAAATTCGGCAGGGGAAACAAAGAAAGCAGCATTTACTGACTCTAGAGCAGCAGATACAAGCTGGGGAGCGTCTCCTCACGTCCCGTACTGACCCATGTATTTTACTCCGTTTACAACGCTTGCGTTTTCAATACAATCAGCTTTTGTACACTGCTGCTGTTAAAAATATCGAATCTCAACAAGGGCTATATTATCGGGAAAATAATCGTGCTGGCAAATTATTAGCAAATGCCCTAAAAGGTCAAAAAGAAGCCAAGCGTGTTACCGCCCTCCGTAATCCGTCGGGGGGGGGCTTGGTCACTAAAGATACCGAAATCTTAGAACTCTTTCGTGATTTTTATACCCGGCTTTATCAATCTGAATGTGATTTTGAGCCGGATGTATTTGAACGCTTACTTTCAGGGGTACAAAGACCGACCCTATCTGACGAAGATAGAGTGGCCTTGGACACACCATTTACTGTCTCAGAAATTCATTCTGCTATCAAGAAATGTGCCTCAGGTCGAGCCGCAGGCCCAGACGGTCTCCCTGCTGAATTCTACAAAACTTTTCACGCTGACTTAGCTCCAGTTTTGAAAATTTATTTTTCTGCTCTGGCCGAGGGGGGTTCTCCTTCTGGGTCCTTTTCAATGGCAAATGTAGTAGTTTTTGAGAAAGAGGGGAGAGACCCGCAACTAACAGCTAATTATCGTCCAATTTCCCTCCTAAACGCGGACTATAAAATATTTGCCACCATTCTCTCTACCCGGCTCTCGGATAGGATGCCTACCTTAATACACCCAGATCAATGCGGTTTCATTCCTGGTAGATCAACTGCTGACAATGCTCGGACTCTATGCCATGTACTGACTACCGCAGTTAATCTTGATCGCCCATTTGTTGGCCTCTCACTTGATGCTGAGAAGGCCTTTGATCGCTTAGAGTGGCCCTTCCTGTTTGCAGTCCTCCGCTGGTACGGATTCGGGGAAGGTTTTCTCCGTTGTCTTCGCACCATGTACGCACAGCCTACAGCCAGTATATGTGCCAATGCTTTAAAGTCTCAGCCTTTTCCCCTTCAACGCGGCACTCGCCAGGGATGCCCACTGTCTCCACTTCTCTTCGATCTTGCACTTGAACCCTTGGCTTTACTAATCCGGCAATCGGAGGAGATTCATGGAGTCCCCTTCACCCATAGGGAAATCAAAATTTCAGCGTATGCTGATGACCTTATGCTTTTTGTCTCTATAGACTCAGTACCGGCTGTCCTAGAGCAAATTGGTAAATACTCACAACTGTCCGGTTATAAGATAAATTGGACCAAGTCGGTAGCCTTTCCATTAAATCCTTTGCTTCATCAGGCAGATATGCAACCCTTCCCCTTTTTATGGCAACCTCGCATGGTCAAATACCTTGGGGTTCACTATTGTTCTCCTTTGGAAGACACTATCTCCTTCAATGCCAAAGACTTAATCTCTAAAGTCCGGGCGCTAACTCACCGCTGGACTCCTTTAACACTTACCTGGTGGGGTCGATTAGAAACCATAAAAATGATGATTGTTCCGAAAGTGAATTATATCTTAGAAATGTTGCCCTGTCTTTTCCCTCGACGTATATATAAAGATATAGAGGGCCTTCTGACTAGATACTTGTGGCAAAACAAGACACCTAGGATAGCGAAACATAAGCTGCAAGCAGATAAGGAAAATGGGGGTGTCAGATTCCCTGATTTCCTGAAGTATCATCAATCTTTTCTTCTCAAACAAGGCGCTCGCTGGCTGGAAGATCCAGTACCGAGTAGACCTGTGTGGCTAGACATAGAAGAAGACCTTTGCAAACCGATTCCTCTTACTTTTCTCCCTGGTATGACTCTCCCATCAGACTCCCACTTTCCACCAATGCTTTTAGACACCTTAGGTGCCTTTACTACTCTTATGCACTCTTTAGACTCCCGACTCTGTCCGTTAGACAAGCTCCCACTTTGGTATAATACTCGATTTCGAATACAAAATAAGCCGATGGCGTGGAGCCCCTGGTACACTAGGGGCATTTGGATTCCTAGTCAGTTGTTCCATGAAGGTCGCTGGAAAACTTTTAGTGAATTGCAAATTGAATTTGGTCTCCCAGCGAAACACTACTTTCAGTTGGTGCAACTTCAGCATTGCCTTCGGAGTGCTAAGGTGCTCCCGCCATCGGCCTCCCCTACACAAGGTTGGTTGGAGACTATCCGATCTATCGGTAGTTCACCGGGTGTAGCATCCAATTTTTACAAAACCTTATGTAATGCTATAACTAGAGATACCCCTATAGCGCAGAAAGCATGGGAGAGAGAATTGCATGTGACTTTGACCCCGGAGCAATGGAGCCTTGTCTGGAGTAGAGTGACACGGGTCTCCCGATCCGCCTCACTCACTCAGACACTCTTCTTTCTAGCCCACCGGTGTTTTTACACTCCTGACAGATTAGCCAAATGGAACACTACTCAGGGCAATAGTTGTTGGACATGCCATGCGGCCATTGGTTCACTACCTCATGTTATGTATGAATGCCCCGCACTACAGTATTACTGGCGTCGGGTCTGGGGTCGTATCCAGTCTATTTTGCACTTTCAAGAGCCCCTTTCTTGGAGGATAGTGGGACTTCGCTCAGCTGCGGGGATCCCCTCTCTTCCAAAAACGGCTTACTTCCTTTTGGACTTTATGCTTGGCATTGCTATTTCCCTAATTACGAAATACTGGAAAAATAGCTCCCAGCTGAGCCCCAATGAATGGTGGAATCATGTCTGTCTCTACAGTAAATATGAACAAATACCTCGTATGTTTGCTTCTCCCACTCAGACTCCTCATCATCGGTCTAAATGGAAGATGCTCAATGACTATGTACATTCTGCTCAATGCTCTCATCTGACTGTCTAAATTTGTATATATCTTTATCCCATGATTATTCTGTATCGCAGATACTCTTTTGATTGTTTTGATGTATAATTACTGTTGTTTGGAAGCGCTCACATGCTGACATAATCAGCTAGAGAAGAAGCGTGGGGGGGGGGGGTAATTGGGTTTACTTTTCTTTATTGTATATTTGTTTTGTCTCCTTTGGTGTGTTGTTTCTTTTGTTTGTTGCAAAATGAAAATAAAAGTTTAAAAAAAAAGAAAAAAAAAAAAAAAAAACGGGCCCTGTTGAACCTAATTTAGACATGGACATGTCCACGGGTCTGGAATCGGGTAGATAGATGTGTTCGGCGCGGCAAATGCAAGTGCTATTCAGTGGTGCAGGCATGGTCCATGCAGTCTAATGGAGAAATACATCCCCATCAATATTATCGGATGCAGGTAAACGTTGTGGATGTCCCCGGGCCCACCATATTCTGAAAAGTTACACATTTCAGATCCTGCCTGTCCCCGCGATGTACCCGTGGACACGATGCCTCTCAGAAAAAAAATGCATCTCCTAAGCTGTTCATCACAGACAGTAGTTTGCTGATGCACACTAGACATAAATACCAATGAGAAATGACAGCTGCTGCAACCTAGACCATATACCAGTCCCCCTCATGCACTGAAAAGTGCTAGGTAATTCCAGTGCATCCCAATATTGTATACGAGAATGTAAATATGAACATGTATGTTAGGACATACCTTGCATCAAATGGTACGTGATATTAGGAACCGGCCTTGTGATTCCTGCCCTGGTCATCTCTACAAACATGCTTTAAACTCCTAAGGATGGACCCTTACCAAGTGCACAAAACCTGGAACTAACCTTGCAGTTCCTCAAAAGATGCACAATATTGCCGAGCAACAAATGTATGCCGTTTTTGTGCTTATGGCCTATAAGTGCACTCATTCTGCTGCACTGCACTACCATTCCCCTCTTCCTATATCCCTTCCCGGAAATTCCACTCTTCTGTCAGATTGCTTCTACAGGGTGGCCCAAAAAAAGTGAGAATATCTCATAAATTAAAAGCTTAAATAGGTTACTAATTTACCTTTTTTAGCTATATAACGTCTTGATTTTGACAATTTACGGTCGCCATCTTTTTTTTGTAATTTGTCAATCGTTTACATCTGTCTTTTTGAAATTTTAAATAACTTATATGCTACGAGATGTTCTCACTTTTTTTGGGCCACCCTGTATATGTGCCCTTCTCTTGTACTGCCAAATCCAGATGTCACTCCTTTCACCTTGTTGCTTCTTATGCCTGGAACAAACTACTTGAGTCTGTACATCAGGCTTCATTGCTGGCCCCTCTCATATCCAGGCTGAGTGGTCACCTCTTTGTTTCTGCTGTTAGATCTGGTCCGCCTAATCTCCCTTGTGTTTCCTGACTATTCCCCTGGATGTATCCTGTCCACAGCTGCTGTATTGTTTGTCATGACTAGATTGTAAGCTCTACTGAGCAGTGACCATCTTTTACATGTGTCTGTGCAGCGTTGCATATGCCTTGTAGCGCTACACTGGCCTTCTGGCTATGGCATCTGATTCCCACAGATCTGGGTACTGACATTTCTTACAGCAGTTACACCTGTCCCATCATGGTGTATGTCAGTCTGTATACATCCGCTATCCGTGGGGCTACCTAGTCTGCCTTCCCACAGTCTGCTTTGTGGCACTGCTCCCCTGGTCAGGCCTGTGTGGGCATGGGAGGGGAGATCTCTGTGCCATCACACCAAGTAGCCAGATGCCAGATAAATCACCACTCTCACAGCTCTCATTGATCCAGGACAGTGTAGAAATTTAAGCTGCATGGTACAATCTAGGGAATGATGGCACAACATCAATCATATCTTCAGGGCCTGGCATAGCGGATGTATGGCTGCCTTATCACACTGCCAACAATATCAGATATAATTAGAGTACCATATAAAAATAATCCTGAAAGAATCAGCATAGGTTCCCTATGGCTAAATGTCAAATCATATCCCTGTCAATAATAGGGACCCTCAAAATAAGGACATTCAGCAGTACAAACAGCACTAATACATGCTCAATAGCAACACCATTGATCCCACAAAATGTGCATTATGGGCATGCATTAAAGCTGTTTGCACTGTTGAATGCCCTTATTCTGAGGGACCCTTATTATTGACAAGGATATGTTTTGACACCTAGCTACAGTATAGTGAACCCTCTCTGATTTTGACTGCCTGATACACACACACACACACACACACACACACACACACATTCTGTCACAAAAACATAATTCTGCCAAAAAGATGCCTTGAACCTATATAACAGCTATGACATAACATAATAGCATGGGGTACTAGGCTAAATATATGATCTCTGTTTCTCACCAAATAAAAATCCTTTCCCTGCTCATGCCTATACTGTCCCTACATCAGTAGTCCCATTTTTCAGAACATGGGAATTGTTAGGGTCCTCTATATTGCCTCCTTTAGCACAAACAGCACATTTAAGCATAGCTAGAATAAACACTATTGCTCTTCTTAATATTTCTGTATGGTTGTTTATTAATGTGTCTATACCTTCCAACATTCCTTCACCTCTGCTCTCTGTACCTTACAACTGCATCTTGTGTTTTCCCAGACTGCAGTCACACTAGTTGAAAACATACTTTCACAACAATTCTTTATTATGGGATGCATTGCAGAGAGGAGCAGAATTATTTCTAAGTCCTAGCCTTATTCCACATTTCAGCACGAATGACATGGATGTTTCTGGGAAACACTTAATACGCTATATATAAGAAACCATAAAATTGCAAATAAGTAGAATCAATCCATAACACAATGCAATTATCAAAATTATATCATTAAACATTCATACATGAACTATAACAATTTTTATTTTTACAAAAATGATACAATGTCAACTATGTTTAATTATTTCTTGTTATTATTTATTACATTATTTATCAAATACAATCAACACAAGACCCAACAGACGAACATTTATACACCAATAAATATATTACCACGCATTTCTAAAAACAAAAACAAAACTCTCTTAATCAATATACCCTTCAGAGATTTGCCAAAACATATCACTCATAGAATTAATACAGTCTAATATGGGATTCACAATCCATTCAATTACAACCCATATATAATCAGACTCTACTTCTCATTGGGCAATATATCCAAATCGCCTATCGTCTTGTGGGATATATCACCAAAGCTTCTTCTATGATCCTGTAGCTATGTCCCCTCTTTCTACTCAAAACTATCTCTTCTCTTGGACAATGCAGGGATATGACGATCCTATCTCCTATGACCTAATACCTACGCATGTATATAGTTGTATCAGTTATGTACTGTCTTACGTATATAGATACTACACTTTGTTAGTTAACTGTTTTTACACGGTCCCAGTTCAAAAACCCACCTTGTTATTTTATGATATGTTAAGATGTTCTATGTAAAAATTAAGATG
Source organism: Ichthyophis bannanicus (assembly GCA_033557465.1). Classification (NCBI taxonomy): domain Eukaryota; kingdom Metazoa; phylum Chordata; class Amphibia; order Gymnophiona; family Ichthyophiidae; genus Ichthyophis; species Ichthyophis bannanicus. Next base: position 958,160,586 of record CM066031.1, read on the forward strand.
TTCTATGTAAAACAAACTCAGCGTTGTTAATTGTTGTTATTTGTACACCGCATCTGATCTCTGGAAGTTGCGGTATAAAAATGAGTGTTAAATAAATAAATAAAAAAAATATGGCTGCAATACTGTAGATGATCGAGCATCCAATAAAAAAAAAAGACACAAAATAAAAATGTATTAAAACAAAAACCTGAAAACAACACCGGATACTAAACAAAATGTTTTTGCCTGCACACCCTTACGATGTAGTACAATTACAGATGGTGTAAAAGAAGCACTGCTGGTTAATCATTGTATTGAACCTGAACATTCATTTGAAAGGATGTGATGCTTTATGACTGAGATGGAGATTGGGCCAAATTACTTTTTCAAAAAGAACAAAAGTATTTTTTTTTTACTACAGAGTTTGGAACTGAAAGAGTTCAAATACGTCTATTGAATGGAGCTGTTTTTCTAAGCTTTTTGAATATGACTGTCTCTTTAAAATGGCCAGTCTTTTCAATGATTTTGGTTGGTTGTCCTATTTATTTATTTATTTAATTTTCTTATATACCGCGCTATTTGTCATCAGTGCGGTTTACATTGAAACAATACAACAATTGGTCAGATATAACAGACCTATTACAAGTAACAGGAAAATTAACATGGAAGTAAACAGGGAAATCATTTATATTTCTAGAAAATACATGTTGGAGATATATAAAATCTATACAGTTAGTTAGGGTAGGTATGAGGTTAAAAGGATGGGGGAGGGGAAGGGGTGTTTAGGTGTTTGAAGTGTGCGATGAAAAGGTGGTGTTTAAGGGCTTTTTTGAATTGTTTGATGTCTTTAATTGCTCTGATATTGGGAGGGAGTTTGTTCCAACATCTAGGAGCATAATTCGAAAAAGCCCTATTGATGGATGATTGATTAGCTTTTAAGGAAACTTTTGGTATAAGTAGTGTCTATCTTTTTAAATGACTCCTCCCTATTTTGAGGTCATCCTTCTAAGATACAGATGCTTCTGTCATGGAGGTTTGTGTATTTTGATATGCAAGCAATATATGTATGTATTAGTGTTCTTAATCCTGCATTTTCTATTATTGGAATTGAGCAAAAGTGCAAACCCTGAGGCAACCTGTATGCGAAATGTTGCTCAGTATCGGATGATTTAAAAACCAGCAGGGGTGATTTAAGAATGAGTTTTGAAGAACACATTTGGGTGCACTTGGTGATTTAGGAATCTGTTTGAATGAGTTTTGCAATGAATATATTTGAATATGATAAGCGCTATTTTGTCGCGCATTGGAAATATGCATTGAGTGATAGAAGCAAAGTGTTCCCCTTTTTTGAATTGATTTGCACTTTAGAACTGGAATATTATGAGTCAAAATGAGAGCATAATTGTTTTAGTTAGATGGCCATTCTTTCAAATAATTTCCTTGTTAATGGCATCTCCTACTTTTAAGTGGAATTCTTTCTGAGATCTTTATCCTCCTTTAAAATTATTAAAAGCTAATAAGATCTGAATTTTTTGATTAAGTATTTTTATTCAAGAATTTATTACAAAAATAATTCTGGTCTCATTTTCATATAGAGAGTTATTTTAGAAACCTTATTTGTGATTTCCATGTGTAAAATCAGAAATGTACAGATGGAAATGGCATCCATGCGTAAATGGCCATTTTAGAAAGAGCTGAATTTCCATATGAATGATATTACTAGGTAGGCGGTGCAAGGGGGTGTGTTGGAGCAGTGGTTAAGGTATGGCCTCAGAGGGTCAAAAATCAACATGAGTATTCCTGATTTCATATATGGAATACACGTTTATGACCAAAATTGTCCACATTGGCATTAACACCTGCTCTCTGGCATGTTTAGGTTTTTAAAAAGTAGTTGTTTTGTCCAGCCCTTTAGAGAAAGGATTAAGGCTTCTGTAGTTAAATAGCACCTATAGGTATGCAAAATAGTCTGTATTCCGAAAGACTGTGGACTTGAGATCATGTGAGATGCAGATGGGCAGGAACATACATAAACATCATCCCGCCAGGGCGCACAGAGAGGAGAAGATTCTGTCCAAGGGGACCTGACTAGGAATTCACATCCTGCCCATTATGAGCCCTGAACTGCTCTCTGTCAGATAAGTAAGTGCCTGTTGCCTTTACAAGAAAGATTTTGGACTTTCTTTTGTGTGTTTGTGTTTTGTTGTAGGGAGAAGACCTTGGGTAAGAACACCATGGAAGGAAACATTCGACTGTTAATATGCAGCATGAGAATGTCTACCATCAACTAGATGACCGGCCAGTCAAGATGCCTAAAAAAAAATAGAGAACCGCGAAAAAAAGGATTTTGGAGTTTGCCTGAGTCATTGTTCTATTTTGATATGCTTAGTTCTTTTTTATATGTGACTCAAGGATAAAGATATGAAAATTGTTTCAAAACAATTTTTTTAATGTATAAAAAAATACAAAAAATGTGTGCTCCTATTCATCAAGTTTGGTTGACATTATGTACTTTACAGGTTACTGCCGTATTATCCATATTTAGAGAGCCTGTGTAGCTCTGTGCTTTAATTTCCATTATGTTAAAGGAATTTAACTGTGTCTGTGATTTCCTCATCTGGGATTCCTAATGTGTTTGGAGTTCAGAGGTCACGTGAAGAACAGTGATGAGAGAGAGAGTGTCCTTGTCTAGGAAACAACCTAGTGTGTAAAGTGGTATTGTAGAGTTAATGGCAGAAATGGGGGGAACGACAGCGTGCAAGAATGCAGCAAGTGTGAAGGTAAATATTATCTCTGTGTCAGTGCATAAACACACACACACACACACATATATTTACATCTACAGGGTGGCCCAAAAAAAGTGAGAACATCTCGTAAATTAAAAGCTTAAATAGTTTACTTATTTACCTTTTTTAGCTATATAACGTCTTTATTTCGACAATTTCCGGTCGCCATCTTTTTTTTTTAAATTTGTCAATCGTTTACATCTGTCCTTTTGAATTTATAAATAACTTATATGCTACGAGATGTTCTCACTTTTTTTGGGCCACCCTGTATATGCATGCACTATCTTTCTCTCTCTCTATATATATATGTATGTGAATAATGTCAGGAATGTAATGCCAGCAATGGTGGACAGCGATAGTGCACAGGGAGACGCATAGAAATGTCAGGACAGCTGCTGTGAGATCAAGTAATGACAGAAAAAGGGCGAGGATCAAGTGCACTCTGCGCTGCTCTTCGAAGTCCATAACCAGGTTTAGTTTTTCAGGGTATGAGGAATACTGTTCTTGCAGGCCATTGGTCGAAGGATCCCTTCATTTGCATATTGTGCTTATCGAGAGAAACACAGGCTGCTTGTAGCTCTTGAGGGCCAAAGCTGAATATCCTTGGGCTAGGCAACTCTGGTCCTTGAGTGCTGCAAGCCGGTTAGGTTTTCAGAATATTTGTAATGAATATGCATGGGATGCATCTGCATGCAATGGAGGTAATAGATGTGAAAAGAAAGTACCTCATGGCTATTCAGTTTGGATAGCTTGAAAATCCAACCAGCTTGCAGCACTTGAAAACTGAGGTTGCCTACCTCTGGTCTAGAATATACTGTAACTGCTAAATCATAGGCTGATTTCCTTTTATACTCGCTGCAGTTGGAGCCTGTAGCGCTTCCCCTTTCTGCTTTAACATTCCTGTTGTAGCTTTTCCCTTTGCTCTGAGTCCCTAACCGCTCTTAGGCTTTCTTCTTTCTGACAGGGGTTGCAGAGGTGCCGAATGATCCAGTTCCAGAAGGGAGGCTATTTTGGCCGGTTGTGGTTTTGAACTTGCATGCGAAAGCAGCGTGGTATTTGTAAATGCAATGTGTGCCTTCGAGTCAGTCCTGACCCCTGGCGACCCAGAAGCTCCTGGGTTTTCTTGGCAGTGTCACCGGAAGTAGATTGCCAGGCCTTTCTTCTGAGGCAATGGAGGGTTAAGTGACTTGCCCAAGGCCACAAGGAGTGCTAGTGGGATTCGAACCCTGGTTGCTTGGTTACCAAGCCAGTGTTCTAACCACTAGGCTACTCCTCCACTCCGTGGTATTTGTACTCCTTCATTTTACCCGCTGAAATCAGCGCTGCAGGCTCCATAATACATTGTGATGGGGATGTTGGAAATCCAGGGCTGACTCAAAATCGCCCTGCTGGATCTGGATAACTTGGCAATTCTGGGGTTGGGCTTATTTTGCTGCTTCTCTCCTGCTGAATCCTCGAGGAGAAGAAGCAGCTTCAGATACCGTGACGGATAGCTATGGAACAGGGCTGGAAGAGTGGACACAGCTACATTCTAGTGCTGGGAGAGAGTATTTCAGACCGGAGTTGACCGACTGGTGAAGAGGTACAGGCAGACGACAAAGAGAAAAACATATTTATTCTGTATGTGACTTTGGAGAGTTTTAGGCTATTGGTATTTTAAATTGTTTAATGATTTAGATGGAATAGATGATATCAGATGTGTGGCGGTGCTTTATTTATGCGTGCTCCATGTCCTGCAGTATTTCGTAAATGCTTTTTCAATGCTTTCTGACATTTTCGGCTTTGAGGAGGACGTTGCATACATGTAACATTTTGCTTTTCTTCCCAGCTTACCGACCCATTTCCCTGAAGTTTCCAATTCAAATTTCATCTATGCATAACAGGCTGCCTGCAAACTTCCTGTTCATCCATATTACAACCTCCCCAGGGTTGAGGCCTCCCTTTTCCTCCTGTTTGGAACTGAGGTGCTTACTTCCACCTATCTTGTCCATTGCTGTGGCTTTGATGCAGTGTTAGGCAGGGTAGCGGCAGGTAAGCAGCTGTCCTCCTGCTTGCAGATTGGTGCAGGAGATCAGAGAGAGCTTTGGGGCTTGGAAGGGCTTTCAGGGGTTCTGGGCAGTTTTATTGCTGTGTTGAGCATGCTGTAGTCACATTTCCATGGTCATACTACCATGTACTCTTTTCCCAGTATGCAGTTTGCCAACCATTTATGTCCATCTTAGCTCAAGTGCCTGCTTAAGCTGTGACAGGTGGGGAGGAGTACGTCATTTGTGTTTACACATATAGCATATGAAATTAGCTAACAGAGACTCCTGATTATGTAGGGGTACAGTCAATCAAGTTGGATGGGAGGGTTGGGTGAATTTGCTTGCCAAGAGGCAGGACCAAGCCTGACTCAGGCTTCTGTTGTCGCTGGTCTACTCAGGACTGTCCCTCACGGCCCCTCACCAGTCACTTGCAATGGAGTAGTGCTTGCCAGCAAAATGGTGCAAACATTTCATGCCGCTTGAGCAAGGAGCTGGGAGAATGGGTGGCCTGGCCTGGCAGCATTGCTCCATTCCCTCCGGGAGAGGGATGGGAAGGAAGAGGGAGTGATGGATGTGAGGGAGGAGATGGGTAAATGAGAGAATGGAATAGAGAGAGGGGAGAGCAGGGGGGAGAATGAGAAGGAAGGGAAAAGAAAGAATGGGAAGGGGTGTTTGACGTGTCAAAAGCGGATGTGGTGAAATAGAGGGAAGGAAGAGGTAAGGAGAAGAGGGGTAGGAGAGGGAAGAGGAAGAGCAAATAGGAGAGGGAATAGAAGGGAAGGGAGGGGGATGGTCAAGAGTGAAACTGAAAGAAAAGGAGGGGAGGGAAGTGAATGATAGGGGAGGGAAATGAAGAGAGGGGTGCAAGATAGCTGGAACTATCTGGAATTCTGTTGTAGGGGCAGAAGCTAAACTATTGCCCATAAATAAAAGATCAGGACTAGAAAAAAGGACTGTTACTTCTGGAGAGAGATCTGCAATTGTGAGTATATACTTCAGGGAATTTTCTGAAAGGAATTCTTTCTATTAAAGCTATTTAATCTGTGAACCCACTATTTCTTGTTAAATCAGTCAGGGCCTAGTTGCAGCAGTTTAAGTTTAAATTTAAAACACAGAAGAGAACTTTCTGGTTACATTTCATACCCAGCAGAGAGCTTATAGTTTTAATTTAATAGTCACTCAGGGCCTAGTATCAGCAAAGTATTTTTAGTTCAAATTTAAAACACAGAAGAGGGCTTTCTGGTTAAATTTGGAACCCAGCAGAGAACTGTAGTTTAAATTTAATAGTCACTCAGGGCCTAGCATCAGCAAAGTACTTTTAGTTTAAATTTAAAACACAGAAGAGAGCTTTCTGGTTAAATTTAGAACCCAGTAGAGAGCTTGTAGTTTAAATTTCATAATAAGTTAGAGCCTAGCAGCAGCAAAGAGCTATAATTTAAATCAAATAAGAATATAGCTTACCTCAGCAGCACAGGACAGGGTACTGTGTAGCAGCCCTCTTTTAATAAGTGTTATTTCCTTCCCTCCCTCCCCACACACACCCACCCCTGGGATAATCGTAGCTTTATAGGTACTTACACATCTTAAAAGACAAGAGGTGCTCTCAGGTGAAGCTTGTTACCCAAATCAGACATACACTAAGGACCTGAGATTAATTAGGCTTCAGGTGAACAAGGTATATTAAACGTATTAGGTACAGTTTTATTGGTATAAATATCCATAGCAACCCTTAGTAGGTAAAGAACTTAAAGATCTAAACAAAAACTTAAAACTAAGATGCAGACAGCAGTCCAGCAGCGGGATGGGGGCTTTCCAGTCTTTTGCATTGAGTGTCACATGTATGATTTTCTACCAGTTGGTGAGAGGTCTTACTTGTGCACTAGGTGCAAGGAGCTCTTTGCTCTCAGGGAATGAGTCCATTCTCTAGAGGCTAGAGTAGCAGACTTGGAAAACATAAGAAAGACAGAGAGGTACATAGACGAGACCTACAGGGATATAGTCCTGAAGTCCCACCTCCAGTCTGGCAGCATCCCTGTTGCCATGGAGGAGAGAGGTCACGTGACAGGAGAGCATCACCCTGGTGTGGCAGGAAGTGATCCTGTAACTAGGACCTGTCCTCCAGGTGATGTAAAACCCTCTCACACCGAGGAAGTTTCTCCAGGGCCATGTGCCCATGAGGGAAGGGTTAGGACAGCCGTTATAGTTGGTGATTCGATCATTAGGCATGTAGATAGCTGGGTGGCTGGTGGACGTGAGGATCGCCTTGTTACATGCCTGCCTGGTGCGAAGGTAGCGGACCTCACGTGCCACCTAGATAAGGTCTTAGTGCTGGGGAGGAGTCTGCTGTCTTCATACATGTCGGTACCAATGACATAGTAAAATGTGGTAGGGAGGTTCTGCAGGATAATTTAGGCATTTAGGTAGGAAGTTGAAATCCAGAACTTCCAGGGTAGCGTTCTCCGAAATGCATCCCGTTCCACGTGCAGGACCCAAAAGGCAGGCAGAGCTCCGGAGTCTCAATGCGTGGATGAGACAATGGTGCAGAGATGAGGGGTTTGGATTTGTTAGGAACTGGGGTACATTCTGGGGAAAGGAGGGGCTCTTCCGAAGGGATGGGCTTCACCTTAACCGGGATGGAACCAGGCTGCTGGCATTAACCTTTAAAAAGGAGATAGAGCAGCTTCTAAACTAGATAATAGGGGAAAGCCGACAGTTGCCCAAGAGCAGATGGTTCAGAAGTATGTATCCTTGAAGGATACTACCAAAAGCAGAGAGGTTCCAAAAAAGAGTAAAGTACCCAAATGCCCTCGAGTATGGAGCAGATAGAGCTTAAAGATCCCAAATTACCCATGTCTACCAACAGCCAAATTAATATGAATAAAATACAGTCTCTAAAATGCTTGTATGCAAATGCTAGAAGTCTAAAAAATAAGATGGGAGAGTTAGAATATATAGCACTAAATGAGAGGTTAGATGTGATTGGAATATCAGAGACATGGTGGAAGGAGGACAACCAGTGGGACACTGTGATACCTGGGTACAAACTATATCGTAATGATAGAGCTGATCAAATTGGTGGAGGGGTTGCGCTCTATGTCAGAGAGGGCATTGAGTCAAAAAGGATTAAAGTTTTGCAGGAAACAAAATTTGCTGTAGAATCTCTATGGATTGAAATTCCATGTAAAAAGGGGAAGGAGATGGCGGTGGGGGTGTACTATCGACCGCCTGGCCAGAATGAACAAATGGATGATGAAATGCTCAAAGAAATCAAGGAAGCTAACAAAAGTTACAGCGCGGTAATAATAATGGGCGATTTCAATTACTCCGGTATCGACTGGGTCAGTGTCACGGCAGTACATGCTAGATGACATAAATGACTGCTTCTTGGAGCAGCTGGTCCATGAACTGACGAGAGGGGAAGCCATATTAGACCTAGTCCTTAGTGGAACACCAGATCTAGTGCAAGAGATAAGGGTGTTGGGGCCACTTGGCAATAGTGATCATAGCATGATCACCTTTGATTTAATTAGTGGAGGAGGGATAGTAAGGAAATCCACAGTACTACCTTTTAACTTTTGAAAGGGAGACTATGATAAAATGCAGAAAATAGTTAAGAAATAACTAAAAGGAGCAGTTTCAAAGTTTAAAGACTTACATCAAGCTTGGGTGTTGTTGAAAAATACTATCTTGGAAGCCCAGACCAGCTGTATTCCACGCTTTAAGAAAAGTGGAAGGAAGTCCAAAAAACTGCCAGCATGGTTTAAAGGTGAGGTCAGAGAGGCTTTTGTTGCCAAGAAAGCATCTTTCAGGAAATGGAAAAAAGAGCCAAATGATGAAACCTGGAAACAGCACAAGCACTGGCAGGTCAAATGCAAGGCATTGATAAAGAAGGCAAAGAGAGAATTTGAGAAGACGCTTGCTGCGGAAGCAAAAATGCAAAATAAAGATATTTTCAAGTACATTCATAGCAAAAAACCTGTGAGAGAGTCAGTTAGACCATTAGATGATAGAGGAGTTAAAAGAGCACTAAGAGGCGACAAGGCGATAGCGGAGAGACTGAATGAATTCTTTGCTTCGGTCTTTACTGAGGAAGATGTAGAGATGTTACCCATGACTGAAGTGGTATTTAAAGGTGCAGAAGAATTGAACGAAATATCGATACATCGGGAAGATGTATTACAACGATTAGATAAACTGAAGAGTAGCAAATCACCTGTGCCAGATGGTATACATCCAAGGGTGTTGAAAGAATTGAAATATGAGATTGCAGACCTGCTATTAGTAATCTGTGAACTATCATTAAAATCATCTCTAATATCTGAAGAATGGCAGATCGCCAATGTAACACCAATTTTTAAAAAGGGTTTGAGGGGTGATCTGGGAAACTACAGACCGGTGAGCCTCACTTCAGTACCGGGTAAAATGGTAGAAACCATCATAAAGAATAAAATTACTCAGCATGTAGATAGTCATGGCCTAATGGGAGACAGCCGACATGGCTTTAGATAAGGAAGATCTTGTCTTACTAATCTGTTATGTTTTTTTGAAAGTGTGAATAAACAGGTGGACAAAGGTGAGTCGGTTGATATAGTGTATCTGGACTTTCAGAAAGCCTTTGACAAGGTCCCTCATCAGAGACCTTTGGCAAAAATAAAGAGTAATGGGATAGGAGGCAGTGTACTACTGTGGATCAGGAACTGGTTAAAAGATAGAAAGCAGAGGGTTGGGCTAAATGGCCAATTTTTCCAATGGAGAAAGGTGAATAGTGGTGTACCCCAGGGATCTGTGCTGGGTCCGCTGCTTCTTGACATATTCATAAATAACATGAAAAGTGGAATAACGAGTGAGGTTATCAAATCTGCAGATGACACAAAACTATTTAAAGTTGTTAAAACCCAAGAGGATTGTGGAAAATTGCAAGAGGATCTTGATAAATTGGAAGACTGGGCATCAAAATGGCAGATGAAATTTAATGTGGACAAGTGCAAAGTTATGCACCTAGGGAAGAACAACCCAAACTATGGTTACACTATGCAAGGTTCCACATTAGGAACCACCACCCAGGAAAAAGATTTAGGCGTCATTGTGGATAACATGTTAAAACCCTCAGCCCAGTGTGCAGCGACAGCCAAGAGAGCAAATAGAATGCTAGGTATGATAAGGAAAGGAATGGAAAATAAAACAAAAGATATTATAATGCCTCTATACCGTTCCATGGTGAGACTGCACCTTGAATATTGTGTGCAATTCTGGTCGCCATATCTTAAAAAGGGATATAGCGTTATTAGAAAAGGTTCAGAGAAGAGCCACCAAAATGGTAAAGGGGATGGAAGGATACTCCTTTGAAGAAAGGCTAAAAAGGTTAGGGCTCTTTAACCTGGAAAAGAGACGGCTGAGGGGAGATATGATAGAAGTCTATAAATTAATGAACGGAGTGAAACGGGTAAACGTAGATCGACTGTTTACGTTATCAGAATATAGGAAGACTAGGGGATATGCAATGAAGCTACAGGGTAAACTATTTAAGACTAATAAAAGAAAATATTTTTTCACTCAATGTGTAATCAAACTCTGGAATTTGTTACCGGAGGATGTAGTAAGGGCTATTAGCGTAGCTGGGTTTAAAAAAGGTTTGGACAAGTTCCTGGAGGAAAGATCCATTAACCATTATTAAGAAGGGACCCAGGATATCAATGCTTGACCTATTACAAGCATTGCAGAACCTGTGTCTTGTGGGGAAACTGCTAGGTACGTATGACCTAGATTGGCCACTGTTGGAAACAGATTACTGGGCTTGATGGACCTTGGTCTGACCCAGTATGGCATATCTTATGTTCTTATGTTCTTATGTAGGAAGAAAGTCATCTGAGAAATGGTACACCTCAGAGCTTAGTGTCCTAAAGGAAAACCTCAGGAAACTAGAAGCTAAATGGCATAAGACAAAAAGCCCAGAACTTAGGGTACAATATTTCGGAAACCTCAAAACCTATAAAGAAGCTATAAACACTACAAAAAGGCTACACCATACAAAAACCTTATCAAAAGCCATCAACAGACCAAGGGAGCTTTTCGAGATTATTAAATCCCTTTCTAAAGTTCCTGAACACACTTCAAACAACACATTAATTGACCCCCAACTCCTGGCAAACCACTTTGTCAACAAACTCAAACTGAGTACCCGTCCTAGTGCCACCCTGACATCTACCACAGCAAATAGCATCATTGAATGGAACTCTTTTCTCTTAATTTCAAATAAACAACTTCTAGAGACCATATCAAACCTCAATACCACCACCTCATTATTAGATCCTTGTCCAGTATCTTGGATTAAAGCAGCCAAATCGGAACTTGCCCCATACATATTGAATTTAGTAAACCAATCTCTTCTTCAAGGCATCATGCCAGATGACCTCAAGTTTTCAGCAATTCGCCCTCTATTAAAGAATAAAACTCTTAACAGTAATGACCCCTCTTCATACCGCCCCATTGCCAGTATACCTTTTCTAGCTAAAATCATTGAGAAAGTAGTTCAAACACAATTACAAGATCATATTGATACCAACTTCCCTCTAGATGAGCACCAATATGGTTTCCGCCCATATCACGGGGTGGAAACTTTACTTATATCCCTTTTTGACTCACTAATCCAAGGCATGGATAATGTTAAGGAGGCTTTCTTACTTATCTTCCTTGATATTTCCTCAGCCTTTGACAGTGTGAATCACAGCACCCTCTTATCTAGGCTATCACAATTAGGCTTAAAAGGAAAAACATTTAACTGGTTTAAATCCTACATATCAAACCGTTTCCAATATGTTCAGATAGATCATTCCCCTTCTCTTCCATTCCCACAAGAACGAGGTATCCCTCAAGGATCTTCTCTCTCTGCCTTACTCTTCAATCTCTATCTTCAACCGATTTGCAAAATCTTTAAATGCCGCAACCTAAACTATTTTATCTACGCAGGCGACATCATGTTGTTCGCCCCCTGTGACATAGATAACCCTAATTATGACAAAATCGCTACTTGTCTATCTGAAGCAGCACAGTGGCTCTGCTCAATTCATATGGACTGAAGCACTTTTTGTATGCCGAAAGACTGAAGCTCTTTTTGTATGCCGAAACTCTAACTTCACACCCCCATCTGTCATTAACCTGATGGACATCACCCTTCCAGTCAAATCGGAAGTAAAATATCTAGGAGTTACTCTAGACAAAACACTAAGCATGTCACATCACATGAAGCAGACCGCTAAAACTATATTCTTTAAACTCAGAACCATCCAGCAACTTAGACCCCTCATTGACATTAATGATTTCAGAACAGTTGTCCAGGCTCTTATAATGCCACATTTAGATTTCTGTGACGGATTGCTCCAAGGTACTTCTAAGAAGAACTTACACATCCTACAAAGAGCCCAGAACGTCACAGCTCGGATCATTTTTAGAGCCAAACTTTCTGACCACATCTCCCCAATTTTATATGCTCTCCACTGGCTACCTATAGCCAGTAGGATTCAATATAAAACCCTAGTCACCGTTTTTAAACTCATTAATGACCTAGCCCCCTCACATCTTTCAACATTAATTCGTACCCCCTTAGAAAACAGAATAATAAGAAGAGCAAACCTCAACATGCTTCAAATTCCTAACTCTGTGAGAAACCTGAAGCAAATAACAACCAATACTGCCTTCTCTTATTATGCACCAAGGCAATGGAACAAGCTACCTCTTAACCTAAGAGAGATTAAAGACCTTCGTTCTTTCAGGAAGGAGCTTAAAACATATCTCTTTGCCCAACACTACTACAGCTTACAGCCCACACTTGATCATATAACACAAGAATACACGATGCAACTGACACAAGTTTATCCTACCTAATTCAAAGTATCACTCTCCATTCCATGTCTTCATTGATAACAGTGTACATTGTCCTACTATATGATAATCAACTCATCAATGCTGCTTTTAAATAGCTCTCTGTAAATAGTAAACAGCTGTTGTAAATAGTTCTCTGTAAACAGTTAAATTGCTAAATAGTTAAACATGTACCATGTATCATAGTTATTTCTTGTGCCAAAATGTTCTATGTAATTCAATGTTCAATGGTTTCAACTTGTTCTCTGTAAACCGTCCCTGATCTCTGGAAGGGGCGGTATAGAAAAGCACACAAATAAATAAATAAATAAATAAAGATAAGGAGAGGGGTGCACCATATATAGACATGCCCCGCCATCTGAGGTGAGAGATGCAGGGGGAGGGGAAGGCAGGGTTGTCAACGTCTGAGAAATCTAAATGTATTATTACTGACACTCAGAATATCTGCCCCACCCTTGGGAATCCATCCCCCTTCCTACCCCCTTTCCCAGAATTTCAAATCATCATGTTCCTTCTCCTCCCTCCACCACTCAGTAAACTCTGAGGGGGACCCCACTCAGCTCTCTTGGTGATTTTAAATGTCCTGTGTCACTCTTCCTTGAAATGTTTGCAGCCCCCTGCTTTGAGTTCTATCAGTGGAGTCACAAACCATTGGGCTACAAGCTGAAATGTTTCTCTGCATATTGTGAATTTAGAGCCTTTTTGCAAGAGGCTTTGAGGAACAGATTTATCTGTGGACTGAGATTTGCACTCATACAATGAAGCCTTTTGTCAGAGGCAGATTTCACATTTCCTAAAGCCATAGTAATAGCGCTGGCTGTGGAAATGGCAGAGAAAATCTCCCATGAATTGAAAAGAATGTAAGCGCTAGGTCTCAGCTCTGTGCATATACACAGCAATACAAAAGAAAACCCATTCCGAGAAAAACTAATTTCACTGTTTCGAAGTTAGCACTGATCAAAAGGTACCATACCAGAATAAGAACATAGAGCATACTAACACCGTGGTAAAGGTGATTACGGCCTAGGCAGCATTCTGCAAGACTAGATTAACCACCATAAAATATATGCAATGAAACTCTGCCTGCCAAACGTTTAATGCACAGAAACAACACCCCCCCTCTGATTTTATCCCAGAGCTGATAGGCATATCAAAAGATAAATCCAATCAAAAATATTGGCATAGGGATTGTTATTTATGCCATTGACTTTGGGAGACAGCTGGATAAATGTTTGTTTTTAAATTTCCTGGGACACTGAGAGAGTAATTTTATAAAGTCCTGCTTAGTTAACACAAGTTTTTCTGTGCGCATTTCACTCCTATTTGATCAAGTCAAGTTTGCACGTACCTGACTTTATAATACAGGGGTGTAAGTGGTCAAAAACGTGTTAAATTAAGGCATGATCACTTACACTTAAATGTCTAGATCTAGATTTGTCAAGAAAGGCATTCGCTAAATTTAATGTATGTAAATGTTAGTGTTTTATCATTTACATGCATACTTATGTGGTCTGCCCAAACTTAGCCCACGTGCATGCCCACAGTGAAAGTACATGGCATCGGGTTTACACATGTACTTAGAAAATCACGTTCATCTAAGGTACATACATAAAGGCCCATTAACATAAGGGCATGCTGACTAAACCAAACTAACCATTAGCACAAGTGTGGTAAAAGCACCATGCTAAAAATCCCACGCTAACTGGGCAGTGTGCAATTGGGTGGGGACTGGGTAGGAGAGGTGTTTAGGGCATGCCAGCTGTGAATATTGATGTTAGCACTGGTGCTCTTAATGCCATCTCAATGGGTGGCGTCAAGTGCACCCGCGTTCTGGGTTATGTGGTGCCATGCATTTGCAACATGACAATGGCTAAAGGGTGGATGCACACATCCCCTAAAATTGGCATGGGCCTCTGCGCTAGTACCACAGCCCAACTGCGCTACCAGCGTGCAATTTAGTAAACATGCTCCATAGAACACTAAAATACCAAATTTATGCACACAGATTGTGTGCAACTTTACATGACTTCTTATAAAATTACCCCCTAAATGCATAAACTTTAGCCAATGTCCGGTCAAAAGTTATCCATTTAAAATGAGGAAGAGCTGGAGGTGTGTTAGGGGAGGCCTTAAAATTTAGCTGGATAGTGGCAATATTCAACCACTATCCACTAAACGTTATCCAGATTAAGTCATCACAGATACAGCAAGTCTGTTATCCAGATAAAGGTATCCAGATAAACTAATATCTGGATAAGTCACTGCCACTGAATAGCTAGTTAAAAATATCAGGATGTTTTTATCTAGATATTGATTGGCTGAGTATTTTTTTTATTGTGCGTTTAAATCTTGGATATTGATTTTAATATGTATGTTTGATGTTTTTAACTTGTATAATGTTTGTTATGTTTGCGTCTGCTCTCATTGTGTATATCAAGATTGTGCTGGGCCTTGGTCAATTGCTAGGGGGGATATTCAAAGGTATTTACACATTTTTCAGTCCTGCAAACCACTAAATGCCTTTTGTGCCACTAAATGCCTGGATGCTAAGCACTTAGGGGTATGTTTACTAAAACCCCGTTAGGGTGCATGCCGCGCTAGTGTGCGGATGCCATATAAGGAGTGGGCGTTTCAGTCAGAAAAAAGCAAAACCGGGATTAATCATGCGCTAATGTGCGCTGCGCTCATGTGCGCCCCGCACATTAGCGCATGAGAAAGATGCGCGGGAAGCATAAGTGGCGCGCTGATGTGCAAGCACAGGAACAGAGCCACAGTACAATGGTTAAGATACTGACCGATAGTGCAGGGATCATGGGTTCAATCCCCCACTGTGCCCAATGAAGAAGGCTGGCTGAGGCATTACCTATTATGGGGAAAATTGCTTTAGGAGGCATTTTATCTTTATTTTAATTATCTCTACTTGCAAACGCACTCTCAAAGCGTGTTAACATAAGGCGCCCCATAAGGCACATTTTAAAGTGCACTGTCCGCCAAGGCACCCTAGAATGTTGCTTATAGGGCGCTTTATAGGGTGCCGTATGAGGTACCACAAGGTCACAGCACTGTTTTTGATGGCAGCACTGTGCAGTTTAAGGAATGAAAATCATAAGTAGGTGCGCTGACATGCAAGGAGGAGCAGCAGTGGAGCACAATGGTTAAGGCACTAACTGCTGATACAGGGGTCATGGGTTCAATCTCCCACTGTGCATAATGAAGAAGGCTGGCTGAGGCATTACCTGTTATAGGTAATATTGCTGTAGGGGGCATTTTATGTTTATTTTAATTAGTGCTGCCAGCAAACACACCCTCAAAGTATTGTAACATAAGGTGCTGCATAAGGCGCCTCATAGGGTACCCCAGAGGGCACATTTTAAAGTGCACTGTCCACCACGGCACCCTACAATGTTGCTGAAAGGGTGGCCTATAGGGCGCCATATAGGGTGCCCTATGAGGCACAGCAAGGTCATAGCACTGTGTTTGATGGCAGCACTGTGCATTTAAACGCTTGGAAATCTGAAGTAGGTGCGCTGACATACAAGGAGGAACAGCAGTGTAGCACAATGGTTAAGGCACTGACTGCTGATACAGGGGTCATGAGTTTGCTCCCCAGTGTGCCTAATACGTAAGGCTGGCTGAGGCATCAGCTTTGCAGTGTACGTATTGTTTCCTGCAGCACTTCATTTGTATTTTATTAATTGCTGCCAGCAAACATGCCCTCACGTGCCGTAACTGAAGGTGCCGCATAAGGCACCCTATAAGGCACTCCATAGGGCACATTATAAAGTGCACTGTCCGCCATGGCACCCTAAAATATCCCCTATAGGGCACCCTATAAGTCGCTCCACAGGATAACATATAGTGCACCTTATATGGACGGTAACCATAAGGTGCCCTATAGGGCGCCCTATAAAGCGCCCTCTGAGGCACCTTATGGGTACAGTACGCAGAGAGTGTTTTTGCTGGCAGCAATAATGTACATTAAAAAGAGATAATGCTTTGGGCAGCCCTATCAAATAACCCCACTGTGGGTTTGAACCCATGACTTCTGACTCCACATGCAGCGAAGTAACCAGTGGGCTACAGCTCTATAGCTGCTAGCAAGCCCCTGGCTGGCTGTAGAGGGACTTCACGTCACCACACAGACAGTCTGCTGTGGTCACCAGGATAGGGTTAGGCCACCCATACCCATGATGCACTGCACATGCAAATCAGCTGTCCACAGATGAACACAAGATGGGGTATGCACCCCCACAGCACCTCGGCCTGGTAGGGGGAACTGACCATGTCCACCCCCACAGCACCTTGGCCTGGTAGGGGGTACTGACCGTGTGTGTTACTGGCACAGAGTAGCTACACACCGTCACATTGTGCGGGTACTGTGCTCACCCTGAGTGTGCGGTGGGGCGCCCAGCACCAGGTCCACATCACCTTCCATGGCAGACATAGGCCATGCTGCAGGTCCCCAGCAGTGCTAATGTGTGAGATAGGTAGTATTCTACAGAAGCACCTTGGATATATCTGTCTGTCTCAGTCAGGTGTAGCCCCTATGGACCCCTAGGAGGATTATGTACCACCACCCTCCTCCTCCAGGGCTGAGGGTGGTAAACAGGGTCTCCCATCAACAGATGCACATTCTACCTCCCTGCAATGGTGGCAGTAGAGGGGACCATCAACCCCAGTCCTGCTGGGGAACAGACACCCTACAGGGCAGTCAATGCAGCTCTGTACACATCCATAACACAATAGCAGACAGACATTAGGCCTGGATATGCTAAGCTGCACCCCACCACTATCTGATATTCTCCTGCAGCAAGCCTTCAGCCACTGCACCCTGCAAGGCGATCCATCAAGACACATACCAGCTGCAAACAGTCTGCTAGCTAGTCCATAGTGCATGTTCCTGGTGGAAATGCATGCACCCAGAACTGGGATGTCAGCATACACAGAAGCAGATAAGTCAGTGACTGGGCTCCAAAAGGAAAACCATAAAAATCACATGAAAGAAATACCATATAGCACTATGAGGGTGCCTAGCCATGCTGTGGTCACTGCACAGTCAGGGTGAGAGTGATCTCCCAGCAGGACATGCTGAGGCCACCCTGTCTGTGTAGGTGGTGGCCAGGCACTAAAATGTCCCAGCCAGTGCCCTATGCCCTGTGCAGATGCATCCTGGCCAGGTCACCCTGTCCGGGCTATACCCATAGTACCTTGCTCCTCATTATGCACATTGGCAGGCCAATACTGGCAACAGTGCTGACAGTATTGTCCTGCCAACAGTGTGGGCTGTGGAGGGTGTTTGCAGCCACCACACACTGGATAGACAGACAGACACCCCCACACCTATGCCAGCATTGTGCTACTATAGAGGAGTTTAGCAGCCCTGGCCACCACACCAGTCCTGGGCACAGTACAGGCATGGATATGGTATGCAATACTGTTGGGGGTCACTCCCCAGGGTGGTAAACACTGTCAGAGACCAGACCTGAAGCACACACCGCAGACATCAGAAAGGTTGTTATGATGGAGCTCAATCAGCAAACTGTGCTTAACGTAGGAATTGCTATCTGCCAGTAATCATAGCAAACGTTTGATAGCTGTGTACCGTATACCCAGGTGTAGAGTGGCATTGCTAAGGTATGCAAGTGCTAGTATTGGGAGATGCACGCAGTGCCCAATGTCCTGCCTCTCCAGGAGGCATTGGCCAATGGGGCCTGTGGGTGTGGGTGTGGGTGTGTCTGCCCCTGTTGGCTGCTGCTTTACGGCAGAGGTTCCCAACTCCAGTCCTGGTGTGCCAAACACTGTTCGGGTTTTCATGCTGTCCCTCATGAATATGCATGAGATACATCTGCATACCATGGGGGTGGTGCATAGATATGCAGCACAGGCATCTTTATTAGAGGCAGCATGGAACCTGAATGGTGTTTGGCCCTCCAGGACTGCATTTGGGAGACTCTGCTCTAGGTAATGCGCCTGTTTATGGTATCTGTGCTCGGAGGGGTAAAATATAGGCGTATTAACCATGCGTATGTTCTCTGCAATAAAGGTTTGTCCTTACTATCATGGTTTAGTTGTGGGAAAAATATGTGGACTGGATTGGCAGTAGCCCCAGCTGGGCTTTGAGCCTGTGACCTTCTGTTCTTGCACACACTGTCTGTGTGTACTGCACCACTGTGTTGCCACATATATGCTGCATTCCCTTGGGAGTCCATGACTGTACATCCGACAGGGCCTGTTTGTTGCAGTGCACGGCACCCACCTGGACAGGGCTAGGCCATGTCTGCTGTTGCCACCAGCTGCTGCCACCTCCACCACCAGTACCGCTCCATCCTTAGATTGGAGACAGCATAAACCCTGAAGGATTTGTGGCCCTCCAGGACTGCATTTGGGGGAATCTGCTCTAGGTAATGTGCATGTTTCTGGTGTCTGTGCTCTGTAGGGTAAAATAGAGGTGTTTGAGCCATGCTTATGTTCTCTGCAATAAAGGTTCGTCTTTACTATCACGATATAGTTGTGGGTAAAATATGGGGACAGGATTGGCAGGAGCCCCAGCTGGGGCTTGAACCTGTGACCTTCTGTCTCCCAACACACTGGTTGTGTGCACTGCACCACCGTGTTGCCACAGAGACAGTGCATTCTCTGATGATACCATGACTGTTTGTCTGGCAGGGCCTGTCTGTTGCAGTGCATTGCACCCACCTACACAGGGCTAGGCCATGGTCTGCTCTGGGTAGCTGCCACTGCCCCCCTTCACCTCCAGTAACCCTGTGCCACCATGCTGACATGCCCTTCTGCTGGTGGTACGCAGTCTCAGGCCATCCTGTGTGAGGGTAGGCGGCTGCCTATGGGGCGGGTTCTGGGGTAGGGGTGCCTGCATATCTGTCCGCACGTCCCCCAATCACTGCCTGCCAATTTCTGTGCCCTTGGGGAACCTGCTGGGTACTGTCCCCTGTGACACTGTGCTAAACACTCTCGTGCCCATGTTGGGCCCTCATCAGTTGCTGTCTGGCTGCTGTTCAGTTTCAGCATTCCTAAGTGCCATCTAGGCATCTGCCTAGTCCGCACTGTGCCCCAGCTGCACCACAGCATGTGCCGCCTGCAGCCCTCTGAATCCCCTTTCCCAGCATCTGTCCAGTTGCCCATTCCGACCTGCCCACCCTGCTGTTGTGGAACATGTGCATGCCATAGGTAACCTGTCCAATGGAGAGGGAAACCCTGATCAGTGTTATTTCACTGCGGGATCATTCACCTTGTATGGGGACGGAGCGTAGACCCATCTAAAATTCATATTTATTTTTGGGGCTTTGTTGGGAGTGCTTTTTGATGTTTCCCATTACTCTCAGTATTGCCCAGCTTGCTTATGATTTTTTTATATTTTGTTGGGGTCATTTTTAATGTTTATTTGCCCTTTTGTTCCGTGCACATGTATCACACTGCTCACTTTTTGTAGGTTTCTCTGGTTATGCTGTACATTGCTGACAGAAATGGTTTCTCTTCCCTTTAAATCGGCTCTACCGCGAGGTTTTCACTCGCGGTATTTTTTTGCTTGAATTTCAGCCCCGCTCATGTGCGGGGAGCCTCTCCCCTCCCACTCTCCAGCCATTGACCCCTTCTCTCCGCCCCTGGGGAGCCTTCCTCCGCCCTCCGAGAGCCTTTCCACGCCTTTATCGCACATCAGCGCGCCGCGCACATGAGCGGGCACTTTAGTGCGGCGCGCACGTGTGTGGGGCACAAAAACGCATTATTAGCGTGCGCTAAGGTACCTTAGCGCACACTATTGTGCGCCACACACTTGAGCGCAGTATAGTAAACATACCCCTTAGTGTCAGGGTGTTCCGGGGGGCAGCACTGTGGGTGATATTCAGCTGCTGCCCAGTTAACCCTAACTGGCTAAAGTTAGAACAGCTGAATGGCTGTCCTAACTTTAGCTGTTTTTTCAATCTGGCTAGCGGCTGAATATCGCTGCTGACCGGATTGCAAAATCGCAGTTTGGGCAACCTGGATATGGCCCCGGCATTGACTATCTGTGGCGAATCTAAAGCGGCAACGGCTAGCTGTTTTAAGTGTGCTGAGTGCCGCTGCTGAATCGGCCCCTTGATATATAATTATAATAACACTAACAGTGGCTCCTCTGTTTGCAACAAATATGCATGAAAAAATAATTAAAGAAATCCTGTTATTGTGAAATAAGCAACCTCATACATAGGCATGCAAATCTGCCACAATTGAAGAAAAGGTTAACACTCTTGGAGCAGGGTAATTTGAAAGCTATGTTCAAAGGTCAGTCTGCAGCAGTTCCCAATATAGTAGCCAGAAAAAAAACGAACAGCTTCCTGGAATGAGGAGCAATTCACATTAGAAAATCCAGTCGAACTGCAGTAATACCGAAATGTCTGCTGCATTAGAGAGACTCAGTTTTTGAGGACTGCATTGTTGAAACCATGAAACACCCACCAGGTCAAAATACCCACCATACCAAGGACTAAACCAAAATAATTTAAGCCAAATCTGCTTTTAGGGGACATGCTGTGACTGAAGTGAAGTGTCTACACTATGATGAAATTATATCTGTGGTAGAGAACAGCCAAAGGGCTGATGGTTCCATTCAAAGGCGTGGAGATTATAGGAAGACCACAAAAACAAAGAGGCAAGAGGCACATCTATCTGCTAGCAAATTTATTTGGGAATGAAAGGGGATAGACTCAGGAGTAATATGCGGAAATATTTCTTTACGGAAAAGAGTGCTGGATCTGTGGAATAGTTTCCCAGTGGAGATGGTAGAGACAAGAACAGTATCTGAATTCAAAAAAGTATGGCTTTTAGTTTTATTTACTTATTTATTTTTATTTATTTTAGTTATATGGACTTTTAGTGCTCAAGCTCTAGGCCAGTGAGCTGTTTGGTCTTTTTGCTTTATAGTTAATTTTTAAGGGCCCGATATTCTTTGGGAATAGCTATGCACTGCTACAATGCATAGCTGTCGCTGCTGAACTTAACCCCGTCAATACTGGGGTGATATGAGGCTCTGGCATTGAATATCCAGCATCACCGCACAGCTCACAAACCCACAGAAGCTATTCGGCCAGCACTGATATAGAGCCACAGCTCGATTAGCTCTCATGGGTAAAGATAGGTCAGCTTTTGCTGTGCCTATCTTTTACCTACGGGTGCTAACTGGGCAGTAGTGCAATATTGCCGCTGCCTGGTTAGCGACTGGTGCCACCCCAGGAACACCATGGAACACCCACAACATGCTCTGATGCTAAGCGGTTAGCATCGGGGCGTGTAGCAGCATTAATTGGAAATATTCAGCGGCACTAATCAGAGGAGCCACTGTTAGTGTTATTATAACCATGCTGAATATCCCATTTAGCGGCATTTACACAGTTTACAGGTTTCCACCCTGGAACGCTCACGACATGTTCTGATGCTAAGCGGTTAGCATCGGGGCATATGGGGGTGATAATCGGAGATATTCAGCAGCACCAACTGTGTTAGTGCTGTTGAATATCCCATTCAGCAGCATTTACATGGTTTAGAGGTCTATAAACTGTGTAATTACCTTTTGAATATCAGGCCCTTTAGATTTTGTGATTTTTTTTTTTGAGTTACTTGATTAAATGGTCTGTTTATTGTTAATTTGATTTTTATGTTTATTTATCTTTGGAGTGTAATTTTGTGGGTTTTGTCTTGTTTGTGCTGTACTAATTCTAGGTATGTTGCCTTATTTTATGGTATTTGTATAAATATATTATTTTGCATTTATTTTTTTAATTTTTTTTAAATTCCGACTTGGTGTGATTTTATTAGAAGCAGGTCTTGTCAGATGAATCTGATTAATTTCATTGACTGCGTGACCAGAGAGTTAGATCGACGGAGAGCGATAGATGTGCTGTAGATTTCAGCAAAGCCTTTAACACGGTTCCGCATAGGCAACTTATAAATAAACTGAGCACCCTTTGAATGGAACCTAAAGTGACTGACCGGGCTAATAACAGGTTGAGTGTGAGGTGACAAAGGGCACTGGGAAATGGAGTTCACTTTGATAAGGGTGTTACCAGTGGTATAATGCAGGGATCAATCCTTGTTCTGGTTCTTTTTAACATTTATGTAAGTGATTTTGTGGAAAGGCTACTGGGTAAGGTTTGCCTCTGCAGATACCAAAATCTTCAACAGGAAACACACCCTGAAGGGTGTAGATAACATGAGGAGATATCACAAAGGCTGTCTATCATAAAATATGTTCCCTCCATCATCTCCGACCCTTACTGGAGCCTACTGACTTCCGTACTGTCTTCAAAGCCCTTATTACTCCACTCTTCGACTACGCAAATATCATTTTGCATGGGCTTCCTGGATATACTCTCCATCCTTTACAATTAGCATTGAATACGGCTGCACGAACCATCTACGGAGCTTCCAGGCATAAAAATGTTCTCCTCTCCTAATCCATCTACACTGGCTCCCAATAAGCAGTCAACTTAAATATAAATCTCTTCTGATAACATTTAAAATCCTCCATCACCTTTCCGCATCCTCGCTGGCAGATCTCCTACACAGGACTCCGGACAACAGAGCAAGAAGAACAAATATGGTAAACACTCTCACCATCCCATCCATGACTAGAAAAAGCTCCCAATTCGCAATGAACAGAGCCTTCTCCCTCTTCGCCCCTCTACTATGGAACTCCTTACCTGCTCCTATTCGTCTCATTTCAGATTTGGCCACCTTTTGCAAAGCAATCAAAACACACCTATTCCATCTTGCTTTTGACCACGTAACTTAAATCCTTGCCCATCAATATCAATATCATACTCAAGATTCTGTTAGACTGTAAATATTTCTAGCCTTACATGCTACTGTGTATCATCTATTTATGTAAATATCTTAATTGTTTTATCTTGTTAACATGTTCAATGGAAACTCTTCAATGTAATATGTTCAATTTAAACTGTTCCAT
Source organism: Ichthyophis bannanicus (assembly GCA_033557465.1). Lineage (NCBI taxonomy): Eukaryota > Metazoa > Chordata > Amphibia > Gymnophiona > Ichthyophiidae > Ichthyophis > Ichthyophis bannanicus. Next base: position 958,184,213 of record CM066031.1, read on the forward strand.
GTAATATGTTGTTATTTAGTAAACCGTGCAGTATAAACCCAAATAAATAAATAAAAAATAAATCTAGCAAAGCTTGAAGAAGAGTCAAGAATTTGGCAGTTGAGATTTAATGCTAAAAAATACAAGGTTATGAATTTGGGCTGCAAAAATCCAAGGAGGGGTACAACATAGGTGGTGAAATACTCTGTCCATGTAAGAAGAGTGGGACCTCAGAGTGATCATATCAGATGATCTTAAGATGGCCAGAAAAGCAATAGCAAAAGTCAGAAGGATGTTTGGATCCATAGTGAGGAATGGCTGATAGGAAGAGGGAGGTGATAATGCTTCTGTATAAGTCTTTGGTTAGACCTCATTTGGATCATTGTATACAATTCTGGAGACCATTTTCTCAAAATAATATAAACAGGATGGTTTTGATGCAGATGGTAGCTACTAAAATAGCCAGTGGTCTTCATCATAAAGCATATGGGGACAAACTTAAAGATATTAATATGTTACTTTGGAAGAAAGGCAGGAGAGAGGAGATATGATATACAGTGGATGTTAAAATACCATAAAAGCACAGGAGGAGAGCAACTTTCAATTGAAAGGAAGCTCTGGAATGAAGGGGCATAGGACAAGGTGAAAGGGGATAAACTTAGGAGTAATCTGAGGAAATACTTCTTTACAGAAAAAGTGGTGGATAGCCTCCTAGTGGAGGTGATAGATACGGGGACTGTATTTGAATTCAAAAAGCATGGGGCAAGCACAGAAGAGGAGGAGATTGTAGAGCTTAGTAGATAGTATGGATGAGCAGGCTGGATAGACCATGTGGTCTTTATCTGCCATCATTTTTCTATGGTTCTATATCTCTACATTCAAGAGGCAGTTAATCAAATTAATAAACATAAACATATCAATTCTTTGTTTACTTTTTGAATTCTATGCAATGAACTTTATCAAACACATTAAGACCCTCTTGTGCATTCTAAAAACAACAAGCTATGTCAGGTGAGGATCAATGTCAAGATGATGTTCACAGTTTTCTTTGATTACCAGCATATTGTTCATCATGAGTATGCTCCAAAGGGCCATAAGGAGTTCTATGTCCAAGTTCTGACTTGTTTGAGAGATGCAGTTCATTGTAAGAGGCCAGAGTTGCACAGGAATGGTTGCTTCATCATGATAACGCCCCAGCTCACGCTTCACATCTTGTCCAGCAGTTCATGGCCACACACCAAATCGAGCAAGTCCATTAGCCGCCATACTCACCAGACCTCGCACTCTGTGACTTTTTCTTGTTTCTAAAACTGAAATTACCATTGAAAGGAAGGAGATTCGATGATCAGGAGACCATTAAGCAAACTTCGGCCCAGCAGTGAAAGAGGCATTTCAAAATTGTTTCCAACAGTGGCAGGAATGATGGAAGAAGTGTGTTTTATCGGAAGGGGGCTACTTTGAAGGAGACAGAGTGCAATAACTGTCAGTGTTACACTTCTTGTGTTATCGTACAATTCTTGATACTTTTTGATCGCACCTCTTATGCAGGAAGGCTTTACTGTGCAAAAAGACATTAGTGCAAGTTCTCAAAAATTTGTGAACCTGTGTATGACAATAAAAGAATATTAGCCCATGTTGAATAGCCTGGTAAACTTGTCCTCTAAGCCGTATATCAAGATATCACTATATTAGCTAGGCACTCTTTAGAATCAGCTTGGAGAAGGTGTTAACGTAGTCATATGAGCATGTTATTTAGCAAGGGCAAGGTAAGGAGGATGAGAACACTAAACTAAGCAAACTAGAGATGGTTCAGCTCACTGGAAACTGAAGGCTTGAAAAATGAAGGTGAGATGACTTTTACAACAGTATCCATACTTCCTTGGATATGAATACATTTGATCACACTTCTTTTCACCAAGACAAAACACAGCTGACACATAATTTTTGCAGAATATTTTATGCAAATACACAATTTATACTGCAGATAGATTTTCTCAAATTAAGCAGTGGCACATCACTGAGAGTCAGGTCAAACCGGTCTGCTGTTCATGAGGGCTTGCATTTCAATAGCATAAGCAGCTTTTTTTCTGTCACCACGTCAGGGATAACATTTCATGATCTGAGGCCTGTCATCTGATATCATAACTTAGCCCTCCAACTCCGCTGGCCTTCTGTGATTCTGCAGCTGTGGAAAGGGCAGCAAAATCCAGTCCTTCCCATGGAATTCCTTCTTCTCTGCTGCATCGCCACTGGAGATGTGAGAGACAGGTGTAAGCGGCAGTGAAGGTGGCCCCACATATCTTTTACTTCACGCCACGTCAGGCTTGGTCTGGGGCACAGAGGCAGTGGCATGACTCCTTGCACTGCTTCCTTTTCCTATGCAGCCTGAGATTCAATGGTTACACCTTGAAATGCATAGTACTACGGTGTTCCCCCCTGGTTTGAAGCAAAACACTCCATCCCTGGGCTACATGGGAAAACGTGGCCTGAGGAGCCATGCTGTGGCCTTCCTTTGACAATGGAATGGGATGTGGGGGGTGGGGGGGGGAGAATTGTGGGGTATAGGGGTGTGCATGACCAAAAAGGTTCGGTTTGTGCTTATTTGAAATGAGTATTTCCCAATTTTCAGGCATATTTTGTCTAGTTTCACGTATTTGTTGTTTGCTTATGCACTGAATGCATCCTAGAACTTTTTTTATGCACTGACTGCTGTGCATTAATTCACAGGTATGTCTGCACACAAGCAATCTGCATACACTTTCATTTTTAAGGGCCCAAATGAACCAAATCAACCACAAGAAATGCCCATCTCTAGTAGGTTGAGAGCAGGCTGGGAAAGGTGTTAAATGTGGGTGTGAATGAGTGGATTGGAAGGGCTTGAAGACAGGGAACTGAAAGGGTGTACGTGTGTGTGAATGACTGGACAAGATGGGGTGTGGAGGATGTGTGGATGTGGATGAGTGAGGGAATTGGAGGGGCTGTGGAGTACCTGTGCCTTGAGTGAGGGGATTGAAGGAGGTGTGGAGTATGTGTGCATGGCATGAGGGAGGGGGTTGGAGAAGAGTGATTTTCAGAGAGAGTAAGAAAACTGGAGATGAGGTGTGTGTGGGTGATCACTGGGAGGAGGAGTGTAAGAGTGGATCTGTCTTCTACCTTTCCTGATCACAAATCTTTGCATCCCTGATTTAAGCTGCCCTGTCTTTCTGTTTTCCCCTGATTCATTTTCTTCCTCTTCTCCTGAGCACCCCTAATTGCTCAAATCCTTCCCTTATCTCCTTAGTTCCCCCTCTGTCTCTATCCCTTTGTCCCTTGTCCTAAAATCCTTCTATCATCAGCCTCTTCTGAGATCTTCCCCCCTTCCCCAGTTCCCTCTCTACCTCTATTCTTTATCCACTCCTCTTTTCCACACTGATTCCTAAGATCCTCTCCCTCCCCCCACCAAAAGAACAAAATTAATTATTTGGATACGTAAGAATTTCAGAAAACAATTTTGAGGTTAATTATCAGAACTGAAGGTCAGCGAGCAAATTTGTTTAAATGCTGGCTGTGGTGTATAACATATGTATATTCAGGGTTTACATTAGGGCTGCTATTCAGAAGGGCCTATACTACATGCTTAAGTGATCCATGTAGGGCCTTAATATATGAAGCCATAACTCAACTCTAGCTCTTTACCAATAGAGCCAGGGCAGGCAAAGGTTTGTCCCGGGAGCACCTTTATAGAGTGTTTACGAGCCGCTGATAATCATATAAGACCTTTAGAACATTCCCCCCCCCCCCCTTTAGTTTTATAAAGTAAAATCCAAATTGACATGATTTAATATGCTAACATATGTAAATGTGCCACAAGATTGCCACAGAATTTCAGAAAATTTGTAATAGATTTTTCTATCTCCTGCCACCAAATTTAGCCTTGAACTGCCCCAGGGAACTAGGAGCTGTGCTTTTAATACTTTAATTAGTAAAAAACATATTTTCCTTTCAAGTGCACTGCGTTTTCACTATTTATATAATGACATCTGGATGCTCTTTGCTCTACTTTCATGCTGTAGAGCAAAAGGATTTTAAATTTTTGCTATAGATTTGCATGTCCTTAGAAGCCCTTAAGGTGCCATGGAGGTCTAGGAAACTTTAGCAGAAAGTGAGAGTGGCAAACACAGTCTGGGGTATCCAAGATGATGTAACTTTGTGGCCGACTGTGCACAGAGGAAGGGAGGGCAGGGGAGCACTTGTCAGGATGACTTATTGGCAGATTCAAGGCCTGCCTCTGCTTCCGATGTCTCTCAGGCAGCGATGTGGGAAGCTGAAGAACCTTCATTTAGAATGACAGTTATGAGGCCTGACCATTTTGATTTCCAAACTCTGTGGGAGGGACTGGATGTTTTGGAGTGCCCTTTTTCCTCTCAAATTTAAGATTTGTCAGGTAAGATTGCTGATCCTCTTTCATTAGTTACAGAGCTGTAGCACGACATGACACAAACCTTGTTACAAACGTTGAAGAGAGGGAGGCTGTTTCCCAAACTACAGTAGAAAGGAGACATTTATTTGAGACAATGGTGCCAAGCATAGAAAATTGGACACTTTAGAGAATACAATTGGAAGGAGGATTTTATAGTTCTTAAATTTTCCCCGGATTCAATGAATTTCACCATTGGAACTGTTTAAAAAGTATGCTACCATGACCTTGAAGGTTCTTCCCCTGGCAAGAGCATTTTATTTACCTCAAGCTAGAAGAAAAGGCTCTGAGAACAAGGGGCAACAGACACAATTGACTTTAGACAGTTTGGAGTCCAGTCTTCCTGGAGAATCTTGCATGATACTGGACAAATTGCTACAGCTACTTTGCTAATAGCCTGTGCTTTAGACCCTGATAGAGAATGTTTACACAAAAGCGGAAGTAAGGATGTGGTTGAAAACTACAGGCTGGTTAGTTTAACTTCGGTGGTGAGTAAATTATTGGAAACGCTGCTGAAAGAGAAAATAGTGAGGTTTCTGGAGTCCAGTGGATTACAGGATCCGAGGCAGCATGGATTCACCAGAGGCAGGTCTTGTCAGACAAATCTGATTGATTTCTTTGACTGGGTGACCAGGGAGTTGGACCGAGGGAGAGCTCTAGATGTGGTGTATTTAGATTTCAGTAAAGCCTTTGACACTGTTCCTCACAGGCGACTTATAAACAAACTGAGCACACTAGGGATGGACCCTAAAGTTACTGCTTGGGTTAGAAATTGGTTGGGTGGGAGGCGACAAAGAGTACAAGTAAATGGAGCTCACTCTGAGGAGAAGGATGTTACCAGTGGTGTGCCCCAGGGATCTGTCCTTGGTCCGATTCTTTTTAACATCTTTGTTAGTGATATAGCGGAAGGGCTGTCGGGTAAGGTTTGCCTCTTTGCAGATGATACCAAAATCTGCAATAGAGTAGACACCCAGGAAGATGTAGATAACATGAGGAGGGATCTAGCTAAGCTTGAAGAATGGTCTAGAATTTGGCAGCTGGGATGTAATGTTAAAAAATGTAAGGTCATGCATTTGGGCTGCAGCAATCCAAGGGAGCAATATAGTATAGGGGGTGAAGTACTTTTGTCCACTAAAGAAGAGCGGGACCTAGGCGTGGTTGTGTCTGATGATCTTAAAGTAGCTAAACAGGTAGAAAAGGCGATGGCAAAAGCTAGAAGGATGCTTGGGTGCATACGGAGAGGAATGGCTAGCAGAAAAAAGGAGGTGATAATGCCTCTGTATAAGTCTTTGGTGCGACCTCATTTGGAGTATAGTGTGCAATTCTGGAGACCGCACCTTCAAAAGGATGTGAACAGGATGGAGTTGGTGCAGAGGGTGGCTACTGAAATGATTAGTGGTCTTCATTATAAAGCATATGAGGACAGACTGAAGGATCTTAATATGTACACCTTAGAGGAAAGGCGGGATAGAGGTGATATGATTGAGATGTTTAAATACCTCCATGGCATAAATGTTCAGGGAGAGAGCCTCTTTCAATTGAAAGCAAGTTCTGCTATGAGGGGACATGGGATGAGGGTAAAGGGAGATAGATTCAGGAGTGATATGCGGAAATATTTCTTTATGGAAAGAGTAGTGGATCCATGGAATAGTCTCCCAGTGGAGGTGGTAGAGATGAGGACAGTAACTGAATTCAAAAAAGCATGGGACCAACACAGAAGATCTCTAAAGGTAAAAAGTGGACTGTTGTAGTTGTTGATATGGAAGGACAGACTAGATAGGCCATGTGGTCTTTTTTTGTCATCATGTTTCTATGTTTCTATGATTCTAATATTTCTTCGAGCTAAAGATACCGAGTTTGGGTTTTTCAATCTGTATTTTTCCAGATGTAGCTGAAGTTATCCAAAGGAGGAGGAAGCCGTTTCTAATGCTGAAACCAGGGGAAGCGCAGATAGGGGGGCTTTTCTTGTTATGATTTTCCTGTAAATGCTTATGGAAATATCAAGCCGTCAGATATATCATCTATGAACCTCAACAACTGTCTGCGTTTCTAAGTATTAGCAAAAGTGGCAGTGCTGCGAGACTTCCGCTAGGGGATCGTGGCACCATTTTGATCCTGACGCCATAGTGGGCAGCAGCAACTGAGGATCGCTCCTGCCTGAAGATCCCTGGACTGCCAATTACATTTAGAGGTAGGCCCTGGGAGGGGGCCTATGGGGCAGGTGTGGGGGGTCTTGCTGAGGTGGGGGGGCTTTTTCAGATTGAAGGGGTATGGGGGGAGGGGAGAGGGGCCTGATGGAGTAATGTGGAGGGGTGGGGAATGTTAAGGGGAAAATCCACGCTATTGCAACTTAATAACTACCTGGCCTAAATTTTTTAAGGTATGTTAACTATTCAAATATGCACTAACGATTTCGCATCCCCACTGGGGAGCTTATAGCAATATAGGAGTAGCAAAAGAACACAGGAATATAGCAATAAAGATAGGCTGCAGCAGATTATAATGAAAGTGACAGAGATCAGAAATGGCAGTCGCATTTCACAGTGTCCCTGCTGGTCCTTCACTCTGGTCTCTGCACTGTGACCTATTGGTATTTTCTAGAGGTAATTGTCATTTTGCTTTCTTTAGGAGGTGGGAGCAAGCAGAGGAGGAGGGAGGCATGTTACTGTTCTTCCAATTATGCTCTCAGGGACTGCAGACATCTGCAGGATCGAAGAGAAGGTAGCGCCCTCGGACAGGACACTGCATCACTCAGTCGAGGGCAAGTCTAATGAGCTTATGCAGTCCTTTTATGCACTGGCGCTTCAATCTTCCGCATGTGAGGCTCCCGCAGGCTGCAGTCCCAGCTCTCGTGCAGAACCCCGCACAATGCAGAAGCATCTCAGAATGCAGAGACTAAACTGAGCAAGAGGACACGCTGGGAATATTGAATTGAACAGGGATCGATGGTGCACTGAGCTATTGAACTGTACAAGACTGAGATCCCCTCCTCTCACCCTGCTTTCTCCAGACCTCTACAGTCAGTGAACAAACATGCTGTCTTTCCTCACTGAGACTGCTTTTTCCCAAATGCTCTGTTGTAACTTTCCGCCCTTAAACATGATCTTCCAGTACTGTTGCAACAGTGGCAACTATCCAAAGAGCTAATTTAGCTATATAGCAGGAGCCTCTGTATGGAACGGTGCACTGACTTGCAGCAGTCTTCCAGCTTTATACACACCCAGCAAGAGCTGCTGTAGAGAAATGGTATAGATATGCTGAAGAAAAGCATGTGTACGTCTGTGTGTAGTGTTTTAGTGCCTTCAAGCCAAACTTCTGCAGGCAGGCAAAACAACCTAAATACCATTGAGGCCCCTCACCCTCAACACTCACGTGTTTGTAGCTGGGAGTGTGTAACAGTCATCATACCATCTGCCAGCAAGTGCAAACAGATTTCATGCTAAACGGGCAGCCTATTTCACTGTAGAAATGCTGCCTTTAGTTTCCACTCTGATTGCTGACATGTCTAGTATTCAACATATAAATATCCAAAAAAAGAAGTGGCTTTACTGCATATAAAAAATGAAGAGGTTGATATTCAGAAGCACTTACTTGGCCAGCGGCAGTGCTGATGGCATAAGTGATTTTGTTTTTCAAAATTTCAGGTGCTGAAATGGATAACTGGATGTTTAAGCTTGCTAAAACGGCCAAAGTTATCTATTTTGATTTGGTGTAGTTTGGGGAAGGAATGAAAATGTATCCTTTGAGTAGTGATATTCACAGGTCTGCTTTAGCTACATATAGGACTTGGGGCAAACCTCTGTGGATGGGCCCCCTTTTACTTTCTTCCAAAGTGCCTCTCTCCCAAACCATGAGCCCAGTAAAGGCTGAATCGCCTTCCATGGCACTACATAATTCCTTTTTTTGCTTTTGTCATATCAAACATCTTGGGATAGAGAAGTATCCAGTCTAAAGGACTCAAACAGCCAAGTCAAATATACACTGAAGCATTAAGCTTTTAACTTACCCCTATATAGGAATGAAGTCTGGGGTGTATACAGGATTGAGCAGAACCTCAGTATAAACCCTAGAGATCTGGTCCTGTAAACACACCCTGCATTTGCAGAAAATAGTGGATACAGAGTAAAACTAAGGAAGGATACCCCTACAAAGAAAGGCTTAAAAGGTTAGGGCTTTTTAGCTTGGACAAAAGATGGCTGAGGGGAGATATGATAGAGGTCTATAAAATATTGAGTGGATTGAAACAGGTAAATGTTTTGAAGGAGTTGTTTATTCCTTCAAAAAGTAGAAAGACGTGAGGACACGTAATGAAACTACCATGTACAGCAGTACATTTAAGACTAATTGTAGAAAATATTTTTTTACTCAATGTGTAATCAAACTCTAGAATTCATTGCTGGGGGATGTAGTAAAAGCTGTTAGTGTAGCTTGGTTTAAAAGCGGTTTGGACAAGATCCTGGAGAAAAAGTCCATAAACCATTATTAAAGTGGACTGGGGAAATCCACTGTTTACCCCTGGAAAAGCAGCATGGAAGCTGTCTACCTTTTGGGAACCTGATAGGTACTTATGACCTGGATTGGCCATTGCTGGAAACAGGATACTGGGCTTGATGGACCTTTGGTCTAACCTAGTATGGCATATTTTAAGTTCTTCTGTTCTTGTTATTTCTCCTTACTGCATAACATGCAAGAAAAAATGAAATTCTGATTCCACTTTAGTAACACCAAACAACAGTGGAGGTAAGGAAGGACAAAGCAACAGCTTAACTTCAGAAGACATTGTGTCCTCTTATGCATGCACATAAATCCATATTGTAACCTCAAATTTCTAAACAAGTGTATGACTTGAAAATCTGAAGTTCTAATGGGGCATATATTTTAGTAGAAAAATTCCAAAATCTTAAAGAAAGTGCTGAAAAAAAGTGGAAGTTTAATTTAACTTTGTTTTCTCTTTCGTCACCTTGCTAGAAAACCAGTTATGCACTCTTTTTGAAAATTGCTGTAGATTTGCAGTGAGACCTTTCTGTTGAATTTTAGAAAAAAAATATTTTTGGGCTGAAATGTGGGGAAAATGAAGCTCACAAAAGAAAAAGTGCTATTGCAGAGGATACCTTTAAAATAGGTCACTTAGGTTATAAGTCCAAGTAGGTACCTATTTTGAGGCTATTTTCTAGAGAAACATGAGCGTCTATGGGAGTCATTTTAGATGCTCCATTTGTGCTTTGAACATCTGAAAATGGGTACGCAGACATCCAAATCATGGAGATATTCCCAGAGCCATTTTACGAAATGGTTATAGGGATGACCCCCGACACTGGGATGTCCATCTAGGATGGAGGTGTGGCAGGGAAGTGTCCAGGGCCATTCTAGACCTTAGATGTGCACTCCCAATTACAGAAATGGCTAGCATATCTCCACCCTCTTCTAAGCATATCTACTCCAGGGCATGAATAGGCATCTGGGAAGTGCTCGTTTTGCTAGTAAAACATCCAGAGGGTCTAGAGGAGATGGTACTCCAATATCCCCCGTACTGTCTGCAGATATAAAGATGGGTCTTGGCTCAGCTTAATCTCTGCATCGTACAGTGAAATCTCTGTAATCTTTATGCTTCTAATCAAGATGTACCTGATTTATTTTTCATATTTTGGTTGAATATTTGGCTGCAACCAGCAATCTTGTCTTGATAATAGGAGGGGACTTCAATCTCTCTCTTCTTATTATCATGGACAGGCCTTGACTAGGCCCACAATTACTAAAGACCTCTTTTACTAATGCCTGTTAGCTGGTTAATGGGCATTTGAATGTGCGGCAATAGGTAGTCGGGAACACTAATGCCCGATGGTGTCTGCCTTTGCATGCTAAAATGCATGCTAATCGGTGATCATGAGTGGGGCAGGGAATGGATGGAGAGTAGGCATGGAGAGCGAATTGCTGCTAGCGCCAGGGCAATTGGCACGTGCTCAGCAGTAACGTGGTTCTTAACGTGGATTCACCTAATGACTCCTCTATAAGAGTCGTTAAGTGAACCTGATGTAGTGGAATGCTTGTTAGGAGAGCCCTTCATGCACAGCTGCTGGGGAAATACTGAACATGCCCCCGGCAGCTAACGTGTGACCTTTGCCATTGACGCGTGTAAGATGGCACATTAAAGGCAATTCCTTAGCGAACTTTAGTAAAAGGGGCCCTAAGTCTTCTGTGGCTCAGTATAATCATATTAAAACTGAGGCTCCCACAGCTGAGGAAGTTTCTTTTTTTTCTTCCCTTCATCAGTCATATTCTCATATAGACTATTTTTAATCACTAGTGGCTTGATGCAGGAGACTGTACATGCTCAGATTTGCCCAATTTTGATATCTGATCATGCTGCAATTTCCATCAACCTAGAGTGGCCATTTAAGTCTAGCAGGTGAGGTCAGTGGTGCCTAAGCAATGGTCTCTTACCGATGAGAAATTTTTGAATTTGGTTAAGATGGTAACAGGCGTACTTTTGGATAATGACACAATTGAATTGGAATTTTCCATAGTATGAGATGCTTACGAAGCTACTTTAAGGAGTCAGATCATTAGTTACAGCAATAATTCTCAGTCTTACCCTGGTGTATCCTCTAGTCAGTCAGGTTTTCATGATATCCACAATGAATATGCATGAAAGAGATTTGCAAGTAATGGAAACAGTGCACGCTGATCTATCTGAGGCTGAAAACCTGACAGGCTGGGGATATACCAGAACAGGGTAAGAACCACTAAGCTATAGTAGCCGGAAGCACAAACAAGCTGAGGTAGAAGTGGATAGGCTTGAGAAAGAGATTTAGGGACTCAGATTCAGACTAATTCAGATTATTTTCTTTTGATGTGTTAGCACAAGTGTAAATACCAACATAAGAAATTGTTAAGTCAGTGGGTGGGACAGTGTAATTTTTTTTTTTAAGCCACTTACTTTACAGAAAACAATAAGGCTGGCTGACCACTAGCGAAGTTCCTTAAGGCTGAATAAAGTCAGCATAGGTTTCATGCTGTTAAGGATAAGGATAGCCGTGGGAGGAGTGGCCTAGTTGTGGGAGGAGTGGCCTAATGGTTAGGACAAGGTACTTCAGGCCAGAGGGCCGGGGGTTCAAGTCCCACCTGGGGACAGCAATCTCAGGCCAGAGGGACTGGGATTTCTAGTCCTATAGGCACTCCTTGTGGTCTTGGGCAAGCCACTTAACCCTCCATTGCCCATGTTCCCTGTAAGTATTAGCGTATGTGTGTCATATCCCCTCGTGTTAAATGTATCTCCCAATTGACCGCTTTGACCTCGGTGAAAAGCGGGATATAAATACAGATAAATAAATAAATAAATAGCCAACCGTCATTTGATTATAACGGTACACTGGAGCACTTTTATGAATGTTATGCTGAGCTATTTGTTCAAAATGAAAGCCGCAATCTCAGTTAAACAGCTGCCAATAGTGTGTATTCTTTTGCAAGAGTGCGCACTATTAAGCAACTGGGTACATTCTTTTGCAGGAGTGTGCATTCTCGCGAAAGATTGTACATTCTTGCAAATGAGTGTGCACTACTGAGGGAAAATGACATGAGACAAAAGCAATGAAAATCAGAAAACAAAGGTTTTTAACCTACACACCCCTAATATACATAATAAATCTCCTCTTTCTCTGAGATGATCAGGGCATTTTTATCAAAATTATAGCACACAAGTGTCTATTCTGAGCAATGACAGTTTCTTAGTGCTCTGATTTCATGTGCAGAAATTCAGCAGGCAATAAAATCTTTGAGATCCCATAGAGCTCCAGTTTCCAATGGACTTTCTATCGGATTTTATAAGCAATTTGGGAATATTTTGACTCTGAAACTACTGAAGTTATTTCAGTGATTTATTGGGAGACAATAGGTTAAAGGGTCCTTTGGGGAGGATCTCGTTAAGATATTAGCAAAGCCTGGAAGGGATCCACAATTAGTGAGCAATTCCTTTTATTTCTCTTATCACTCAGGAAAGTAAGAGTTACACTAAAAGCTTGTCATCTAGGCTAGAGACCATTGCTAGTTCCTTGATCCAGAAATCAAATGAGGGTAAGATGGGAGCAGACGAAGCCTCTGTGGGTAAGTAAGCATACTTTGCTGGCAAACTTGGTGGCTTAAAGTCTGGGATAGAGAAGAGATTGTAATAAAGAAGTGGTATAGAACATGTGCAATACAGACAAAGATAAAGATAAAGATTGTGAGTTTATTTGGAAAAACTTGCATTTCATTTCATTAAAAAACAAAAATAGTTCAGCTTGGTTTAGAAGTTTAAAATAAGCAGGGAAAGAGCAGCTTGCTTTCAAGGTTTTAAATTAATTTCTCTAAGATTTAGGAAGGGCCTTATAATCTTAAAAAAAAAAATGACAGTCTTTTTCTCACCACTCCTCCTCAACTCCTACCCACTCCAGGCACCCAGGGAATGTGCTAAATTTGTGGTACATTTTAAATAAATCAATAAATAAATCCCTTAATTTATAGCTAGCTGTCCCAATTGATAACATCCGCCAGGGATTTGTCCTCATTTTCATGGATATTGCTGCAGCCTTTGATTCAGTCAACCATGAAACTCTGATACTCCGTCTTGTGGAGAAAGGAATACAAGGCTCAGCTATAGCATGGTGCAAGTCCTACCTATCTAACAGATGGCAACAAGTCAGAACAGGTCCCATGACTTCTGACCCATTCCCTCTCAATCAAGGTGTACCTCAGGGTTCATCCCTATCTGCATTAATATTCAACATATATGCAACCAATTTGTACCCTAATCCACTCCTTCAACATCCAGTGCCTAGTCTACGCAGACGACGTCCTAATCTACTCACCATTCCTGATTGATCAACCTGACTTTTCACCTATATCAAGCTGCTTCGAAGCTGTATCACAATGGCTTACAGCACAAAATTTAAGGATCAACCATAGTAAAACAGATGTCTTATTCCTCACCAAGAACCAGATGTTCTCCCCACCCCCCACATTAAAAGTAAACAATATTGAGTTGATAGCAAAATCAACTATCTGCTATCTCGGCATCACGCTTGACCAACGACTCGACATGTTTACACATGTGAAGAACATCACGAAAGCAATTTACCATAAGGTCCGGATACTACATCACCTGCGCCCCCTATTGGACTTTAATGACTACCGAGCTATCTTCCAAGCCTTGGTGCTCCCACATCTAGACTTTGCAAATATTATCCTTCATGGCCTCCCTCAGTCAACTAGGACCTCTTCGCCTTGCAATGAATGCTGCAGCAAGGGTACTTGCAGGTACATCAAGAGCTAAACATATAACCCCAGTCATGATGGATCTCCACTGGCTTCCACTTCAGGCTAGAATCCAGTATAAGTCCCTAGTACTAACATTCAAAGCCCTAAGGAACCAGATCACCTCACCCATCAGCAAACTCATTCAAAGATGGCCGTTCAACAGGATCAGGAGATCTAATCAAGCAAACACTCTAGAGATCCCCAACATTCTAACTAAGTGCAAAAAGGCTACTGCCAATAGAGCCTTCTCCCTATTTACACCCATGACCTGGAATGCCCTCCCCACTGAGCTCCGTTCCACCCCAGACCTATTGTCATTTAGAAAAGCCCTCAAACAACACCTTTTCCTCATCCATTACCCAGAATCCAATCCCAGAAACAACCACCCATCCTCACATCCTACACCCTACTCCACCCCACCCAAAATCCAACACCATAAAGAAAATGACTAGCTCTACCACCATATCCCCTCTCTTATTTATTATTGGTACTGATCACACATCTTATTGATTAAACCTCTTATAAATATGTTGAAACCAAGCTATACTATATGTATAATTTCTCACCATACTATATGTATAATTTCTCACCATACTCCATGAATAATTACTCTGTAATTAGTTACCCCTGTTACCTCCAGGTTATCTTGTCCATGTTCAATGTAAAAACTCAATTGTCGTGTGACATTGCAGTATGTTTTTTTGTTCAATTGTAAACCGCACTGATTTTAATAGCGCGGTATATAAGAGAAGTAAATAAATAAATAAATAAGAGAAAGAGTGATATTTGACACCACAGTGTATTTCCATCAACAAGCGATTAATCTTTAACAGTTTATATTAGCAGTTCATTGGGAACCAAACAAAAAATAATAGCATAAAATATACCAAACAATCTTAAAGGCCTTTATATTAGTTTAGGCATTTCTACTCCTTTAGCAGTTCTAAACAATTAAATTCACTCATACAAAGAGTAGAGTAGTAAGATGGGGACTATCCAGTTTTTTGCACTGAGAGCTACATGTATGATTATCCCCAAGTGGTGAGAAGTGGTATGTGTGCACACAGAGCAAACAGCTCTTGGCTGTCAGAGATTGAGTCCAATCTCTGGAGGGTGAGTATCAGACTTGGAAGAGCTTAGGAAGACAGAGAGGCATTTGAATGAGAACTACAGGGACATATTCGAAAACTCTCACCTTCAGTCTGGCGGCCTCAATACTGCTGTGGAGAAGAGAGGTCGCTTGGAAGGAGAGTATCACTTTGACATGGCAGGAAATGATCCTGTAGCTAGAACCTGTCCTTTAGGGGATGCAATACCCTTTTGCACTGAGGATGTGTCTCCAGAGGCTTCTGCCCAGGAGAGAAGAATTAGGAGGGCCATTTTAGTTGATGATTTGATCATTAGGCATGTAGATGGCCAGATGGAGGAGTGGAGGAGTGGCCTAGTGGTTGGGGCAGGGTACTTCAGGCCAGAAGGTTGGGGGTTCAAATCCCACTAGAGGACAGCAACCTTGGGCCAGAAGGACTGGGGTTTCTAGTCCCACAGGTGCTCCTTGTGGTCTTGGGCAAGCCACTTAACCCTCCATAGCCCATGTTCCCTGTAAAATAGTTATCTCCAAGTTATAATGCCCTGTTCAATGTAATTTCAGTTTGTTCAATGTAAACCACACTGATGCAGAATAGCATGGTATATAAGAGAATGTAAATAAAATAAACATCTGGTTGGCATGAGGATCTCTTGCTCACATGCCTGCCTGTGCATCTAGATAGGATTCTAGATAGCTCTGGGGAGCAGCCAGCTGCTTGACACATGTGGGCACTAACTGTATAGGCAAGTGTGGGAGGGAGGTTCTGGAATCCAAATTTAATCTTTTAGGTAGAAAGTTGAAATCCAGGATCTTTAGACTTCATGCTCAAAAATGTTTCCTTTTCCACATGCAGGACTGTGGCTGGAAGAGCTCCGGAGTCTCAATGTGTGGATGAGATGTTGATGCAGGAAAGAGGGCTTTAGATTTGTTAGGAACTGGGCAACATTCTGGGGAAGAGAGGGAGAATTCCAGAAGGAAAGGTTCCATCTTAACCACAGTGGAAATAGGCTTCTAGAACTAACCTTAGATAGATCAACTATAGTTATCAACTATAGTTGATCTATCACAGGTACACTAAAAATTTTTTTTTTTAAACTGCCTCTAATGTTTCGATTGATTTTTACGTTTTTTGGTGCGCTGAATCCAAATCTGGTAACCAATTTGCTCCATCACGTACAGATTTTTTGCTACATTGGGTTAGCAGTTTGAGGTGAACGTTTCAGATTGAGTGCGATCGAGATAAAAGTTTCTTGGATGAATTCTTTATACTAATTGTTTAGTAGTTATTCAAATAAGAATAAAGAAAATTGTAACAAGGCAGCACATAAGAATAGAGTAATGTCAACAAAACACACTGTGATGGTAGCAAAATTGTCTGCACTTAAAACAGCCACATACATGTGCACAAACATTGAGCATATAAGAGCGAGGTTAGACACAAAGCAAAGCAAAGAAATGTGCAAAAAATGTTGTACAGGTATGTATGTAAGAATAGAAAACGCAAACCGCACCATTGCAATACATGAAGACAAACACCCGATGGTGTGAAAATAAAATTCTAATAAATGAGATCCGACACTGTGGTAATAACTAGCAAATTTTTATTTCAAAGTTTAGTAAAAACACGATATTTGTCAACACAGTTTAGATTTTAAAGTCATTCTTGGGTCAATCAATCTCCTGGTGGGCCCGTTTCTTCTTCCCCCGAATGCTTCTCTTGTTGCGCTGCTTGGCGTATTTTTCATCTGGGGTTTCCCGCAGCAGCAACCAGCAGAAATCAGCCATCATAGTGGTGTTCCATCTTCCTTGGTACCTTCTCTCTGCGTCCTTGATGTCCTGGTGAAACCTTTCACCTTGTTCTTCACTGTACGCCCCCAAGTTTTCGGGAAAGTAGTTCACATGGGAATGCAAGAAATGGACTTTCAGGCTCATGTTACAGCCTTGTTCTTTGAAGGCATTGAGCATCCTGGCAACAATATCCTTATAGTTCTCATCCCGCCTGTTCCCCAAGAATTTGAGAACAACATCCTTGAAGGAATCCCAGACTTCTTTTTCCTTCTCAGACATCGTTTCAGCGAATGCTCCATCTGAAATGAGTTTCCTTATATCAGGGCCAACAAACACTCCTTCCTTTAGCTTTGCTTCAGAAAGTTGGGGAACTTTGAGCAAAGGTACCGAAAGCACTCACCATCTTTTGGAAGGGACTTGATGAATTGCTTAATGAGACCCAACTTAATGTGGAGAGGTGGTAATAGAATTTTATCACGAGGTACCAAGCTCTCATGAAGAACATTTTTCTCACCGGGTCTCAAATACTCCCGAATTGGCCAGTCTTTTTTCCCCCAGTGTAGGTCGCGGGCCCGGCTATCCCACAAGCAAAGGAAGCAGGGATATTTGGTGAAACCGGATTGCTGCCCTAATAGCATGGATAGAATTTTAAAGTCTCCACAAATCATCCACTTATGCTCATCATAACGAATCTTCTGAAGAATCAGGGCCAAATTCTCGTATTTTTCTTGGAGAATAACAGAGTGAGCAATAGGAACTGAAGCGAATGTGTTGCCATTATGAAGAAGAACACCTTTTATGCTGTCTTTTGACGAATCAATGAACAGCCGCCATTCAGCAGGATCATACTTGAGTTTAAACTTTTCCATCACTCCGTATATATCGTTGCAAAATACCAAATCTTCCTCTTTGCTGAAATACTTCAAAAATTGTGTCTCGCGGTTGCGGTACCAATAAAAAGTTGTTCCTGGTGACAATAGATTTTTCTGTTTAAGCCAAGAACCTAGCAGTTGGGCAGCATCTTTTGGGAGTCCTAAATCCCGGACTAAATCATTCAATTCAGCTTGAGAGAAAAGTTCAGGTTTCGGATCTGGTTCAGTTTCAAACTCGGAAGTACTGGACTCATCGGGAAAAAAGCCATCTGATGAGTCTCATCATGATCAGAACCGTCCACACAAATATGATCCAAAGATTTTGGTGGTTCAGGCACAGGTACTTCGTTGCTATGAGGCATAGGCCTAATTGCTGAGGGAAGGTTGGGGTAACTTATTACGTTCTTATTTTTTAAGTTGTATCCCTTCACAATGCAAGAGCAAAAATAGCAGTCACTGCTGTGGTCTCTTTGTCACGCCACATCATAGGTATTCCGAAACGAAATGCTTGTTTTTTACCTTTCATCCATAAGCGTAGATCTTCCTCACATGTCTTGCACACTTTGTGAGGAGCCCACGGTTTGTCTTGATCGCCTAACTTCAAACCGAAATAGGCGAAATATACTTTTTTAATAAATGCAGAAATGTTCCTCTGCCGCTTTTTCACGGTATATTCCCCACAAATAAAACAAAAACTGTCCGGAGAGTTGACGCAACCTCTGGCTCTGTGAGCCATCACAAATACACAGCACTGCAAACTACAACTGTAGTGAACCACTTCGGAATAAAGCTGGATTACGACTGAGCAAACAAAAGGTAATAATGAACTTGCAAGAAACTGAAATTTGACAGGAACGTTCATGTCGCAACCACCGTGTTTGAGCGAGCGAACGAGGCGAGGCGAACAGGAAAGAACATGCGCCAGCACGAGTACTGGATTTAGTCCCCCGCCTCCCAATTGTCCTGTTAATGTATAAAATGAATACAAAACACTCTAAAATATCATGAGGGAGTGTTTCTAGTTAGTTAACCATTACAACCTCTATTTTGGGCCAAGAAAATAAACTGCAGTCGGCTAAAAAGAAATTATGTGAACATTCCTTATATGGGTAAGAAATCTAATTTTGCAAGAAAACGTGACGTGATGGAACATTTTGGCTATTTTTCCTGGATTCAGCACCCCAAAATCTATAGGAATCAGTTGCAAAACTGGAGGCAGTTTTTTGGTAGTGTACCTGTGCTATTAAACTAGATATCGGCAGAAAGTGTATGGTTTGGAATAATGTATCCATTGGGAGGCATCCCAATAGAGATGTTGCAATAAAGGTAAAATTAGTCTAGGTGTCGCTAAGTAAAAAGCAGACAGAGTTGAAAGATTACAAATTACCTCTGTCAACTGATAAGCAGGTTGTCAACAGACTACATATTCCTCCCCTTTCTAAAGCAAAGTATAAGACCACTGGAAATTGGGATTTCTTCGTTGTCCCTTTACATGGAATTATTTACCTTCCCATATTCACTTCAAGTCTAACTACAAAAAATGTAAAGCCTCCCTAAAAACCTTTCTTTTTAAGCAGGCCTTTGGGGTCGGGCTGGTTGCCAAGGACAAACAAGCTGCGCCTCCCCTGATTTGCTGCCTGACTTTGTCTTTTTTCCTTCTTTCCTTTCAGATATTATGGAGTTCCTCTTCTCTTACAATTCTTTGAATGTTAAATTGATTGTAAAACACTCTGAATGCATGGAAAGGGTGGTATATCACATTCAAACAAACTACAAACTATAAACTATACTTTGAAATGCTAGTATACAAATGGTAGAAGTTTAAAAATAAGATGGAAAAGTTAGAATATATAGCACCCAGCTCTGTACCTAGCCCTGTGTGAGTGGTGCAGCCGCACGGGCGCAAAGAATATAGGGGCACATTTTGGACTGCTGACCTAGGACCCCCCCCCATGCTGCCTGCTGTTGCCCTGCCACCGCCACTTTTTCTCAGCAGCAGCACCAGCAACAGCAGAGCAAACCTGACTTTAAATTAAAAAAAACAAAACTAAATGACTCTGTGCTTGTAGACAGGTCTGTCCCTCAGCCCCTTCTCTGATGTAGGTTGCGTCAGAGGAGGGAGGGACCAGGCCAGCCATTCAAGCGCAGAGTTGCAAAGGCCCATGTTTGAATGGCTGGTCTGGTCCCTCCCTCCTCTAATGCGACCAACATCAGAGAACATAAGAACATAAGAACATAAGATATGCCATACTGGGTCAGACCAAGGTCCATCAAGCCCAGTATTCTGTTTCCAACAGTGGCCAATCTAGGTCATATGTACCTAGCAGTTTCCCCAAGGGACACAGGTTCCACAATGCTTGTATTGGTTCAAGCATTGATATCCTGGGTCCCTTCTTAATAATGGTTTATGGACCTTTCCTCCAGGAACTTGTCCAAACCTTTTTTAAACCCAGCTACATTAACAGCCTTTACTACATCCTCTGGTAACAAATTCCAGAGTTTGATTACACGTTGACTGAAAAAATATTTTCTTTTATTAGTCTTAAATAGTTTACCCTGTAGCTTCATTGCATGTCCCCTAGTCTTTCTATATTCTGATAAGGTAAACAATCAATCTACGTTTACCCGTTCCACGCCGTTCATTAATTTATAGACTTCTATCATATCTCCCCTCAACTGTCTCTTTTCCAGGTTAAAGAGCCCTAACCTTTTTAGCCTTTCTTCATAGGAGTATCCTTCCATCCCCTTTACCATTTTGGTGGCTCTTCTCTGAACCTTTTCTAAAATTGCTATATCCTTTTTAAGATACGGCGACCAGAATTGCAAACAATATTCAAGGTGCAGGGAAGGGAAGGAGGGACTGAACTTGCCTACAAGCGTGGAGTCGAAGGACTGTGTGGGTTTTTTTTTTTAATTTTAATTTGAAGTCAGGTCTGCCTCACTGCTGCCACCACTGCCACCTCCAAGAAAACAAAAAGTGGTGTCAGTAGGCCAAGACCAGACAGTCGGCTGGACATTGAGGACATGGAGGTATGGGGGAGGGCTACTACTACAGCTTATCATTTATATACTGCTGCTAGGCATACACAGCACCATACAAATACAAATAAATTCTGCTCCACAGATCTTATAATCTGCTAAGATGGATAAACAGGACAATAGAGGATGAAGGAATTCTTAGGGAAATGATTAAAAATACATATGGGTGACGTTCTGCCATAGAGATTTACTCCAAAGATTTTTCTTTTGCCATATTCTTGTGCCAGAAGTTCTGTGAAACCATCTGGCACAAGAAAATAGCAAAAGAAAAATCTTTGGAATAATTCTCTTCTGCAGGAGTCAAAATCCAGTTAACTAGAGCTGCAGACCAGACAAACTCTGGGCCAATCAGGAAACAGGAAAGAAAATCCCCAGCAATAGTAATGCTTGTTAGAGCTGCTCCCCCATGGAGACCTGATAGCTCTTCTGCAAAATGCCTGTTTTCCATCCCAAAGGTTACCAGCTCAGCCTATGATGAAACAAGGGAGAAAACCCCAAATTTTGGATTTTTCTGTGCCATGTTTCAGATTAAAATGATATGAAATGAAATAAAAAATGTCATTGATATTTCCCATTTCATTTCAAACAAATGCAAATTCTTACTATTTATAAATGACCTGGAAATGAGAACAATGAGTGAGGTGATAAATCTGCAAATGACACAAAATTATTCAAAATTGTTAAATCACAAAAGGATTGTAAAAATTGCAAGGGACTTTGAGAAATTGGGAGACTGGGCAGTTAAATGGCAGATGTAATTCAATGTGGACAAGTGCAAAGTTATGCACTTAGGAAAGAACAACCCAAATTATAGTTGCATCATATAAGGTTCCATAATAGGAGCTGCTAGCCAAGAAAAGGATCTAGGCATCATCATGGATAATAGGTTGAAATCCTCTGCTCAGTGTACAGCGGCAGCCAAGAAAGCAAATAAAATACTAGGAACTTTAGGGAAAGAAATGGAGAATAAAACAAAGGATATCACAATGCCTCTGTATCACCTCATGATGCAACTGCATCTTGAGTAGTGTGTGCACTTCTGGTTGCCACATCTAAGATATAGCAGAATTTGAAAGGGCAACCAAAATGATAAAGGGGTGGAAGGATATCCTTATGAGGAAAGACTTAAAAGGTTAGGGTTCATCAAGCTGGAGAAGAGATGGCTGAGGGGAGATATGATTTAATTTAATTTAATTTAACAGGGGCATTATTAACCTGCTTTTCTAAAAGATTAGATTCAAGGCCGATAACACAGACATTTAAAATATCATACATTTTCATAGATTATTTTATAAAGCAAATTACTGGTTATCGCAATAACAGCATCATGCCACCTTTCATTGATCAAATAACCAAGATTTTAACCTTTTCTAAAGGCCTCAGCATTTCTCTCCTGCCTCAGATCTTTTGGTAATCTATTCCACTCAATTGGAGCAGTTCCAGTTAAACTTCTCTTACTGACACTGGAAATTAGCTAGTTTTGTTGGATATTTCAGCTGCTTTTGATACAGTGTATCATTTTCCTTTAGAGGGAGGTGTGACCTAGTGGTTGGTTGGGGCAAGTTACTTCAGGCCAGAAGGTCAGGGGTTCAAATCCCACTAGAAGATGGCAACCTTGGGCCAGAAGGACTGGAGTTTCTAATCCCACAGGTGCTCCTTGTGGTCTTGTGCAAGCCACTTAACCCTCCATTGCCCATGTTCCCTGTAAAATAGTTATCTCCAAGTTATAATGCCCTGTTCAATGTAAACCACCTTGATATCATGAAAGGCAGTATGTAAGAAATGATAAATAAATTATCCAGACTTACTGATACTGGTATTTATCAAACTGTCCTTTCATGGTTTACCTCTTACTTGCCCGATAGACAAGTGCAGGTGCATTCGGCTGGCAAACGTTCTTCTTGTTGGTCTCTATCTACTGGTGTTCCCCAACATTCTGTTTTGTCTGCTATCTTATTTAATATTTCTGTTGCTCTCATTTTCAAGATTTTCAGTGCTCTTGATGTTAAGTTTTGAATTTATGCTGACGATGTTCACATTATTCCGATTTCTTCTTCTATAGAGGAGGCATTAAAGCTTAGATGATTTTGAATAAATTGGCTTTAAATGTAAAGAAAACTGAGGTATTATATCTTTCGTGGGCTCTTCCAGATTTGGGGGTCCTTACCCATGCCAGCTGATAGTTCGCTGCCTAATGTTAGTTCTGCTGTTCGAGATCTGTTTTGCTTGACACCCAATTAAATATGCAGTCTCATATTCAATAATTGTCTAAAGCTCTTTTTTCAAATTACATCTTCTTCGTAACTGACTGGATAATCTATGTTCTGTTATTCAGATGTTGGTGCTGGCTCCTTTAGATATTGTAATAGTCTATTGCTAGGTTTGCCTTCTTGTGTTCTTCGCCCTTTACAATCTGTTCAAAATGCTGCAGCCCGTTTGTTGATGGGAAGTAATTATGCTTACATTTACGTGCCTTCACCATCAGGCTCCTTTGAGCCTTTTGGTTCTCTTATAAATGTACTGTTCATTGAGGCCACTTCGATCACAGGCTGCGGTCCTGCTTGATGTACCATCTTTCCAGAAAGCTCATTTTCAAACACTTCGAAACAGTATTATCTGTATGCTTGCTCCTAGTATTTCACAATATTATTGAAAATCGCTCATGTATCAGTGAAGTGGATATACACTTATTTCCTCATATCTTAATCAAAAAATTAAATTTTCTAACTCGAGGTCTCAGACTCTTCGGCTCTGCTATTGAGACTTACGTCTGTTGTTCAAGCAGTTTGCCCATTTGCATCAATGACCTCATAATGAAAAGCACATTTGCAGGTGACTACAGTCACTACAGAAACTGATACCACCTGGGAATCTCTCCTGCGGATTCAAAAGAAAAAGATTAAGATGGAGTTACATCGCTCGTCTTTAAAAGAGTACATACAACGTCAACAAATTCCACGGGGACTCCGTATATATAAAGAGCCACGAATGCCTAGGATGGAAGTAGATTTCATAACTCAGTGGAACAACATTTTAAATAAATGTGCCCTGGACTTGATGGTTTTGATTGTGGATACGACTAAAAAAGAGGTAGATCAATTAACAGCTGAGGTCAAAAATACACAGGAGTCTCTACAGCGTGGTGAGCAGGTGGAAGAATATACTAAGAAAATGGAAATAATGAATCGTCAATTGGCGTCGCTAGAACAGGAGGTGAAGGAGAAGAAAATCAAGAAACTTAAACGTGATAATGCCGATTATACAACGGGTTACATCTACCCCTGGATGAATACGAAACGTGTTTTCTCTAAGAGGTTTAAGAAACGGGTAACCTTTGATGATACTTCAGATGAGGGTTCCACAGATTCGGTAACTTCTTCTAGGAGTGGAAAGGATTTTTTAGAGGAGGAGTCGGGACGCAGAGAGAAAGTGAAGAAACAGAAGGATCAACAGGGTCAAACCCGTCAACGGGTCAGTACGCGCAAGAAATAATAGAAGAACCAGTAGGTAAGAACCTTCTGATTAACATCTCAGGTCAACAGTTATCATTATCAGCACAACAAGTTCTTAATAAGGGCCTGTCGTTTGTACCTTTTATCAGGTTTGATTTTTTTCAATTCCGTCTGGATTTTGAACAACTGATACGAAAGTTGAATCTGAAAGCTTATTTTAAAGATCGTGACACATTAACAGCTGGACCGAGTGATGAGTCCACGGTTTCGCGAGTACCGCTACCATTTAAATCCAAATGGTCCCCTCCAGGCCCGATCCATCCGGCAATAGAGATCTTTAAACAACTAGTATTAAAGGAAGTAGCGGCTCTACAGGGAGATTATAAATTACAACACACTGCTTTAGCACAGGAGGAACGACGAACTCTTACAGAATTACGTGGAAGATCTGATATTGTTATTAAACGGGCTGATAAAGGTGGGGCAATCGTGGTCCAGTCTAGAAAAGCTTATCTTACTGAAGCTTTCAATCAATTACAAGATTCTACGACATATGTCAAATTGCAGAAGGACCCACAAGATTCTTTACAACGTCAAATAAGAGAATTAACTAAATCTGCCCTTGACGAGGGTGTCATCACACGCCAAGAATACAATTTTTTGAATGTAACTGCTCCAAATACTGCTAAGTTTTATCTTGTACCTAAGGTGCATAAAAATTTACAGCGACCCCCTGGGCGCCCCATCGTATCTACGAGGGGTAGTATTCTTGAACCGCTCTCGATATATATAGATTCCTATATGCGGCCACTATTGGAAACTATACCTTCTTATACAAGGGATACAACTCATTTTTACAAGTTTTAAATACTATGGATCAATGGTCAACTAATCCAGAGGTTCTGTTAGCCACATTAGATGTGGTTTCCTTGTATACTCACATCCCTCAAGAGGCGGCATTACAAGTGATAACTGAAGTTTTACACCAGCGTGGGGATATTTCTGCACCTAAAGAAAGGTTTATTTTGGCTCTAGCCCAGCTAGCGATACGAAGAAATTATTTTCTATTTCAGGATGAGTTTTATCAACAGATAGCTGGAGTGGCGATGGGCGCGACATGCGCCCCATCAATAGCTAATTTTTATATGGGCAGTTTTGAGCGTCAGTGGGTGGTTTCATCTGTATATAAGCCTCAGATTTTGCTATGGCAAAGATTCATTGTTGATGTCTTCTTGATGTGGCAGGGCACTGAAGATTCTTTTTTTCAATTTCTAGAATGGCTTAATCTATGTGATATTAACATTTCTTTCACATCAACAGTGCACAAAGATATTTTGACTTATTTAGCTGTACAGATTATGAGAAGTTCCTCGGGTTGAAAGACGACAGTTTTTAAGAAACCTGTGGATAAAAACTCATTTTTACATTTTAATAGTCTACATCCTCGTCGCCTGAAGGAAGGTCTTCCATATTCCCAGTTCCTGAGGTTTCGCAGGAACTGTGCTGACACCTTGGAATACAAACAGAAATCAAAAAGTTTATTTGCTGATTTCCTAGCCCGAGGTTATCCATATAAGATTCTTAACAAAGCATACACCCGGGCTTTGTATAATCATCGGGCAGCTCTCCTTGAATCACGTCCTACAGTTTCAAAGCAGTTTGACTCATCTTCTGTGAATTTTATAACTAGATATACTCCTTTGAGTACGAGGATTCAGAAGATTATTCGTAAACATTCCAACACTTTGCTGACAGTACCAGGACTACAAGAGAAATCAGTCCGGTGTGTATGGACTAGAGACAATAATTTGAAAGATCTATTATGTCCATCAGTACTGAGACCACTTGTTTCCCCAAGGGAGGAAGATCAAATAAAGGGGCACCGCAGTTGTGGTAGTTGTGACATCTGTCCTTTAACCTTGTCAGTTTCTAGTTTTGAATACAATGGTCTCCGAAGGGAACTGAGATCGTCTACCACATGTAGCTCTACTCATATAGTATATGCCATCATTTGCCCTTGTGGATTGGCTTATATAGGAAAGACTACGCGAGCATTACGAGTCCGTATTAGGGAGCATAAGAGTCGTCTTAAAAATAGGGTACATGAGGCCCCAATAGTGGATCATTGTATAAAAGAAAATCATACATATGATCAATTACGAGTGTGTGGGATAGATCAGATCACTCAGGCAATAGGTAGCACCAATGTGGATCGGCGCCTTATTAGGCGAGAACATTGGTGGATTTTTACTTTTGACACTGTTATCCCTAAAGGTTTAAATGCAATAGTGGAATGGTCGAATTGTGTTTAATGATTAGAGAATTAGGAATAGCATTTTATTTTCATTGAGGAGGGATACATGTTAGCAAAAATTCCATGATAAAGGGTTTTCTCTTGTAGACGTTCATGTGGTAAATAAAGGATATAAGGAGAGTGAGATAGCTGTCACGTTCTGAGCAGTTGATAGAGGGATATAACAGAATTATCCTGATAGGAGGTTAAAGTTTCCAGCCCCTTTAAAGATGGCGACAATATCAACAATCCGCATGCGCGGCGTTTCATTTTTGAGCAGTAGAGAAGAAGGATTACACACTAATGAAATGCGGGCAGCAGCGTTTTGAAAATGGTAAACTTTTTCTGACATATGATATAGGTTTGGAATAGCTTAGGTTAATAATATAATAACTAGGTACTTAATGTTTCGTTAAGAATAGTGACAGCACTAGCGTGTGGAAGGAAGTTGAGCTGAAAGGTTTTTTGTTAAATATGGTGGGTATTTTGATACTAGGAGTTGGTTATTCATGTATGTTTGTATTTTTCAGTTGAAAAGCTTACAGGACTATGAGTTTATTGCGAATCCCCTGAAGAAAGTCTCAGTTTGAAACGCAAAAGCGGTACCCATTGAGGGCGTCGGGATCCTTAAACTGTCCTTCTAGCATTGGCGGGTGCATTCAAGTATCTAAGATAAGTAGTCTTGTGGCAGGTGCAGGCCTGTGACCCACGGTGTCTGACATAGGCAGGCCAGCATGGCTAGCTTGACCTGTAAATGAGGCCTGTGGAGAGGCATATAGGATTGCACATCCCCCAATATGCTGCTATTGTAAGAAAGAACTCAGTAGAAATATTGAATTAGCTTAGATAAGCAGAATTGCAGAATTAAGAAATGGAAAAATACAGAAAAGATGTGTTTTAAAGTTACTGATAAGAAAGAGTACATTTGCAGAGAAATATTGAGGAGTGCTGACAGATGAGTTACAGAACCTTGCTCTTCTGCACGCACAAATGGTCCCATAGCCTTGAAAGTGTGAAAGTAACAAGTTGATGAACTGACCATTGTAATTGGGACTAGAAGGGGGGCAGGCAGGTGTCATGCCTACAGAAGCCCACAGAAGGAACATAATTGGAGAAACTTATCAGTACCGGGACCAATAGAGGGGCTACGGGAGGTACGGGAGCGTACCGGGACCAATGAAATGTTTTTCTATACCTAGAATGGAACAGAAGTCTATAAAAGTTGTTGTAATGCTTGAAAACTTTGCTCAGCCATTTTGAAATTGCCTTGCTTGAGACTTGTGCACAAATAAATGATTTGGACCTTCTGAACAGACTCCTGGTATCATTGGTTTGTCTGCGCTTTGCTGCTACATATTCCTTGGTGCATTGGCCGGGAAGTTGTGGAATCAAAGTGTATATAGGGCAATATACCACGACTTTCCGCCTCTATAGGCTTGGTCCTGCCGGGATCGCGCCCTTCCGACGAGGGCCGCTCCCTGGCGCCGCCGGTCCCTTGTATCGGAGGGAGCTGGTCGGACCTCGGCGGGTGACGAGCCCGGCTGGAGTCAACGCCTCGAACCCGAGTGAGGGGAGTCCGAGGTCCAACTCATGCGCCTGCTTGGGAAGTTTTGAGGACCGGATCCGGTGAGTATAGTTTTGATTTTGGGTCTAGACAGAAATAGAAAGAGCAGTACTGCCATTGGAACTTGGAACTTGGAATTTGTAATCTCGAGATATTGGGAATTGGTAAGAGAGCCTGATCACCTCTCAAGGAAGAGCCGAGTAGCCTGGCATGGGAATTCGCTAGGTGAAACCCTCATCCTTTTTGTAATTGTACTTGGAAAAGACTAGTCAGAATAGATAGAAACAAATGCATTCTGGGAATACGTTGCTAGCATGATTGTGTGAACGAAGTGTGACTGAGAGGTCTGGCAGCACGGACCAAGTGAAAGCTGACCCCTGATTAGCGCATTTCCTGACCGGGCGACCGCGTTCAGGTCGCGAAAAGGGGGAAGCGATTGTCGTCTTGTCTTGTTATTTGTATTCCCTATACGTTTCCAGGGCCGTGAGGACCCCTTACCCACGGTCCGCCCACCTTTTCCCTTCTGTCTGTTGTTGCGCGCACACATCGAAATGGGAGGGGCGGAGTCTACTAGGAACACTCCATTAGAATGTATGATCGCACATTTTAAAGAGGGATATTCAGGAGATTATGGTATTAAAATGACAGCAGCCCGTTTGCAGATTTTGTGTACTAGGGAGTGGCCCGATCTAGACCCCATCTGGCCCCGAGAGGGAACGTTCACCGTAGAGATTATCCAGTCAATACATCGTAGAGTGCGGGTAGCGCACCCCGATCAGTACCCCTATATAGATTCCTGGTTAAGTATTTGTGAAGATCCGCCCTCCTGGGCGCAGCGCTGTTATGAGGAACAGTGCAGAATAATGTTAGCTAAAACAGATTCTAGACAGAGAAAGGAACAGCCTAGAATGAAAGAGCAGGATAAGAAAGCCAAGAAGAAACCCATCTTGGCAGATCCCGATTCCCCAGAAGTAGTCCTCAGGCAGCCCCGAACCCCAGGTCCAGTAAGAATAGCCCGGCGGCGTCCTGCCCCAGCACCCCAGAGACCGCCGGAGCCGAGGCGGGACCCAATCCCTGACCTCCCTCCTCCTGGAGAAGAGGAAGAGAGAGAATTAGCGGGAAGAGAAGAGGAGGATGTAAAAAGTGAGCCAGAAGCGGAATTAGAAGAAGAAGAAAGAGAGGATCCCCCAGAAGAGGAAGAAGAGGAAAGTGTACAAATAATTGAGGAAGCTAGCGCCAGCACTAGCAAGCCAGTGAAAGAGAAACCCAAAGCGAAACCAGTTGAGAAAAAGAAAGCGACTCCTGCAAAGACAACGACAATAGCCCTTAGATCCCAGACCCAAATGACGCCTAGGACAGCCAAACTGTTTCCCTTAAGGCAAGTCCCGGGAGTGCCCGTAAAGAATGATAATGATGAAGTGGTAGCGGGACCCCTAACTTATGTGTATATCCCATTCTCTACAACTGATTTATTAAATTGGAGGTCGCACTATGCCTCCTATACTAGCAAGCCCCAGGAGCTGACAGAATTAGTAACTAGTATTATGGAAACTCACCAACCCACTTGGCCAGATTGCCGTCAGCTCCTGACCACCCTATTTACCACAGAAGAACGAGCGAGAATTAGAAAAGCAGCTATCGAATGGATGGCAGAGAACCCTGCAGCTCCAGCGCAGGGGCAGAATATAATAGATCGTAGAGAAGCAGCTCAGAGAGAATTCCCAAATGAAGACCCCCAATGGGATCCAAATACAGATGAAGGATCCACCGCCCTAGCCCGTTTTCGCCAAGGCTTTTTACAAGGCCTGCGAAGAGGAGGCCAAAAAGCTATGAACCTTTCCAAAGTAGCAGGAATTATCCAAGGAATAGATGAGAGCCCAGCAGATTATTATGAAAGATTAACTGAAGCTTACAGAATGTATACTCCCTATGATCCCGAGGCACCAGGAAGTTTATGCATGGTGAATTCTGCTTTTGTAAACCAGTCTCAACCAGACATTAGACGTAAATTACAGAAATTAGAAGGGTTTGCGGGCATGAATGCAACACAGTTATTGGAAGTCGCTCATAAAGTGTATGTGAATCGTGATACTGAAAGACAGAGAGAATGTGATAGAAAGATGAAGAAGAAAGCTGATTTTTTGGCTGCGGCCATAGTTGAAAAGAAAAGGGGAGGTGTCCCTAATCGAAGGAGCAGAGGAAGAGGGCGGGGTCAAGGCGGAGGCCGGACCCAGAGACTAGGCGTGAACCAATGCGCCTACTGCAAAGAGGAAGGACATTGGAGAGATACTTGCCCGCAACTCGAAGACGCCCAGCAAGATGACGAATACGATCATCAGTGGCGAGAAGAAAGACGAGGCCGTCCCCGAGGCCGAGGAGGAGCCAATCGAGAACAATTCCAGCGAGAGAGGGGAGGAGGAGCCATCCAAGCATTGGCCACACAGGCCCATGATGAGGATGACGTGGATTAGGACAGACCGGGCTCCAAGTTTGCTTTAGGTCTCCAGGAGCCTATGGTCGAAATACAAATAGGAGACCAATTTATGAACTTTATGGTTGATACTGGAGCAGAACATTCAGTAATAGACAAAAAGATAGCCCCATTCACCAAGAAAGCAGTCACCATTATAGGAGCAACTGGTGCCAAAGCCACAAAGTCTTTTCTACAAAACCGAATATGCAGTCTAGGAGGACAGCAAGTAACTCATCAATTCCTTTACATGCCCGAATGTCCAGTACCCCTACTGGGACGAGATATGCTAGCCAAGCTTCAAGCCCAAATATCTTTCTCCGAACAAGGAGAAATGCAAATGACAGTGAATTCTCAAGCCAAACCAGCAGGAGTAATGCTGCTGACAGTACCCCGAGAAGAAGAGTGGAGATACTACATTGATGATTCGATTCAAGATACCTATTTTGAACAAACCTTAAAGAACATTCATGCACCACTTGAAGTATGGGCAGAAGGCAGTCCCCCAGGCCTAGCCAAACACATAGCTCCAGTGATTGTAACCCTCAAGCCTAGTGCTACACCAGTGCACGTCAAACAGTACCCTCTCCCAAGAGCCGCAATTGAAGGCATTCATCGCCACCTACAGAGATTACTTGAGTATGGCCTACTGAAAGTATGTCAATCCCCATGGAACACCCCACTTTTGCCAGTGAAGAAACCTGAGACAGATGATTATCGACCAGTGCAAGATTTGAGAAGAGTAAACGATGCAGTTGAAACTATACACCCAGTTGTACCCAATCCTTACACTCTACTAGGATTGATACCCGCTGAAGCTACCCATTTCACTGTACTGGATTTAAAAGATGCATTCTTTTGCATAAGATTAGCCCCTGTAAGCCAAATATTGTTTGCATTCGAATGGCAAGACCCCATCTCTGGAAGAGGGGGCCAACTCACCTGGACAAGATTACCCCAAGGATTCAAGAATTCACCTACCATCTTTAGTGCTGCACTAAACCAAGATCTTTCAAGCTATCCAGTAGCCCCGGGGAGGAGAGTACTTCTCCAGTATGTGGATGATCTGTTGATAGCTGCCGTATCAGAAAAAGAATGTATACGAGCCACCCAAGATCTCTTGCAGTTACTAAATGAAGCTGGATATAAAGTTTCCAGAGCCAAAGCACAACTATGCCAAACAGAAGTGAAATACTTGGGTTTTCGTATTACCCAAGGAAGCAGAAGATTAGGCAGAGAAAGAAAAGAAGCAGTATGTAGAATTCCAACTCCAACAACCAGAAAGCAAGTCAGAGCCTTTCTGGGAGCAGCAGGATATTGCCGAATCTGGATACCCAACTTTGCCCAAATTGCCAAACCACTGTATGAAGCCACAAAAGGAGAAGAGAAGTCACCACTGGAGTGGGGACTTGAGCAGGATACAGCCTTCCAGAAGTTAAAAGAAGAATTGATGTCATCACCAGCACTTGGACTACCAGATGTCCACAAACCTTTCCACTTGTTTGTACATGAAGCACAGGGAAATGCCCTAGGCATGTTGACTCAGAAATTAGGAAATTGGGAACGACCTGTAGCCTACCTATCGAAACAATTGGACCCTGTGGCCAAAGGATGGCCACCCTGCTTGAGAGCAGTTGCAGCTACAGCGCTACTAGTGAGTGAAGCAGACAAACTCACACTAGGACAGAGCATACGAGTCACTGTGCCACATGCAGTCCTTGCCCTCATGGAACAAAAAGCAAATTATTGGCTCACCAATTCCCGAATGTTGAAGTACCAGAGCATGTTATGTGAAAACCCACAGATACAACTTGAAGTAAGCCATGCCCTGAATCCAGCTACCTTGATACCCATCAGTGAAGAACTCCCAGAACATGACTGTATCGAAGTCATGGAAACTGTGTTCTCCAGTCGACCTGACTTAACAGATGTGCCCATAGACAATCCCGACCAGATCTATTACGTTGATGGGAGCAGTCTCATCCTTGATGGACGACGCTGTGCTGGATATGCAGTCGTCACTCAACATGAAGTAGTTGAATCATCAGCTCTAGCCTCAAGCACATCAGCCCAGAAAGCCGAATTGATAGCACTCACCAGAGCATTGTTGTTAGGAGAAAAACTTGTGCTAAATGTATATACAGATTCCAAATATGCCTTCACAACCTTGCATGCCCATGGAGCTCTCTATAAAGAAAGAGGACTCATCACATCCGGAGGAAAATCAGTCAAATATGGTCCCGAGATATTGATGTTACTTGATGCAGTCTGGGCCCCAACACGTGTAGCTGTCATGCATTGCAGAGGACATCAAGCAGGAAAAGGAGAAGTTGCTCGAGGAAATAGATTTGCAGATGCCTCAGCACGACAAGCAGCTATGACAGGACAAATTGCCCCACAAGCTATGCCAATGCAAGCAGCATTGTTTCCAGTACCTTTGAATCTATGGACCCCACGATATACCACCAAAGAATTAGATTACTATTGTGACAAAGAAAATGGAGTATTGAAAGATGGATGGATTGAGCTGCCACCAGAAGAGGGCAGTCAACCTCCAGGACGAATAGTAATTCCTGAACTGTTAGGACCATCCTTTGTCAAAGCTTTCCACGAAGCTACCCACTATGGGAAGAGTGCTATGGAGAAAGCACTCAGACCACATTTCTACATCCCTTTGATGACAACCATATCAGCCTCAGTAGCACGTCAATGTGTAACTTGTGCCAAAAATAATGCCAAGCAAGGCCTTATTACAGCACCCCGAGTCCAGTCAGGAGGTGTCACCCCCATGCACAACCTCCAAGTTGATTTCACTGAAATGCCAAAAGCCAATGGATACCATTATCTACTAGTATTAGTTTGTACTTTCTCTGGGTGGGTAGAAGCATTCCCAACCAGAACGGAGAAAGCTCGAGAAGTTACCAAAGCCTTAATGAGAGAGATTGTCCCCAGATTTGGAATCCCAGCAGTAATAGGGTCAGACAATGGACCCTCATTTGTCTCCCAAGTTACTCAGCAGTTAGCAAAAGCTTTGCAGATACAGTGGAAGCTCCACACTGCATACAGACCCCAGAGTTCAGGGAAAGTTGAGCGAATGAATCGTACATTGAAAGCCCAAATGTCTAAGCTTTGTCAGGAGACACACTTGAAATGGCCCCAAGTGCTCCCCATAGCTTTACTCAGAATACGCTCAGCCCCTGTAAAGTCAACAGGATTTTCCCCTTTTGAAGTTTTGTATGGTAAACCCCCACCAATAGTGCAGGGAATCAAAGGAAGTCTAGCCCAGATTGGTTCAGAAGTAACCAGACAAGAACTCCTAGCTCTTAGTTTTGTTCTGCAGGCTCTCCATACGTGGATCCAAGACCAGTTGCCTATCAACTTGACGGAACCCTTGCATCCCTACCAGCCTGGAACTTCGGTGTGGATCAAAGATTGGAAGAAAATACCGTTGGAACCCCATTGGAAGGGACCGTACACCGTCATCCTGTCTACCCCAACTGCAGTAAAGGTAGCCGAGATCGACGCCTGGATCCACCACAGCCGAGTCAAGCCCGCTGCCGATCCTGAACCAGAGCGGTGGACAGCAGAGCAGCACCCTGATGTACCCTTGCGAGTTACTCTGAGACGGCAACCAGCAGCATAGACACTTCATCACAAGTGCTTTGCAGTAGCCAAGTCTTTCGAAGAGGATTGCTGTTTTCCATGCAGCAACAGCTTTGTTTCAACGAACCCAATTTGTGTGTGTGATTTGACACACTACTTTGAGACTACATTGACTAAGCCAGACTTCACAAGCCAACTGAATTGCTAAGTTGGTTAATGTGTGCTGGACACCTTGAGGATCTTCAATCAACACTCAGCAACCGTTAAATTGCTTCATTAGCAAACGGGACGAAGAATAATAGACCGTCGTGATCAAGATCAGCAAGCTGAGGATTCAGAAGAACTCCAATCAACATCAACATGTATCTTTGCTTCTGCTTTGCCTTGGTTGCCTTCTTTGGAGGTTTTGAACAGACTTATGCTCTACCTCCATGCACTGCTTGCATTACCTCTACTAGAACTGGACTGAAAGTAACTCAGACTTTGCTTTACCATTCTTACTATACCTGCAAGGGAACAATAACTCGGTGTATCTATAACACCACTGAACTAAATGTTTGCACTCATGGCAAAATCAAAGCATGCTATAATCCGCATCAGAACCCATCCTATTACACGTTGGAAATAAGATGGAAGGATGCAGATGGACCTATATTAGCTGCTACACCACCACTTAAGGACATTACTAAACCTGCTGTTTTGAATTTTGATGCATGTAATGCTATTAATAGAGATAGTCAGTCCACCTGTGGTACATGGGAGAAAGCGTATCGAAATGACCATAAGTATATGTGTCCGGAAGGTGCCACAAATTGGTGGAAGTGTACAGGTAAAACAGGATCAGGGTATAGTACTGCTACAGCGGCAGACTACTATTGCCCGTATTGGGAATGTGTTTTCTATGCTACCTGGAACACTGGTATAACTAATGAGAAAATAGATAAACGGATGGCTACTCTAACCAAGCCAACCACAAATGATAAATGTCAGAAAGATGCTTGCAACCCCTTACATTTGCGTGTACATAACCCCCATGCATGGAAACAAGGATATAAGTTTGGTTTACGTATTGCTGGAGGAGGAACAGATCCAGGGACCATTGTGTATATAAGATTGAATACCCAAGCCCACAAGTCATCTAAATATCATATTCATAGTACCTTTTATGAAGCTATGCATGTAAATAAGTTTGAGATCCCTCACCCTTCACAGAATTTGTTTCTAGAATTAGCCGGAGCAGTAGTATCTAGTCTTAAGATCACAGATTGTTATTTCTGTGGCGGAACCCAAATGGGAGACCAATGGCCCTGGGAAGCCCAAGAATTGAACTATTCCATGATTTACAGTCAGACTGAATTACACAAGACAACCAGTGAATGGGTGTTAGCGCACTCAATCGTTGGACGTCTTTGCTATGCCAGAACTGGACCCCAGTTCACTCAAAAGGTAGGACAGCTGGTCTGTCTTAGCCAGAAATACTATAATGCCACGACCAAGAAGGTAGCATGGTGGTCAGGAATCAGACATCCTGAACCTCCTAACCCATTAGCCAGATTTCCTGAACTTGCAGGTCTATGGACTAACCTCGCCAAAGTCCAAGCCTGGCAAGCCCCACCTGGCCTATATTGGATCTGTGGAAACCGAGCATATGCGCAACTCCCACCACAATGGGGAGGAGCATGTGTCTTAGGAACCATCAGACCTTCGTTCTTCCTGTTAAACACTGAACATGGAGAACAATTAGGATACCCTGTATATACTACCCACAAACACAAAGGAGCATCTAGACAGAAAAGAGAGGCCTTACAGATAGGCAAGTGGGAGAAATGGCAAGGTGATGATTGGCCACCAGAAAGAATTATCGAGTATTATGGACCTGCCACTTGGAATGATGATGGTATGTGGGGCTACCGAACCCCAGTCTATATGATTAATCGTATTATTCGCTTACAAGCAGTAGTTGAAATAATAACCAACGAAACTAGTCATGCTCTTACGCTCTTAGCTAGACAAAGTACTCAGATGCGCACTGCCATATACCAGAATCGCTTAGCCCTTGATTATTTGCTAACAGCTGAAGGAGGAGTATGTGGTAAACTGAATTTAACTAATTGCTGTTTGAAAATAGATGATAAAGGTCAAGTAGTTGAAGAAATTGCTAAAGATATGCAAAGACATGCTTACGTGCCAGTACAGACTTGGCACGCCTTGAAATTTCCTAACTGGTTTGCTAACCTTTTCTCTTGGCTGGGAGGATTTAAGACTTTCATTATCTTAGTACTAATCCTTGTTGCTGTTGTTCTCTGCTTACCATGTTTAATCCCATGTTGTATGCGTTCCCTTCATAGTACTATTGATAATACAGTAGAGCGGAAGACCGCAACTAGAATAATGGCTCTATACAGAGCCAGCCCTAGTGGAACTAGTAAGAATCCTTTAATCAGGATCTGAATCCTCTGGAAAGTGATTTAATTCTCACACCTTATTAAGTAATAGGGTGAGATTAATCAAAGGGGGGAATGTGGCAGGTGCAGGCCTGTGACCCACGGTGTCTGACATAGGCAGGCCAGCATGGCTAGCTTGACCTGTAAATGAGGCCTGTGGAGAGGCATATAGGATTGCACATCCCCCAATATGCTGCTATTGTAAGAAAGAACTCAGTAGAAATATTGAATTAGCTTAGATAAGCAGAATTGCAGAATTAAGAAATGGAAAAATACAGAAAAGATGTGTTTTAAAGTTACTGATAAGAAAGAGTACATTTGCAGAGAAATATTGAGGAGTGCTGACAGATGAGTTACAGAACCTTGCTCTTCTGCACGCACAAATGGTCCCATAGCCTTGAAAGTGTGAAAGTAACAAGTTGATGAACTGACCATTGTAATTGGGACTAGAAGGGGGGCAGGCAGGTGTCATGCCTACAGAAGCCCACAGAAGGAACATAATTGGAGAAACTTATCAGTACCGGGACCAATAGAGGGGCTACGGGAGGTACGGGAGCGTACCGGGACCAATGAAATGTTTTTCTATACCTAGAATGGAACAGAAGTCTATAAAAGTTGTTGTAATGCTTGAAAACTTTGCTCAGCCATTTTGAAATTGCCTTGCTTGAGACTTGTGCACAAATAAATGATTTGGACCTTCTGAACAGACTCCTGGTATCATTGGTTTGTCTGCGCTTTGCTGCTACAGTCTTTGTTAAAAGACATAAAGTAGTTGAATATACTAATGTCACCTGCAAATGTGCTTTTCATTATGAGGTCATTGATGCAAATGGGCAAACTGCTTGAACAACAGACGTAAGTCTCAATAGCAGAGCCGAAGAGTCTGAGACCTCGAGTTAGAAAATTTAATTTTTTGATTAAGATATGAGGAAATAAGTGTATATCCACTTCACTGATACATGAGCGATTTTCAATAATATTGTGGTATAAACCAATCGTTCGGTAAATTGACCAATAAAGATTGAGTGCTCCTAGTATTTGGAATTCCTTACCACATGATTTGTGAGGCAAGGCTGACATTTTGACCTTTCATTGAAAATTGAAAACACATTTGTTTTTACAGGCTTTTTCTATGTCTATGCGATAAGATAAAATTCAGGCAATTTTATCTAATGATATTCTAATTGATATAATTTGTTTAGTTTGTTTTGTTTGTTTAATTTGTGTATGTTATCTGTGATCTGCCTAGGATTGTAGAGCAGAATGCAAATTATTTAAAGAGTATTTTAATTAAATATCAAATTCCGACCTTAAGGATCTTGATGACAAATGTATTTAGATAACCTGGGGCACTTCCCCAAATGGTCTTATGCATCATGGATAGTAATTTAAATCTTACTCTCTTATCTATGGGTAGCCAATGTAGATTTTGCAGGACTGGTGATACTCTGTCCCATCTCTTACTTTTAACAATAACTTTAGCTGCCACAGTTTGTACCAACTCTAATCTTGAATGCAGTTTTTTATCCAAACCCAAGTAGATCAAATAACAGTAATCAAGTTGGGCGATAACTATAGCCTGCACAATAGTTCTTAAACAGTCGTTAGGTAAATATACTCTAATCTGTCTAATTAAATGCAAATTTACATATGCCATTTTGGTAACCTTAGTAACTTGTTAAACTGGAAAAAAGAATTACCCCAAGTCTTTTAACTTCTGACTTGAACTGAATGACTACACCATCAATGCATGGCCCCATCCTTGGGAAGTCAACATCTCCTTTACCAACTCAAAGCATCTTTGTCTTACACATATTGATTTCAAGCCATTATGGCACATCCATAGCTTAGACCAGTGGCTCTCAATCCAGTCCTCTGGGACCCTCAGGCCAGTCAGGTTTTTAGGATATCCACAATGAATATTCATGAAATAGATCTGCATGCACTGCTTCCATTGTATGCAGATCTAGCTCATGCATATTCATTGTGGATATCCTGAAAACCTGACTGGCTTAGACCTCTTCATTACATTATTGATCATATTATAAGCCTCATTAAATGTTGTCTGCATATGAAGACTAAGTAATCCCAAATCATTTAAGATTCTACAGCACAGATGTTGGAAAGGGGTAGGCCACAGGGGCCCTGGCCCCATCAAATCTTTGCTGCTGAGATCGGGGTTTCCCCAACTTCAACCCGCAGGGTCTCCCATGGGCAGAGGTAGGGGAAAGCTGGCGATCATTATCTGGCAAGCATCAGGCTATCTGCGGGGATTCCATTCCCTGCGGGCAGAAGAGCGCTGTGATTGCGGCAGAGATCCCTCCTGTCTGTCCACAGGAGATCGGATCCCCAAGGGAAGACAGGAGGGGAAGGCCAACGATTGCAGTTGTGTGGAGTTCAGCAGGCTCAGGGGTGGAGCTTGGAACCCCATGGTAAATAACGTTCCGACGCCTCTGTTTTATAGCATGTTGAAATATCAATGTTAAGCAAGATATGCCAAAGAAGTTACCCCTGTGGGATTCTCCACTTCATAATCCAAATGCAATGTGTGCCTTCAAGTCAATGCTGAATCCTGGTGACCCAGTAGTTCCTGGGATTTCTTGGCACTGTGAATAGAAGTAGATGGCCAAGCTTTTCTTCTGAGGCAATGGAGGGTTAAGTGACTTGCCCAAGGTCACAAGGAGTGCCAGTAGTAACCGAACCCTGGTCACCAAGCCAGTGCTCTAACCACTAAGCTACTCCATTTCATAATCCAATCCTCTGCTAAATCATCTTAAAATCTTAGATTGTGAGCCCTTTGGGGACAAGGGAATAAATTAAAGTGCCTGTGAGCATATATCTGTAAACCACTTTGACCTGGTGAAAAGCGGTATATAAGCACATGAAATGAGAGTCAGAAGCTGTAAAGATGTCTTACACATTGGAACATGGAACGTACGAAGCATGAACCAAGGGAAGTTGGAGGTGGTCAAGAATGAAATGGAACGTGTACAACTTGATCTGTTGGGTGTCAGCGAACTGAAATGGACTGGCATCGGGCACTTTGCATCAGATGATCACATGGTCTACTATGCTGGAAATGAAAGACAAAGAAAAAATGGTGTTGCATTTACAATAAAGAAGAAACTTGCAAGAACTGTAATGAAATACAATGCAGTCAGCGAACGCTTAATCTCTATTCGTCTACGAGGAATGCCTATCAACACAACTATAATTCAAGTATATGCCCCAACAACAGCTGCAGAAGAGAATGAAATTGAAGAGTTCTATGAACAAGTACAAGCTGAAATTGACAGAACATACAAACAGGATATCCTGATAGTCATGGGTGAATGGAATGCAAAGGTTGGCAACAAAGAAGAAGACAAAGTAGTTGGAAAATATGGACTTGGCAACAGAAATGAAGCTGGAGAAAGACTGATAGAATTCTGCAAGACCAACGATCTATTCATCTCGAACACCTTCTTCCAGCAACACAAGCGGCAACTGTACACATGGACTTCACCCAATGGATTGTATAAAAATCAAATTGACTATATCTGTGGAAGTCAACGATGGAAAAGCTCTGTAACATCAACAAAGACAAAACCTGGAGCTGACTGTGGTACAGATCATCAACTACTAGTATGCAAACTCAAGCTAAAGCTGAAAAAGAGCAAACCACTCATTAATGTAGCAAAATATGACCTTGAGAATATACCACTGGAATTTAAAGACTCCCTGCAAAATCGATTTGCTGCTTTAGATACAAATGATAGAGTTCCAGAAGAGTTATGGAATGACATCAAGAAGGTTGTGTTGGAAGAAAGCGAGAAGTCTCTACAAAAGGTAAAAAAGAAAAAATGGCCAAAATGGATGACGGAAGAAACTCTGAAAATTGCCCAGAAACGCAGAGAAGCTAAAGCCAGAGGAGAAAGAAAGACAATCACAGAACTCAACAGAGATTTCCAACGTGCAGCAAGACAGGACAAGGAAAAGTACTACAATGACGCATGCAAGGAAATAGAAGCAGAAACTATTAGAGGAAGAACAAGATCAGCTTTCCTAAAGCTACGAGAGTTAAAGAAAAAGTTCCAGCCTTGAATTGGAATGTTACAAGATACTCAAGGTTCTATGTTGAATGATGCTGAGAAGATCAAGAAAAGATGGAAGGAATATACAGAGTTTTTATATGATAAAGATCAAGTGGACCAACAGCCGTTTCAACCTGTACCTTATGATCTGGAACCATTGGTGATGAAAGAAGAAGTTGAAGCAGCATTGAAAGCCTTATCAAAGAACAAAGCACCAGGCATTGATTGCATTCCCATAGAAGTATTACAGCAATCTGATGCAGCTGTTACCATACTTATAAGGCTCTGCCAAGAAATATGGAAGACAGCATCATGGCCAACTGACTGGAAAAGATCTGTGTTTATACCAATACTAAAGAAAGGTGATCCAACTGACTGTGGAAATTATCGCACAATCGCTCTGATCCCACATGCCAGCAAGATTCTACTGAAGATTATTCAAAAGAAACTTCAATCATACCTGGAACAAGAACTAACTGAAGTGCAAGCAGGGTTCAGAAAAGGGCGAGGAACGAGAGACATCATTGCGGATGTGAGATGGATCCTTGAAAAGACTAAAGAATACCAAAAGGATATCTATTTGTGCTTTATCAACTATAGCAAAGCTTT
Source organism: Ichthyophis bannanicus (assembly GCA_033557465.1). NCBI lineage: Eukaryota > Metazoa > Chordata > Amphibia > Gymnophiona > Ichthyophiidae > Ichthyophis > Ichthyophis bannanicus. Next base: position 958,225,233 of record CM066031.1, read on the forward strand.
TGACTGTGTAAACCATGAGAAACTCTGGGCCACATTAAGAAGCATGGGTATACCAGAACACCTGATCGTTCTCTTGCACAATCTGTATATTGATCAAGAAGCAACAGTTCGAACAGAACAAGGAGAAACAGAATGGTTTAAAATAGGCAAAGGTGTAAGACAAGGCTGCATACTTTCCCCTTACCTGTTTAATTTATATGCAGAACAAATCATCAGAGAAGCAGGATTGTATGAAGACAACAGAGGTGTGAAGATTGGTGGAAGACTCAACAACCTTCGCTATGCTGATGATACCACATTACTGGCGGAAAGTGAAGATGATCTGAAACATTTGCTTCTCACAATCAAAGAACATAGTCTCAAAATGGGCCTGCACCTTAATGTAAAGAAGACAAAGATCATGACAACTGGCATAATCAACAGGTTCATCGTCGAAGGAGAAGAAATTGAAATCGTGAATAACTTTAACCTACTTGGATCAACTATCAATAAAGAAGCAACAAGCAGTCAAGAAATCAGACGACGCATTGCTCTTGGCAGAATGGCTATGAAAGACCTAGATAAGATTCTCAAGAGCAGAGATGTCTCTCTCCATACAAAGATTCGACTTGTTCAAGCCATGGTATTTTCAATAACATCATATGGATGTGAAAGCTGGACAGTGAAAAAGACAGAAAGGAAGAAAATTGATGCCTTTGAATTATGGTGCTGGCAGCGAATACTGTGTATACCATGGACTGCCCGAAGAACAAACCAGTCTGTACTAGAGGAGATCAAACCTAAGCTTTCTTTAGAAGCTCAGATGACAAGACTTCGACTTTCATACTTTGGACACATCATGTGGAGAGAGAGATCATTAGAGAAAGACATCATGCTTGGCAAGATAGAAGGTCAACGCAAAAGAGGAAGGCCAGCAATGAGATGGATCGACACAATAACAGCAGCTACGGGTACCAGTCTGTCAACAATAAGCTGCCTGACTGAAGACCGAACACAATTTAGGATAGCTATCCAGAGGGTCGCCATGAGTCGACTCCGACTCGATGGCACTTAACAACAACAACAAATAAATAAATAAATATAATCTGACCCCACATGTCCTCTTCGTCAGGAAAGATTGAAACCATGCTAGTACCATTTCTGAAATTTCTATTTTATGTAACTTCTGAATCAGCAGTAAGTGTTCAACTAAATTAAAAGTTGCCAAAAGGTCAAATGAGTTGGTAAAAAAGATGTTGAGTTCCCAAGGATGGGGCCATACATTGAGGTGTAGTCATTCAATTCAAATCAATAATTTGTGTTGACCTTTAACATCAATCTAAGCTCCTCCAATAATGCTGATAATAGTTTTCATACTGTATGCAGTCCTAAACCTGACCGGGTTTGTGCCAATATAATAAATTTATCCAGATGTTTTTTCAATTGGCCTGCCACTATTGCCTCCATTATTTTTGCCAACAAAGCTAAATTTTCCACAGGTCTATAATTAGCACAGCTACCAAGCCCCCCTTTTTCATCCTTGATCAATGGATGTAAAATAATCGTCTTCAAGTGCTTTATATACAATCCCTAGCTTAATACTTTATTCATCCAGTTGGTAATCTATTTCAAGAGCTCACTAGGAGCTCATACGATAGAGATCTATAAAATAGTGAGTGGAGTGGAACGAGTAAATGTGAATTGGTTATTTACTCTTTCAAAAAGTACAAAGATTAGGGGACATGCAATAAAGTGTACTGGGGCATATCCACTGCTTATCTCTGAGCAAAGCAAGATGGAATCTATCTACCTTATGGGATCCTACTAGGTATCTGTGACCTGCATTGGCTACTGCTAGAGATAGGATCCTGGGCTTGATGAATCTTTGGCCTTCCTGTTTCATGGGGGTGGATGTATTATATTACCCCTTGGTTCACTAATGGTTTTAAAACAGAATGAAAAAGCTTTATTTCACAGTGGAAATCTTAAGTCATTCAGAGAGCTCAGTTTAGAATTTGCAGTGAATTCAAAATGACTTTTTAAATGGATGCAGTTGGGTCATTGCTTATGTGCCAATACTCTTCATAATACACATCTTGTGGCTCAGCCTAACATTATTTATTTATTTATTTATAGATGCTTATATACTGCAGATTTTCTGCAGTCTCCACTTTTTATTATTTGAATCACACTGCATCTCAATTTTATACATTGTTATGAAATTTCAGGCTCTGGGAATGGGTGGATTATTTTAGATTTGGGAGGAAGACTATCGGGGCCGCGGCTCTGATAACGATCGGAAACCGCGACCGCGGCTTTGTAAACAAGCCCCTTAGTCTGTGAGAACATGATAATTCCTTAGGGTTATTTTTGGATATATGTTTTGCATGCCTGTACTGCAAGTGAGACCTAATTTAGAGTATTGTGTGCAATCCTGGAGACAACACCTTCAAAAGGATATAAACAGGATGGAGTCAGTGCAGAGGGTGGCTACCAAAATGGTTAATGGTCTTTGTCATTAGTCATATGGGGGCAGACTTAAAGATCTCAATTTGTATACTTTGGAAGAATGACAGGAGAGGGGAGATATGATAGAGAAGTTTAAATACCTCAGTGGCATAAATGCACAGGAAGAGTTCCTTTTTCATTTGAAAGAAAGCTCTGCAACAAAGGATAAAAGTGAAAGGGGATAGACTCAGGAGTAATATGCGGAAATATTTCTTTGAGGAAAGAGTGGTAGATGCATGAGATCTGAATTCAAAAAACATGGGACATACACAGAAGCAGGCTCATTTCATCCCGGATGTACAGCCCCCCTGTATGCCCATTTTGAACCGGACATACAGAGGGGGTCGCGATTCTGAACCCGTGGGGCACGTCTAGCACCGCGGGTCCAGAATCGCAAACAGCCCTGTACGTGCAGGCTGGGACTGCGATTCAACCCAGCCTGCACATACAGGGAAAGCCAGGACTTTACAATGGAGCCACGGCGCCATGGCATCCGGATGTACAGGGCTGATTCTAATGTCGGCTCCATTGTAAAGCTGCGATCCTGGCTGCCGGCTGAACACAGGCTTTCCCTGCAGCCCGACCCTAAATCCAGCCTCCTAAGGCCAGGGTCGGGCTGTGGGGACTGTCCTCAGGCCCCCCTGCCCCATCTATGCCTGCAGAAAACAGACATCCAGGGAAGTTATTCCACCTCCGAGGTGGAATAACTTCCCTGCACAAATCGCTGGCCCTGGATGTACAGGGCCGACATTAGAACCATCCACTGCCCGCCCTAACTCTGCCCCCGATCCACCCCTTTCCTGCCCTAGTCTAACCTCCCAGTACATCTGGCGGGGAGGTTAGATGTCGACGGGGATGACATGAATAGCAGGGATGGACGTCATGGGACAGAATCGGGCCCAAGATCTCTAAAGGAAAAAAAGGGACTATAGAACTTAGTAATTGGTAAGGAAGGGTCGTATGATCTTTATCTGCGGTCATTTTTCTATATTTCTATGTTATACTGCCGTCATACTTGATTGCACACCATGTGAATTGGACTCCACTTAATCTTTATAAAGTGAAGTTTCAATTCAATAGCCTATTTTGGTTATGTAGATTGGCCACAGGTATCTTATTATATGTTTGTTTATTTTTAATCAACATTTTTCTTTTCTGGTGTTAGGTGTGGCACATAATTTTGTTAATTCTTCAATTATCTGGGGATATTTCTTACAGAATTATTTTAAAATCTATTATGTTTTCAGATTATCTTTCTCCATCACAGTGCAATTTATTGGACATTTATTGATTGCTACAAACTTATGAGTGACAGATTGGAAAGATCCTGGCCAGTTGACTTTCGACATGTGATTCATAGGTATGAAACTCTTGCAGCAGACAGGATGGACAGATCAGTTATGCGCATCGATACCTGGAAACCTCTGGACACTTTCATACTTTGGGATAATTACTGAACATTTTGTTGGTTTCTTAGCTTTTTTCTTTGACCTTAGGAGATGAAACTGTTATGCTTTTGTATTGTTGCTCTATTGATTGCTGTTTATTTTGTTGTTAATGATGATTGAATACAGATAAAGATATTTGAACTAAAAAAGAGAGTAGAAGAGGAAGAAAGGACCAGAGATGGGTGGAGAAGGCGAGACGATCAGGGATGGAAAGAAGAAAGGAAAAGGAAGGAAGATTGGAAAGAGGAAAGAAAAGGAAGAAGGAGTGAGGCTCCAGATTCAGGGTGATAGAGGGGAGGAGGGAAGGAGGAGGATCTGGGATTGGGGAGGGGAGAGAACCCAAGATGAAGAGGGAGAGCAGAGGGAGGAAAGGTTTCAGGGTTAGGGGGTGAAGAGGTGAGATATGAGCAATGGGAAGAAGAAAAAGTGAGGAAAGATCAGGATTGTGGAAGGGGTATATTCCTTCCCTGGCTTCAAGTCTAACCCTCTCTCCTTTCTTCCAGTTCTTTTCTCACCCTCCAAGCTCACATGCCCTCACATGTACACCTGGCTTAATCCCTTCTCTCCTTCGTTCTCAGACATCCCATTCCCAAGCAATGATCCTTTTTCTCGCTCTTAGCCAATCCCCCCCCTTTAACTCCCAATCTCCCTCTTATCCCCTTCAGTTGATTCAACCAGCATATCTCCCCTCAGTTCATCTTCCCTCTACCCTTAACTTGGGCTGGCCCATCCACTAAGTGGGCTAAGCAGCTGTCTAGGGCGGCGCACCTCTGTGGACAGCATGGCATCCATGGCAGGCCATGTGCTTCGGCATACATGGCCTGAACCCCCCTCATACCACGCCGTGCTGCCTCTCCCCACTGCTGCTGATTGTTGCGGTGGGGTCAGGAGGGGCAGCTAGGCTCAGCAGCAGCGGCACGCGGCAGGCCATCTGCTTTGGCACATGTGGCTTGCAGCTTCTGACCTCCTGAAGTTGTGTCGGAGGAGTCGCAAGTGGCAGGCCATGTGTGCCAAAACACATGGCCTGCCACTGCTGCTGAACCAAGCCCCCCCGCCCCCGACCCCATTGCAGAAATCAGTAGCAGCAGGGGACAGCAGTATGGCTCAGTACATGGCGGGGGGCAGCACAGCTGGGGCTTCTGCCTGGGGTGGCAGAAACTCTTTTATTTATTTATTTATTTAACAGGTTTTCTATACCGCCTTTTCCTTAAATCAAAGCGGTTACCTATCCCTTTCTAATTGGAGCTGGCAAGAAGAAAATAAAATAGGTCCAGGCCAGTTTTGGGGGGATCTGGGGTTATGTGCAGAGACCTATTAGGGTTTCATCCTTCTATCTCTTCTGGCATCAGTGCCTTTTCTTCCCTCCCCTCATGTCCCTTGAATCATTACAATCCCTTTCCTTCCCTTCCAACCTGCAAGAGGATATTGGGCCCATGTTTTGGGGCTCTGGTGAATAAATTTGGTGCAAGGGCTCAGTGTACCCAGAGCTAATAGCATCCCTATTAGGGATGTCAGAAGAGGGAATAAGGAAGCTGATCAGAGTGGGGCTGTGTGCAAAAAATATTCTCACCCATACTTAGGGCTGGTCCTGAGGGCAGTAGTGTCTCTGGCCATTAGGAGCTGAAGTCATGGTTTGATTTGTGGGGGGTATTATAGTAACATGCAATACTTTAGTTCTTGGCAGTAGAGGAGCATATGGCCTAAGGAATCATAACCTTCCTCCTCTTGTTGGTACCACCCTCTGCTTGGAAACCTCCCATAAGAAATGTAAAGCTGGACTGAAGGCATATTATTTTACCATGGCTTTTGGGCTTGACTAACTCAGCTAGTGATGATGGTCCACTTACTGCAGCTACAGCTCTATTCCATTTTGTTTCTACATTACAACTTTAATTTCTCTTTTTCTCTTTCCTTTTCCTCTAATATCACAATGAAGGGCAATACAGCAAATGCTGGATAAACATAAACATTGAAAGGTTTGGGAGGGAGACATTTTGCAGTCCTTGCCATGGTCAAGAAATAGCTGGAGATTATGGTCCCTGTTTAAAATCATCATTGCAATAGTCTGACTATGGTCCTATCAGTGTGCTATTGTATAATCTTAGTTAAGTTGGTTCAGGCAGTCAGAATGCTAGAGAAGCTGCAGTTGTCTTCTCTCCAAAGACTCAATACTCAACATTTCCATTTTCATCTAACGACTTAGTAACAGTAAATGTTGATGGATAAAGACTGACATGTCCACCGAGTCTGTCTTGTAGGATTGCTAGGGCAGAACCTTGTGGGGAGGGGGAGGGGTTACTTTCCCCATTACATTTTATTCAGTATTCGGGGGGGGGGGGGGGAGTTCAACCTGCTGTGCAGTACAAGTTACTTTCCCCATGCCTTTGGTTTTCAGTAATCCCCAGACATATTGCATTTAAGTTCCCAGCCTACCATGGGACTAGCAAGCTGTCATTCTTGTTCAACTAGTCTAGGGCCCCTGCTGTTTTGCAAGAGAGCTCATCCACAGACAAAACTATTGCAACTGCACCATGCGGTGTGTTGTATTTGGGGGGTTGTGACTTCTGCATAGCGCAGGTTGCTTTCGTCATGTCATTTCACAACTGTTTTGAATTGAGGTGCTCCATTCCTAGGTCCATTGTGTTTATCCCACTTCTTTTTGAATTCTGGTGCCATTTTTGCTTTCACCACCTCTTTTGGGAGGGCATTCCAGGCATCCACCACTGTTTCCATGATGCTGCTTTTGATTCTACATCCTTGTCGCCTCCTATCATGTCCTCTGGTTCTAGAGCTTCCTCTCATGTGAAAAAAGCTTGTTTGTTCTGTGACACCCTTCAAGTATTTAAAGATTTGCATCATATTTCCTCTGTCTTTTCTCTCCTTTAGGGTATATAGACTTAAGGCCTCCAGTCTCTCTGCATTTGTCTTCTGATGGAGACCTCTTACCATTTCGCTCGCTTTCCTCTGTACTGATCTTTATATCCTTAGCAAGATATGGCTTCTAAAACTAAATTGAGTACGCCAAGTGAGGCATTACTAGTTTCCTACAGGGGCATTATCGCCTCTTCCTGTCTGCTGCTTTTGTCCCTCTCTCTAGCATCCTTCTGGCTTTGGCCGCTGCCTTGTCACATTGTTTCGCAATCTTGATATCTTCAAGCACCATCGCTTCAAGGTCTCTTTCCTGGTCCATGCACATCACCCTCTCTCCCCCATCGCATACAATTCCCTTGGGTTTCTGCAACCCAAATGTATCACTCTTCATTTCTTCACATTAAACGTTAACTACCAAGTATTCTTTATCTTTATCGTTATTTTGTCGCTTGATATACCGCCCAGGCACATGCTTCATGGCGATGTACAATAAAAACAGGCTGCAGACAAGAAATAGAAGAAAAGAGGAACACCAATGCTTAGACAGGAAAGAGAGAGACAGAGAAAGAGAGAAAGCAAAAGGAAATAGAACCGAAAGCGCCTGATTGTGGGAGGAGGGGGGGGGGGGGAAGTTTTTGTAGATTTCATTTTGCTTACTCCCGGTGGTAATTTCTAATGAGAGATTAGTTTTGCTATGCCATAACAGCAATGAACCTCATTCCTAAGCCAGGGTATGTGAAGTATGATGTCCGTCTCTCAAATATATTGCTAATGCTCACAGTAGTTCCTGCATTGTGTAAAATAGAACTTTCCTCTGGAGTTCATGCGATGTAACATGTATCGGTAACTTGTAAAGCTGTGACTGGAAATTCCTCTTACTCAGGTCTGTGGTTCCCAATATGATAAGAAATATTTCTGTCACATTTTCTTGGTTTCAGACTGAATTTCTAGGTATTTGAGGATCTGCTCCCTCTTTACTCAATTCATAGAATAATCATTTCAAACTGACACTTTCATATCCAGCTTCTTATCCGTTGAAATGGGAGAATTCTAGATGATCATAACCTCTTCATTCTCTGTAGAGCAATTCTTTTAGGGTCATGATTCCAATGTTTTTCTGATACAGCAATGTTATAGTGCTTACAAAGTTTCCAAAAGATGAGACATGACACCTTGTTGTGCCTTTCTGCATAGAAATTTTCTGCCATCAGCTATAAAATGTGTAATGTTTTCTAGCTCTTTCTTACAGAATCTACATATATTTCTTTTGCCAATTTATTCTATGCTTGCTATGAACCCTGTCCTGGGCTGCAACTATCAGTCTCTCATCCCTGGATTTTCAGTTGCCCTCTCCTTAACCATTCATGTATCCTGGTTTTATCCACTTATGGTTCCTGGAGGTTTTTTTTTTTTAAGTGCCATTATGTCAATGCTGACTCCTGTCAACTCAGCAGCCCATGGGTTTTCTTGGCAAGTTATCACTGGAAGTAGATTACTATGCCTTTTCTTCCAGAGCAATGGAGAGTAAAGTGACTTGCCCAAGGTCACAAGGAGTGCCAGTGGGAATCAAACCTAGATCTCCTGGGTGCTAGGCTGTTGCTCTAACCACTAAGCTTCTCCTCCATACATGTGTCCTGGTTTCATCCACTCATGGTTCCTGGAGTATTGCTTTGTATTTCCCACTGTATTTGTGCATTTGCCACTTGTCTTTCCTTGCCTTCTAATTTAAGGGGTTGATATTCAAAGCCCTTAACCAACCGGCCAATGGAAGGCCAGCTGATTAAGGGCACTGACCACAATATTCAGCGATACTAACTGGATAGCATCACTGAATATCTCCACAACCAACCTGGCACTATTCGGTTAGTACAGGGTTGGTTCATGGGTGGGGCAAGAGTGATCTCAGTCCTAACCGGATAAATGGCAATTTTGCCTAATTAGTGGGATTTTCAATCACCACCTATCTGGACAATTTAGGCTGCTTGAAAAACCATCTTAAGTAGCATGCTGGATAACTGGTGGCTGAAAATTGCTGCTAACTGGCTATAGTTAACATTTATCCATTTAATACTGCTCGACCCCAAAATTCAACACTAGCTTCTATCTGGATACAGCTACTGAATATCCCACTGATATTTAATTGTCAGGGCTGACTAATCCAAGGCCGCGGGGCAGGGTCCCGGCGGCCGATAGTAACCGGGAGCTCGGCCGGTGCGGGGGCCCTGGCCCGCGGACGTCATTGGTGGGGGTGGGGCGCGAGCGCGGTGACGTGGAGAGCGCCGGTAGTTGATTGTCTCCAGCCGTGCGCAGGAGCGCGGTGGAGTCTGTGAGGCGGGAAGCGGGTGGCTTGGTTGGGGAGGAGCCAGGAGTCGGCAACGGTTGCCGAAGCTCCTGCTCCTCCTTGGGGACAAGGCCGGCTTGGGGGACGAGGCCGTCTTCATTGGCGGAGAGAGCGGCATGGAAGGAAGCCCCGCTGCAGGGTCCGGCTGTGATGGCAGAGTGAGAGCAGCTGCGGCAGCGAGCCTGGCTGCCCGAACAGATGGAGAGGACATGGCGGCGGTCATGAGGCAGGTGAGGGATGCGCCGGACCTTCCGCTGTCTGTTGTGGGTGGGGGCAGCCCGAGGGAGCAGCACCTAGCCCGTCTGGCTGTTAGGGGAGATGCGCCCCGGGGGGCTGAGGGCAGCAGGTGCGGGAAGAAGCACGGTATGGGAGAGAGGAGCTGCGTCTGAGGAGGACGGGCCCTGGGGCTGAGGGCAGCAGGTGTGGGATGAGGCGCGGTAAGGCCGGCTTGCTGCTGGCGTTCGCTTCACGCAGATAACTAACTACAACGGCAGAACACCAAAAAAAAATAAAAAGAGGACCGATTTCGTAGTGTTTTCGTTCTATGAGGCTGAGTACCGAAAATGTGGAGGGAGATTGACTCTGTATATTGGGTGGGCCAACACGCTGTAGCTGATAATCGTTTTGGGAGGGATTCTAGTTTCTATCAGGCTGCCGAAGCCTTGTTGCAGTTCTCTTGTGTTTCCTTACTTTGTCATGTTGATGTGTGGCCTTTCTAGACCCATATGTGGGCAGCGAGTATTAGTGCCAGAAGTCTAACATCTTGAAGTCCAGTTAGAGTTGTCTCATTGCCACGGATGCGGCGTTATTTATTAAATCTGGATTATGTCATTAGTTGGTTTGTCACCACATGTCATAGTTCCCAGCACTCAACATTCTGCCTGACTTATGGCATATTAAAACAGTGGCGGCGCTGGACAGTGATTATGACCGTGGCACGTGGGCAGCGGACTTAGGGTGACGGTTGATTTACTAGCTCATAGCACTGTATGATATTTCTAGAGTTGTGGTAGATATTTAGATATTTAGATGTTCAACTGTAAACACAAAGCCATCGGAAATGTGTAATTTCTTTGTTCACTGTAAACCGCGCTGATGCTGAATAGTGCGGTATAGAGGAGACTATAAATAAATAAATAAATAAATTTATCTGGACGTGGACATGTATGTCCTTTGGCTTGGTAGTGTAGTATTGTATGCTATTGTCATAATTGAGTACTGCCCAGCTGGTGCTTTGCATCATATTGGCTAGGTTGTTGCTTCCAAAGCTGTAGAATTGTATGTATGTCGTTGCCAATGATGCACCATTGCTAGGCTTGGAGATGTTATTATATTATGCTCTTTGAAGATCTGCAAGTGGTGCTATTGCTGGATGGTATCACTGTAAGACTAGAGTGGGGAGGGATAAAGCGGTTTCAGAGTTGTAACATGGATGTAGCTTTAACAGAAATGTGGTGGTAGTACGGTCCTAATGTGACCATAGCTTTCGGCTGCAGGCATTGCCAGCACCTGATCTCAGTTTGCCACGTTGCAAAACCTGGTAGATCCGGGCAATTGCACTGGGGTCCAGCAAATGAAGGGAACATATTTAAATATTGATATTGGGAAGTGTGGGGAAAGTTCAGGAGAGCTAATGCTTGGTTGTATTTGGTAGTATTTCGCTCACACCTTTCCAGTAGTAGTTCAAAGTGAGTTATAGTTAGGTATAATAGGTATTCCCTAGTCTCCAGGGCGCATTGGTATCCGAGGCATTGGAGGGTTAAGTGACTTGCCTAAGGCCGCAGGGAGTGCTAGTGGGATTCCAACCCGGGTCTCGTTGAATGAGGACGGACAATTGCAGTTACGGGTTGCGGCAGGGGACCAAGGACGCGGGACAATGGATGCTGCGTCCATTTGGCAGCAGGGGGCGACACCGGGGCAGCAGGTGAGTGCTGGCGGACCCGGGGGAAGGTGCTGCAACCACGATCGTGGGTGGGAGCGGGGGTACCGCGCGGGTCATAGCGGTATTAGTGTCGGTACTGCCACTCTTCGGAGTAGTCCACCTCTGCGGCACCGACTATTCGTCCGCGTGAAGGGGAGCGGAAAGGGCACGGGGGGAGGGGGGGAAGAGGAGTGAGGGCTGAGAATTGGCGGCGGAAACGTCTGCAGTCAGTGCGCCGGCGGAGTTGGAAGCAGTGTTATACGGATCGTTCGCAGTATGGAGGACAGTTCAGGGTTCAGGGAGTGGGGGTTCACGTGGAACGGAACGGAGCAGGTGGTGGTGTCCAAAATAAATGAATGACTAAATTGTTAAATTAACAGTCGGAGCGGATGGCGAGACGATGCTCGGGTCGGGGGGGGGGGGCCTCATTGAAATGTCGGGTAGGGCGGTTACCGCGGGCCCGGGAGATGGAAAGGGGGGGTCAAGGGGGCTTTCCGGTCAGGCATGAGTGGTGGGGGATTTCACAGCTAGGAGGCAGCGGGGCAGAGGTCTTCTGGCCCACCTGGGACGGCAAATATCAACCTGTGTCATCAGTCAGTGGGGTGAACACTCAAGCCTAGGTGAATACTTAAAAAAACAACAAAAAAAAACAACACATAAATTAATACTAATATAGATAAGGAATAAATAACTTCATTAATTGGAATGGACGGGGCCCGTTGCGCAGCCGGGCCTGTCCCTCCATCTCTCAGGGAGGGGTAGTCGGCCTATTACTCTAAGGAGGTTGAGGGCCTTACGAACTGGGCTGCAGCAAGACTCACAGTCGAGCGAAGGAGGGATTGGGGGTGGGGTTTCTGGACGGTTTGGAGAGTCCGGGCAAAGCAACTGCTTGCGCGTCCTATGCGTGGAATTCGCCTCGGTGGTGGTGAATTCCTCGCATGGTTACGGGAGTAGGAGGTCGAGCTGACGGCAGGTGGAACACGGCCCCCTTTTTGGGGAATAAAAAAAAAAAACTACAAAAAATGCTTTCCCTTGGTAATTCCGGCCGGGTTGTACCTGGGTTTTCGTGGGCGTGCACTGCCGGATCGCGGATCGGGGGGGGGGGGTACGGGTCATGCGATGTCGGGATCGGGGGGGGGGGGGACGGCTGTGAACGGGGAGGTTTGTGCAAAATTGCATGGCTATGGGCGGTGCTTTGTTCCTTGCGTGTTTCCGGACGTACCGGCTATGGCTGGGGGGGTTGGAGATGGGCCTGACGACTGGTGTTATGGATCCTGGCATGGGTACTTGGGTGCAGTACCATCAGTGGGGTTGGGGAGCTATTTAACTGTGGGGTCGAGTGGCTGCGGCAAAAGGCCCTGTGCTCTGGATTACCTATAGGCAGGGAGCTGAAGTTCCTGGAGCTGGGGATCGTCTCCTTTGGATGAAGGTCGCGCTGGTGGGGGCGGGGAGCGACTGGGGTGGGCTTCTTCGTACTTAGTGTTAACGATTCCCCCGGTCCCCTGCTGGGGGGGGTTGCCGAGGCATTGGGCAGTGACAGCTTCCGGTGTGCAGGGACGGCTCCGAGGTATGTCGGATTCTTCGGCTGGCGTGCGGATTTGGGGGTCGGTGATGTCGGGGGAGCGTTTTCACAGGCATGATGGCTCTGTAGGCTCGGACCGCCAGTGGTTGGTCCGGGTATTCCGTCGAGGGTCGGATGGCATATGCACGGCTCATGGCAAGTTTGGCTTGAATCCAGCCTAAGGCTAACTAGCCTTACATGAGTTGTTGCCAGGGGGGGCTGAAGAGGCAAGCGCAGCCGCGAGCCAGGTGGGGGAGTGGCAACGTATCAAGAGGCAGTGGAGTGCAGCGGTGAGCATGTTGCGGCCGAATGCGGGGGATCGGTCTTGCGTCTCCCCGCTGGTTCTCACGGGGTGGGGGACGAGCTTTCCTGCCCCCAACGGGGGACGGTGGCGGTCCGTAAAGGATGGGAGGTCCTGTAGGAAGCCAAGGGAGGCGGGCATTCCGACTGGAGACAGGGAGGGGTGTTCGTGATCAATTACACGGGGGCTACCGGGGACTTGCTGCTTTGCTAACAATAGCAGGATGTTAAAGTCTGCTGCCCCCCCTCTTCCTGGTCTAATTTGGGGTATTCTATCTTGGTGGGGCAGTGGCGAGCTCCTGCAAAGCTGGGGTGGGTCATGGTCTATAGTGAAAGCAGGATGCAGTACGTTGGCGGGGCGGCGGTTGTTGCGGCACGTTCCTACAGTTTTTGGGGTGGCGACTAGTAGTGGGGTCGTGGTGGGGTTGCCGAGCGATGCGTGTTAAGCAGTGGCGGATTGGGTGCCGGCGTTTCAGACCGGTTTAAGCTTCCGGGAGGAGGGGGTCCCGTGATTTTCACTGTCAGCCGGCGGCAGTCCAAAAAGACTTCGGTCATTTGGCCCATGGGTCATTCCTTCTGGCGGGGATGGTGCGGGAGAGTCTGTGTGGACGGTCTGCCCCCTTAGCTCATGATTTGGCGGGGACTTCGTTTTATGGATGGGGAGTGTGGGCGTAGTTGGAGGCAGCCCGTATCTTTGTGGGGCCACCATGGAGTTAGCCGGTTTGGCTCTGGTTACGTGTTGGGGGGCGCCGACGGGGTCGGAGAGCGGCCTTTGGCTGTGCTCGGTTCTCAAGTCGTGGTCTGCGGACTTATAATACAAAAAAAAAAAAAATCGAACAAACCTGGGGGGAAGGGGGGGGGGGGAACTCGGCAGTGCGACTAAGGCAGTTGGATACTCCGGTATTCCTGAGGTGCGACCATACGGTTGTCAGGGGAGGGGGAGTCCTTCTCCTCTAGGGGTGTCGGAGTGCTTAGCCACTACTGGCAGGTGGGAGTGGTTTGTGTGATTCGGCAGGGGGTGCACCTGGTCGCAGCTTGGTTTTGGGGGGGGGGCGGCTTCGGGACATTAATGTCACCAGTGCTGGTGGAGGGATCTCGGAGGTGTCCAGGATCCGGAGCTCTAGGCCGCACTGGGGCTGGGGCGGGGCGCCCTCGACCTGACATTGATGTCCTCTGTGCCGGTGGCGGGATCCCGGAGGTTTCCGGGGTCCGGAGCCTTAGGCTATACTTGGGCCGGGGGCGGGGTGCCCCCGACCCGGACATCCCCTGGCTGACTTTTGCTAATTACATGGCAAGGTCGGGGAAAGGGGATTAGGAAGATTGTGGTTGGCATGACCGTGGCAGTAGCGGAGGCGGGGTCACCTTGCTAATAGCCTGGCTGGTGAGGCATTGCTCCGCTGCGGGTCACCTTGCTAATAGCAAGGCTGGTGAGGCATTACTCCGATGTTTGGATTGTTAAGAGGATTATTTTGAACTGGAATGTTTGGTATGTTATAAAGTTAATAAAGCTGCGACCGGTGCTTTTCCCAAGAGTGGTGTATGTGTGTATTCTGTGGGAAAGGGGGGGTGGGGGGGCAGAAGTGAGGGGGGAGAGGCCAGGGGGGGATGGTTAGAGGGGCCGGAGCACCGTGTCCGAGCTACCTCGGTTACTGCGACGTTTGAATATCAGCCATGCTGAAAATTGGCTGTTAATTAATTAAAGACTTTTTTCTCTTGTTTTGCAAATTCTGTTGCTTCCTTTCCTATGCATACAAGAGGATTCTCACTTATGCATTCTGTTCATTCCAATGCCTATTCAAGTTTAAGTTTAATGATGGAAATTGATTTTACTTTCATAATGCAATGCTTTTGTGTATTCAGGTCTAAGCAGACCTGAAGGCCTATGATGGTTGTTATAATAAATTTCTATGAGGCCTGTTCCTTCTTTGGCTCTAGGAATGTACAGTCTCAGCTTACACTGATTCTTACAAATCACTTTATGGGCATAGAGGAGTTTTCTTGTTCGTACATTCAGTTTTTCAAGATATTTCAGAGTTCTACAGTTCCAAAGCTATACAAGAGTACTGGGATTGCAAGCTGGTTGATGCTTTTATCGTATCCTTTGATGTTAATGAACTTTTCAGTAGCAGCTGTAATCTCCTGTAATACTATTTTCTAGTCTTTCTTTCAGTACTTTATGCTGGATTGTTGTTCCATCCTCTACTCCTAGATATACAGGGTGGCCCAAAAAAAGTGAGAACATCTCGTAGCATATAAGTTATTTAAAAATTCAAAAAGACAGATGTAAACGATTGACAAATTAAAAAAAAAAGATGGCGACTGGAAATTGTCGAAATAAAGACGTTATATAGTTAAAAAAGGTAAATAAGTAAACCATTTAAGCTTTTAATTTACGAGATGTTCTCACTTTTTTGGACCACCCTGTATATATACAACGCCCTGTTCAAGTTCCTTTATGTCACAGCCATCAGTTAGAGAGAGATTTTCAGTTTTTCTCAATTCCCCTCCAAGAAAGGTTGCCTTAGCACATTTGTCCAGGCCAAAGTCATCCTGATGTCATCTGAAAGGTTTTTACTAGACAGAGTTGTTCCATTAGATATTGATCACTGGAAATATGCAACTTCATGCCGTCTATAACAGTAGGTGTGATGTCACCTCTGAATCTTTGCCGATTTAGGATTAAGGCTAAACCGATATCCCAAAGAGTTAAAAAGCATACTCGAAGATTAAGTGCTATACAAAACAAGAGTAGTGACAAAGATTCTCCTTGACATATTCCTTGCTGGATCTTGATGTTTAGGAATGACAAACTGTCTATCCATCTTCATACTATAGATGGAGTGTGGTTTGTCACATTTTCATGATGAATTTGATGTGTTCGATTAAATTTAGAATGTACAGTTTCTTGTACATTTCAAGGCAATTATCCAGGAGTTCGAGACACTATGAAAGGCTTTCTTATAGTCAATCCCTGCTACATTGAGATTTCTGCTTTTCTTAGCACTAGCCATGATAGCTTGATATAGCAATAGCTAATCTTTGGTTCGGTATACTCCCTTCTAGTTACCCTCCTGTTCTGCTGCCATGATGTTACTGGAATCAAAATGATCATATTTTCTGTCAGCATCTATTGTAATGAATAGCTTGTAGATTGTAGGTAGACAAGCTACTGGTCTATAAACTGACTAATCACTTGGATAAAATAGCAACGTGATTAACTTCACACAGCTAGTTCTTAAGAATAGAAAATCTTCAGCCATTTGGTTTTCAAATAAAACATGAAGGGGCCCTTATACTAAAGTGTGTTATGGTTTTGCACCTAATATGTGACTAGCATGAAAATTAACGTGCGTTAAGTGCAAAGCCTCTGTGTTAAATGCCAGGGGTGCAGACAGCATGTTCCCAGCAGTTAACATGCGACGCTATATCCTAACGCAGGGTGCTAGTACAGCAGATGCACTTAATTGCTCCTATTAAGGTGGAGGTAACTGCACCCACCACTAATTGCACCATTGATCACATCTGGTTTTTACCGCTGCACTGATTGCCATGTGCTCACCCCACCCACTCTCTGCCCTTAAGTTGCCCATTCTCTACGCCAACACACCTGTGGCAGTTAGCACGTGAGTCAGCGTGCAGTAACTGTCATGCCCCCATGCTAACAGTTACTGCGGGTCAGGGCACATAGTTACTGCATGGCAAAACATGCACTGGGTTCCTAAATGTGATTTCTTACCTAGAATGGCAGGATGTACTATCTCATTCAAGGACTCTATCACCACTTTAGGTGTCCGCCTACATAAGGGGCTCTCCTTCAAACCCCACATATCTGCTCTTGTCAAAAGGTCTTTTTTTTTTTTTTTTTTTAATGCTTTATTTTCGTTTTATAACAACAAAGGAAAGGAAGACATACAGCTAAAGACAAATACATACATAGAATGTGATACATACACCAAAGTAAACCCCTACCACCCCCCTCCCCCCTGCTTCTTCTCTAGAAACTAATCAGTCCCGAAAACGGGCGTGTACTGACATTATTGTGGTATAAGACCTAACGGTGATCTGAAACATGATGAGTATACATTAAACAGACATGCCGGAGCAATGAGCAGAGTGTACATAATCATTGAGCATCTGCCATTTAGACAAGCGATAATGAGTTTGGATATGGGGAATAGCTCTCCGAGATATCTGCTCATATTTACTATATAAGCAGACGAGGTTCCACCATTCATTGGCAGTAATTCGAGAGCTATCCTTCCAATTCCTCGTGATTAAACATATGGCTATACCCAGCATGACATCAAGGAGAAAGCGACCCTTCTTAGGAAGAGAGGGGACCTCCGCCACTGAGCGGAGTCCCACAATCTTCCAAGAAAGAGGCTCGTGGAGGTGTAAGATAGATTGAATACGACCCCAGACCCGCCCCCAGTAAACCTGCAGTTGAGGACATTCATAAAGAACATGAGCAAGGGTTCCCACAGCAGTATGGCAAGACCAACACTGGTCTCTAGCAGTTGTGTTCCATTTGGCTATTCTTTCTGGTGTATAAAAGCATCTATGTGCAAAAAAGAATAGAGTTTGGGTTACAGAGGCAGATCGGGAAACCCGCACTACTTTGCTCCAGAAAACGCTCCATTGCACAGGGGTTAAAGTGGTTTGCAGTTCGCGTTCCCAGGCTTGTTGAGCTCTACAAGTAGCAGTATCGGTACCCTGACATAATAATTTATAAAAGTTAGAGGCTACCCCATGTGTACTACTAATAGAGTGAATTAGTTCTAATAGCCCGTCCTCAGTAGGGGCAGAGGGCGGCAGGATTTGAGCACTTTTGAGGCAGTGTTGAAGCTGCATCAATTGAAAGTAATGTTTCGCTGGTAACGCAAATTCCTTTTGTAAATCAGAAAAGGTCTTCCAACGAGCTGCAGAGAAGAGTTGTTGGGGTGTCCAGATCCCCCTAGAGTACCAGGGTTTCCATGCAATCGTTTTATTTAGGACTTGAATTCTGGGGTTATTCCACAGCGGGAGTCCGTCCGGAGGACATACGTTTGGGCCCAGTGACTGAATGAGAGTGTTAAAGGCCGCAAGAGTATCGACAATCATTGGGGGATGGCGTGTGTCTACTTGGTGGGACATGCCGGGGAGATGGATCAACGGAATTGGGCTACTTAGCTCCTCTTCAATGTCAAGCCAAACTGGTCTGTTGTCTGTTGAGGCAGCGAGCCATCGGGCACCTTGCTTAAGTAGGAAGGCTTGATGATATCTAAGAAAATCAGGAAAGCGGGTACCCCCTAGTTCCTTCGCAGACTGTAGTTTTTGTTTAGCTACTCTTGGTGGTTTTCCCTGCCAGAGATAACGGACGAGAAGGCCCTCTATGTCTTTGTAGGTGTGTAGCGGGAGGAGGCAGGGCAGCATTTCTAAAATATAGTTCACTTTGGGGACTATCATCATTTTGACGGTTTCTAGGCGGCCCCACCATGTTAGGGATAAGGGAGACCACCGATTTGTGAGCTCACGGACTTTGGAGACTACCTCCTTGGCATTAAAACTAATCGTGTCTTCTAAAGGAGAACAGTAGTGGACGCCCAGATATTTCACCATACGGGATTGCCAAAGGAAAGGAAAGGCCTGCATGTCAGCCTCATGTACCCAGCGGTTCAGTGGGAATGCTACGGATTTGGTCCAGTTTATTTTATAGCCCGATAATTGCGAGTATCCATCAATCAGGTCCAAGACAGCCGGGACCGAATCCAGGGATACAAAGAGCATAAGGTCATCTGCATATGCAGAGAGTTTAATCTCTCTGTGACTAAAGGGGACACCTCGAATACGTGCGGACTGTCTAATAAGGAGGGCAAGGGGTTCAAGAGCTAGATCAAAGAGCATTGGTGATAGGGGGCAACCTTGACGCGTGCCTCTTTGAAGATTAAAAGGCCGAGACTTAATGGCATTTACACAAATACTGGCAACGGGTTGAGAATACATGACTTGGAGGTATCGGAGGAAGCCCTCCCCAAAGCCATACCATCGGAGAACTGCAAATAAGAAGGGCCATTCCAGGCGATCAAAGGCTTTTTCAGCATCTAGGGAAAGACCCACCCATGGGTGGTCTAAATTGGCAGCACTGGATAGCACATGGCACAAGGTCCGAGCATTGTCAGCGGTGGAGCGGCCGGGTATAAAACCACATTGGTCGGGATGGACTAGGGTGGCCATCCTGTCAGATAGCCGGGTGGCCAAGATCGTTGCGAAGATCTTATAATCGGCATTAAGTAGGGAGATTGGACGGTAGTTGGCGGTTAGCAGCGGGTCTCTGCCTTCTTTCTCAAAAACTACCACATTAGCTGCAGAAAAGGATCCCAAAGAGGATGTATCTACCGCAAGGGCAGTAAAGTATAGTTTTAAGTAGGGAACTAAATCTGCACTGAACGTTCTGTAGAATTCTGTCGGGAGACCATCAGGCCCAGCGGCTCGACCCGAGGCTGTTCGTTTTAGGGCAGAATGGATCTCTGAAGTAGAGAAGGGTTCATCCAGCGCATCCCTATCAGCTTCAGAAAGGGTCGGCCGCTGAATACCAGAAAACAAGCGCTCGAAGGTCTCGGATGAGAACTCACATTCAGATTGATATAGATTGGTATAGAAATCCCGAAAAAGTTCTACGATATCGGAGTCTGTGGTCAGTATGCCCCCTCCCTGTGGGGCACGAAGGGCCGCTACGCGTTTGGCTTCTTTTTGACCTTTCAAGGCGTTGGCTAAAAGTCGACCGGCTCGGTTGCTTTCACGGTAATATGTCCCTTGCTGAAGTGCAATACTCTGAGAAGCTGCAGTTGAGAGGATTGCATTATATTGAAAACGGAGACGCTGTAAGCGAACTAAGACGCATGAATCAGTACGTGAAGTTAGAACTCGTTCGCCTGCTTTGATTTGTTGGTCTAGTATAAGGAGCTGCTGTTTGCGTTGTTTCCGCAAGCGAATTTGATAACTAGTGATCGTTGCACGAATGGCCGCTTTAAAACCCTCCCACCAAGCCCAATTTGCAGTGTCCTGGGGTAGATTAAAGTGAAAGTAGTCCCGTATGGCTGCACGAATTTCTAACTGGAACTCTGGTTGAGTTAATAGGGCTCTATCAAAGAACCAGGCCCCCGAATTTCCTTGGGGCGCAGTGGTGTGTAATTGAAAAGAAATGGCAGCATGATCTGAGATATGTTGGGAGTGAATTTTTGCAGTGTCTACCTGAGGAACTAACAGTTTTGATATTAGAAAGAAATCTATGCGAGACTGGGATTTATGAGGGGAAGAGAAGAAGGTAAAGTCAAGCTCATTGGGGTGTAGTAACCTCCATAGATCGACTAAAGCAAGATCTTTGATCATAGAGGTAAGCGTAGTGTGACTCTTGGGGGGACCACTCGTCCTAGGCGGCTGTTTGTCAATCAGGGGATCAAGAACTAAATTGAAGTCCCCCCCAATTATCAATGAAGTATTAGCAGAGGCCTGCGCAACCTGAGCAATGGTAGCAAAAAAGGCAGGGTCATCTACATTAGGAGCATAAAGGCATATACATGTAGCTTCGAGGTTACCTATCTTGAGGTGAGCCCTGGACCATCTGCCTGCTGTATCTGAGCTAGTCGCAATAATAGTAGCATGCAGAGATTTCCTAACCAGTATGGCAACCCCACATTTCTTAGAAACCGCTGGGGAATAGGCGGCCACCATGTAAGGTTTAACATTGAGTTTAAGAGTTTCCTTCGAATTTAAATGCGTTTCTTGGAGGAAAATCAGGTCCGCAGCTTCATGACTTAGGTAGCTCAGGATTTTCTTCCGTTTTATCGGATTATTGATGCCTTTTACGTTCAATGATAAAATCTTACATGGTGCCATCAATCGGTAATAGACATTTTAAGTAAGGGCGCTTGAAAACATACAACATAAGCAGAATCTGTACGGCAATGACATAATCACCGAGTATGCTGGCTAATACACCCCATATTGAAAAGCATGTACCAAAGTAACTTAGAGAAGAAGCAAAACCCCCAAAGAATATGGCGACCATATGTCTGCGGGAGGAGGCCCTAGAGAGGAGGATGAAGACATGAAAAAAAAAAGGAAAAAACACCAGAGTCCATAATTAACACTGTCTCTGATATTCATCGAGGCTACTCTGGGTAGATGGAGTCGGGTCACAAACATCATCAAAAGAAGGCAACAAACCGCCCTCGACCGACTCCTCGCTGGACCGTGGCAAATCCAAGATGGCGGGTACAGCGGATAAGAGAACACTGGTAGGAACCCTCTGGAAGTCAGCGCATCAAGTCGGCTTCTTTAGCATCCAAAAACTCCGCTAGTAGATCAGGGTCCTCAAATGTTCTTGTCTGATTGTGTAGCGTGACTCGAAGCTTGGCCGGGTACATCAGGCCATAGCGTGCTTGTAATTGTTGAAGCCTCGGCCGGAATTCCAGAAAGCGCTTTCGGCGATCAACCGTGGGTTTAGCCAAGTCAGGATAGAAGGAGATCTTGTGGCTCTCAAACTCCATATGGCCCTTTGCCCGAGAGGCGCTGAGAATTTGCTCCACATGTTGATATCTCAAAAGTCGAAAAATGATAGGCCGCGGGGTCTTCCTGTTGAGCGTTATGTTTGTGGGTACACGATGAGCGCGATCGATCTCCAATTCTTTGGTAAAGGTGATTTGGAGCAGAGAAGGGAGGATTTTATATAGAAACTCCTTCATGTCTCCCGATTCCGCTCCCTCCGGTATGCCCACTAGTCGCAGGTTGTTGCGGCGCGCTCTATTATTGCCATCTTCCACTTCTTTCTGCAAGGCCCGCACCTGACGTTCAACTTTGTCGAGTTTGGACAGCCGGACCACATGGGAATCTAATATGCTCTCCATTTTGTCCTGACGCGAGGAGAGCCCCTCTAGCCTGCCTTGCAACACACCAAGGTCTTCCCGCAGCGCTCAGAGTGCTTCCCCGTTTGACTGCACGAGGTCTTTAACCCCTCTGATCTCTGCGAGGATCTCCTGCTGCATTTCGGGGCCCTCGCGTAGAGCCAGCCCCTTCTGCGGGGACGGGGGTTCAGTTTTGGAGCGTTTGCCGTGAGAAGCCACTGGAGATCCAAATTCCAGGCGCGTAGGTTTGGTCCCCGCCATCTCACCAATGTGCCCCGGTAAGATCAGAGCAGAAATTCAAGAATGTCCGGTGTTAATTCAGGATTCTGAGTAGGCCTCTCGGGAGCCTCAGCGTTATGCGACCATCCCGCTGGACAACAGGCTCCGCCCCCCGTCAAAAGGTCTTTTTACTATTTAAAATTGATAGCATCAATCAGACCATACCTCAGTGATAGGCCCCTCAAGATACAGCTACATGCACTTGTACAGTATTAAACTGACCGGATTACTGTAACTCTCTTTTAGCTGGTGCCCCTCTATATGCAATTAAACAACTTCAGCTGAGATAAGACAGCCAAGAAACTGATGTAAAACTCTCTACCCATAGAACCTTGAGCAACAACGGCTACCAATTTCTAGCAGAATAAAGTTTAAAATCCTAATTTTATCACACTGCTCCTTTTATACTGCTGCCCCCTTTTATTTTTCACGTCCTTTTTTCCTACAGTTTACAAAGACAAATAAGTTCATTGCAGGCTCCTCTTTTGGTGGTTCTGTCATATAGGAAAATAAAATCAGAATGGCTCCATACATCCCTCGTCTCTGTCATGGCCTCATCGTTATTTATTTTATTTATTTATTTATTGAACGGTTTTATATACCGCCTTTCAGAAAAATCATAGAACAAAACTTGAACATTACATTGAAACTTATTCAAACAATTGAAATTACAGTGAACATTAAATTGTATATAATAAAAATGGTAATTTGAGGGTTACAATGCTGAGTAACCGACGTATCCAATTGGCTACAAGAGAACAACCTATCCATTAACATAAAAAAGACCGAAGCTCTTATAGTGACAAGAGACCCAGACTTCAAACCACCCACTCACCTCACCATGGGAACCACACAAATCCAAATACAACCACACATAAGATATCTCGGCATTATCATTGACCAAGCCCTAACCTTTAAGCAGCAAATCAACAAGACCACTCGAACTGTATTCCACAAGGCAAAAACGGTACAACGTCTCCGACCTCTCCTCGAACCGCAGGATTTCAGGACAGTAATGCAAGCTCTGACACTCTCACATCTGGACTACTGCAACATAATCTACCATGGCCTACCTGCCACACAAACCAATCCCCTCCGAACTGCCCTAAACACCATGGCGAGAATAATTCACAATGCAAAGAAACGGGACCACATCACCCCAATTCTGAGAGACCTTCATATTCTCCCCATCGAAGCAAGAATCAAGTACAAAGCTCTTCTACTCACCCACAAAACCATCCACCAAACACAGGGCACCCCACTCCGCACCCTACTGCCTCGCCCAACCCACAGCAGAACAACCAGACAATCCTACAACAGCTCTATTGCCGTCCCCCACAAAAGGACCAAGGCAACACAACGGACCTGCAACAGAGCCTTTGAACTCTATGCCCCATCCCTCTGGAACTCTCTACCAAGCCACATCAGGAACAACGGTGATCTCCCATCATTCAAAAAGCAGCTAAAAACCGTCCTATTCCAAGAACATCTCTGAATAGGAATCCCCCCTATTTCTCTTTAAGAACTCCAGACCAGTAACTGTGCTATCCTGTCAGTCTCTATGTTCATCCCAAAATCATCAATGTTGAACCCCCGGTGATGGGCCCCCCCCACTATTGATCCCCCCCCCCCCTGTTATATGTCCCACCGCTTTGACCCGGTGAAAAGCGGGATATAAATACAGTTAAATAAATAAATAAATAAATGCTGATTAGGTATATAGATAGTTTAAACATATATACAGATTTAAATATTTACAAATTTCAAAAATCTTATCATCTTATCTGAGCAAGGAAAAATGTATTGTAGTTCACTAGAATTATTAGTGTAAAGAGTAAATGTGATAATGTGGAGAATTGGGTATTGTAGGATAGAGTAAGAAAAAGGAAAAAATAAGTTGTGAATTAATGAATATGAGTATACATGAGTTTAAGTGGGAAATATTTCATCTATTGGGAATGAGTCTCCAAAGTACTCTATAAATAGGTGAGTTTTAAGTTATGGAACGCACTTCCCATATATTCTGATAGCAATTACAAGAAATATAAAAAAATGGTCTGGCTTTTCCAACATCCCTCTGGTGATTTCTTCTGAAGACAGAAGACTTAACAGCTTTGCATAGAACCCCCCCCCCCCTCCCCTCGCATACATTTCTCCAGAAATTTTCTGCGTAATTTTTTTTTTTTTTACCATACTGATGCTCTTTCTCATTTCCCTGTAAAACTGTTTTGGGGTCTCTCTAAACAGTTTATTTTGATATCTTTCTTTTGTGTTTTCATCATATCTCCACAATTGTTGTGCTTCTGCTGCTGCTTTCAGTTTATTATTGGAGCATGTGAATTTAAAGCCTTCTTCTTTTAAAGCAGCATGTTTCATGTCGATGTTTGGTATCTTTCTCGTTATCTTTGGAAATCTTGATCCTTCGAGATACTTGTGTATCAGGTGCACTACTGCACACAATGAGTTTATTTTTCTTTCAGTATATATTTTTTTCTGAAGCGGAGCTGTTATCTTTCTCCTTTTCTTCTGGCCCTCTGCCCTTTTTGATAGAATTGTTTCAGTAACAACTTTTGCTGCACAGTACTGGACATGATTTATCTACGTAATATTCACTGATAGTTTATTAATTCAAATTATGGCTTATTGATTTTACTTATGCTTTTTGCCTTAGATGTAAGGTGTAACTTTGCAGTCGATCCCTCTCTTGAGCTCCAGTGCACCTATCAACCTCCGTGCAAGCCAGGAGATCCACAGTCAACTCTTCAATTGCTTGATCTCTCTCCTGTCTCTCCTTTCTGACTTCTGGTCTGTTCCACAGTATTTAAGTCTTCCTCAACTCCTCTTCCACCCACTGGGGCATCCTGCATTGCCCCCTCGTTCTGCCTCATGCTACTCTCTCTCTCCTATTTGATGTTCTCGTCTTCCGCAGATACCTCTTTTGTTGCCCCATCTACGTACTCTCGTTGTTGTGGCGTCTCTTTATTGGCACACCTTTCTGAACCCATTTTCTCTTTCTTTCAGTGCCATTGCTCAGCTGTTTAAACACATCCTGACCCAGGTACTTTCCTTTATCCAGTCAGAGATCTTATATTTGTATCAATTACCTTTTCCAGTTTTATCTTTGAGATTTTTTCTTTCTTCCATTTTTTGGTAAGCTCTCTTTGTGTACCCTCGGTAATCAAATACACAATTTCCCTCCACTACTCCCACAAAGATTTCCTTCCACTGCTGTTCCCCCCAATACCATCCCCAGTTTGTCCTCCCAGCTCCTATAATGTCTAGGGGTACCTCCCTTCTGTTGCAACAACACATTATATAATGTGGAGATTAACCTGTGCGCCCCCTCCCAGTACTCCAATTTCTTCTCAAAGTCACTTTGGCGACTCCCAAGACTCTCCCTAATTTGACTGGACTGCACATAACGATGGACCTGTTGGTAATAAAACTCCTGTTCCTTGCTTAGCTTAAAACAATCACGTAGGGACTCAAAGCTCACCAAAGCACCCTCATTATCAAGGAAGAAGTTCAGTTTATTCAGACCCTTCTTGCTCCATTCATTGTAAACACTATACATCTGTCCAGGGGCAAAACATTCATTAAAAAGAATAGGGGTATTTCTATACCATCACGGACTACACACAGTTTTTTGCGGTGGCATGCCCACCCTCTTAATGTGGCTCTTACACAAAGTAATCGTGTTTCTTGCCACCTCCCCCCTCCCGGCAACCAAATCGCCTGTCCCAGGGGGATAGGGCTCTCCAAGGCCTGTTCTATTTGTACCTATTGTTTTCCCTCTGCTCCCCTCCCTCATTCCACCATCCCACTTAACATTGCTGTGACATAATACTCCTTTAGGGAAGGTACTCCCAGCCCCCTCTATCCTTTCCCTGAGTAAGAACCTAGCCCTCTACTCTGGGGGGCTGACGCCACCAAATGTATCGAAGGATACGCCGTTACCAGTCCCTCAGAGTCTCAT
Organism: Ichthyophis bannanicus; assembly: GCA_033557465.1. Lineage (NCBI taxonomy): Eukaryota > Metazoa > Chordata > Amphibia > Gymnophiona > Ichthyophiidae > Ichthyophis > Ichthyophis bannanicus. The sequence goes on from CM066031.1 coordinate 958,251,299, forward strand.
TGGAAATCGTGATTGTTAAGACCATGAAAAGAAAAAGCAACCTGGGCATCAAGTTAATGTTAATGGATGCTATCCATCCCATCCAGGACCGCGATACCCTGTCCCATCTCTCCAGATCCCCCCTGATTGTGAGCCAGAGTTTCTTGTGATTCAGGGAATAGAGGTCCTCCCATTGGGCCCCCACCTGTACCTCTAAGTAACGTATTGTATGTTTCACCCATCAAAAGGGAAAGGCTTCTTTTAACCATTCTTCTAACCCCTGTACTAAGTGAATCTTCAAAATCTCCATCTTGATCATGTTCACTTTGTATGCCATAGCGAGCAATTTCCTGCTGCAGATTGGGTAGGGAGCTCAGTGGGGACATCAAGGTGTAGATAACAACATCTGCAAAAAGACCAATTTTATAATCCCTCTGACCTACCTGAATCCCCTGTATATTGACATTCCATCAAACCTTCTCCGCCAAGGGTTCAATCACCAGAGCTAGCAATAGCAGGGATAGGGGACAACCCTGTCTTGTTCCTCTGCACAAGGGCAGCTTCTCCAAGTAGGCACCATTCATCCTAATCCCAGCCTACAAAGTGGCTACCTATTTCCACTTGTACAGGACTTGCACCATAAATCTCCACTCCACCCTATCAAATGCCTTTTCTGCATCAGAAACAGAGTCCTCTGTAGCAGTTTTTGCCTTCCAGATCAGATTGAGTAATCTCTAAATATTATTTAACAGGATTTTTATACTACTTTTTCATTTAGTCAAAGTGGCCCACATTATAACTTAAACTTTGTAATGTACATTAAACAGGGACATTGATAACTTGGATTCTTCTGAGGCAATGGAGGTTAAGTGACTTGCCCAAGGCCACAAGGAGTTCTAGTGGGAATCAAACCCTGGTCTTTTGGTTCCCAAGCCAGTACTCTAACCATTAGGCTACTCCTCCATATTATCCCTTACTTGCCTTCCAGGTATGAACCCAGACTGTCCTCTCCCATCACTTTAGCTAGCACCCCTTGCAGACAATTGGTTAATGCCTTTGCAAAGATTTTTGCATCAAGATTAATTAGCAAAATAGGTCAGTATGAGTCACAGATGGTGCCATCCTTCCTCAGTTTGGGTAGCACCGTGATTCCCACCATGTACATAGACTCTGAAACCCAACGTTTGCCTGAAATCTCATTAAACACTACCGGCAATTGGTCTACCAGTACCTTCTAGTTTCTTTTATAGAAGCGGGTGGAGTAGCCATCCAGGCCTGGAGCTTTCCTGACTTTCATACTCGCTATAACCCACCTAATTTCCTCCTCCATAATATCAGCATCCAATTTCACAGCCTCTGCAGCGGCTAGCGAAGCCATCTCAGAGTTCTGTAAATAGGCCCTTATCTCCCCATCCATGGTTTTCTGTTCACTACGATACAACTCTTGATAAAATATTAAAAAAATATCCTGCATAGCTTCCTCTTTAAAGTGCAACACCCCTTGTGCATCTCTCAGATTTAAAATCTGCTGCTGTTGTGTTTGGGTTTTAAGTTTGCAGGCCAACAGCTTGCCTGCCCGATTCTCCCACTCAAAGTAGGTTTGCTTAGCATGTTCCATTTGGAACAGTATGTGTCTCTGGAAGATAACCAACAGTCGCTCCTACAATCTGCTATTTGAGCCGCTATATGCATTCTCCCTCTCCTTCTCCTCATTCCTCCAACACTCTTATTTGCTCCCAGAGCTCCTCCTCTTCCTTAACGCTCTTTCGCTTATGGTAGGTTGCCTCTGAGATGAACATCCCTTACACGACAGCCTTCATGCTCACACAGTTTGCCACTCTTCTGTTCCACGGTATCATTCATCTGGTAGTATTCTGCTATTGTATTGCCCACCTTCTGTATGGTAGCCCCCTTCTCCAGTAGGGAGTCATTTAATTTCCAAGACAAAATTCCTGATGATTTCTGTCCCCATTGCAGTCGGAGCCCAATAGGGGTGTGATCAGACCATGTAATTTCACCAATCTCTGCATACACTATAGTAATTGCCCATGTGCAGTCCAGCCAAAACATATTCAATCTGCTATAACATTGATGGGGATGGAATAAAATGTATAAGCCTTCCTACCACCTTCCTGGACTTGCTAGCTATCCACTAAATTCAGAGTCTCCAACAATTTCCCCAGCTTACATTGGTGCATTCTGCCCCCTTTCAATCTCCCCCTGGAATTATCCAAGTGTGGATCCCTTATTTTATTTTATTTATTTAGTAAACACTTATATACCGCTACTTCCAGCGATCAGAAGCGGTTTGATTATAATTTTGGGATTTGTCAAAAATCAAGACAGAAAAGTTGGGGCATAGATAGAGAGAACAGGGGTGATACACAGCACACATAGTAGGGTCTAAATATAGACCTTAATGTACTAACATACATTTACAAAAGAGATTATCCTTCATCTATTTACATTTTTACATACAGCTATTCTCTTCCTCTTTTATCTTCTTGGATTTACATCTGGTCGTAGTGACAATTGAACAGATGCGTTTTCAATTTCTTCCTGAAGTCAATTATGTCGTTAATTGCTCTCAGCTTGTGTGGTAGGTGGTTCCATAAAGTGGGGGCAGAGAAGGAGAATGCTCTGCGGCTAGTACTGACTTTTACATGTCTGATGCTGTTTGGAACTATTAGTGTGTCTGAGTTGATGGTTCTCCTGATTCTGGTGGTTGGTTGCTCGGAGATAAGGGTGGAGAGGAATGAGGGGGCCAGGTTGTGTATTAGTTTGAACATAGTTACCAATGTTTTGTATTGAATCCTGGCAATGACTGGTAGCCAGTGCAGTTCCATCAATACAGGTGTGATATGTTCAGTGACGCTTGATCGCATGATGATCCTTGCTGCGACATTTTGTGCCAATTGTAATATATTGGTTGTTTTCTTTGGTAGACCCTGTAAGATGGCGTTACAGTAGTCTAGGTGAGGCATGATGAGCGCTTGTGCAACCGACCGGAAGTCACATGGATCAAGTATATTCCGCAGGGGTCGTAGTACTCTAAGCTTGTGAAAGATGGCTTTGTTGGTGTTGCTGAGGTGTTTTTCCATTTTTAGTTTGCTGTCGATTGTGACTCCTAGATATTTAATTTCATTTTTAGTGTTGTAAGTATTGTTGCACAATGTGATTGTTGGAGGTGGTTCGAAGTCAGGTTTACTGGATATAAACATTACTTCCGTTTTCTTGTGATTAATCGACATATTGTTTTGCTTTAGCCATCCCAACATCTCTCCCATGCAGGTTTCAAGCTGAGCGTAATTCGGGTCTGCGGCCTCTAATTGGGTGTACAGCATGATATCGTCTGCGTATATGTGGTAGTTAATGCCATGTTTCCTGAATATTCCACTGAGGGGTTGCATGTAAATGTTAAAAAGTAGTGCCGAGAGTGCCGAACCCTGTGGTATGCCTTGCGTTTGAGTGAAGGATTGTTAAATTAAAATAGCCTCCTAAGATTTATTTATTTACATTCTCTTATATACCGCGCTATTCTGCATCAGTGCGGTTTACATTGAACAAACTGAAATTACATTGAACAGGGTATTATAAATTGGAGATAACTATTTTACAGGGAACATGGGCTATGGAGGGTTAAGTGGCTTGCCCAAGACCACAAGGAGCACCTGTGGGACTAGAAACCCCAGTCCTTCCGGCCCAAGGTTGCTGTCCTCTAGTGGGATTTGAACCACTGACCTTCCGGCCTGAAGTACCTTGCCCCAACCACTAGGCTACTCCTCCACTCAGAGGAGCTGTGGACCCCCGAAGCAACCTGATTAAAACCTCCTCAAAAAATGCACCCTGTGCATTAACAGACATTCAACAAAACAACCAGTGGCAATACTCCAACAAGCACGCAAATAGATGGCCCCAGAGGCTCATATACATCAAGTGCACCAGTCCCCTATGCCCCACCAGGATGAACCCAATTCTAAACACACCATTAAGCTGTACACTTATCAATACCAGGTCAGTCAGAAACAAAACCAACACAATCACTGACTACCTACGTGATCAAACACACTGACATATTATGTATAACAGAATCATAGCTTACAGACACAGACCAAGTCATCTTGAATCAAATCACACGACCCATATACACTGCATACAACTGCCCTCGAACACACAAAAGAGGAGGTAGGGTGCTGATTTTGGGCTAGCCAATTCAAAATTGTTTCGCACACTAGTACAAGTGCTACTAATAATATAATCATAGCAAATAAACATTTGACAATATGCCTAATGTTTAGCGCACCAAACACCAACTTTGATGAGTTCTCCTCATTATTGGAATCAGCATGCACATTCATATAGCCACACAAGCCTGTGCTAGTCCTTGGGAACCTTAGCCTCAACTCAGCCTCCAACAATGCAGCCAAGGCATTCCTCAGAACCATGAAAGACCAGCCCAGCTAATCCATGCTCCCACACACATACAAGGCTCCATACCTGATCTTATCTCTGAACCCAAAATTATGATGGAGAACAATGACATAACCCTACCAATAATCGCGCCAACTCCCTGGTCAGACCATTACCTAATTTCATTCAACCTAGCAACTGCTTGCTCAGATAGCCAAAACTACATACAACATATTGAAAGGAGATTCTGGAGCTTTAACAAAGAGCTATTCCTGAAAGAGGTACTGCCTATGTTGGATTAAGACCTCACAGACATTGATTCTTATTGGAACCACTCCATCAGCAAAGCCGCGGAAGCACCACAAAAAACAAGAGAAAATGCTGCAACCCCGAGACCATACCAGGCACCCTGGTTTTCTCAAGAAATTAAAATAGCAAAAAGGAATCTAAGAAGAATTGAGAGAACTGGAAACAGACCAAGGATCAGAACACCCTACAATGATACAGAATAACACAAAAAGAGTACGATGAGCTTATAAGTCAATGTAAACAGGAGTACCATACAAATCTCATCCTGAAGTCAGCAAACCAAAGGGAATTATTCAAAATAGCCCACACACTCACCAAAGAACCTACATGTGAAAGCCAACCTGAAATACACCCACAAAGAACTGCAGTCTACCTAGCAGCAAAAAAAACAAGCACTCTGTGGCACAGCCTTCGGCCTCAAAGCACTACCCTAACACCACAGAAACATGGGGCAAATTTACAATACTATCTGCCGACCAACTGGTTCATACAATAACTATGCTAAACACTACAATGTCACCAAACAACCCTTGCCCGGTGGCATGGATTAAGTCAGCCAAGGAAGAACTTGCCCCAATCATCCACAAAATAATACACACATCTCTCACAAATGGCCCATGGCTCTGAAATGTGCCTCAATACAACTAGTGTAGCATGCATCAGCAACACTTACGCACCACTAAACCCACACTAACATGGTTTCAAACCCAACCACAGCATGGAAATACTCCTAACATCTCTTTAATCAAAGGATTAAACAATCTAAAAAGAGGCTGCTTGCTAATATTCCTAGAGATATCATCAGCCTTTGACACTCTCTCATATCTTATTCTTGAAATGACTTAGAGAGATTGGGCTGCATAATGTAACACACAAGTGGTTCCAGTTCTACCTTGAAGGCAGACAATAATATGTAAAATGTGGAGAGAACAAATCCATGCCAATCAATATGCAACAGGATAACCCACAAGAGTCAGCTATCTCATTGCTGCTCTTCAACCTCTACATCCAGCCCATCTGTGATATCATACAAAAGCATAATGTTCACTATAAGCTATATGCCAACGATATCATGATATACACCCCCATTAACACCGATAAACCTGACTGCTCAACAATAACCAACTGCCTCTCGGATATGATTTCATGGCTCTGCAACCACAACCTCAGCATAAACTACAATAAAGCGGAAGCACTCCTTATAACACGAAACACGATCTTCACCCCTCCAAGCACAATAGCAATACAAAATACAAGCATAATTGTAAAAAATGAGATTAAGTACCCAGGATTAAGTACCCTAGATCAGAACCTGAATCTACAGTCACACATTAACAGAACAACGAAGGCTGCCTACCACAAGAGGAAACTGAAACCACTCCTCAGCCAGAATGACTTCTGCATATTTATTTATTTATTTATTTATTTATTTATTAGTTTTTCTATACCGCACTATTCGGAATCAGCGCGGTTTACAATGAACAGGTTTGTACAATGTGGAACAATCAGACATTGAACTTACATATAACAGGGAATTCCAACTTGGATAACAGGTGAACTTTATACACTATTTACATAAAGAGGGTTGCATCATAGATGGATTTGTAGTACCAGCCCTGCAAGGGGTGGTTCTATGTAATTGAGAGTTAGATTAGAGATTAGTTCGGCGGCTATGGGATGAGGGACTGTTGGGTCGTGTAATGCTGTCTAGGTAATGTCGTCAGAGTTACAGAAGTGCTGTTGAAATAGGTAGTGTTTGACGGCCTTTCTGAATTGGGTGAGGTTGTTTATGGTCCGGATTTCTGCTGGGAGAGAATTCCAGCTGGAGGGTGCAAACAAGGCAAAGGCCCTTCTACTTGTTGATTTGTTACATTTAGTGATAGCTTTTGGGAGCAGAATGGTATTGTAGGACTTGGTTCTTCTTAATCTGTTGTCTGGGGTGGGTTGTATCAGGTCTGACAAGGTGGTTGAGGTGATTCTATGAACTGCTTTAAATGTCATGGTTAAGATCTTGAATGTGATCCGGTGTTGTATGGGGAGCCAGTGCAGGCTCTTCAGGATAGGGGTAATGTGGTCTTTACGAGCTGCTCCGTATAGGGTTCTTGCTGCGGTGTTCATAGCTAGCTGTAAGGGATTCGTCGAGCTTTTTGGGAGGCCAAGTAGGATAGAATTGGCGTAATCGAAGTGGGGCATTATGATGGCCTGGAAGACTGTTCGGAAGTCATTTGGTTCTAGGGTGTCCTTCAAGAGGCGTAGCGTTCGTATTTTATGGTAGATTGTCCTGATGGTATTATCTATGTGGGCATGCATGTCAAGGCGCTGGTCCAGAGTTACTCCAAGATATCTGATCGTTGTCTTGGAGATGATGTCAGCGTTGCCCACCTTGATTGAAGGAGGGGGGGTGAATGAATGATCTCTTCCGATGAATAGGACGTCTGTTTTTTTAGATTTATTCGGAGCATTTGAGTGCGTAACCAGTCAGAGACAGCGTTAAAGCAGGAGGAAAGCTGGTCAAGATTTGGATGGTCAGTATCTATTGGGGTGAACATTAGTACATCGTCAGCATATACTAGGCAGTTTATGTTAAATGACCGAATGAGGCTGCAGATGGGCTGCATGTAGACATTGAATAAGAGGGCTGAGAGGGATGACCCTTGTGGGACGCCTTTTTCTTGCTGGAAAGGTTCCGATAGAGAGAGGCCGGAGCGGACATGCTGCCATCTGTTACTCAGGTATGAGGCGCACCACGCTAGAGCATTGCCTCGGACTCCCTTCTCGGCAAGGCGGGATAGGAGTATTCTGTGGTCAACCGAGTCAAAGGCGGCTGCGATGTCCAGAAAGATGAGAGCAAAACCCTTTCTGATGTTATCGATACCGGTGGTAAGGGTGTTGAAGAGCGTAGTAAGTAGGGTATCCACTCCATGAGATGATCTGAATCCATGCTGAGAGTAATCGAGGGGAGCATTGTTTTCAATGTGATGGGTTAGTTGCTGTTGGACTGTTTTTTCCATAATTTTAGCTAGGAGCGGAATGCTCGATATTGGCCTGTATGAATCCATTTTTGTAGGGTCGAGCTTTTTATTCTTCAGTAGCGGTTTTATAGAGGTTTGCTTCAGGTCAAGTGGAAAAGTCCCAGACGTGAAAGATTTTTCTATTAGGTTGGAGAGAAATGGGCTGAGATCTGATTTTAGCGCTTTTACCCAGTGTGCGGGGCATGGGTCACTTGGTGCCGTAGTGGTGTTTATGCCTGTGATGATATTTTGGATCTCCCTTGCTGTTGGAGGGGAGAAGGAGGTGAGAATGCCATGATCATCTACTGTCTCATTTTGCGGGGAGGAGTAGAATGATAGCAATGTTAGTTCTTCTGGGTGGTGATTGTTTTCAGGGGTAACGGGTTGGCTCGACTTTGAGCGTAGATAATCTGCGTATTCTTGGGGGTCGGGTAGGTTTGTTTGGTTCGGGGAAGGATCGTGAGCTAAGTTTTTGACTATACTGAAAAGCTCTCGCGGTTTGTTTATGGCTCTCATTAATACTTCTGAGTGGTGGTGTTTCATTCTTGCGGAGACTGCTGTTCTATGTTCATCGAGGTGGACGTTGTATGCTTCCAGGCTCTCAGTTGTTCTTGATCTGCGCCATCGTTTTTCAAGTTGACGCAACCGTCGAAGAGACTCCGTAAGTTCAGGCGAATACCAGGGTGCTTTCTTTCTACCGCTGTAATTTTTTTGGTAGGAGGAGCATCGATTTTTGCATTGAGGCACTTGTTCCATAATGTTATCATGTCGTCAAGGCTGAGTTCGGGTGGATCAAGGAGGGGGTGCGCTCGCTCAATGATCTCCTGCTCGTTGAATGGACGATAGCGTATATGAGTAGGGATGGGTTCGTTGGTTGGGGTTGTGGGATAGTTTGTTCCATGAAGGGACGGCAGTAGGATTCTGATCAGACTATGGTCAGACCATGGTACTGAGCTCAGTGAAAGATTGAACTTTTGGGAGGGGTAGTTGGCTATTTGAGGGGCAAATACCAAGTCTAATGTGTTTCCCCTGATGTGTGTGGGGGAGTTAACTAGTTGGGTGTATCCCAGCGCTTTGAGGGCATCGAGGAATGCATTGGCTTGGGTGTCTTGCAGGGCAGGGAGGTTGAAGTCTCCTAACACCCAGTTTGCCGTACGAGTTTTGCATGGGTTGCATGCAAGGTCAACAATTGCTGATAGGTCATCTGGTATTGGGGAAGGTGTTCTATATACCAGGTTGATAGTGTGGTACTTGTTGGCTATGGAAAGATAATCGAGATGGGGGGTACTGTTGGAATTGATTGGTTTAAATTGTAAGCTCTCCTTAGTGAGGATGATTACTCTACCTCCAGTTCGGTCAGTCCTGTGACATGAGTGTATGGCAAAGTTAGGGGGGACGTGTTGATGGAGGAGGACAGAGTCTGATGTGGACATCCATGTCTCTGTGATGCATAGGATGTCAAGATCATGTTCGGCTAGTAAGTTGGTGATTGCAGGCCATTGCATAGTGATTCAGGTCACCATAATGCCAATTTTGGACTACTGCAACACACTTTATCAAAGCTTACCAGTTCAGACAGTCCAACCCCTGCAGATGGCCCAGAATACAGCGGCACATATCATTTCAGGCATTGCAAAACACAAACACATTACGCCCATACTGTATCAGTTGCACTAGCTCCCAATTAAGAGTTGTATCAGGTACAAGTACACTCTTAACATTTTCAAAATCCTTCATGGGAGCTTGGCTGACACACTTCAAGACCTCATTAAAAGGGACTGTGAAATCCAGCCAAGAAAAACGAATGCCAAGAATATGTTGCTCACACCCAGTGATTACTCTAGAAGTAAACAGTCCACAGCTAGTAGGGCAATCTCACTTAACACTCCGGCACTATGGAACTCCTCCCAGAAGTCCTTAGAGCACTACACAATACCAAGGACTTCAAAAAGAAATAAAATACCTTACTGTTCACAGAACACTATGGTAACATCACATAAAGAAGGCGTGAATGGCTATCCCCACTTGTGTCGGACACTGGTACACCAACTACAACATGTACATTATCTGTTCAAGCTAAACCAATTGTACATAGTTTATAAGTACAGTCATCCCTCGCCACTTCGCGCTTCGACTTTCGCGGCTTCACTCTATTGCGTTTTTTTCAAATACCAGTGTAATGTGACTAAAGGGGTGTTATAGGTCGTAAACAGGTTTTCTATGCTCTAACTACGAAAATATTTGATTTATAAATACAGAATCCTACTTCGCGGAAATTTGCTTATCGCGGTAGAGTCTGGAACGGATTAACCGCAATAAACGAGGGATGACTGTATGTACTAAGTTGCCCTGCATGATGAAACATTATATACACGCTCCTATTAACACTTTATTTGGTTTTAACTCACACTCATTACCCCTCACCCTGAAACGTTCTTTGCAAACAATTGAAGTTTAATGTAAACCGCTTTGACTTAAGGAGAAATACTAATGCATACTCTTAATGCACATTTTGTGGGTCCAATGGTGTTGCTTTTGAGCATATATTAGTGCTGTTTGTACTGCCGAATGCTCTTATTTTGAGGGTCCCTTATTATTGACTGGGATATGTTTGACATTTAGCCATAGGGAATCTATGCCGATTGCCTCTGGATTATTTTTCATGAGGAACTCTAGTAAGATCTGATATTGTTGGCAGTGTGATAGGGCAGCCATACATCCGCTGTGCCAGGCACTGAGAGACTTGACTGATGTAGTGCCAACATTCCCCAAATTCTACCATGCGGCTTACATCCCTACCCAGGCCTGGATCAATGAGAGCTGTGAGAATGGTGACGTATCTGGAATTTGGCTACCTGGTGTGATGGCACAGGGATCTCCCCTCCCATGTCCACACAGGCCTGGCCAGGGGAGCACTGCCACAAAGCAGACTGCAGGAAGGCAGGCAGGGGTGCCCCCACAGATAGCGGATGCATTCAGGCCAACATACACAACAATGGGACAGATGTAGCTGCTGTGAGAAATGCCAGTAACCAGATAGATAGGCCTCTGATGCTACTTCTACTACTACTACTGATCGTTTGGATAGCGCTAAAAGGCTTATGAGGCACTGCACATATACAAGTAAAAGATGGTTCCTGCTCAGCAGAGCTTACAGTCTATTCAAGACAGACAACATAGCAGCTGTGAACAGGATACATCCAGAGTGAATGGTCAGGAAATACAGACAGCTTAGGCGGGTCAGATCCAACAGCGGCAACAAAGAGGTGAGCACTCAGCCTGGATTTGAGAGGGCCAGAGACGAAGCTTGACATACAGACTCAGGTAGTTTGTTCCAGACGTAAGTAGCAGCAAGGTGAAAGGAGCAACATCTGGATTTGACAGTAGAAGAGAAGGGCAAAGACAGAAGCAATCTGACAGAAGAGGGGAGTTCCCGTGGAGAGGTATAGGGAGAGATATACAATGTATTTAAACACCCCTATAGCAAATATAACCCTCCAATTGTATTGTCTAAATGTTGTTAAGTACCCACATGTTGTACTGTCTAAATGTTGTTAAGTACCCACATGTTAAATGTAACCCACCAATTGTGATGTAATGTGACCACTTTGATTGAAGGATAAGGTGGTATACAAATCCATCTAAATAAATAAATAAATAAGAAGGGAAAGGTAGTGTGGAGCAGCAGAATGAATACACTTATAGGCCATAAGCATGGAAAGGGCATACATTTGTTGCTCAGCAATATTATTTATTTATTTATTTGCAGGTTTTTATATACCACCCCTTCTAAAGATCAAGGATGGTTTACATATATCTCAACTGAATACACTGAACAGGTGTGAGATAATTAGCAAATGGAAAGTAACAAAACTTGGGTGGGTTCATTCAATAAACATATACAAGGTTAAGTATATATAGGGCAGTATATTTTCAACAGTATTAAAGATGAAAGGTTGGTCATTTGGTGGTGGGGGGAGGGGAGTAATGAGCTAAGACTTTCTTCATGGTTGAGGTTATAATGTCATTACCATAGTCTTCTACATCGTAGTGATGTGGGGAGAATGTTAAGATAAGGTTTTCTGTGTGGGTTGGGGGGTTATGATGTCATTCCCATAGTATTCTACAAACAGATGCATCTTAATTTGATTTTAAAATAGAAACATAGAAATATGACGACAGAAAAAGACCACATGGCCTATCTAGTCTGTCCTTCCATAACAACTACAACAGTCCCCTTTTTACCTTTAGAGATCCTCTATGTTGGTCCCATGCTTTTTTGAATTCAGTTACTGTCCTCATCTCTACCACCTCCACTGGGAGACTATTCCACGGATCCACTACTCTTTCCGTAAAGAAATATTTCCGCATATCACTCCTGAATCTATCTCCCTTCACCCTCATCCCATGTCCCCTCGTAGCAGAACTTGCTTTCAATTGAAAGAGGCTCTCTCCCTGAACATTTATGCCACGGAGGTATTTAAACATCTCAATCATATCACCTCTATCCCGCCTTTCCTCTAAGGTGTACATATTAAGATCCTTCAGCCTGTCCTCATATGCTTTATAATGAAGACCACTAATCATTTTAGTAGCCACCCTCTGCACCGACTCCATCCTGTTCACATCTTTTTGAAGGTGCGGTCTCCAGAATTGCACACTATACTCCAAATGAGGTCGCACCAAAGACTTATACAGAGGCATTATCACCTTCTTTTTTCTGCTAGCCATTCCTCTCCGTATGCACCCAAGCATCCTTCTAGCTTTTGCCATCGCCTTTTCTACCTGTTTAGCTACTTTAAGATCATCAGACACAACCACGCCTAGGTCCCGCTCTTCTTTAGTGGACAAAAGTACTTCACCCCCTATACTATATTGCTCCCTTGGATTGCTGCAGCCCAAATGCATGATCTTACATTTTTTAACATTAAATCCCAGCTGCCAAATTCTAGATCATTCTTCAAGCTTAGCTAGATCCCTCCTCATGTTATCTACCCCTTCCTGGGTGTCTGATTGGAGGTGCTTAATGATTGGAGGTGCTTAATGGCTCTCAGTGTGTCTGGGAGGGAGTTCCATAGGGTAGGGGCGATGAAAGAAAATGCTGTGTTACTCGTGGCTTGTTTAGTTTTTTGGTATTCTGCTGGTACTTTGATTGTGTTCAAGTGACATCCTTTTTTGTTTCTGGTATCTGTGGTTGGATGTACTAGTGTAGAGAGGAATGAGGGGGATATATTGTTTAAATGTGGCCATCAGAATTTTGAATATTATTCGGCTAGCTACTGGAAGCCAGTGGAGCATGTGCATGATGGGTGTAATATGGTCATGTGGGTGTGCTTTATAAATGATCCTGGCTGCAACATTTTGGGCTATTTGGAGTTGGTTAATAGTTTTCTTTGGCAATCCATGAAGTATGCTATTGTAGAAGTCGAAGTGAGATATGATGAGAGCTTGAACAATTGATCTGAAGTCATGGGGGTCGAGTAATGGTCTTAGATGTTGTAGTGCTCTTAGTTTGAAAAATATGTTTCTTGTGATTCCATGTTAAAGTTTTGGTCTAAAATGACTCCTAAGTATCTTACTTCTCTTCTAATTGGGACGTCAGATTCGTGTATTGCGAAATTTGGAGGTGGGACGAATGTTGGGTTCCTACTTCTGTTAAGGACTTCTGTTTTATTAAAATGTATCCATAGATTCACTGAGTTTAGCCAATCTTGCACTTGTTTGATGCAGGAGGTGAGTGGATGTTGGTTAGGGTTATTGATGTCAATAGGAATATAAAGCATAATATCATTGGCATAAATATGATATCCTACTTTGAATTTTTTGAATATGTTACATACGGGTTAGATGTATAGCTTAAATAATAAAGCCGACAATGCTGAACCTTGAGGAATTCCCTGTTCTTGTTTGAATCTTAACGAGGTTTCTGTACCAACTTGTTATTCATCCTTTGGGGAACAGCAGGTTTAGTTCCGGGTTTTGTACATGGTGAGGGTACATCCCTAGAGCACTTTAAGGCATGTTTGTAGAGATGACCAGGGAAGGAATGACTGGGGCTGGTTCCTAATACCACGTACCATTTAATGAATGATATGTCCTGTCATACATATTCATATTTATATTCTCAAATACCATATTGGGGTGCACTGGGCTTATCTAGCACTTTTCAGGGCATGAGGGGTCCTGGTATATAGTCAAGGCTGCAGCAGCTGTCATTTCTCATTGGTATTTCTGTCTAGTGTGCATCAGCAAACTATTGTCTATGATAAGCTGCTTAGAAGATGCACGTTTTTCCCGAGGGCGTGGCATCCGCAGGCACATCACAGGGACAGGCAGGATCCAAAACATGTAACTTTTCAGAATACAGTGGGCAAAGGGATGTCCAACATACTAACCTGTGACCAAGGCATGAGCCAGCTGAATAATGCTTACACGTGCTAAGCCAAACATGTCTATCTCCCATGGCCATGCCCAGACCCAGGGATGCAGAATGAGGTTCAAAGGGGGCCCGTTTTTTATTTAGACGTGTCCACAGGCTGGCCGTGCAAGTTATGGAATTGCACTCCATGCAAACAGTTCCCCCCCTAGTCCATTAGTGTCCTATCAATTAGCATTTACCCTTTCCTCCAGACCAAAGTCACTCTCTTCATTGTTCAGCTCCTCATTCCTGGGCCTTTCTGCTTGGAGTTGTCTCTGTGCTTATTATGTTCACCAGGTGCCTGTACTATCTGCCATTTCAGGCAATTGCTTGGACTGGGTCCCTAGTCAGACTTGGCACCCGGGAGCGCAATGTCTATGATACCCAACTCTCTCAGTTCGATAACTGCTTTGTTCTGTGTAAGGGTCTTTTTAGTTACCCCGTTGATAGTGAACGCCATTCCGTCAGGGTAAAGACACTGATTGTGGAACTTCCCTTGCTGCAGTCGCTGTGTTATTGGGCTGAACAGCCTTCTGCACACCATCGTGGTTGCCGATAAATCACTGAATAACAACAGCTCGCATCCCTTCCAGGGCAGCTTAGCAATCTCCCGCATTTTTTGCATCAATTGGTCTTTTACTGCAAAGTCATGAAGATATAATATTATATCCCGAAGCCTCTGTGCACTCGGATCCAGTGAGCATGATCTATTTTAATTGCACTGGTTTCCCTAACCTCAGTCCCATGTTGCAATATAGCTTGACATACCTCAGCAGCCACCCAGGCAGCGTCTGCAAATTCCAGCCTCTCAGGAATGCCCCAGATGCATAAGTTGTTTCTTCGCATGTGATTCTCCATGTCTTTGATCTTTAAGGCCATCTGTTCTTTGTCATGCGCCATTTCTTGAACCATACACCTCAGGCCATCAATCTCCTCTTGCACCCTGTTCAAACTTGTTTCACCATCCTCTATGCACAGGCCCAGCTTTGTAACTTTGGCTCTCAATTCTTTAACAAAACCGCTGATCTCCGTTTTGACCTCCCGAATTTCTCTTTTTAATATCCTGAAACCAACTGCAGAGTTCTATTTTAGTGAGTGTTGATAAGTTCGGGTCCTCCTGAAGTTCCTCTCCACTGCTTATTTCTCCCGTTAGTATGTGGCCTACGTCTGTATGCGCCATTTTGCAGGAGTCACACTGCTCACACCGGCCTGCCTGTTAAGCAAATACATGCTGGATGCTCTCTCTTTTCTCCACTCATCAGCACCTTCTGGTTTTCTTTTTCAATCTTTTTCAACTACTAGAAGGCAGATTATTGCTTTTTAACGGGGATATCGTTGGAGCTTGACACTTGGGCGATCATCTGGTGAGCTGACATCACTTCCTCTCCCAGTCAACCAATTTTTAATGCATTTGACTATCCTGGGATCCAAGCTAGGCCACTCAGTTTATTTATAGTATAAGCCTCCTATGAGGAACTATATCAATGTTTTTTCTAAAGTCCAAATGCATCACAACCAGACGTTCCCTCTGTTCAGTTCTTTAATTATGTAGTCAAAGAAATCAATCAGATTCATTTGGTACGACTTGTCACTAGTAAAACCATTTTGCTTCAGATCTTGGAAACCACTAGGCTGTAAAAAGCTCACTATCCTGTCCTTCAGCAGTGCCTCCATTACTTTTCCCACCTCTGAAGTGAGGCTTATCGGCTTGTAGTTTCTCACTTCTTATTTGTTAAAATTTTTGTGAAGGGGACAAGGATTGTTCCAAGCTAGAAATGTGCTCTGTGCGACTAATAAATCTAGTGCCCTCCCTCCACCTCAGCCACATGCAGTAGCTCACTCTTTTTAACTGCCTGAAAGACCAATGATGATATCATCACACTTTCTGTACTCACGCCTTATGCGGCCATATGGCTCGCACAGCTCTTGGCAGGGCCCTAAGGGGAACCACATCTGCCTTTTTCCAGTCATGGCTACATCAGACTATCTTCAGTTTGGGAGAAGTCTGCACTGAACTGCAAGATCATGCTATTCTCTACTGAGCTGAAAAGCTGTCATTTTAATGCTCAGTTTCTCCTACTCTACACTATACAATTAATATTTTTGGAAAAAAATGTTAGCTATTTGCAGTGGTTACCTATTTCAAAAAGTATAGCATCTTGTGTATCCAGTATTTTAATTGGCATTCTTTATACCAATCCAGCCAGTAGAAGGACCTTTTGATTTTTCACTTGGAAAGATCTGCAACAAAGCTAAATAATTTTTAGCATATGTAGTTGGTTTAAGTTTGGGGGAGAGGAAATATACCATAGTATTATTTTATGGATAAACTCATTTAAAATTTGAATCTCACCATAAGCTATTCGGCAGTCTTTGGAGTGACTGAATCAGCATAAAATCAAAGTTGATTTAATTGACTTTACAAACAGTCACAGACTCATATTAGCAGAGATTTTAATGATGTTTGCTGAGGAAGGTCTAGGGAAAGAGAGAATCAATGGGATGTCATCGGCACAGTGAGGATGCTGCTGTTCTTGATCCACAATCAGCATGCCATTAATCTTTCGTTTGTCCGACCACTGTTGCTACAGGTTCTATAATAAGAGCAAATAGGAAAGGTTAGAGGATGTATGTTGCTTTCCCCCTTTGTAAAAATGGAGAACGTCAATACCATTAATCATTAGGGGAGCTTGCAGACTTCAGAACAAAGCAAAAATTCAAGCCTAAATCACTAGATAGCACATCATTTTAGTTAGTCCGCATGTATTTCTTAAGGCAGTGTGCATTCTATATGGAGCATCAAAACCCCCTCGTGTGATACCCCTACTAAAACAACTACACTGACTCTCAGCTCTAAGCCATATCAAATTCAAAGCCCACTTAACAATATTCAAAATCTCTCATAACCTCTCTACAGAACGTTTAACGACCAAAATCCAACAAACTCCAGCTTTTACAACCAGAAGGCCCTGCATGCAAAATACCTTCAGCATCCCACCACTCAAAGCTCGAAGCCGTCAAGTGATCTGCACTCGTGCCTTCTCCATCTACACCCCAGAACTTTGGAACACACTACCAGAGCTGTTTTTAGCTATGGGCAAAAGGGGCAGTTGCCCCGGGCCCCTCCACAATGGGGCCCAGCTGCCCATGATGTATCAGCAGCCCTGCTCCTTCCTCTGTGCCTATTGCCTCCACTGCTGTCCCTCTCTGGCAATACATAAAAAAAGCACAGCGGCACCCAGTGGTGGCATGAGGGTTTCTGCTACCCTACGCAGACCCTCTGTGCCGCTGCCTCCCTCAAAAAAACCTGTGCCTCCATCCAGTCCACTATGCCACCCCCACCTTGTGCTGAAACGGCAGCAGCTGAACTGCCTCTTTAGTACTATGTTGGGCCTTAAAGTGCCTGCACGCATGCACATTCACTGCCTGCTTCTCATGCCCCCCTTCTGATGGTGGGCAGGAGTGGTAGGCCGGAACTGCATGCACGTGCGCGGGCATTTTAAAGCCCGCCTTGGCACTGAAACAGCAGTTCAGCTGCCGCTTCCTAGGGGGTTGGGTAAGCGATGCCGCCCACCAGGGTCTGCTGCCCTAGGAGACTGCTTAGTTTGTCTAGAGACCTGGCCCTGGTGGCACTGGAGTTACCACAGTGTCATTCAGGATTCTGCTACCTCCCCCCCCCCCGAGTCATTGGAGGGGTGGGAGCAGAAGCATGAACGACACTGTGATGCCAGAAAAGAAAGTTACTCTGGCGCCATGGTGCCTTTTCTATGTGCTGCACGTCCCATGGAGAGGCAGGCATAGCAGCAGGAGGGGGCTGCACGGATGAGGATGGGCTCCTCTGAAAAGGTTTGCTCAGGCCCCATGATGGGTTGAAGCGGCCCTGCGCACTACCCAACAGGAGTAATACACAGCCTTTCCAACTTTCGCCAGGAACTAAAAACCTTCCTAGTCACGGATCACTATGGTGAAGAGACATAACCACCTCTCCTGTTTAGTAGTCCAATACCCTATATTGCATCTTATGTCTTCACACAGCATCATTGCCTATCATGTCTTCGTAATAAAGCTCTCATATTATTTAATCATATTATACCAACATAATCACATAATTATGGTCATGTTATAACTCCATACTCATTTAATGCTTCTACCTTTATTTTAATGCAATTTTTTGTTATGTTTCTTATAACTTGCATTGACTTCTAGCTTTTAATGACTCACTTTGACTTGAAGATAGAGCGAAAATAAACAGGCTAAATAAATAAAAAAACAAAATTGCTAGCTTGGCCCACCTGCTGGGCTTCCCCCACCAAACCTATTCACCAATTCATCTAGGGTCTGATATTTTCCTCCATGCCAGGTTTGATAAACCTACTTCCTGCTGTTTCCAAGTTATGGGCGATAAACCAAGGCACAAGCCACCTCACACACATATATTCAGTATGATTTAACAAGCCTCTCTTTATATGAACTGAGACTAAAAACGAGGCCCAGATCTGAACCCATGCAAACCTGAGAACATCAGCGGCCACTTGATCTGGCTTAAAAATCATTGTCTCATCCACCTGAGAATGGACTCCCTTGGTGTGGTTACAGCCAGGCCAAATGCATGTTTTCCGCAGCTTTGCTGAGATTGTGTGTAGATTACATTCCAGTCATAAGCCCTATCTGGTGTTTGTGCTTCAGTTTGCATATTACCTTAGTCAGTCTGTTGGCCAACACATTAGTAAAAATGTTTGTGTTTGCATTCAGAGGAGAAATAATCTTGTATGAAGCAGATAATTTTCACGTTAAATTTAGCGATTAAGGTCTTTTTTTGAGACAGTTAACTCCTTAGGCAATTTCTCACATGCTTTTTGTTGGTGTTTACACTCCTGTGCATCTGTTTTTGCTGACTGGAAACTGATTATATGTCCTGTCACTGCAGCTTCACTTGTGTCTCATACCATGTCACGAATAAATAATTATTCCAATACTTTTGGCAATGCATAGGGTGAAAGAAAGAAGCAGCTGTCCAGCCACAGACTCCTGGTTCCATATTGCTGTGCAGTGTGGCATTTAAATAGCCAGTACAGTATTTTATATTGTGTTCTTAAAAAAATCCTCAAATGTATAAGTAAGGAAGTACATTTATCATCAAAAGTGTGACAACTAGCTGAATAGCATGCCCTGGAAACTTACCTTCCATTTCTCTGGGTGTGATGTAGGCTCTCTTTTACTAAAGTGCATTCAAATTTTGCAGTTGCCATGTGTTAATGGCCAAAATTAACATGTGGTAGCTAAAAAGCCTCTAAATTAACTGTTGTGGATGTGCCCAGAATTTTCTGATACAGTTCATGTAGAGACAGTACACTTAGGGGGTCATTCTGAGCCGTGTTTAGTGGGGATGGATGTCCAGGTCCGATGTCCATCCCCGCTAAATGCCCGGGACCATATCTCCTGTCCAAAGCTTTCCGCATTACTAATGGGACTCCCTAAGCAATCTATCCGCAGACTCCAATTGGCACAAAACACAGCAGCGAGAGTCATCACCAATTAAGGATCACATTACACCAATTCTAAAAGATCACCAATTAAGGATCACATTACACCAATTCTAAAAGATCTTCACTGGCTACCAATAGGCAGCAGAATTAAATTTAAAATACTCCACACAATATTCAAAGCTATTCAAAATGAATCATCATCAAGCCTAAGGTTGTTAATTCATACCAACCTGGAAAACAGATTAAGAAGAAGTAACAGCAAAAACACATTAACATGAGGGTTTGGGATTTGTTAGGAACTGGGGAACATTCTGGGGAAAGGAGGGGCTCTTCCGAAGGGATGGGCTTCTCCTTAACCAGGATGGAACCAGGCTGCTGGCATTAACCTTTAAAAAGGAGATAGAGCAGCTTTTAAACTAGATAATAGGGGAAAGCCAACAGTCGCCCAAGAGCGTATGGTTCGGAAGAAGGTATCCTTGAAGGATACTACCAAAAGCAGAGATGTTTCAAAAAAGAGTGTGGCTGTTGTTGTTAAGTGTCGTCGAGTCGGAGTCGACTCATGGCGACCCGCTGGATAGCTATCCTAAATTGTGTTCGGTCTTGAGTCAGGCGGCTCATTGTTTACAGACTGGTACCCGTAGCTGCTGTTATTGTATTGATCCATCTCATTGCTGGCCTTCCTCTTTTGCGTTTACCTTCTATCTTGCCAAGCATGATGTCTTTCTCTAATGATCTCTCTCTTCGCATGATGTGTCCAAAGTATGAAAGTCGAAGTCTTGTCATCTGAGCTTCTAAAGAAAGCTTAGGTTTGATCTCCTCTAGTACCGACTGGTTTGTTCTTCGGGCAGTCCATGGTATACACAGTATTCACCGCCAGCACCATAATTCAAAGGCATCAATTTTCTTCCTGTCTATCTTTTTCACTGTCCAGCTTTCACATCCATATGATGTTATTGAAAATACCATGGCATGAACAAGTCAAATCTTTGTATGGAGAGAGACATCTCTGATCTTGAGAATCTTATCTAGGTCTTTCATAGCCATTCTGCCAAGAGCAATGCATCGTCTGATTTCTTGACTGCTTGTTGCTTCTTTATTGATAGTTGATCCAAGTAGGTTAAAGTTGTTCACGATTTCAATTTCTTCTCCTTCAATGATGAACCTGTTGATTATGCCAGTTGTCATGATCTTTGTCTCCTTTACATTAAGGTGCAGGCCCATTTTGGATTATGTTCTTTGATTGTGAGAAGCAAATGTTTCAGATCATCTTCACTTTCAGCCAGTAATGTGGTATCATCAGCATAGCAAAGGTTGTTGATGAGTCTTCCACCAATCTTCACACCTCTGTTGTTTTCATACAATCCTGCTTCTCTGATGATTTGTTCTGCATATAAATTAAACAGGTAAGGGGAAAGTATGCAGCCTTGTCTTACACCTTTGCTTATTTTAAAACATTTTGTTTCTCCTTGATCAGTTCGAACTGTTGCTTCTTGATCAATGTACAGATTGTGCAAGAGTACGATCAGGTGTTCTGGTATACCCATGCTTCTTAATGTGGCCCAGAGTTTCTCATGGTTTACACAGTCAAAAGCCTTGCTATAGTCGATAAAGCACAAATAAATATCCTTTTGGTATTCTTTAGTCTTTTCAAGGATCCATCTCACATCCGCAATGATGTCTCTCATTCCTCGCCCTTTCCTGAACCCTGCTTGCACTTCAGGTAGGTCTTGTTCCAGGTATGGTTGTAGTCTCTTTTGAATAATCTTCAGTAGAATCTTTCTGGCATGTGGGATCAGAGTAATTGTGCGATAATTTCCACAGTCAGTTGGATCACCTTTCTTTAATATTGGTATAAACACAGATCTTTTCCAGTCAGTTGGCCATGATGTTGTCTTCCATATTTCTTGGCAGAGCCTTGTAAGTACGGTAACAGCTGCATCAGATTGCTGTAATACTTCTATGGGAATGCTATCAATGCCCGGTGCTTTGTTCTTTGATAAGGCTTTCAATGCTGCTTTAACTTCTTCTTTCATCACCAATGGTTCCCGATCATAAGGTACAGGTTGAAACGGCTGTTGGTCCACTTGATCTTTATCATATAAAAACTCTGTATATTCCTTCCACCTTTTCTTGATCTTCTCAGCATCATTTAACATAGAACCTTGTAACATTCCAATTCGAGGCTGGAACTTTTTCTTTAACTCTCATAGCTTTAGGAAAGCTGATCTTGTTCTTCCTCTAATAGTTTCTGCTTCTATTTCCTTGCATGCGTCGTTGTAGTACTTTTCCTTGTCCTGTCTTGCTGCACGTTGGAAATCTCTGTTGAGTTCTGTTATTGTCTTTCTTTCTCCTCTGGCTTTAGCTTCTCTGCGTTTCTGGGCAATTTTCATAGTTTCTTCTGTCATCCATTTTGGCCGTTTTTGCTTTTTCACCTTTTGTTGAGACTTCTCGCTTTCTTCCAACACAACCTTCTTGATGCCATTCCATTTCTCTTCTGGAGCTCTGTCATTTGTATCTAAAGCAGCAAATGAGAGTCAGAAGCTGTAAAGATGTCTTACGCATTGGAACATGGAATGTACGAAGCATGAACCAAGGGAAGTTGGAGGTGGTCAAGAATGAAATGGAACATGTACAACTTGATCTGTTGGGTGTCAGCGAACTGAAATGGACTGGCAGCGGGCACTTTGCATCAGATGATCATACGGTCTACTATGCTGGAAATGAAAGACAAAGAAGAAATGGTGTTGCATTTATAATAAAGAAGAAACTTGCAAGAACTGTAATGAAATACAATGCAGTCAGCGAACACTTAATCTCTATTCGTCTATGAGGAATGCCTATCAACACAACTATAATTCAAGTATATGCCCCAACAACAGCTGCAGAAGAGAATGAAATTGAAGAGTTCTATGAACAAGTACAAGCTGAAATTGACAGAACATGCAAACAGGATATCCTGATAGTCATGGGTGAATGGAACGCAAAGGTTGGCAACAAAGAAGAAGGCAAAGTAGTTGGAAAATATGGACTTGGCAACAGAAATGAAGCTGAAGAAAGACTGATAGAATTCTGCAAGACCAACAATCTATTCATTTCAAACATCTTCTTCCATCAACACAAGCGGCGACTGTACACATGGACTTCACCCAATGGATTGTATAAAAATCAAATTGACTACATCTGTGGAAGTCAACGATGGAAAAGTTCTATAACATCAACAAAGACAAAACCTGGAGCTGACTGTGGTACAGATCATCAACTACTAGAATGCAAACTCAAGCTAAAGTTGAAAAAGAACAAACCACTCATGAATGCAGCAAAATATGACAATGAGAATATACCACTGGAATTTAAAAACTGCCTGCAAAATCGATTTGCTGCTTTAGATACAAAAAAGAGTAAAGTAGCCCAAATGCCCTTGAGTATGGTGCAGACAGAGCTTAAAGATTCCAAATTACCAATGCCTACCAATAACCAGATTAATATGAATAAAATACAGTCTCTAAAATGCTTGTATGCAAATGCTAGAAGTCTAAAAAATAAGATGGGAGAGTTAGAATATATAGCACTAAATGAAAGGTTAGATATGATTGGAATCTCAGAGACATGGTGGAAGGAGGACAACCAGTGGGACACTGTGATACCTGGGTACAAACTATATCGTAATGATAGAACTTATCAAATTGGTGGAGGGGCTACACTCTATGTTAGAGAGGGCATTGAGTCAGAAAGGATTAAAGTTGTGCGGGAAACAAAATTTGCTGTAGAAACTCTATGGATTGAAATTCCATGGAAGAAGGAGAAGGCGATGGCAGTGGGGGTGTACTATCGACCACCTGGCCAGAATGAACAAATGGATGATGAAATTCTCAAAGAAATCAAGGAAGCTAACAAAATTACAACACAGTAATAATAATGGTTGATTTCAATTACCCCGGTATCGACTGGGTCAGTGTCACGGCAGGACATGCTAGGGAGATAAAGTTCCTAGATGAAATAAATGACAGCTTCTTGGAGCAGCTGGTTCATGAACCAGCCAGAGGGGAAGCCATATTGGACCTAGTCTTTTGTGGAACACCAGATCTGGTGCAAGAGATATGAGTGTTGGGGCCACTTGGCAATAGTGATCAAAGCATGATCACGTTTGATTTAATTAGTAGAGGTGGGATGGTAAGGAAATCCACAGTACTATCTTTTAACTTTCAAAAGAGAGACTATGATAAAATGAGGAAAATATTTAAGAAAAAACTAAAAGGAGCAGTTGCAAAGGTTAAAGACTTACATCAAGCTTGGGTGTTGTTTAAAAATACTATATTGGAAGCCCAGACCAGCTGTATTCCACGCATTATGAAAAGTGGAAGGAAGTCCAAAAAATTGCCAGCATGGTTTAAAGATAAGGTCAGAGAGGTTGTTGTTGCCAAAAAAGCATCTTTTAGGAAATGGAAAAAAGAGCCAAATGACGAAAACTGGAAACAGCACAAGCACTGGCAAGTTAAATGCAAGGCATTGATAAGGCAGGCAAAGCGAGAATTTGAGAAGAAACTTGCTACGGAAGCAAAAACACGTAATAAAGACTTTTTCAAGTACATTCGTAGCAAAAACCCTGTGAGAGAGTCAATTGGACCATTAGATGATAGAGGGGTAAAAGGGGCAGTAAGAGTGGACAAGGCTATAGCGGAGAGACTGAATGAATTCTTTGCTTTGGTTTTTACTGAGGAAGATATAGGGATGTTACCCATGACTGAAGCGGTATTTAAAGGTGATACTGCAGAGGAATTGAAAGAAATATCGCTACACTGGGAAGATGTATTACAACTATTTGATAAACTGAAAAGTAGCAAATCACCTGGACCAGATGGTATACATCCAAGGGTGTTGAAAGAACTGAAATATGAGATTGCAGACCTGCTATTAGTATTCTGTGAACTTTCATTAAAATCATCTGTAATACCTGCAGATTGGAGATCGCCAATGTAATGCCAATTTTTAAAAAGGGTTGCAGGGGTGATCCGGGAAA
The DNA here is from genome assembly GCA_033557465.1 of Ichthyophis bannanicus. NCBI lineage: Eukaryota > Metazoa > Chordata > Amphibia > Gymnophiona > Ichthyophiidae > Ichthyophis > Ichthyophis bannanicus. Next base: position 958,275,929 of record CM066031.1, read on the forward strand.
CTACAGACCGGTGAGCTTGACGTTAGTACCGGGAAAAATTGTAGAAACCATCATAAAGAACAAAATTACTCAGCATGTAGATAGTCATGGCCTAATGGGAGATAGCCAACATGGCTTTAGACAAGGAAGATCTTGTCTTACTAATCTGTTATGTTTTTTTGAAGGTGTGAATAAACAAGTAGACAAAGGTGAGTCAGTTGATATAGTGTATCTGGACTTTCAGAAAGCCTTAGACAAGGTCCCTCATCAGAGACTTTTGGCAAAACTAAAAAGTCATGGGATAGGAGGCAGTGTACTATTTTGGATCAGGAACTGGGTAAAAGATAGAAAGCAGAGGGTAGGGCTAAATGGCCAATTTTCCCAATGGAAAAAGGTGAATAGTGGAGTACCCCAGGGATCTGTGCTGGGTCCGCTGTTTTTTTTTTTTTTTTTAAAGTATCTTTATTGAGTTTTTAAACACATGCATGAGGAGTAGCCTAGTGGTTAGAACACTGGCTTGGTAACCAAGCAACCAGGGTTCAGTTCCCACTAGCACTCCTTGTGGCCTTGGGCAAGTCACTTAACCTTCCATTGTCTCAGAAGAAAGGCCTGGCAATCTACTTCCCATGACACTGCCAAGAAAACCCAGGAGCTTCTGGGTCACCAGGAGTCAGGACTGACTCAAAGGCACACATTGCATTTGCAACACACACATGAAGTCAAACATTTTAAACTTATGTAACAATGCATTCCACAACTATAACAATATAAAAAGAAACAACATAGCTGGCCCATCCGACCCAACCCCCTGCCCCACTGTTCTCTTTTAGACTCTCATACTCTTGCGGCTTTTTTGCTGTTTATTGCTCACCATTATTACCTGGTATTTGTACCTGTAGCCATAAATTTTATGTCACTTATCTTAACCAGACAATGCTTATGTGTATTACCTAAGCTTCATGTATTTATTCAGAGTATCCCATTTCTTTTTCAAACTATGAACATTGGGGTTCGCTATTGCATACACTTCTTTATATGTTCGGTGTAGACAGAGCAGATTCCACCAGTGTTCCACATTTACCCTTTCCAGATTCTTCCAATGTACTAATATTGTTTTTACTGCTAAGCTGATCATGAGATCTAACTGCGGATAATCCTATTTTTCCAACTTATGTATTTCCATCGTTGATTTATAAACTACTATTTGATACATGATAGGTACTTGTAGACCTAGGATATTTACTCGACCGCTGCCAATATTGTTATCTATCCAAATATTTCCAGATTTAACATCTGACCGTCTAGCCGCATTTATTTGTACTAATTAGCTAAACTATATGGCCTTCTTTGAGCTACAGTACAGTTGTTGGCTATAACATAGCCCATTTGTTCTTATTCAGCTAGTCAGTTTAGCAAACATAACTCATTGTCTGCCTCTGTTTAACATTTATTTTTTGAGTAAATCACTAAACACATCTCTTCATCTTCCTAACATCTTTACTATCTGCTCAATAGCAGTGTCATTCTGTAAATAGCGCTATTACAATTGTTCATAGCAGAATATGCTACGTGTTACTTCTCTTTAGTAGGCAAGCTTTCGATGCTGCCTAGTCCCTTGCCTTTCTCTCGTTGTGAACCAACATGTTATTAACTACCAGTCTCCATATTTTCTTTCTATTTACCCCAATGAGTCACAATTCCATATTGCTCCGCTCTTGCAAGAAGGCTTTCAGCATTGCAGCGTCCACAAAATTCCTTGTAATGTTATGCAAAGTCACACGCATTGTTGCTGGGTAATATATACCATACCTTGCTTGCAGTTTCTGCAGCAGCGGCCTGCAGGCCAAAAGTTGCTTCCGTCGAGCCATCATTTGTTTGCTCAGGTCTGGAAAAAATGCTACTTTTTGTCCCTGCACTTGCAGCACAGTGCACTTTTTAGCAGCTTGCAAAATCTGCAGTACTTGAGGGTATCGGAGCACCTTCATAACGATTGGCCTTGGGTACTTCGCACCACTTACTTTAAGCAAAGAGACTCAGTGCGCACACTCTAATTCAAAAGGTCTATCAAATGTAATTTGTAGCAATTCTGGTATCATCTTTTCCAAATATTTTATCGGGTCCGTACCTTCCACTCCTTCTGACACCCCAACCATTCTTATGTTATTTCGCCTTGCTCGGTTGTTTTGGTCTTCTATTTGGCTCTCCAAAATTGTTACGCGCTTCGTGAGAGGCCCCATCTGGGCGAGTATGCTGTCCTGCTTTTGTGTTTGCTTCAACCTTGTTCAGGCGTTTATTCATATCTTGCAGATTTCCCTTGACTGTACTTAAATTTCCCTGTATGCACTCGAGTGTAGACGCATTAGTCCCAATCATTTCTTTGACATGCTTCAGTTCGGCTAATATTTCTTGGAGGCCCTTCATCGTCGTCTCCTTCTCAACCGCCGCCATTTTCTGCGGGGAGCCAGCATACTGCTTTGATCGCTTCGGCGCCATTCCGGTCCCCTGCTGAAAGTCCAGATGCATCAGTTTCAGCGTCATCATTCTCAACTATTTCTCTGCTTCTCCTGCAGTCTGAAGACGGTGATTTTTGAAATCTATTTGCTGGAGATTTGCTCAGGAATCTGCGTTGGCAATGGGAGCTACAGTTATATGCTGCCATTCTGTTCTGTGGATGGATCCGCCTCCCGGTCCGCTGCTTTTTGACATATTAATAAATGACCTGGAAAAGGGAATAACGAGTGAGGTTATCAAATTTGCAGATGACACAAAACTATTTAAAGTTGTTAAAACCCAAGAGGATTGTGAAAAATTGCAAGAGGATCTTGATAAATTGGAAGACTGGGCATCCACATGGCAGATGAAATTTAATGTGGACAAGTGCAAAGTTATGCACCTAGGAAAGAACAACCCAAACTATGGTTACATGATGCAAGGTTCCACATTGGGAACCACCACCCAGGAAAAAGATTTAGGTGTCATCATGGATAACATGTTAAAACCCTCAGCCCAGTGTGCAACAGCGGCCAAGAGAGCAAATAGAATGCTAGGTATCATAAGGAAAGGAATGGAAAATAAAACAAAGGATATTATAATGCCTCTTTATCGTTCCATGGTGCGACCGCACCTTGAATATTGTGTGCAATTCTGGCCACCATATCTTAAAAAGGATATAGCATTATTAGAAAAGGTACAAAGAAGAGCCACCAAAATGGTAAAGGGGATGGAAGGCTACTCCTATGAGGAGAGGCTACAAAGGTTAGGGCTCTTCAACCTGGAAAAGATACGGCAGAGGGGAGATTTGATAGAGGTCTATAAATTAATGAACGGAGTGGAACGGGTAAACGTAGATTGATTGTTTATATTATCAGAATATAGAAAGACTAGGGGACATGCAATGAAGCTACAGGGCAAACTACGAGGGCCGTTTTTTTTTCAACCTCCGATAGGCTATAAATAAAAGACAAGTTCATATAAAACAATAATTTTATTACCAAAAGATTGGTACACTTACGGTTACTTTTCGACATAATCACCGAAGAGATTGAGACATTTGTCATATCTGTGGACAAGCTTTTCAATACCCTCTGCAAAGAAAGTTGCCGCCAATGAATTCAAGTAGTCCTTGACGTTGGTTTGAAGGTCCTCATTGGTTTGAAAGCGCTTTTGTGGCCGTCCGTCAACATTTTTGGGACCCAACGTGCACAAAGTTTTTTGTAGCCTAACCATTCAGTAACAATAGAGTACAAAACAGACCTTGAAACCTCTGGAAATTCCATAGACAAAGCAGTAATGGTGAATCTGCGGTTTTCTTTAACCATTCTGTCAACTCGTTGCACCAGGTCATCTGAAATGACAGATTTGCGTCCTTGGCCCAACACCATCACTCATGAAGTTTTCCCCATACACACGACTCATTCTCCGATGGATTTCTGCAGCACTATGGCCTTCAGCCTGTAGAAAACGAATCACACTTCGCAATTCACACTTGGAGGGAGCATCAATCATGGTGGACATGCTTACGTGGCTGTAGCACAACGCCGACTGACGCCTGAATGTCAACAATGGCGGAGTGTGTAGTGCAAGAGCTGCGCAGTCGCCTACAGCGCATGCCCGCTTTCTGCTGCCCGCGTAGCGTCTGCACGGAGCGATCGGAGGTTGAAAAAAAAACGGCCCTCGTATCTAAGACAAATAAGAGAAAATATTTTTTCACTCAACGTATAATCAAACTCTGGAATTTGTTACCAGAGGATGTAGTAAAAGCTGTTAGTGTAGCTGGATTTAAAAAAGGTTTGGACAAGTTCCTGGAGGAAAGGTCCATAAACCATTATTAAAAAGGGACCCAGGATATCAATGCTTGACCCAATACAAGCACTGTGGAACCTGTGTCTTTTGGGGAAACTGATAGATAAGTATCACCTAGATTGGCCACTGTTGGAAACAGGATACTGGTCTTGATGGACCTTGGTCTGACCCAGTATGGCATATCTTATGTTCTTATGTTAACATTCCCATCTATCTTCAGAAACAGCAAGGCAACAACAGCAAAAGGGCATTCTCCTTATATGCTCCAACACTGTGGAATTCACGCCCATAGTCAAATACGTGCATAAATACCCTTTAACACATGATATGACTAAAATACCTAGTTTTATATAGACCATTCATGCATAAATCTCAGTGACTTATTTTATATTATCTCCTAAGAGAGTAATTTTATAACTAGTTTTAAGCACCCAGAATACGCTTATCCTGTGCCTGTGTTATAAAGAAAAGTGAATGCCTACTCGTTTTTAAAAAAATAGGGGCATAAGTGGTGCAAAAATCTAGGTACGGACTCCTATGCCTGCTTTGAGGTAGCTCTAAATTTTTCAAGTACATGAAGTAAGTTATAGTATTTTATAACTCATGCATGTAAATTTAGGCTCCATCTACGCTCCACACAAGCTCCACCCCTGTGCAAACCCGCAGTGAAAGTATGCGCGATTGCACTTGCTTGCTTATTGATAGTGATCGCCTGAAGCATGAGCCTAAGTGCTCATTTGCGCACATAAGTCCTTTAAAATAGGAACTTGTACTCGTAAAAGGTGCATATCGTTAGGCGGCTTCCTTATAATCAGCCCTTAAGTGTCCAGCTGCTTCATTCACTGTTCATATGTGCATGTGTGAGCAACAGGCTAATTCACATGTTCCTGCTTAATGCATTTTAGTAAGAGAGGTACTTAATCTGCCTTTTTCATTAGCATTATAGGAGGAGACCTAAACTGCATGTTCTGAGTCTGACTGGTGTTTTCGATCTTCATTCTCTGGAAGTTTCCTGAAGCTAGGTTACATGGTTTATGGTTTATTGAACTTAATATACCGCCTCTCGGAGTTCCAGCGAGGTGGTTTACAAATAAAATAAAAGACACAAATCAACCTGCTCTTGCTTGAGAAAGTTTACATTTATATTCTATGAACTGTGAAGTTAATCTCTTTACCATTTGGACAAAAATCCATGAATAATAGTTAAGGATCTCATTGCCATGTGAAAGGGTGTGATGAAAACCATGTGAAAAGATCCGAGGCCCCAGATTGATTCTTAATACTCTACATGGCCTGTCCAGCAGTCTCATTAATGGACAGATAATTTGGTCATCTTTGTGAATGCATCTTGCAATGCTCCTGTACCGCCTGCACTTGCAAAGGAAACCAGATTACAATCACATAAACACATAAACACAGAAACAGAACTGCAAATAGAGTAAAATGAAATTGTTGCGGCTGCAGATTTTTCATGCTATAGTCAAGACACTACTGCTTGATGTTAAATTTGAACCTGAGGTTGCTGGCTTCTTTACGATGTGCAGCATGCTTTCCTTGTCCTGGAACTAAAGCAACACAAAACAAGTAGGTAAAAGCCCTAGCAGCTTCTCCTTTTCCTAGAGACTAACAGGCTGATTGTCAAAGCCCTTAGCTGCTGACCAATAGGAAGCTGGCTGGCTAAGTGGTCAGATCACAATATTCAGCAGCACTATCCAGAGAATGCTGCTGAAAATCTCCTCAGACTGCCCCTCACTGACTGATTAGTGCAGGGGCAGTCTCTGGGCGGAACTGGTGTGGTCTTGGCGCAAGCCAGGCAAGTGCCGGTGCTTTATCCGGTTAGCACAATTTAGTGGCCCTTGTCGAGATAACCTAGGCCTCATAAAAAGCAGGTTTAAATTGTAATCCAGGCAAGCACTGGCTGAAAATTGCAAGGGTGTAGGACATTTTACAACTGTGGATCCCCAAATTATACGCCCGCAGAACCAGGTACTTGCATGCCCTAGGTTGTTCAGAAAGGGAGTGACTATGTTGTCAGTTTAGCATGTCCTGCCCTGCTATTCAGATACTCAGACGTTCCACAGTAGGCCATCCATATGTATGGAGTATGTATTTATGGCAGGTTTCTTCAGCCAGGAAATAGGAACCGCAGCAATGTAAATGCATTTTGCTCTTCCCCTGGAAGTGATGCAGTCATGAAACGAGCACTTTTTGTGCACCTTGTTCATGATCAGGAGCAAGTATAGGCATGGACACTTCAACAACCAGGGCCTGATGTGCTTGTGCCCTTCTGAAATTGCACCATGATGTGCAATTGCTCCATCCAGGGCACACCACCACCATGCCCCCATTTACACAGATATTCTTGCGCTGAGGATGTTTATACTCTCAGCACAAGCTTTCTAAAATGGCTCCAGGGACGTCTCTATAATTTGCATATCTACGTGCCCGTTTTCAGATGTCCAACTCATGAATAGAGTTTCTACAGTACCTCCATTACTCTTTATTTTGTACATTCTTAGCTATCTTTTTTTCACTTTTTAAATGACAGTGTTTTTATATATTCCAAAAGAGTCGTTGAAACCCGACATGAGGTAACATTGCAATACCATATTACAAGAAACCCACATGGAAAATCTATATGTTAAATTATGCCCAATAATAATTAATAATATGCACTAAATATAAGTTAATTTCTATTAGAGCGGAAAAGATAAGAAGTGAAGTTTCAGATGAATGAAGCAAATTGCTAGGTTTATACTTTAACATCCGCTTACTCAAAACCCCTGCACCCTCTTCCTGTAGGTTTTAGAAACCAGGCACAGAATCTTAGATTGCATCCTGTGAAAAAAACAGCAGCTAGTGCAGTTCATACAAAACTAGGGTCATTCTAGCAACATATGCCTTCTTACTAACCAAACCAGCTGCTTTGTTAACTGAAGTCAATAACGATACGTTTGTGGGAATTCGATCAACAGACCGTCTCAATGATCTACCTCAGTAAATCTGTTGCCTGAACAATATGGCACTCCTGAACCTGGCCAAAGAAATGCTGACCGTGACAAATCAGTCTCAGTAAAAATAGGAATGAGGAAGTGCTTGAATCTGAGGAACCATAAATACATTTTCATCTAGAACACTTAAATTTTCTATCTGTTGGCTGACTCGTATCTCAAGATAATCATCAAGAAGTATGATCTAACTATCCCTTTCTCCCAACCCACAAAAGTTCCTGCTTTTGACGCATTAAATAATAGCCATTTCTTTTTTTTTTTAAACTTTTATTTTCATTTTGCAACAAACAAAAGAAACAACACACCAAAGGAGACAAAACAAGTATACAATAAAGAAAAGTAAACCCAATTACCCCCCACCCCCACGCTTCTTCTCTAGCTGATTATGTCAGCATGTGAACGCTTCCAAACAACAGTGATTATAAATCAAAACAATCAAAAGAGTATCTGCGATACAGAATAATCATGGGACAAAGATATATACAAATTTAGACAGTCAGATGAGAGCATTGAGCAGAATGTACATAGTCATTGAGCATCTTCCATTTAGACCGATGATGAGGAGTCTGAATGGGGGAAGCAAACATACGAGGTAGTTGTTCATATTTACTGTAGAGACAGACATGATTCCACCATTCATTGGGGCTCAGATGAGAGCTATTTTTCCAGTATTTCGTAATTAGGGAAATAGCAATGCCAAGCATAAAGTCCAAAAGGAAGTAAGCCGTTTTTGGAAGAGAGGGGATCCCCGCAGCTGAGCGAAGTCCCACTATCCTCCAAGAAAGGGGCTCTTGAAAGTGCAAAATAGACTGGATACGACCCCAGACACGACGCCAGTAATACTGTAGTGCGGGACATTCATACATAACATGAGGTAGTGAACCAATGGCCGCATGACATGTCCAACAACTATTGCCCTGAGTAGTGTTCCATTTGGCTAATCTGTCAGGAGTGTAAAAACACCGGTGGGCTAGAAAGAAGAGTGTCTGAGTGAGTGAGGCGGATCGGGAGACCCGTGTCACTCTACTCCAGACAAGGCTCCATTGCTCCGGGGTCAAAGTCACATGCAATTCTCTCTCCCATGCTTTCTGCGCTATAGGGGTATCTCTAGTTATAGCATTACATAAGGTTTTGTAAAAATTGGATGCTACACCCGGTGAACTACCGATAGATCGGATAGTCTCCAACCAACCTTGTGTAGGGGAGGCCGATGGCGGGAGCACCTTAGCACTCCGAAGGCAATGCTGGAGTTGCACCAACTGAAAGTAGTGTTTCGCTGGGAGACCAAATTCAATTTGCAATTCCCTAAAAGTTTTCCAGCGACCTTCATGGAACAACTGACTAGGAATCCAAATGCCCCTAGTGTACCAGGGGCTCCACGCCATCGGCTTATTTTGTATTCGAAATCGAGTATTGTACCAAAGTGGGAGCTTGTCTAACGGACAGAGTCGGGAGTCTAAAGATTGCATAAGATTATTAAAGGCACCTAAGGTGTCTAAAAGCATTGGTGGAAAGTGGGAGTCTGATGGGAGAGTCATACCAGGGAGAAAAGTAAGAGGAATCGGTTTGCAAAGGTCCTCTTCGATGTCTAGCCACACAGGTCTACTCGGTACTGGATCTTCCAGCCAACGAGCGCCTTGTTTGAGAAGAAAAGATTGATGATACTTCAGGAAATCAGGGAATCTGACACCCCCATTTTCCTTATCTGCTTGCAGCTTATGTTTCGCTATCCTAGGTGTCTTGTTTTGCCACAAGTATCTAGTCAGAAGGCCCTCTATATCTTTATATATACGTCGAGGTAAGAGACAGGGCAACATTTCTAAGATATAATTCACTTTCGGAACAATCATCATTTTTATGGTTTCTAATCGACCCCACCAGGTAAGTGTTAAAGGAGTCCAGCGGTGAGTAAGCGCCCGGACTTTAGAGGTTAAGTCTTTGGCATTGAAGGAGATAGTGTCTTCCAAAGGAGAACAATAGTGAACCCCAAGATATTTGACCATGCGAGGTTGCCATAAAAAGGGGAAGGGTTGCATATCTGCCTGATGAAGCAAAGGATTTAATGGAAAGGCTACCGACTTGGTCCAATTTATCTTATAACCGGACAGTTGTGAGTATTTACCAATTTGCTCTAGGACAGCCGGTACTGAGTCTATAGAGACAAAAAGCATAAGGTCATCAGCATACGCTGAAATTTTGATTTCCCTATGGGTGAAGGGGACTCCATGAATCTCCGCCGATTGCCGGATTAGTAAAGCCAAGGGTTTGAGTGCAAGATCGAAGAGAAGTGGAGACAGTGGGCATCCCTGGCGAGTGCCGCGTTGAAGGGGAAAAGGCTGAGACTTTAAAGCATTGGCACATATACTGGCTGTAGGCTGTGCGTACATGGTGCGAAGACAACGGAGAAAACCTTCCCCGAATCCGTACCAGCGGAGGACTGCAAACAGGAAGGGCCACTCTAAGCGATCAAAGGCCTTCTCAGCATCAAGTGAGAGACCAACAAATGGACGATCAAGATTAACTGCGGTAGTCAGTACATGGCATAGAGTCCGAGCATTGTCAGCAGTTGATCTACCAGGAATGAAACCGCATTGATCTGGGTGTATTAAGGTAGGCATCCTATCAGAGAGCCGGGTAGAGAGAATGGTGGCAAATATTTTATAGTCCGCGTTTAGGAGGGAAATTGGACGATAATTAGCTGTTAGTTGCGGGTCTCTCCCCTCTTTCTCAAAAACTACTACATTTGCCATTGAAAAGGACCCAGAAGGAGAACCCTCCTCGGCCAGAGCAGAAAAATAAAGTTTCAAAACTGGAGCTAAGTCAGCGTGAAAGGTTTTGTAGAATTCAGCAGGGAGACCGTCTGGGCCTGCGGCTCGACCTGAGGCACATTTCTTGATAGCAGAATGAATTTCTGAGACAGTAAAGGGTGTGTCCAAGGCCACTCTATCTTCGTCAGATAGGGTCGGTCTTTGTACCCCTGAAAGTAAGCGTTCAAATACATCTGGCTCAAAATCACATTCAGATTGATAAAGCCGAGTATAAAAATCACGAAAGAGTTCTAAGATTTCGGTATCTTTAGTGACCAAGCCCCCCCCGACGGATTACGGAGGGCGGTAACACGCTTGGCTTCTTTTTGACCTTTTAGGGCATTTGCTAATAATTTGCCAGCACGATTATTTTCCCGATAATATAGCCCTTGTTGTGATTCAATATTTTTGACAGCAGCAGTGTACAAAAGCTGATTGTATTGAAAACGCAAGCGTTGTAAACGGAGTAAAATACATGGGTCAGTACGGGACGTGAGAAGACGCTCCCCAGCTTGTATCTGCTGCTCTAGAATCAGTAAATGTTGCTTTCTTTGTTTCCCCTGCCGAATTTGATAGCTAGTTATAGTTGCGCGGATAGATGCTTTAAAACCCTCCCACCAAGCCCAGCTCGCTGTGTCATGGGGTGAGTTAAAATGAAAATAATCTTGGATAGCGGCCTTTATATCAACCTGAAAATCTTTTTGACCCAGTAAGGATCTATCAAAAAACCAAGCTCGGGGAGGATCGTCCCGCGCAGTGACATGTAATGATAAAGATATGGCAGCATGATCTGAAATATGGAGAGGATGAATCCTAGTCGTGTCTACTTGAGAAATCATTGCTTTGGAAATGAGAAAGAAATCTATTCTAGATTGGGAGTGATGGGGGGCAGAAAAGAAAGTGAACTCTAAGTCGGAGGGGTGAAGCAGCCTCCATATATCTACCAGCGCAAGATCTTGCATCAGAGCTGTAAGGGTAGCAAGACTCTTGGGTGGACTACTCGTTCTAGGCGGCTGTCTATCTATCAGAGGGTCTAACACTTGATTAAAATCACCACCAAGTATTAATGGAGTATTGGCAGAGGCCTGTGCCAACTGCGCAATACTTGCATAGTAAGCAGGGTTGTCCACATTCGGGGCATAAATGCAAATACATGTAAATTCACTATCTCCCACCTTAAGATGTACTCGGGCCCATCTACCCTCCTTGTCAGCGCTAGTATCAATTACAGTAGCTTGCAAAGATTTCTTAACCAGAATGGCTACCCCGCACCGTTTGGAAACGGCGGGAGAATAGGCAGCCACCATGTAAGGCTTAACATTGAGTTTCAGTGTTTCAGCAGAGTTTAAGTGCGTTTCCTGAAGAAACGCTAAATCAGCATGCTCATGGCTAAGATAGCTAAGGATTTTCTTTCTTTTGATTGGACTATTAATGCCCTTTACGTTGAGTGATAAGATTTTACATAAGGCCATTCAGACAAGTTAAAAATTCTGAGCATGATAGCGCACATAATTTCACAATGTCCCTCATATTGACTGTATCTGGCTGTACATATGGCATAAAAGAAAATAAGCTTAGATAATACAATGAAGCGCCCCACATTAAAAAAGAAAAACCGCAGCGCGGTAGAGAAGAAGCAGAACCCCAAAAATTACTGGCGACCATGTGTCTGCGGGGAGAAGCCCCAGAGAAGGCCGAAATTGAAAAAACACATAACCTGTAGAACTGTGCGTGCTCCGAATCCGACCGAGGCACACATCATGGAGGGATAGGAGACCAAAAAACAAAAAAGTCATAGAAAGAAAGAAAGAAAGTCCAGGTAGTCTCTGTGCTTGACTATGACCGCCGCATCGGGCCCTTCAAAATGGCGGACAGAGCCGGCAAATAAAAGTCCAAGTCGTTGGATTAGCGCATCTGCTCTGCTTCTTTGGAGTCTAAAAATGCTGATAGTAGATCAGGATCTTCGAATGTCCTGGTTTGGTTGTGGAGAGTCACTCGGAGCTTCGCGGGATACAACAGGCCAAAGCGAGCCTGTAGCTGTTGAAGTCGAGGGCGAAAAGCAAGGAGTTTCTTCCGTCGGTCAACGGTAGGCTTTGCCAAATCAGGGAAGAAGGAGACTTTGTGACCTTCAAATTCCAAATGATGGTTCGCCCGAGCAGCATTTAAAATTTGTTCCACTTGTTGATATCGTAGCAAGCGAAAGATAATAGGCCGGGGGGTCGTTCGGTTGAGCGCCATGTGGGTAGGAACACGGTGTGCACGATCGATTTCCAGTTCTTTATGAAAGGTGATCTTCAGCAAGGAGGGAAGAGTTTTGAGCAGGAATTCTCTCATATCTCCCGCTTCCACCCCCTCCGGTATTCCAATGAGCCTCACATTGTTGCGACGGGCTCGATTGTTGCTATCTTCTAACTCCTTTTGAAGATTCTGTATCTGGCGCTCAGCCTTGTCCAGTGTGCCCAAGCGCACCGCGTGCGAGTCGAGGACCCCCGCCATATTGTCCTGCCGTAATGAGAGACTTTCAAGTCGGTCCTGGAGCACTCCAAAGTCTTCTCGCATGGCTCTAAGCGCTTCTCCATTAGACTGCACCAATTCCTTCACGCCGCGTATTTCCTCTAAAATCTCCAGGTGCATTTCGGGGTTTTCTCGAAATGGAGCCATCTTCTGTGGGAGGACACCTCTGTTTTGGAGCGTTTTCCGTGAGAAGAAGAAGGAGACCCGAAGTCCAAGCGCGCTGGTTTATGGGCCGCCATCCCCCCCGAGGTACCCCGGTCAGCCCGGAGCGAAATAGTAAGTTTGTATAGGTATTAAGTCAGGATTCTAAGTAGGCCTCTCGGGAGCTTCAGTGCGAAGCGTCTCACCCGCTGGACATCAGGCTCCGCCCCCCCAATAATAGCCATTTCTGAGTAAATCAATATTTTATCACTCTAAAAGAATCGGTCAATCTCTTTTTTTTAAAATATCATTTTTATTGTGACCAACTATGAATATTGAAGCAAGCCGTTACATAATTGGTGGTACTTTATCCCTGCACTGCCCTACTCACTAGCACAAAGAGAAAAAAACAACAGTGTGAGTAGCTCCTTGGCTCGACAGTGTTACTGGACCTTGCAGTCAATCTCTTAATGGCAGTTGTGCGGTCACCTCCAAGAGAAATGTACAGCTGAAAATTGTCAGTATAAAAAAATACGGCACACAAAGAATCTGTCCCAATGGCAGCAGATAAATGTTAAAAAGAAAGGGAGAGATAATGCAGTCTTGAGGCACTAAATATCTCATCAATGGTATTTCAGACTAAAAATGTTCCATAGAGACATAATGAAGAAGTCCGCCAAACAGAAAGTCAACTAATAAAGAATAGTTCCACCAAGCCTGATAGACTATAAAAAAGAAAACAAAATTGAATGATATACTACTACTACAAGTACTACTATTAATCATTTATATAGTGCTATAAGCATATACAGCACTATACAAGTACATATAGAAGATGGTCTCTGCTCATTAGAGCTTACAATCTAATCACAACAGACAGTGCAATACAAGAGAAACAAGGAGTTTAAATAGGGAAAGGAGACACAAGGAGAACAAGCTATTAGGATTCAAAAGCAGCCTCAAAGAGGTGAGTTTTTACCATGGATTTGAAAAGGGGGTGAGATGAGGCCTGACGTATAGACTCAGGAAGTTTGTTCCAGGCATAAGTAGTAACAAGTCTGGAGTTGGCAGTGGAAGAAAAAGGCATAGAGAGAAGAAAGCCAGAGGAAGAGTGAAGTTCACAAGGAGGGGTGTAGAGAGACAGAGGATAGAGGAAAGGTAGTGAGGGGCAGTAGAGTGAATACTTTTATAGGTCAGTTGGAGAAGTTTGAATTGAATACAGAAATGGAAGGGGGAGCCAATGAAGTGATTTGAGAAGAAGGGTTATATGAGTGTATCGGGGCTGGCAGAAGATTAGCCATGCAGCAACATTCTGAACAGATTGAAGAGGAGAGAGATGGCTCTAAGGGAGACCAGCAAGGAAGAAGTTGTAATAGTTGAGACGGGAGGTGACCAAAGAGTAGATAAGAGTTTTAGTAGTGTGTTCTGAGAGGAAGAGGTGAATTTTGTTAATGCTATAGAGAAAGAAATGACAGGTTTTAGCTATTTGTTGGATTTGTGTGGAGGAGAGGGAGGAGGTACAGGAGTGTTATCAACAGAGAGGGAAAGGAGGGAGGGGGGATGAGGGTTTAGGGGGAAAAATAAGAAGTTCAGTCTTGGTCATGTTCAATTTCAGATGGCGGTAAGACATCCAGGCAGCGATGACAGATAAACAGGTAGAGATACAGGCTTGGAGTGTAAGAGAAATATCAGGTGTAGATAGATAGATAGATAGATTTGAGAGTCATCAGCATAGAAATTACACTGAACGCCATGGGAAAAGATGAGGGCACCAAGGGACTGGGTATAAAGAGAGAAAAGGAGAGGGCCCAGAACAGACCCTTGGGGTACACCTGAGAGAGTAATGGCAGTAGAAGAGGATCTACCAGAACAAACAATGAGAGAGCAAGGAAGAGATAAGAAGAGAACCAGGACAGCAAAGAGCCCCTAAAACCAAGAGAGGACAAAGTGTCGAGGAGAAAGAGGTGGTCAACAGTATCAAAAGCAGCAGAAAGGTCAAGAAGAATGAGGACTGAGTGAAGACCTTGGACTTAGCCAGGAACAAGTCACTGGAGACTTTGGCAAGAGCCATTTCAGTAGAATGACAGGGACAAAAACCAGACTGAAGTGGATCTAGGAGGGCTTGAGAGGACAACTGCATGTTCAAAGAGTTTGAAAATGAAGGGAAGAAGGGAGATGGGTTGATAATTAGAAGGATAAGTAGGGTCAATTGAAGATTTCTTGAGGAGAAGTGTAATCACAGTATGCTTGTAGGCTGCAGGGAAAGTTGCAGTGGAGAGTGAAAGATTGAGAATATGTGAGATGGAAGGGATGATGGATGAGGAGATGGAGTTAAGGAGATGGGTGGGGATAGGATCAGAAGAACAAGTAGCAAGTTTAGAGGAGGAAAGAAAAAGAGAGGTTTCCTCTTCGGAGATCTTAGAAAAGGATGAAAGGGTGAAGAGGTTGAGGAGAAAAGTTAGTATTGAAGAGGGGAAGAGGGAGTGAAGATTTAGTGGGGAATTGGAGAGTAATCTTATGGATTTTGTCATGGAAATAGTTGGCTAGGATTTGGGCAGAATGAGAAGGAGTGATTGGAGGCAGAGGCACCTTTGGAAGAGAACTGAGAGATGAAAAGAGATGGCGGGGTCAGAGGCAAGAGAGTTAGTCAGATGGATAAAATAGTTTTGCTTGGGGAGTGCAATGGCAGACTGGAAGTAAGTATGAATTTGAAGTGAATAAAATCAGAAAAGGAATGGAATTTGAGTCAAGTGTGCTTGAATGAGCAGGCACAGGAGCGTAGGTAGTGGGTAGTTGAAGATATTCAGGACTAAGATGAAGTACCCCTCACAGGACATGGTATGGGTGGAGCAAGAGAATCCAGAGCAGAGGAGAGAGCAGTATTATAGGAAATTATAGCCTCATCAACAGATTTAGAGGACAAAGTGGAAGAAAGAGGTGATGAGACAGTAGCGGAAAGAGTCAATGGGTTGATAGCATGAAGATTCTTAAAAGGGTAGAAGGATACTGGGCAAGATTATGGCAGAGAATGATGAAAAGTGAAGCTCAACAGATGGTGGTCAGATAAGGAAAGAACTGAAGTATAGAAATTAGAGGGCAAACAATTAGAAAAGAAAATAAGGTCAAGGCAATGACCATGCTGATGAAT
The DNA here is from genome assembly GCA_033557465.1 of Ichthyophis bannanicus. Classification (NCBI taxonomy): domain Eukaryota; kingdom Metazoa; phylum Chordata; class Amphibia; order Gymnophiona; family Ichthyophiidae; genus Ichthyophis; species Ichthyophis bannanicus. The sequence goes on from CM066031.1 coordinate 958,291,831, forward strand.
GGGGGCAGAAGAGTAGAGTTGGAGGTTGTATGAGGAGGTAAGGGAAAGGAGTTTAGATGCATAGGGGTCAGAAGGGTTATAAATATGTAAATTAAAGTCACTAAGTATAAGAGAGTTGAAAGAGGAATCCAGAAATAAGGAAAGCCATGAGTCAAAGTCAGTGAGAAAGACAGAGGTGGACTTGTCAGGGGGTCTATAGATAACAGCAATCTGGAGAGATAGGGGATTAAAAAGACAGATGGAGTGGACTTCACAGGAGGAAAAGGAGTGAGACTGAGGTAGAAGGAGAGGTTGAAATCGACAAGAAGGAGAAAGCAGAAACCCAATAGCACCACGAAGAGTATGGGAGAATTGGTAGCCACCATGATAGATGGTAGCAACTGAAGCAGTGTCATCAGGGAAAAGCCAGGTTTCATTAAGAGCTAGAAGATGGAAAGCGTGAGAAATAAAGAAATCATGGGTAAAGATAAGTTTATTAGAAATGGAATGAGCATTCCATAAGGCACATGAGAAGGGGAGAGAATAGGGGGATATGGATGAGATTGGGGTGGTAGAGAGCGGAACTAATATGGGAGTGAGAGAAAAGTGAAGATGGGCCAGGGTTGGGATTAATATCACTGGAAGACAGAAGGAGAAGAAGAAGAGTCCAAGGGAGAGAGGAGACGGCATGGCAGAAATGAGGATGAGGCTGTTTTAGAGAGGAAGGAGAGAGATGAATGAGAGGAAAAAAAAAGGTGAAGCTCAAGAGCTGAGGAAAGGGTGGAGGACCAAATGGGAAGGAAATGGGGACGGTGGAGAGAAGGTGAAAAAGAGGGGGATTTAGGTTGATGGAATGAAGGAAGAAGGTTAGGGAGAATCACAAAAAGGAACTAAAATTGATGTGGAGCCATAAGAAGGGAGGTGCAAGTCAACCTAAGAAATGGCAGTGAAGGCAAACTATAGTTAGGAGAAAGGAGAGGGATAACAAGTTAGTAAGTGAATAAGGATAAAAATAAAATAAAATAAAAGTAAAATTAAAATTATAAATAAGTAAAAGTCTTAAAGTGACACTGAACTATCAGATAAGGAAAATTGCTTAGTAGAGGAAATAATCTATTAACAGTGAGAACAAGCAACAGGTATTCCCTTATCTAATGGGCCGATCAAGTCATGGGATGATTCAAGTCATGTGAGTACCGACAACCAATCACGTGTGTTGAGTTCCATTGTAATGGGAATGTGGGTCCTCAGTTCAAACTGATTTGAAAAGTTTATAAGTGTGCCAACAATCATGTCCTGGCAATGTCCAGTTTTAGACTACCTCCTACGATTTAATTTTTATAACTGGTCATTTATCATTATGTCCTGCGATGACCCTACTAGCTGTGGCTGCGGAGAAGTTGGAATGAACTCATTCTCTGTCTTCCAATTTCTGTCCAGCTTTCTCCTTCAGTTCCTTGCAGTAAGACAGGACTACAAGCCTCAGAAGGCCTTGGATAGTAAGTTAGAAACAAGAAACTGGATGCATCATTTCAAATGCCGATGACAAATCAAGTTGATCTAACAAACTCTCATTTCCTTTATCCAAATCCTCTCAAATGATCAACTAGAACTATTAACAAAGGCTCTATTCCGTATCCCTTCCTAAAACCTACTTGGCATGGATCAAGTCTTTTCTCCTCTTCCAGAAAATCAGTTGGCTACCCGGCAGATGTCTCGTAGTGCGGCTATTATCGCAAGACTTTGACCCAGCAATGGGAGGAGATATCTACTGGGCCTCAAAAGTGAAAAGAAGAGAGGATGAGAGTGGAAGCAGCACTGCAAACATTTTAAAGTAAGTTTGCCACTCTGCCTTTACCGCCATTGTGTTGGTCCCCTGCTTAGGTGCAATTTACACTACTGAGATAAGCACCTATAGGAGCCCCTACTGCACTACGAGTGACTTTGCATATCATAGTAGAAAAGGGTGCTTTATCACCATGAGATCAGTATTGTAAAGTAAAGCAATTCCACCACCAGCCCTATCAATGCTATGAAGAGAAACAAAAGAGAACCCTGGCTGGGAACCCTGTAGTACAGTAAGTAAGCATCTTGGCCCTCTTTTAGCCAAGTCTCAGTTAAGTAAATTATTTCTAGCTTCTTATTAGTAATCATATCTGTAATAAAATACATTTCCTCCTCAGTGATTGCATATTAAGCAATCCAAAAGATAGGCCCCTTCTCTCATTCCCAAGAAAAACTGTCTGTACTCTAGATTTTAGCATAGGCTGAAGTGAAGGACGATGAGTCAAATAACGTAGCTAAGAAGACAGGTGATATAAGACATCCCAAATTCTTCACCACCTTCACAGAACTGTGTTAGAGGGCATTGTTGGCAGTATTCATACCAAACACAAATACATTAAAAATCTTACCCAAAAATTTCAAAAAAGTCATTACCCACATCTAAATTAGTATCAGCCACATGTATGAATTTATAACTGTGCCCCAAGGAGCCTTTTATGATCCCGAAACAGTAAATCTTTTTTTTAGTGGTATATTTCCAAAACTCAACCCATATTCCAAATGTTACCTGATTGGAGCCTACGATGGCCAACTGGATAGTAGTTATGATTTCTCTACGAGTCCATGCATGCTATGGGGCTAAAGCCGGGGCTGCTCTGAAAATATATCAGCGCTTGTTTCCCTCTTGGAACCTTGTGCTGTGGGAAGATGGAATCTCTGTCCTTTGGATCTACTCCCTGTTTAATATATGACAGCACTAGCCCAGGGGTGCTGCTGATATCTGGTCTTGCGCATCTATTTCTAACTTATTATAAACTCATATAGTCAGTTTTCCTTTTTGTTAGTACCATCAGTTACTACCCCATTTGATGTATGTTGTGTTTGCCTATTCTTGGGCCCTCAGTTTGTCAGTTTATATTGACTCATATCAAATCTCTTCTTCCAATTCCCTGCCAACTTCTTAAAGAATCAAAATCTCTGGAAGGTCAGTCAGTCCTGCATTGCAATAAATACTGTATTCAGCAAGATATTGCATTGTCTATAAAAATGGCAATTGCTTGGCATATTTTTTTCACTAGATCGTCTTAAGAAAATGTAAAATTCTAGAAAAAAAAATCAAAATAACAACCTACCTCTATCAAGCAATCGATATAGCGGTGGGAAATACAGGAAAAATAGTTAACAAATGAAATAACTTTAATGAAAGATGTGAATATTGTGAAAAGTAGGGAAAGCATGCAGAGAATAGTTCATGGAATTCTTTCCAACCCTTCTTTGTGTGGTATCTGCATTGCCTGTGAGTAAGTCATGTGTATGTGTTTTCTGTGTGTGTGTATATATGTGTGTGCAGGACCGTACCGAGCCCTGTGTGAGCAGTGCGGCTGCACAGGGCGCATAGACTTAAAGGGCGCATTTCGGCTCTCTGCTGTTGCTGGCCGCCACCACTTTTTCGGCGGCAGGCAGCAGCAGAGAGACGAAATGCGCCCCTTAAGTCTTCGCGCCGGCACACTAAGCAGGTCTGGTCTCTCCGGGAGGGACCAGACATGCTTAGCGTGCCGGCGACTTGCAGATCGGGCACGTGCCCCCCCCCCCTGCACCCCCATAAAGTGTCTAAATGGAGGTGCGGTAGGGAGGGGGGGGGGCGTGCCCGATGTGCAAATCGCACAGGGCGCATTTCAGTCTCGGTACGGCCCTGTGTGTGTGTGTGTATATATATATATATATATCCATTCAGTATGTTTATTTGTTGTGTGTGTATGTGTCTGTGTGTGTGTGTGTGTGTGTGCATATCTCTATTTTGCTTATGTTTGTGTGTGTATATCTTTGTGTACTGCTGTTTCTGTGTGTGTTTGTATGTATGCGCATGTGTTAGTGTCTGTGCATGTTTTCATGTGTGTGCATGAATAGTTGCATGCATGAGCATGTTAGCAGATGTGGGTGTGTGCATGTGTGTGCATTTATACTTATGTTGATTCTGTATATGCCTGTGATCCAGAGGAGATGAGAAAGGATGGCTGTTGGACAGGTCCAAGTCTGTAATCGAAATGTCTGTGGAAACCAACAGGGAGAATCATTGGACTAAAAAACACCAGCCCACCCTACACGACTTATTATTTGGGAAGTCATTTCTACTTTGTCTGACCAGATGATGCAGTTGACTAAACTGATTCAGCTCTCTGTGGATAATATAAAGCAGCTGGAAGCAGTTGTAGAATGAAACAAACAATATGGTGGCCATTTGTAAATATCAGCATTTAGAGGGTCATTCTAAAAGGTCTAGTCATGGTTTGGACGTCTGCAGACAAGTACGTGGTCATCGAAAGCACAGACACTTCTCCGTGACCATTCCATAAACGCCATTCGCAGACGTCTCCAGTACGGGGATGTTCAAGTAGGTACAGGGCTGTGGCAGGGGCATATCTGGGAAGGGACAATGGACTTACACAGCCCCGTTCCATCCCAGAAGCAGCAGAGCCCATCTGCAGGAATGTGCATGTTTATTCCTGCTCCAGGCACAAATAGGCATCAGGAAAGTGTTTGTTTCCACCTTAAAAAATCCAGAGAGAGTAGACAAAAATGGAAAATTAAGCAACTAGCTTTAGACCACAAATTCTCATATGGGGATTTGAATCTTGGTCACGCAGCTCTTAGACCACTATGTTAGCCATTAGGCTATTAAGCATCTTAGTTCAGAAATGCTCTTCTGGGGACATCTATATAGACATTTTATTTTATTTATTTATTTTTAATTTATTTAACGCTTTTTGCTCATTTGCTTTTCTATACCGCGCTCTTTAAAATCAGTGCGGTTTACAAATAGCCTTTTTGTACAAAGCAGGGGGAGCCTGCTTCGTATTTACATTGAACGGGTAATGTAACTTGGATTTAGAACTGTGGTAACTATATACAGTATGAGCAGGATGTCACTGAGCAATTGTAGCGACATGGCGTGCCCTAAGAACTATGTACAGGTTTGTAAGTTATTTACAGGGTTGTCAGTTATTTACAATTAGATGGTTGACTGATGGGTGGGGGTATGGCGGGCGAAGTTGTATTGTTGGCCTGTGAGTAGTGTAGGAGAAAAAGGTGGTGCTTTAGTGCCTTTCTGAATTGGGCGAGGTCAGTGATCGCTCAGATGGTAGTTGGGAGATCGTTCCAGCGAGTGGGTGCGTAGAACATAAAGGCTCTGTTCTTTGTTGCCTGAGTGCATTTTGTTATTTCACTGGGGGTTATTAGAGTGTTGGTGGCGTAGGTCCTTCTTGAACTGTTTGCAGGAGTGGGGTGGAGAAGGTCCGTTAGGGAGGTGGAGGATATTTTGTTGATGGCTTTGAAGGTCAGCAGTACTACTTTGTAGGTGTGCCGGCAGTAGATTAGCAGCCAGTGCAGGTCCTTTAGGATTGGGGTGATGTGGTCTCTTCTAGAGGCCCCGTGTAGGAAGCGGGCAGCGGCGTTCATTGCTAGCTGTAGTGGGTTTAGTATGTTCTTGGGGAGTCCATGCAGGATCACGTTGGCGTAGTCGAAGTGGGGGATTACAAGTGCCTGGAAAACTGTTCGGAAGTCATACACGTACATATCAGACACATCCATTTTTCTGGAATTGTGCCTGAACTTGCACATGCCTGCCTTTCTTTTCAGATGTTCTGGTTTTGACCTCCCGGATTGCACTTGGACGTCCCATTTGAAATGTGCCTCTTACTGTCTTGACGTGAAGAATCAGGTTTTAACCTTTGAAAGCTAGTCCAAGAATGTATTAAGCTTGTCCTTATTTTCCTTTTAAGTTTTTCTTTTTATCTAACTACCATTCAAGTAGACTAACATGGCAATCACATTACTTTATTGATATGTAGATTGGCATACATATGTAAATCAGATCCCTTGGCAGATCCCTTCTCTCTGTGCCCTTCTTTTCTACTGCCAACTCCAGACTTTGATCCTTCCACTTTACTGCTCCTTTTGCCTGGAACAAACTACCCGAGTCTGTATGTCAGGCTTCATTTCTAGCCCTTTTCAAATCCAGGGTGAAAACTCACGTCTTCGAGGCTGCTTTTGGATCCTGATCCACTTAGTCTCCTATGTGCTTCCTTTCCTTACTCCTAGATGTATCCTTGTCCTCAGCTGTTGTGTTGTTTGTCTTGAATAGATTGTAAGTTTTGATGAGCTGGGACCGTCTTTTACTTGTACATGTACAGTGCTGCGTACGCCTTGTAGAACTATAGAAATGATGAGTAGTGGCAGTAGTAGTAGTAAATCAGTCACAGAACATATGTAAATGCCTTTTAGAAAAGGGGCTATTTATACATGGCAATGCATAGCATGATTCGTTTTTGAAAAGGTGTGGTGGGGGGAAAGGAAGTAGTTTGACTGAGATTAACATATTGATGTGGATTCCCCATCTAACAAGGAGAATCCAAACTGATATAATGAATTTAGACATTGGCATTTACACCTGCCCCCAGGCACAAATAAGTGCCTGCCTGAAAGAGTAGTATAATGTCTGAAGTATGTCCCCCCCCCCCCCAGGTCATCCTTCTTACAACATTCTCCCCGATCCTCTGCATCATCAGATAGTCCATAAGCCCCTTGACCACCTGATCTCTCCCAGCAAGAAAATTGCCTGATCTTCCTGGGTGTATGGATATGCACCCAGGGGTGTCCCAAGGGTCTTTTGGGGTCATATGCGGAGACTCATTGTGGGGCCTCCTTTGTATATCCACTGCACCTCATTTGCATACATTTAATGTATTTTATTTTAAAATATATATGTTGCCCATCTAAAATTTCAGGCAGCTTTCAAAGGAGCCCTTCACAAGTCTTTTTTTAAACCTGACAATGACTTAGGGGCATGTTTACTAAATATTAATGTGCGTTAAGTGCCACTGCGCCAATAGAAATAAATGGGTGTTCCTGCACTTAATGCACATTAACATTTGTGAATTTGCATTAACTTTTAAACATGCCTCTTAATGAGCATATGAATATCATTTGCCTGGGCAGTGAGGATAAAGAAAGACTACCAGATTTCTACATTACTATACTCTAATGCCAACTGCCAGGCACAATAGGAAGTACTATAAACACTGCCCATTTAGAACCCATAGCAAACCCGCTGTATCATAACAGCACTACCAGGACTCACAAAGTACCAAACCCTATCTATCAAAACACTGCAAATATTAAACCAATACATCTCAGAGAATACCAATACATTTCCTACTAGAGAAAGAAAACAAGTGGCACTGTCAAATAGAAACTACATGAACAGAATAACACAGCTCGGTTACACATGCAGAGCACAGACTGTCACCAAACAAAGAAAAAGGGATCACAATTTAGAAAAATGAAGACAATAATTAAACTTGTAATGTATAATGATACTGGAGAAATAAAACTATAAATTAATTTCCTCTTGTACTGAACAAAAAGCAAAAAAGTTAACAATGCCATTTCCCACAGCTGACATATTACAGTTAATAAATTCAAAATAAAAAATATTTTTCTACCTTTTGTTGTTTGGGCATTTTATTTTTCAGTTGCAATTGCTCCAGTCACTTTCTTCTAGTTTCTTCATGTCTTCTGCTAACTCTTCATTGTCTACTGTCCTTTTGTCCTTTCTTATCTCTTTTAGTTTCTTTCCATTCTCTCTACATTTGCTTTAACATACTGATCTTTCCCCTTTTGCTCTTTCCTTCATTTCTTTCTTTATTCCTTTTACATCCACTCAAATTTCACCCTTCCATCCTCAATCCCCACTTCCTCTCCCAATATGTGGCCAATCATAGAATTTTTCTTCCCTCGCACACAAAATCTTTTCCCCTCTCCATCCTCACTCCCCCAGCTCCATCCTCTTCTAGTTCTCCCCTAATGAAAAGAAGAAATCACCCAAACCATATCCACCCTCAATGCCAGCACAGCTCCTACAGACCCCTGCCCGGTCCCATGGGTCAAATCAGCAAATGAAGAACTTGTTAGCCACATTCACAAGATAACTCACGCATCACTGACCTAGGGCTACATGCCCCCCCCCCCCCACACTTAAACTAGCCAATATACGCCCTGTCTCTAAACTCACTACCCCCTCCCCTAATGACCCAACAACATATCACCAAATATCTAGTCTCCTCTTCTTAGCCAAGATCCTGGAGAAGACGGTATACCAACAGCTTCAAGACCATGTAGATACCCATGCACCCCTGGACCCTTACCAATTCGGATTTTGACCTCTCCACAATGTAGAATATCTGCTTACATTGCTACTAGACAAACTCATCAAATGACTAAACAACATTAAGACGGGCTTCCTCCTCATCTTTGTCAATATAACTGCAGCGTTCGACACTGTATCTCACCCTATCCTCCTCAAAAGACTAGAGGCCATCAGACTATGTAATACTACACTCAAATGGTTTGATTCATATCTCAATCGAAGGCAACAACAAGTCAAGATTGGCTCAACCTCATCATCTCCGTTTCCATTAACACAAGGAGTAGCTCAAGGATCTTCACTATCTGCTCTACTCTTTAACCTCTACATCCAACCTATCTGCAACATAATCGAGCAACACGGTATTCAATACGCATTATACACTGACAACATCATGGTCTACACTCAAATCAACTTAGAAAATCCTGACTACATACCTATAATCAACTGCCTTTATGATTTATCCCGATGGCTATCCAACAACAACCTCAAAATCAATTTCAATAAAACAGAAGCTCTATTCGTCTCACGCAACAACACCTTCTCTCCCCCTCAGCACATCGACCTACTAAATGAATCCATTCCACTCAAAGAGGAGATAAAGTATCTGGGAGTAATTCTGGATAGGAATCTAAACTTCCACTCCCACATCACCAGGACCACTAAGAATGCATATCACAAGCTGGCAATCATATGAAGGCTAAAGCCCATCCTAAACCAAGACCACTTCAGAACAATCTGTCAAGCAATAATAACAACACCCATACTGGATTAGTGCAACTCCATACTCTTTGGTCTACCCACCTCAACAATTTGACCCTTACAGATGGTACAAAACATGGCAGCCCGCATCCTTACAGGAACTGCAAAATACCAGCACATCACTCTAATCCTGAGCCAATTAGACTGGCTCCCAATTACATCAAGGATCAAATTCAAAACAGCCCTCATCCTCTCCAAGATTCAGCAAAATCTGGTCCCTAACACCCTCAAAGACTTAATCAACATTAAAACCAATACTAGACCCAGACGAAGACCAACGATGAATATCATCCAGAACCCAGCCTCATACTGCAAAACCATGAACTCAACATCCAGGAAGGCACTGTCCCTATGCAGCACCCTCCCTCTGGAACTCCCTCCCTCAGGACATCAGAACTACTACAGACGCCAAAGACTTCAAGACATTGCTAAAGACTTTTCTATTCACTGACTACTATGGAGCCATCACTTAACATACCCCCTCCCTCCCCCTACTACCAGTAAAGTCCTTAACCTACGAACCCCCTTGTTGTATATAGCCCACTCTGCTAATTGCAAATAAGATCCCTAGAATCCACTTCAAAGCCCTTTAACTAACATTCCTCCCTACCTGTAAATAGCTCACTCTTCTCAAAAGTTAACTAAAAACTCCCCTCCTCTCATCTCATGCACCCTCTCCACCCAAAGCTCTCACACAGAGACCCAATGCAATCTTATGTTTACTGTAATTAAGTGTTGGCTATAACTCCTGTTTAGATGTAATACTTTGTACCTTTCTAAACCGCTTTGATTAAAGGATAAAGTGGTATATTAAACCTGTTAAATAAATAAATGTCAGCTCTCTTCTTGTTCCAGCCCCACCCAGCATCTGCTCCCTTCTATTCCCATTCTCCCATCCCCCCGCATCAGCTCATTTCCAATCCTAGTCTCCTATCAGCCATTTCCAGTCCTATCCTAGCCCCCATCAGCCCATTTCCAGTCCAAGCCCCCCCATCAGTCCATTTCCAATCCTAGCCCCACCATCAGCCATTTCCAGCCCTATCCTAGTCCCCATCAGCCCATCTCCATTCCTAGCCCCCCATCAGCCTATTTCCAGTCCAAGCTCCCTAATCAGCCCATTTCCAATCCAACCTCCCCCCAATCAGCCCCTTTCCAGTCCTATCCCCAATCAGCCCATTTCCAGTCCTAGCATTCCCATCAGCCATTTCCAATCACAGCCCCCATCTGCCATTTCTAGTCCTAGCCCCCCATCAGCCCTTTCCAGTCCTATCCTAGCCCTCCATTAGCACAGTTCCAGTCCAACCCCCCCAGCCCATTTCCAATCCTAGTGTCCCCATCAGCCATTTCTGATCACAGCCCTCCCCCATCAGCCATTTCCAGTCCTAGCCCCCTCATCAGCCCATTTCCAGTCCTAGCCCCCTCCCTTTGAAGGGGCTAGGCCTGAAACCCTGGCTCACCTCTGCACAACTGCTGGAGTGAAGAGCAGGGTTTTCCTTCACTAAGTCCGGTGGCTGTGTTCTCATGGAGCCTGCTGGCATGCTGAGTGCCGGGAAACAGGAAATGCCCTTTAACCTCTGGGGCTGAGTCTGGCGGCTGTGCAAAGGTGAGCTGGGGCCTCAGCTCTCCCTGGCTTCCTCTGAAGCCAGCCCTGCAAACGATTGGGACTCGGGAGCCGAACACCATGTCCTTCATTTTGGCATGGGGCCCCCTGAAGCACAGAGCCCTGTGCAAACAACATTCCCGCACAATGAACCCTTGTAAATCAGGACGAGCCATTTTACAAACCTACACACGGACAAAATCAATAAAGGAAACTCGCCAACTTACATGTGTAAGTGCCGCACTTGTACATGCTACTAATTAACTACAGAGGCTGCAACCTTTATTTGATTTCAGTTTGGAAGGCAAAATAAACAATGGTGGATTAAGGAGGATAACTCCCTTATTTCCTCCTGTAAAGGGATAGCTGAAACGAGCACTTTTTACAAACCTATATGTGCTAAGGAGCAGCTGTAAATCCTAATGTGGACAATTTTGGTCACTCATGTCAGGAATACATGTGCAGATATTTGATTCACCTAGGCCATGCCTAAATCACACCCCTGACATGGCGGTATATAAAACCCGTTAAATAAATAAATTAGTGGCAAACACGAGTAGATTTAGTCCTTTCTAAAACCCTTATTTACATGTGGATGCCATTTCCACATATAATTGTTTGATTTTTCACATGGAAATCACAAATAAGGCTTCTAAAATAACCCCTTAATTGTTGATTTGGTGATGACTCAGATAGGAATTTTCTAGATGGAGCCTTTTTCTACCATAAAGATTGCATTATGGATTAGGGGTATGGTTACTAAGCTGGGCTAACAGTTATCATGGGCTACATGTAACTAGGTCCCATTGTTAGTCCAGTTTAGTAAACATACGCCTAAAGATAAGGCTATTTCTATATTTATCTCCTGTTTGCTAGAACATTACTAGGTGAGTTACAACTTATAAACAAAACATAATTATATAAATACAAAGACTATAAAATCTGAAAAAGACATTCTAATAATGTGTCAAGAAAAAGAAAAGATTGTTCATTGTGTAAACCAATGAGCCTTCAATAATTTCCAAAAGGTCAATACTCGAGTTGTTGATGGATGGACAGAGGAATTGCATTCCAGCTACAATAACAGGGCCAATGAATGAAAATCCTCCTGCTCAAGTACTAAACTTATATGCTGAGGAGACAGGAGATAAATCCAGAAGAGCAAATTGGCTGGATTGTAGGTTACAGCTAGGTGTGTATCATTGAAGCAGCATCGATCTATACCATGCAACAAATGATAAATAATACAAAGGCATTTAATAATATATGATCTTTCATCTACAACCAATGCAGATCTTCATAGCAATGAGAGAGATGATCCATTTTCCACAGGTTAAAAATGACATGTACCTGCAGCATTTTGTACAGTATCATCTGTAAGGATCTAAGTAGACAATTAGGTAAACCAAGGCATAAAATATTACAGTAGTTGGGATATGGCAGTGTCAAAATCTGGACCACCATTGAAAATCCTCAGTCATCAGATAAGACTTTAAGCTTCTAATCATTCGCCATTTAAAGAAGGCTCCATGGGCTGTATGTAATATCTGGGAATGCTGAGATAAAGTCAAGTCCGAAGTGACACCTATGTAGCGAACCTCGTCATGTATAGAAACATCACCATCAAATGATAGAGTAGAAATGCCCATCACAAATTATGAATTTGCCACAAGTTTGCCTTCAGTTTGATAAGTAACGCTAAGTCCATTATCCATAAACCAACCTGAAATAACTGGAAAATTACATATTAAAGGAAATAGGGATGAATAATACATATCATCCGCATACGGTCCTTACTTAATATTCAACTGCTGTAAGTGTACATAAAGGGGTCAGATAGACATTAAATAAAGTGGATGATAGAACTGATCCCTGACCTCTCTCAACAACAAAGAGGCTGAAAGTCTAATCACTGAGTAATACGTGCTGTGATCGATTAGACAGGTATGGGCAAAATCAGGCTAATACCTCATCTCCTATACCCAGTGCTGCCAATCTTTCCAGAAAAATTCCTGAGACAACAGAGTCAAATATGGAGGATAAATCAATAAAAACATAGAAACATGACAGCAGAAAAAGACCATATGGCCTATCTAGTCTGTCCTTCCATATCAACTACAATAGTCCCCCTTTTTCCTTTAGAGATCCTCTGTGTTTGTCCCGTGCTTTCTTGAATTCAGATACCGTCCTCGTCTCTGCTACCTCCACTGGGAGACTAGTCGACACATCTACCACTCTTTCTATAAAGAAATATTTCTGCATATTACCCCTGAGTCTGTCCCCTTTCACTCTCATCTTATGCCACTTTGTTGCAGAACTTGCTTTCAAATGAAAGAGGCTCTCCTCTTGTGCATTTATGCCACGGAGGTATTTAAACATCTCTACCTTATCTCCTCTATTTCACCTTTCCTCTATATGCATATTAAGATCTTTACGTCATCCCCGTATGCCGGCATTTTATAAAGTAAAATACGTGCATGCTTCACTTTATAAAATAGGCCCTGATTACGCGCACATTAACAGGTGTTACCTGCACAAGAGTTAATAAAATCGGCCTCCACGTGTGGATAGGCAGACCGAATAGACTATGTGGTCTTTTTCTGCTATCATGTTCTTTATTTCTACGCGCTCTCTAGGAAGCATATTTGTGAACTTGGGCTGGCTCTCAATAGTTGCTAGCATGTTTTTAAACATTTTCTAGCATTTAGCTTGCATGCTGTTAGCTTCTCTGTAAAACATATGTTTGTACTGTCGTAGTAAATATGTATTCTTATTTCTACTGGCAAATCAAATAATGCATGTTTTATGTATAGAAATCTATTAGTATCAAAAATCTCAGAGGAATAATAAGGTTATCAAATACCTGCAATAAAGAGATGTTAAGGAACATAAACCATGTCGTGCCAGACCATCCTATCCACAACCATGGCCAGTCCAGGTCACAAGTGCCTGGCAGCTTCCAAAAAGTAGATACAATTTCTCCTTGCTCATCTCAAGGGAAAAGATGTGGCCTACTATACAGATTACAATTAGGTAAACGTTCTGCATCATACGTTGATGACTGTCGGAAAGATACAGACATGTGTGTTTCTTTCATGAAACTTTGGCCTCTCATCAAATTTATAGGGTTGAGGTATATTTCACAATGAGATGTACAAGTGCACTCTGGGATGGCAAAGCCAGAACATCTGAAAAAAAAAAAGCAGATACATGCATGTTCAGGCACGATTTTGGAAATGTGGACATGCTCGATATGCACGTATATCAAAGGTTTATATAGATGCTCCTAGGATAACATTTCAGAACCAAGATGTCTAAAAGCATAATGGTTAGAGTATTGGCTTTAGCCTCCCATCAATCCCCCCAAGGTGGCTTGGGATCTCAATGTGGTCCTTACACAGCTCATGCAGGATCCCTTTGAGCCACTAGATGTCTGCCTTCTCAAGTACTTGACCTAGAACGTCCTGTTCTTGGTGGCTGTCATGTCAACACGCCATGTCAGTGAACTCCAGGCTCTGATGGCGTATCCACCCTACACTAGATTCCACCAGAATCAGGTGATCTTAAGGATGCACCCATGCTTTCTGCCAAAGGTGATCTCCGAGTTGGTGGCTGCATTGCCTTGGCATATTCCAATGCCAGCCCGAACCTGGAGTGTCATGCCATGGCCATAACATTTGGGCCATGGCCACCTCTGTCACTAACCTGCATTCGGCATTCATGGAGGAAATCTGCAAGGCTGTGATACAGTCTTCGGTCCACACACCTTCACAGCCTACTACTGTCTGGATGGGGATTCCTGATGGAACAGAAACTTTGGCCAGGCTGTGCTCTGGCACCTCTTCGCGTTTTAGGTCCAACTCCTGTCCACTGGCCCTTCTGTCTATCCAGGCTATCTGCAAATATTGACTGATCTTGGTGCTGCTGTACATTAAGGATGCTGAATCTGTAGAGTCCCTAGAGGGATCTTGTTGTTCTTACTGTTCTCCACTTTTTGTTGCCCATGTTGGGTGTGGCTTCCTCAGTCTTTCAGTAGCCTGTAGCTTGGGAGCCCCATACATGAGGACTTATTTCCTGCTTCTCCATGGAGAAAGCATTGTTACTTACCTGTATCAGGTGTTCTCCATGGACAGCAAGAATGAGTCCTCACAACCTCCCTCCTCCCCAGGGAGCTTTTTCTTGGCTACTGCTTTGAAATTTGACTGGAGAAGAAGGTGCCGTGGCAGGCAGGAAGGCAGGCATGCATGTGCAGTGCAGCTCCCAAAAGCTTCCAATGGAAGCTGGGGAGTATTCTGCGTGGGCTCCATCAGTGACATCACCTATACGTGAGGACTTTTTCTTACTGTCAATGGAGAACACCTGCAGGCTAGAAGTGGTAACTACACTATACCACTTCTAGCCTGCCATATCAGAATATTAGGGGTATGCACAGCCAAATTAAGTTTGGCTCATGCTCATTTCAAATGAAATATTCCTGATTTTGGGGATATTTTCTTGTTCGTTTGACCTATTAGTTTTCTTAGGTGTGCATTTTATGTGTAGAAGAACTTAAAAATGCACACAATCAGTTGTAAGTGTGTAAATCCATAGGTATATGCACAATTTACACATACTTAAAATTTTTAGATGCCCAAATGAACTGAACGCATGCTCATGAATACGCTCACTTACAAGATATACCAGAGGAGCAGACTCCATGCAGGTGCACTTTTACCCTGCCAAACAGCTAGACTCCTGCAGGACTACTGTATATCTGTATATGATTGCAATAAAGCTTCACTATATTCAGTAGTGTGTGTGTTCCACTGTATACAGAACAACTAATTTGTGCCAAATTCTATATGGAGGAAAGAACAGAAAGTAGGAAATGTACTAGTAGTATTCTCCAATTATTTTCTATTTCACTTTCTTGAAATGAGCAACTAGGGCTGCCTGAAAGTATGAAGCCGTGCCAAGATAGCATTTTGACAGCAATGTGCAAGCTGGCATAAGCTAAGTGGCTCTTCTGTCAATGAGGAGGTTAAAGACAGCTCAGGAAGACTCAAGGGATCAAGGTGGCTTTGTTATGTTGGGGAAGAAGTGGAGGGATTAAGGGCCAGGCAGGTTTGTTGTGAGTGGGAAGTTTGGAGGTAGAGTAGTCCATTTTGGGCTTGCTAACTTTGTGGGGTGATAAAAGATAAATAGGCAAAGACGCTGACCCTATTGTGCATGGTTAGCATATTTTGTTTCATTTATTGATTTATATTCCATACTATACAACAATGTTCTAGATGGATTACAATTAAACATACGTACAATTCATAGATTAAAAATCATCAAGGAGATCCAGAGCCACAAAAACAGACTGCAACTCTCCAGTTGGACTGAGAACATTACTCCAGCCATGCTAACAGTTTCAGCTATCAAAAGCTTGAACAAATAGTAGTGTTTTCAGATGTTTTCTAAAATCTAAATAATTAAATTGCCGACTTAACTCTTGAGGCAAGGAATTTCATTTAAAAGGACCAGCGAGTGAAATTACAGTTTTTAGTGACAGATAAATGCACATATGCCAAAGGCAGGATGCTTAAATAAAGAGTACAGATAGAAGAAGAGGCATAGGGTGAATCAAAAGACTGAAATAGTTTGGACAAACGTGTCAGAGTATGCTCTTGTTCTGCCTAATGGATCACAGAACAGACTTCCTGTACCTACAACCTATGATCAGCTGGGCTGTGGTATTTTGCATCATCTGCAGAGCATGAATCATTAAAATACCTCCATGGCATAAAAACACAGGAGGAGAGCCTTTTTCAATTGAAAGAAAACTCTGCAACAAAGGGCATAGGATGAAGGTGAAGGGAAATAGGAGACATTTGCAGAAATATATCAGTACATAAAGAGTGGTAGATGCGTGGAATCCCAGTGGAGGTAAGTAGAGAAAGACTGTTTCTGAATTCAATAAAGCATGGAACAAATCATCACAGAAGATTTTTTAAGGAAAAATAAGGACTGTAAAGCTTAGTAGTTGGTATGGAAAGGCAGACTGCTGTCATGTTTCCATCTAATCTGGCAGATTGGCATCTAAGGCCTTACAGTAATCTAAGTTGGAAATCCACCAGTGCCTGAGCAACAGAATGAAAATCAGATGCAGAAATCAGATAATAGTTTACGTCCAGTTCACAGTTGATAAAAAAATTGAGCAATTATTGTCTTCACCTAATTTTACCTGAAAATTGTGGATCTAGCCTCATCCTAAACTCTTCAGTCTGGACTGAATCAATAGTGAACTAATTATGCTCCACCTTCAGCATCACTGACTTAGAAGGAGTTAAATTCCACCTTATTCTAAGTAACTGTTTTTTCTAAGTAAAGTTCAAGCTTGTTAGAACTTGAGTTAAGCAATCATATCCTTTTCTTCGGGGAGGAAATATCTGTAACACGTAAAAAGACCCATGTGCCTTGGATCTTTTCACCCAATTTTGTTAGTCAGCTAGCAAGGGGATGCCTATAAAGAGCATAGCAGAAAAGGAAGAGCCTTGCAGCCTTGTAGTTTCCAAGACAATTTGCTCTTTCCTGTATATACTTTCTGCTCCTTACCCTCTAAAAATACTTGAATTATGATAAAACAGCCCCACTAAGTCAAAGAATTCTCAGTCACTCAATCCAAATGGAGTGATCGGCTGCATCCAAAGCTGCAATTGAATCTCTGAATAAGAGGGCACCAACCTCCCCATTAGTTTTGTGCAGTTGTCTCCAGATCAAATCAAACATAGACATCATTAGCGATTCTGTAGTACGTCCCTACCTAAATCCAGCCTGGAATGGATCGAAAAAATGATTATTTTCAAGATAATCTGTAAGCTGCATTAAAAGTTATTTTTCCACAGCTTTCGCATGTGTAGGCTCAGTAGATATAGACGGGATTTCACTACATCTCACGTAGCACTAGCTTTCTCAAAAAACCTTGCTGGTGCACCACCAGCTTTACCAGTCATGCTTCATCTGTCCAAAGGAGGTATTAAATCATGTATTCAGACCAGAAAAAATGAAGACTATGGGCCCGATATTGCACTGGGCAGAGCTATGTGCCTTAGCTGCTTAGCCCTGCCCACCAACCCCTTAATCCCGGATGTTCACTTCTGCGACGACGGAAGTGAACATCCGGAGTTCACCGCACAGCTGGAAAGCCGTCTATCTTTAAGGCACAGGGCGCTAACCAGGCAGTGTCCAAAATTGCTGCTACCTGATTAGCGCCATTCCTTACCTCTGCTCTGCCTCGGAATGCCCCCAAAATGCCCCGATGCTAACCAAGGCACTAGCCATGTAGGTACCTTTGAAAATCCCCGATTACACAGTTAGCATGGGCTGTTAACTGTGTAAATGCCTTCGAAAATAGGGCCTTATAAGTAGGGCTCAGAATTTTAGATTTTAATCAACACTGATAAAACTCTCCAATGCAAAAAAAATTAAAATAGGTGGGGGGTCGTATAGCTGCTTAGCAGGACCTGCTAACTGGATAAACTCCACTCTCCCCAATATTCAGTGGCACTAACCAGTTTGTGTCAGGGAATATCCCCACAGACCACCATGGAAACATGCAGTCGGTTTCTGGGTGCTCTGTGGGCAGAACTAAGGCGGTACTGGTGAGCGGTGATATTCAGCCAGTAACCAGATAGGCAAACTGCATGAATTTAGGACAGGGCTGTCCTAACTTTAAGTGGTTGTTGCTATCTGGTTAGTGGCTGAATATGTCCACTCGCTGGATAGCAATTCCTCTCGGTGGTGAAACTGGGTGTTCAGCACCAGACGCCAGATCAGCACTGAATAGATGGGTTTAGTTGCTGTGGTGGCGGCCAGGTGTTTTAAAAATGCTGATTGCCACTGAATATTGATTTTGGGATTTATTGGATAAACATCAGAAAAATACCACTTCTCCTAGTACTTCCTACTATTACTTATCATTTGTATAGCACTAAAGGGCCCTTCCCTGACTTGTCTTATAGTCCGCACTCAGTTTTGGTGCCTTTTCTCTGCTGATGATGACTCCTAAGTGACGCCAAAGTGCATATTTCAATTCACCGGGAATCATACCCAGCAACAGTACCGATAAACACAGATTTTATGTACCCTCAAAGAATTCCTAATTAGCTAGAAAGTAAACACCTACATTTACAATTTATGAACACCTAAGAACAGAAGCCGTAAGTATAAAGAACATGCAAGCAGCAACGGCATCAGCAGTCCGACTTATTTATGTGTTAGAAGCAATGAATTCTGTCCTTTCCTTATTTGTAACTGCTGATTTATCTGAGATATTGTCATAGAAAAATATGCCATATTATATGATATCAGAGGAATTGCTATTGCTATATTCATACATTGCTTTTGATAGCTGTATCTGGAATGGACTAGGTACAGTGTAGTGCATCGAGCATGACACATGATGGTGGAATTGATGACTACTTATGATTAGGGATGCCAGATGTCCTTATTTAATCAGGATTGCACTGATTTGGAAGCTTGTCCTGATTTGAAAAATGTCCTGACTTGTCCTGAAGTTCTGTAAAATTTTGACAGATGATTAAGATGAACATTATAATACAAATGAAGTCATTTTTATTCACTTATTGTACATAAAATAGAGAAATGAAACATTAATTATAAGTTTTTCTTTTTCAACGTGAGTCTGACTCAGTGTTTTTGCCCAAAAACGTTCATTTTGGCATTTGTTTGAAAAAAGGGAAACATTTTGGGCTCTTTCCCAAAATTGGGAAAGTTTGGGTTCCATTGAACATACAAAATATAGCAAATTTAAGACTTATGAAAAGAGGGGGACAATATCAAAATTTTCTGGAAGCACAAAGTCTTGATCATAGTTTATCATTTGTTAAAACGTTTCAATTTTTGTCATCATAGTAATGTTACTAATATAAATTAATTTGCAATTATGCATAACCTCAATAGTGGAACGAGTATTTTCGGTGTGCAAGAAGCAATAGACAGGTGGTCAAAATTGATTGGATATTAGAACTGTAAAATGCTTGTTTCAAGTTAAAATAAACTATTCATTAACTTGTGGTGATATGTACAAAAAGATTTTGACTGATGAAAATCTGTTAAATCAAATATCGTCAAACAGTAAATACATGTAAATAATGTTTTATTGTATTTGATGCCTAATAAAATGTTTTTTGAAAAGTGTTATTTTTTTTTAAATGTCCTGATTTTGGACCAAAGGTATCTGGCAACCCTACTTACGATGCTTTCCAAGCCTATCATTCACTAGTGCTATGACTGTAGCCTTTGGGTCTGTGGTAGTGTGTGGCATGCGGTGGCTGGGGCTCTTGAAATATTAGGCATACAAATGTTCAGGGACAAACCCATCCCCACTTTTATTGTGCTTCAGTGAGTCAGCATTCCTTCCCCAGCTTGTTGCTTTCACAAGCTGGTTCACAGCGCCCTTTCCCCAGTCCACAAGTTAAAGTTCAGAAGAATAAAATCCAATTGCTCACTTCTTGAGTTTTCTACCTCACTGCAGAACTCCTTCCCCAGTCTGACTTGTAAAGAGCTTTCTATTTCCATGGGCCTCTCTCTCTCCTGAAGCCTGCTGGGTTCTTAACCTCTCCCTGCTATGCCCTCCCAGCCTTGAACTCTGAGCTGCAGCCTCTCTTAAAGGGGACTGTTGATAATCCCTTTGGAGAGGAATGGGTAACATTCTATGTATCCCATCACAAGGCCCATATGCATTTCATTTTATTTTCTGGGGACAAATCCCTGAAATGAAATCAATGTTTTCCAGAATGGACAGTGAAATGTTTGGGCAGCCATCTTGGATTTGTCATTTACAGAATATTCAGAGTAGAGCAGCGGTGTGTGACTTATCCCACAGGGATGTAAACAGGTTAGATTTTCAGAGTGTGGGAACTATACAAATGAACCTGTTTCTTAAACAAAATGTATCTCATAAACACTCTGTGTGGTTATCCTGAAAACAGACCTGTTTGTTTTCCCTGAGGACTGGAGTGTATAATGTATTTTTATATGTAAATGTGTTTGTTATATTTTTGGATGAAGGCCACTGTGGGGAGCAAGGCAGAAACATTTCTGTCAGTTCCATTTTACGGATTCTGCCAAGCAAATTGACTCAGCTCCGCTTAAGCACAGTTAGTAGAAACTGTTACTAATAGGGAAAATAAATACCAATACAATTAATTAAACATGTATCCTAAGCAGAAATCTACTTTTTGGAGAGCTGAATGCCTAGTAGCTGTTTACTTTTAGATACTCTGATGCGACAGCTGTGTTATTTTAGTACATTTGAAAGATGTGCATGCTTTGGAAAATGTCCACACTAGAGATGTGCATACCAGAAATTTTTATGTCAGTTAGTATTTATCCCCGGACTCCATTTGGTTAGTCTTTGTACAATGAATCATTCATGTCCCTTTCATCTCCATTGAAATTTACTGGTGGAAGCAATTTTAGAATGCAAAAGAGAGGCTTTCCATCCATTTTCAACGAAACCTGTTTGAAACTTACTAGACAGCAGCACTACAAGCCATCAAGAGTATCACAAAAAAAACTCCACGGCATCAAAAGAGGGACAAAGGGCACAGATAAGTGGTATAAAGACAACAAGCCTCCATCAGAAGGACAAAGCAGTACAAAGAGCAGAATAAACACCCCAAGGTAGGGGACGAGGACAAAGCAGCGCTAGAATTGATAAGAGAAACCAAAGTCACTTTGAGAAGAGTCAAACAGCACTGACATTACCAAGAAGATTTCAAAACATAAACAGCAAAGTAAAACAGCAATAACACTATCTGGATGACTCCAAGGCAGTGTGAGTTTGTTCTGGCAGTTATAACATTGGCTGGAAGGTGCAGGGACTCGGGAAGTAATGCAGAGGATATTCAAAGCCATTTAGATGATTTACAGATCTGCAAACTGCCTAAGTGGCGCTCAGTTGGAATTAACCCGGTAACCCGGAGGCCCTTCACGCCTCCGTCACCTCCCCCCCCCCACCCCATGACCTTTACCCGTACAAAACACACTGACAACAAATCTTGGTGTAAATAACTGTTATTTGGTCGCAGCTTTATATTACAACTGTAACAAACCGGCCCAATTTGGCCAATATATCAACACTCCAAATGAAACCCCGTTTACCCCCCCCCCACCCTTGCCGGAGAATGCCCCAACCCGCCGTGTCAGTAGCAAGGCGGAGCATCCTCCTCCCCTGGACCCCGCTGCCGGCCTTGCCATGCTAGTAGCAAAGGCCGGCCTCCACACCCCCAGTACCGGGCCGAGACCCCCCCAACCGGGTTGTCTCGACCCCCCCCCCGGGGAGCCCTTTGCCCCCCACTGCTCGTAAATCAGTTAGAGCCCCCGCCGCCTCGGCGAGCGCTGGGTCTCTACCCCGCCCCCACCAGCTGCGACAACCCCCAAGCCATACCCAACAGAGGGGGGGGGTGGGCGGGAACGCCGCGTCCCCCGCCGAGGAGCTGCACCAAAAGACTGACCATGCGGCTCCTCGGCGGACCCAAACCCCGCCCCCCATCCCTCCAAACCAATGAAATCGCTCCGACCGCAACCGGAGCGATTTCAAAAGTCGCCCTTCAGCTCCTCCTCCCCCCCCTCATCCCCCAGCACGCGGAGGCCGTCAGCAGGGCCCGGGCCCGGGTTACTGACGGCTGCGGGTACCGCGCGGCCTTGGGCATTTTCAGCAATACTAATGCAGTGTGTAACTGAGGCCAGGCGATCTGTTAACATGGAGTTTATACGTAGAGATCTACTGTATACTGTAGTAATTTGACTTGTTCAGCTTTTCAAATAGGTGTATGGATGTTCTAGGGCCTGCTGCAGTATTTATATTGCTACTTTTTTCTGAGTAGGCACCTTGTATGAGTTTTGGAATTTTATGCTGGTATGGTATGGTTGATTTGGCCTTAAAGATCTTTTGTGGCTTTTGTAGTGTTTTATATTAGTTTACAATATGCCTGGTACTGGAGAATATCTATTAGTGGGATGACCAGAATCAGATTTTTTTTAGTATATTGAGTTCTGAGGGTGAATCCATTGTTGATGGAGAGGATTCTGTGAATGCAGAATATATTCAAGCATGCAAAAAGAAAATGTGAGAACCATAATGGAATTTATAACAAAATAAAATGCATTATAATTTGGTGTTATAAACTGTGCTGTGGTTCTCATTTTTTTCTTTTAGTTCCTTGGTGTGTGAGCATCTTGCATTTCCTTTGTTTTTTTAGGTTTATGTATTTACATGACCCCTGGCATGCTGGACTGGCTTTGGGCCCAATGGCCATTCCCTTACCCCCCACCCCTTTTCTCCTTACCTGCAAATAAGGCCAGACCCTTGTTTTGTTTTCTAAACAGCTTTATTAGTGGGTCTTTTAGGCCACAGCTTGCGGATGCAGATAAACACAATCACGGCAACTGGTGGGAAGTGCTGGGGAGGTGTCAAGTCGCTGTAGTTTTTGTGGAAGTGGGAAGTGCTGCATGGGTGCTATTGAGCCCCTCTTGTTTGGCATAGTTAGCAGGATGTTTCCTAAGTGCTGTACTGGTAACATATGACATAAGCAATAGAGCAGAGGAATAGCTTAATGGTTATAGCACTGACTTGGGCATCACAAGACCAGGGTTTGATTCCCACCAGCACTCCTTGTGGCCTTGGGTAAGTCACTTAACTCTCCATTGCCTCAAAAAGAATCCAAGTTATCAATGTCCCTGTTTAATGTACATTACAAAGTTTAAGTTGCAATGTAAACCACTTTGACTGAAATGATAAAGCAGTATAAAAAGCCTCTTATAAAAATAAAAAATGCTATACTGGGTCAGACCAAGGTTCATCTAAACCCTGTTTCCAACAGTGGCCAATCCATACATACAGGTACCCACAATGCTTATCCTGGGGCAAGCAGTGGACTTCCCAGGTCCTAATAGTTTATGGGCCTTTCCTCTAGGAACTTGTCCAAACCTTTTTTAAATTCAGCTACAGCTTTTACTACTTCCTCCGGTAACTAATTCCAGAATTTGATTATGTGGGGCCGTAGGCTAACTGCAGGGAGGCAGTTATATCCAGTTACTGCATTTCAACATGGCAAACGACTACAGGTGCAACTAAGGTCACCCACTGAGATGGCATTAGTTGCATTCACGCTACTTGTGCTGAGCCATTATATTAGTTTCTGCTGACAATGCAGATGCCTGCATGTGAGAGTCCTTTCTCTTGCTTCACTCTGGAATAAAGTATAATTTTGTGAAAGAAATCCTGTAAACCTAAGAATAATGGGTAAAAACATTTTTGTCTACACATATCTGTTTTTATTTTGTATTAATATATTCTCTACTTGGTGAAGAACTATCTCTGTTCTGCATGTGTGACTGAGGCTACATGTTCTGTTAGCATGGAGTTTCTATGCAGGGATCTATAGTAATCCAGCTTGTTCAGTTTTCTGAACAGGAATATAAAATGACCAACCATTCCGTATTATACAGGACAGTTCCGTATTTTAAGGATTTGTCCCTGGAAACATATTATTTTGGTTGGGATACCTAAATGTCCCTTATTTTAAAACACATGTCCCACTTCTACACTTCTCCATATTTGTACCAGTGGACCTCTCCACTCCAACTGAAATTTTCAAAGGGAAACTCTATTTATAAGAGACTATTTCTATCAGAGGCACAGAAACATATACACATGCATGCATTGTGTTGACTTCAGTCACACATACTGGCACATAAATTCATTTACCCCCCCCCCCCACCTTCCCAAATCAGGTATAAGGACACTAGCACTTTTCAGACAGACAGACTGGTGATGTGCTGCTTCTGCACTCCTCTATTTCAATGCCCTCATGTCTTGCTTTTGCTACCAGTTCTTTTTCTCAGCCTACAATAGCCTCCTCACACTTTACCCCATTCCTCTTACATTTCTACCATTTCTCAGCAACTCCATTCACCCCTACCAAGAAACCCACTTATTCCACTGACTTTCTCCCAGACCCTCTGCAGAAAATCAGCCCACCCTTCCTGTGATTAGTGCAGCCTTTCCATTGGCTGGAATCTACCACTTACACTGCACAGTGAGGGGGGAGGAGGGCACTGGCAAGCTGTAGAGCTAAACTCTAAAAAACTACCCAGACAATTTAGATTCATTCTAAGACAGATACTTTAGAAAGTTGTAGAATCCTAAAATAATTTAGATGGTTGGCAATCCTAAACTCCTGAGTCTTCAGCACATCTGACAAATCTGACTCTGCTTCCTCCCCAGGGCCCAGGCGAGCATCAGTCAGACAAAGCTAGCCAATAGGCTGCAGCAGACATAGCCAGCTAATAGAGAGCAGAGGGAGGTGGAAGCGGTAGCTAGGATACAGAAACTTTCCTTTTTCCCTTGTCCTGCAACTCTGGAGTATGGTGGGGATATTTTTGGTACAGATATACAGTTCTACAGGAGAAAATATTGAGGGTACTCAAGCACTCACAGCACCCACAGTGCTGGCACCTATAATCCTAGGGGCCAACATCAGTATCAGTATCACGCTCAGTGGTCAGCTGATTTTGTTGATTCTGTCATCTGTGTAGGTTCGTCTGTGTTTCTATTTCATCTTTAGTCTTTATTTTCATTTTAAAATGCTGAAAAGAAAATTTGTTTTTAATGATCAACTACAAAATGAATATCCATTCATTAAGAACCATTCTGGTGATAGCATGCAGCCCAGTTCTGATCCCAACATCCATCTCCTTTGTACGTCCAGATTGAGCCGGACGTACAAGGAAGCTCGCAATTCTGATCCCGTGGGGCACGTCTAGCTCTGCAGGAGCAGAATCGCAAACAGGCCTGTATGTGCAGGCCAGGACTGCGATTCAGTCCTGGCCTGCATGTACAGCCATAGCCCGGCTAACTCAGCCAGGGCTTTTAAATGGAGCTGGGGTGCCATGGCGTCTTGTTGCCATGATACCATGGCTCCATTTAAAAGCCGCGATGCCGGCCGCAGCTAAAAAAGTTAATTCCCCACAGCCCAACCCCTGATCTGGCCTCCTAAGGCCAGGGTTGGGCTGCGGGGTATTAACTTTGCCCCCCCCCCCCAGCCCCTTCCACACACCGAGTCTGCCAAAATGAAATGTCCAGGGAAGTTATTCTACCCCGGGGTGGAATAACTTCCCCGGCCATTTTGCCGGCCCTGGATGTATAGGGCTGACATTAGAATTGGTCCTGTATGTCCAGGCTTACAAAAAGAAACCTCCCTCAGAGTAAACAAACAAATCTAGATAATAAACCCTGAAGCACTTAAAAAAAGGCCTTCTTTTAAACAATATCTTTTTGTTGGAACCGTCAGTCAAAAGAGGGAGGAATCAAACCTACCACTCACTGTGACCGTTCCTTTTATTAATTTTCAAAAGCAATATGATTTTAAAACACTTAACTGCAGAATGAATTTGGCTGCTGTTAACCTTCTTCACGAGCTGAACAACACCACAAAATCCATGATGGTAAACGACGTAGCACGTTTCGGGTCAGAATGCCATGACCCTGCATCAGGTTGCGTGAGATGCCTATGGTAGTAACAGCTGCAATGTCTCAAACAAACAAAGCCTTTCTATGTCCAGGGCCAGCGACCACCACTGCCCACCCACTCTCACCCCCGGGCCGCCTCTTTTCTGCCCCCGACTAACTTCCCCGCACAACTTGTGGGGAGGTTAGTTGGGGCATGCAGCTGGCATGAATAGCGGGGATGGACATCCCGTTGGGACATCCAACCCAGCTATTCGTGTCTCAAAATAGCCCCAATGGTGTTTGTAACAAATTCCAGTCTTCCTTTTCAATTGCACATGCAGGAAAGGGTGACATTGTTCAGCACCTAAAGATGGACAGACATAAGACAGCAGATGTAAGTGCTTTTTCAAGTAGAACTGTGACTTTTTTTTTTAAAAGTCAAACTTTCGATGAGAAAACTCAGACACTGGCTACAACTGAGGGTACATGGGCTTATCACTGTGTTGTCTATAACCATTCTGTTCGGTTGTCAGACTGTACGTTACAATTTTTGAAAAAATGTTTTGATGAAAAATACTTTTGTGCGGAAACCAAAATGGAAACAATCGTCTGCAATGTTTTCAAACCTGACTCTATTAACTCCTTCAAGAGAGACCTTTCTGAGAAACGTTTTTGAACAGTTTTTTGTGATTTCTCAAACCATGGAAGCATTAAAGTGTGCCCCATTTTAATAAGGTACTTTCTTCCTGAGAAAGGGGTTCGGGTAAAAGTTTTTGATGTCCATGAAGTTAAAGGCAAAATGTCAGACATTCTTTCCAAGTGCTTTCTTGATACAGTTGAGTCCAATGAGCTAAGATCCAAAGTTTTGGCATTATGTGCTGGCAATAACAATTGCAATTTTAGTGTGGCCACTAGAAGGGGTAATAACAATATTTTTTGCAAACTGCAAAAAGACTTAGGAAGTAATTCAATTGGTGCAAACTGTGCAGCTCATATTGCTCACAAGTGTATCAGCACTGCTGCCAAATGCCTGCCATTAGACATTGAAGTTATTGTTGACAAGATATTCAGACATTTTCATATTTATACAGTGAGAATTGAAGAACTTAAAGAGATGTGTGACTTTGTTGAGAGAGTATCAAAAGCTCCTTGGATACAGTACCACTAGGTGTCTGGCTTTACTACCAGCCATGGAGAGATTAATTAAAATGTTCCAACCAGCAAAATCATATTTTCTGAGTCAGGAAAAATGGCCAGTTATCATCAAAAACCTTTTGAGAATGAATCAGCAGAGGTTTGGCTGCACTTTCTGCACAGTCAGGCAGTGATTTTCCAAAATGCAATTTAAAAATTTAGTTTCAAAAAATCTCAATGATAGAGGTGGCTGGAGTAATCATGACCTAAGAAACAAGTTAGTAACTAGGAAGAATGAAGTGTTTTTGTCTCTGACAATCAGAAAGAAGATAAAGGATCTTGAAGAAGAGGGCAGCATTGATGAAGCAGATTTCAAGCAATTTGTGTCATCTTTCTACACCACTTGCATTGATTACTTGGATCAGTGGACCACTCACTTCCAGGAGATTGGGAATAACAGTGGATTCTCCTTCAAAAACAACTGGAGTGGTGTGAGCTAGAGTCATCTTTAGAATACATTCTGTCTACAAGACCCAGCCTAGCATCAGTAATAAATGATACTGAACTGCTTGATGAGTTCTCATGTCTTTAAGTCATTTGTTTTTAAAGAAAAAGTTCAAGAATCAAAAAAATCAGACAGCATGGTTGGCGAAAAATAGAAGGAGGTGTTTGGACACCTCAAAAATAATGAGGTACCATATAAAAATGTACGCAAACTGGTTTAATTTTCTTTAATGTATGCCAGGTTCCAATGCTCCAACTGAAAGGTGCTTCTGAATCATAAACAAAGTGTGAGCTATAGAAAAAACCCAACTGCATGTAGAGACTCTCAAATGTCTAATGATTATAAAGTACAATTTTGAGTTGAGTTGCCCAGAAATTTAAATTATCTTAGTGGAAATGTTGCTATTTTGAAGAAAATTCACTCTGTAGAGAAGTACAACAAGTAGGCCTGATTGGCACATTTGTAAGTAAAGTTGTAAAGCTAATCTACTGATTAAAATTTTGACTTAAAATTAAAATTCTGATTATAAACATATTTTTTATTTTCCTTAACTTTGAACCCCCAGCTTGATTGAGTGCACTGTATTTGAACTTAGAAAAGATGGTCAGGTTATCTAGGGCCTACTGCAATATTTATGGTGCTGCCCTTTTCTGGATACGCTGTTGTGTGAGTTTTGGAAGTTAGTACTGTTATTGAATAGTAGATTTGTTTTATGGGTCCTGTACTCTAGGTTCTTGGTGTAGTCAACTGTAGAGTGCTGGTTGGGGGGAATACTTGACTATGGATTGTCTTTGAGATTTGCAGTTTTGTGTTCTCTATGCTGCCACACTGAAATTTAAAATATTTTTTTCAGTTTGGATTCAAGAAAATTTCAAATTTTAAGGAACGTCTCAGTTTCATTTTGTTTAGTAGCCTGATAGCTTCACCGCTGAGAGTGAAACTATCAGGCACAATCCAATCTAGCCTTTGAATTCATGGCAACCAGGATTAGTTTTTCTCATTTTATATCTTCCCTCCTCATCAATAATCTGGTCATATCAAAGTAAATCTGATGTGCAGATACTTATAATGGTTTGATGGTGGGGGAGAGGGGGCTGTGTAAGTGTTTTTTCATTAATCAATTTAATGTTTTATTATTATTATGTTTTATTGTGACATTTGTTTTACTAAATTGCATGTGTATGTTTAGAAGCCACCTAGGATTTTAGATGGGTGGCATATACATTTTAAAATAAAGGATACTAAATTTATGCAAATGATGCTGCAATGAGTCTCTGCACCTAGCCCTGCATCACCCTCATGCTGCCCCTGGGAGGAAAGTAGACAGGAGAGCACTGGGAGGTGGAGGAAAGCAGAAATTTCAGATTGGGACCAGCATGATGAGAAAATAAAGTAGTTAGACAACTCTATACCAATATTAAGAAATAATTGGAAGAGATGGTCAAATAAGACTCAAACAGACCAAACAAACCCTACACATAACCACCACTCACATCTACTCCACGTTGCCCTTCACCTTACCAAAAAATCTCAACCTAAACAACAGTACCAACCACCACTGCATTGCGCCCTTATCAATATTAGATCCATCCGCACAAAGTGGCCTTTGATACCTAATCTCATAACAACGCATGACCTTGACATTTTGATGATCACAGAAACCTGGCTATCTGACTCTGATAATGTCATTCTTAACCAGATGCTATCCCCAGGCTTCTCAATCCACACGTGTCATAGGAACAAACAAAGAGGAGGTGGAGTACTCATCATCTCTAAAAGCCAACTACAATTTCAGATGGACAACAGTATTAGCACAACCCATCTAAACATACTAAACATATCAAACAACGAGCATTCAATCAACCTAGTCTATAGAGCTCCAACAACTTCAGCTGATGATCTGCCAACGATAGTTGACCGGGCCTGCAACACGGAAAAACCACGACTATCTAATTGGATATTGGGAGATTTCAACCTCCCCTCCCTACACGACACTCAAACCGCAGCATTTATAGAAGCGATTGACAACCTTGGATACAACCAGATAGTCAAAGATTCCACTCATACTATGGGAAATACACTCGACCTGATATTCGTTCCACAAGCCACCACAGAAGCCAACCACAATTATGATCTTTCCATAATACCAGTACCATGGTCTGACCACAGCCTCATTTTATTCCAAATTCCCAACTCCTCCAATACCATTAACTCCAAATCCACCCTTGCCAAACCAACAATTAGGAGGTTCCGCCCCTTTGACAAAGAGGAAGTACTTAAGAATATTCTCCCAACACTACACACCTCTAAACCTGATTTGGATAGCCTAATCAATACCTGGGATCACACTCTCAGAGCCAATTCTCAACCATCAAACATGGCAAGAAAGCCCAACCATCGTACACATGTAGCTTGGTATTCTAATGAGCTAAGAACATCCCTCCTCCATCTTCGTAGACTTGAAAAACGCTGGAGACGATCCCGCTCTACTGAAGCCTACACAGCCTACTGCAAATACCTAAAAAAGCATCGCCAGGAAATAGCAGATCGAAGGAAACAATTCCATACTAATCTCCTAAAGCAATCATTAAATAAACATCATGATCTCTTCAACATTGTAAGAACAATGGCAAAGGAACCAACTCCCCAACACACTCAAAAAATACATCCGCAAGACTATGCTAACTACTTAAAGTCAAAGATGATGAAAACAACCAACATCTGCACCATTGGACCAACAAATATAGACAAGCCATCACAGTCAACCACATTAACCAAGTTTAATACATTATCAACCAAAGAAACTGAAAACACTATCGCATCAATAAATGCTACCACCGCAGCAAGTGATCCATGTCCAGCAGCCTGGATAAAAGACCTTAGATATGAAGTAAGCTTCTTCATACATAATATCCTTGAACAATCTTTTTCAACCGGAACCTTTCCTCAGTGCCTTAAACAAACCTCAATTAGACCATTATTGAAAAACAACAAATTAGACCCCCTAAAAGTAGAATCCTACAGGCCAATATCCAGCATCTCACTCCTAGCTAAAATAATTGAGAAAGTGGTCCAACGTCAAATACAACAGCACATAGACACTGAAGCTCCACTTTGACCCTGCACAACACGGCTTTAGAGAAGCTCATGGAGTGGAGACCCTCCTCATCACTTTATTCAATACATTAATCACAGGAATAGATAATATCCACCAAGGATTCATCTTTATATTCATGGACATCTCAGCTGCGTTCGACTCAGTAAGCCACCAAATACTTATCGATCGCCTTAAGGAAAAAGGAATTCTTGGATCCGCACTTGACTGGTGTATATCCTATCTAACTAACCGTTGGCAACAAGTAAGAATTGAAGAAAGAACATCTGAACCATTCCTGCAAGATCAAGGGGTACCGCAAGGATCCTCTCTTTCAGCATTAATGTTTAATATATATATGCAACCTATCTGTGACCTCATCCGTTCCTTTAATGTTACCTGTCTAGCCTATGCAGACGACATTGTCCTATACATGCCATTCTCCATCAACCACCCTGATTTTACACCATTGACAAAATGCTTCGAATCGGTAGAAGACTGGCTCCTCTCACAGAACCTAAGAATCAACCACAGCAAGACCGATGTGATGTTTATCACAAAGAACCAAAACTTCACACCTCCTACTACCTTAAAGATAAAGGACAAGGAATTGATAGTAAAACCTATGATACGATACCTAGGTATCACCCTCGACCAGCGCCTCAATATGAAAACCCACATAAAAAACATAACAAAACTAATATATCACAAGATACGCACACTACGCCACTTACGACCGTTACTGGAACCCACAGACTTCAGAACCGTCTACCAAGCCTTGGTAATGCCTCACCTCGACTTTGCAAATGCAATTCTACATGGTCTCCCTCAATCAACTTTAAATCCTCTCCAACTGGCGATGAATACCGCTGCCAGAGTACTTGAAGGAATATCAAAGACAGACCACATAACTCCAATCCTAAAAAGACTCCACTGGTTACCAACCAACGCAAGAATCCGCTACAAGATCCTAATCACTACTTTCAAAGCCTTAAACAATCAAGCACCATCAACGGTCGCCAACCTTTTACACATGCAGAACCTCAATAGAGCCAGAAGATCAGCTGCTATAAATACATTAACAATCCGAAACAAACAGTCAGATACACTAAGGAAACATCTAAAAGAGCCTTCAGCATTCACGCCCCAATAGCTTGGAATGCCCTCCCACCAGAATTGAGAGCTATAACCAGCCTAACACAATTCAGAAAAAGTCTCAAACACCACCTCTTCTTAAGCTATTTTCCAATTTAATCTTTCACAAGGGAGATACTACCGCCATATTCAGACCAAGACAATCTCAAATGTGACTAATGCGTATAGATTATTGTATATAGTTATATAGTGGACATAGTTTACCTTTTTATTCCCAAGTTCTAAACTCCTGTTACTTGTAAAATGCACTACAGTTTTCTGTATGTATATGTTTGTTTCATGTAAACCGCGCTGATGACAATAGTGCGGTATATAAGAGATGTTTAAATAAATAAATAAATAAATAAAGGTAGAAGAGGATTTTATTTTCAATTTAATGATCGGACTTGGTGTTATCTTTATATTTTATACTGTATAGGGAAATGCATCTCTTTCTATTTTTCTGATGTTGCATTGTATGCAGAATCTGGCTCCTTGGGGTTGCAGTTTGATTTTTATCTACTTGTTCCTGTTTAATAACTGTTCTATGTAAAATCTGTTCTACTGTTCATGTTCTATGTAAACCACACTGATTTTGAAATAGTGCGGTATAGAAAAGCAAATAAATAAATAATTAAATCTACATACTGTATGTTTATTTTTAGGTTATGGTCATTTATTCTGTACTTGGTGAGGGTCTGTGTTATGAGTGTGTGACCAAGACAAGGTATTCTGTTAACATGAAGTTTGTACATAGGGATCTGTACTGTAGTAATCTGAATTGTTCAGCTTTTCAAATAGGTGTTGGATGTTCCAGGGCCCACTGCGGTATTGCAGTGATGCTTTTTTGGGAAGGCTTCTTATGTGAGTTTGGGAAGTTGGTGCTGGTATGATATGATAGATTTGTTCTATAGATCCTCAGTGACTTTGTTGCAGGGTTTTGTATTATGAATCAACTGATACCACCCAACTACAAATTCTTCAGCTGCCATAGAAATAACCGCAGAGGCGGCAGAGTCTATCTTGGCCAAGAATGAACTAGACTTCCATGTGACCTCCTCTAGCACACGAGGAGGAATGGACACTATCACTACCTAAAACAAATACCTGACACTCTATCTGTCATATAGATTTCCTAACTTGAGAACCGAAGAACTACCAACATTACTCGAAGCTATTTGTAACCATAACAGCTCCAACAATCACCTTCTACTACTCGGAGATCTGAACCTATTCTCGGTCAACCCCAGAATTTCAAAATCCTTTGTGGAAGTTATGGAGGCCCTGGAATACACCCAACTAGTTAAGGAACCCACACATAATAAAGAAAACACTCTAGACCTTATCTTCGCCTCCCAGATGATGATCAGAGACATCAACTCCCAGCACCAATAACTCAGTCTATACCATTGTCGGACCATAAAACTATCAAATTTACATCCCATAGATCTCCATAAGTGAGAAGCAGGAACCCCATCCTTTGCAGTCTCCAGAACTCCTCTTTCTGGACAAGAAAACTTTCCTAGACAACCTCCTACCAATCTTGGACACTAACTCAGAAACATAGACACAATTATCCACAACTGGAACCAATCAATAAGAGGAATTGCCACACAACCACAGACCAACACCAGCTTCAAACCTTGGATGTCTGCAGCTTGGTACACCAGAGATCTAAGAATTCCCAAGTGTAAACTGAGGCTGCTAGAAAGAAAATGGAGAAGAACGAAGTCCTCAACCAACCTACACAACTACATGTCTGAACTCAAGGAATACCAAACGTTAGTGAACAACAAGAAGAAGGAATGCCACATCAATCTTATCTCAAAATCACTAAATCACCCCAGAGAACTTTTTCTGATTGTAAAATCCCTGCTCAAAGCTCCTACCCAAGACGAAGTAACTGACTTTCCCTCTACACATACCGTGGCCAAACACTTTAAAGGCTTTGTATCCTCAAGCAGTGGCCTACAAACACCAAAAATGGCAGTCCACAGCAACATCCCCATGTCAGCCACATGGGATTCATTCTCACCAATAACTCAGGAGCAACTAGAAAACATCATAATCAACCTAAACATCACAACCTCCCCACTCGATCCATGCCCTGTCAGCTGGATCAAAATAGCCCATACTGAACTACTTCCATTCATACACAAAATCACACAACTCTCGATTACTGAAGAACATATGCCTCCCATACTCAAAACATCTTCAATACGGCCCATAAAGAAAACTTCTACGCAAGATCCCAAACTGCCTTCATCATACAGACCTATCTCTAGTTCTCCATTCCTTGCAAAAAAATCATAGAAAAAAATTGTACTACTATAGCTTCAACATGATATTGATACAAATGCCTCACTCGACCCGCACCAATATGGTTCAGATGTAATCACGGTATGAAAATGCTTCTTACAGCATTAATTGATAATCTCATTAAAGACACCGATGCACTATACCAGACTTTCATAATGCTATTTATGGACATCAAGGCTGCCTCGACTCAGTGCCACACAATATTTTACTACAATGCCTCCATTTACTAGCCTTCTCAGGCACAACTCTAAAATGTTTACATCTTATCTCGCAGCAAGTCACAATGGAAATACAATGATCAGCCCCATTCACCCAGCAGCAGGGAGTGCATCAAGGCTCAGCCTTCTCGACTCTCTTGTTCAACATCTTTCTACAACCCATCTGTGCTATAATCTAATCTTACAATGTCTTATACCACATCTACGCAGACAATGTGATGCTGTATGTACCAATCTCCACTACTAAACCTCGTTACACATCCCTATCATGGTGTTATAAAGCTGTCCCACAATGGCTTTAGGAGGATAATCTCTTCATGAACCACAACAAAACAGGAACCCTCATTGTCTCTAGAGACTCAAACTACACTGCTCCATCCAACATCTCAAAAGCAGGAACTCAACTGAAAGTACAATCCCAAGTGCGATACCTCAGCATAACCACTGACCAGCACCTAACCTTATAACCGCACACTAACAACACCATCAGGTTTATATATCATAAAATGAAAACTATCCAGCACTTCAGGCCACTACTTGACTACCAAAACTACCGCACAGTCTTCCAAGCCCTCATTACGTCTCACCTTGACTACTGCAACATCCTCTTACAAGGTCTGCCAAACTACATCCTTCACCCTCTGCAACTGGCTCAGAAAACCACTGCTGACCTTGCTGTAAAAGCAAGGATGAAATATGAAGTGATACTCACAACATTCAAAGTATTCCTGGGGCTCTCCTCCATATACCTCCAATCACTCCTACAGGAAACTCCCATTAACACATCCAGGAGAATATAGCACCAAAATATGCTCATTGTACCCACCACTATCTCAAAAAGTAATAAAAACACATCCAGTAGGGCCTTCTCCATCTTTGCCCTGATCATGTGGAATTCCCTACCAGCAGATATGCGCACCTTAACTGACCTCACGGACTTCAGGAGAAAATAAAAGCCCTTTTGTTCCACAAATTCCTTGGAAATGAGGACTAACCCCCTCTAATTTATACCCCACCCAACCTGTAATGCAAGATTTTTCTCCTACCTGTCCTCCCACTAGCCTCCTCTCTCCATTCCCTCCCCCTTCTACTAACTATTGTACCTCAACCCCCTCTGACCAGCCTCCCCCAGTTCCCCTGTAGTCCTATGCACAAGTCTATAAATATGTAATTATGTAAATTCAGTTCAGTCACACCCATGTTGCATGTATAAGCATCACGATTTCCTTGTAAATGCTAGTTCTCTGTAAGCTGCCTAGACCTTTCAATTAGGCAGTATAAAAAACACTTAAATAAATAAATTAAAGAAATAAAGTCACAATGGAGGTCATTCCAAACAGCAATTAGCGGGGATGTACATCCGATTTGGACATACATTCCCCGTTAATCGCTTGGGGCCTATTCTGCCCCAAAGCTCCCCGCACATACAGTGCCAATGTGTGGAGAGCTCTGGATGGGGGTGGAAGGGGGAGGGCTGGAGGAGGAGCGAGGGCAGAGTGGAGATGGGCTACTCCGGGAAGTTTAGCAGCAGCAGGAGGTTCCCCGCAGTCCAATCCCGGCCATGGCAGGCCCGTCCTGGGGCCGGGTGGTGGGAAAATTAAATTTTAACATGGTGCAGGGCAGCAGGGCTCCTGCATTGCATCATAGCACCATGGCGATGGGACACCATGACACCGGGGCCCAAGCAGAAGCATGGGGGGAGTTAGGCAAGAAGGCACTGCAGGGCTGGACCTGCAGAATCGGAGCCCGTCGAAGTGCTCCGATTCTGCTCCCACTGGAATGTTTGGCTCCCACAGGTGCAGAATCAGGGCCAAATCTGGGCCATCCAGATTTTGGATGTCTGGTTGGTCTGGACGTGCCCCGATCAGAATGGGCCTCAATATGTCTGGTACTGGAGAATGTCTGTTGTTGTGAGCTGACCAGAATCAAGTTTGTTTTTTCAGATATTGAGTTCTATGCGTGAATGTCCTAGCTCTGCTCTGCACCCATTGTTGAGGGAGAGGGTTCTGTGAATGCAAAATATATCTTTAAAAAGAAAAAGCAAGAACCATAACACAGTTTATAACAACAAAATAACAATGAATTATAATTTGGTGTTATAAACTGCTGTGGTTCTCGCTCCTTCTTTTAGTTCCTGGGTGTGCAAACATCTTGCATTTCCTTCACATTATCTAATGGCTTTTTGGCTTGGTTCAGTCCCTGACTGGAGTTTTAAGGAAGCTCCCCCCTGCTCTAGAGGCGGGGAGGAGGCAGCATCTCACCCCTCACCTCAGGCAGCAGATTGCCTTGAGCTGCCCCTGCACGAGAGCAACCTTTTGAAAATGATTAGACACATTAAAAAATCAATTGAAAACCAAACAAAGATTGTCTAAGCTCATCAGTAAGGTCAAATGCTGCAGGTTTGTTTATGTTTATGTTTATTTAAAACTTTATATACCGCCCATCACAGAGTGTCAGAGCAGTTTACAATCATAAAAATCATAAAATGCTGCAGAAAAAGAAAGAGAACGCCAATTTAAAAGTTGCAAAGGAGGAGAAAAGGACAGAGATCAGAAAAGAGGAAAACAGAACAGCCGAGAAACACAAAAAACAAACAAAAAAGATTAATTATGTTGTTCTTTGAGGAAGGAGAGAAGCAGGGGGAGAGGAGGGGAGAGGGAGATTGAATGCCATACAGAAAAGTGTGCTTTTAATTGGGTTTTGAAGGATTTGAAAGAGAGATCTAATCGGAGGGCAGGGGGGAGTGAGTTCCAGAGGCGAGGCCCGAGGAAATAAAAAGCGCAGGATTGTGTGGATTCTAGATGGGCCTGGGACGGGGAAGGGAGGAACATGTGGTTGGAGTGTATAGAGCGGAGAGAACGGTGAGGAGTGTGAAGATGTATCTGATCTGCAAGGTATAGTGGAACACCAGTGTGGATAGTTCTGTGCACAAAGATAAGAATTTTAAATTGTATGCGATATGAGACAGGAAGCCAATGATGGTGGATGAGAAGGGGGTAACATCATCAAAACGGGATGCATGGGAGAGGATGCGAACAGCTGTATTCTGGATGCGTTGGAGGCAGGAAAGTTGAGACTGAGGAAGACCAGCTAAGCAGACATTACAGTAATCTAGGCGCGAGAGAACTAGTGAGCAGAGTAGAGTAGCCATAGAGGAAGAAGAAAGAAAAGGACGGACAGCACAGAGTTGTTTTAATGCAAAAAAAGAACGTTGAACAACGGATGAAATATGACCTTTGAAAGTAAGGTCAGAATCAAGAGTAACACCTAAATACCTAACGGAAGAGACTAAAGGGATAGGTGATAAAGAAAGTACCGGTACAAGAGGGGGAAAGGAGTGCCCAAAGGTGAACCAGATCGCTGCAGTTTTTTTGAGGTTAAGGTGAAGGAAGTTGGAGGAAATCCAAGAGGCAACGGCGGAGAGACAATCATTCAGAGGGGTAATGTCTGGCGCAGAGGAATCAGTATGGTATAGGAGAAAGATGTCATTAGCATAATAGTGAGCGGAAACACCATATTGTTGAACCAGGAGAGTGAGGGGGGCCAAAAAGACGTTAAAGAGAACAGGGGAGAGGACAGAACCTTGAGGGACCCCACACGAGAGAGGGGTGGAGGGGGAGGAAGCAGTACCAGATAACACAGAGAAAGAGCGGCAAGACAGGAAAGAACGGAACCACTGAAGAACCAGACCAGAAAGGCCGGCATCCTGATGTCGAAATAGAAGGGTGTGATGATCAACAAGGTCAAAAGCGGCAGAAAGATCTAGTGAGACAGCAAGAGAGAGAGAGCCATGGTCATGGGCAGCATGCACCTCATTGAGGAGTGAAAGAAGGACAGATTCAGTGCTATGACCAGGACGAAAACCAGATTGCCAGGGGTGAAGAGTAAGGGAGGCCTCAAGATGTGCTGAGAGCTGGAGGAAAACAAATTTCTCTAGGAGTTTAGAGAGAAAGGGAAGGTTTGAGATGGAGCGCCAATTAGAGGGAGAGGAGGGATCTAGGGAATTGTTCTTCAGGGTACGGCAAACCAAAGCATGTTTCCAAAGGGAGGGAAAAACACCAGAAGCAAGACTACAATTGAAAATAGAAAGAATGATGGAGGATAATGCAAGAGATGCTTCCAAAAGCCAGTGGGAAGTGATAGGATCCGAAGGGCAGGTAGTTTTCCATGAGGAAGCGAAGACCTTAGAGAGCATTGGAGCTGTGATTGGGTCAAAAGTGGACCAGCAATGGGAGAGGGAAGGAGGGGTGGAGGATAGGGGAGGTGATGGTAGGGACGAAAGGGATGGTGAGGTCAGAGACGAGAGGGCTGGGGAAAGGGGGGGGGGCAAGAAGGGAAAGAGAGGTGAAGAGAAAGAACTTTAGAGGAGAAATAGGAAGCTAGAATGGCAGGGTCAGGGAAGGGATGGGAAAGAGAAGGAGTGGGGGAGGACTGCGGGGCTGAGAGGGAGCAGAGAACAGAATAAAGAGTATGAGAGGAGTTAGCTGACGAAGAAATAAACTTGGAATAGTAGTCTTGTTTAGCGGAATGAAGAAGGGAATGATAAAGTTGGTGACAATAACGGAAGTGGGAGAGAGTAGAAGAACAGGGGTGTTTGCGCCATGAGCGTTCAGCCCGACGGAGATATCTACGGTGAAGATAGAGACCAGGGTGGTACCAAGGATGACGAGTGAGAATAAGAGAGGTGCGAGAAGGGCGAAGCGGGGCAAGTGTATCAAGAGCAGAGGCGAGAGTTGTGTGCCAGGTATGCACCTGGGAATCTACTGAGAGAGAGTAAAAGTCAGGGGAGAAGAGGGTATCAGAGGATGGGAACTGAAGAAGAGTATTAACATTAATATGACGAGACTGGAAGGATGAGACAGGACCAGGAGCAGGAACAGCGGAACGAGATGGGGGTGGGGGGGGGGGGGTAGCTAAGGAGAAGAGGATTCAGGAATGGTCAGACCAAGGGAGGGGTAGGGCTGAAAGGGGAGAAGATAGAAAGGGAGAAGGATCATTGGCAATAAGAAGGTCTAGAGAATGTCCAGCGGAATGGGTGGGGAAAGAGACTAGTTGACGAAGGGAAAGGTCAGACAGATGCGTAAGAAAGGCAAAATCACGGGGGGTGGAAGGGGAGTCAAAATGAACATTAAAATCTCCTAAAATTTATGTAATTTATGTATTTAAACTTTCTGATATACCGCTTTTCAAAATATCAAAGTGGTTTACAGGGAGCAACAACTTAACACAGAGAACTTTAGGGGAAGGGGTGCGGTGGAAACATTATAACTTTAATACAGTAAACTTACGTACAATACGCTGATTCATCAGGTAGGTAAAGTGGGTTTGGGTTAGGGATTGGATTAAATGGTTTGACAGGGCTATGGGAGGGGGAGTTGAGAAGATTTTAGAGAGGATGTTTCGGGGTCAGTTCCAAAGGATTCTTGAAAGAGGAGTGTTTTTAGTTTCCTTTGGAATTCAGATATGTCATTGATGGCTCTTAGGTTGCTTGGAAGGGCATTCCAGTTTGAGGCTCCATATATGTAATAACATTTGAGCAAATGGTATTTTAGCATGAAGATTCCTCAGCAAGCCATTCAACAAACTAACCAGCAATGTTTTCATGCCATGTCAGCCCTGCCCTATATTCATATTGATAAGAATCAAAGATACTGTATGGCTGACCTACAAGATTTTCAAGCTATACCAATACTGCATGCTCAATAGTTCTGCTGCAGAATTTACCCCTGAGCTTCAGCAGAACCCTAAGGGTCTGGGTTACATACTCCAGTCCATCATTTCTTAATACATTTTCTGACCTTTTGCTGTATTCATAGCCATACATGCAGTTCTATCTGTTAAAATTTGGCAGGTGGCTCTGATCTACTGTGATGGCCACCCATGGGCAGTCCTATCACTGTGAAACGATGAAAGTTCATACTTTCAAAATGAGGTTTTAATAGCTTTCTGTAGTTTTCTTTACCTTCTCCCTTCCTTTCTACTTTTTTGTTTTAACTTTGCATAATTTCTTTCTGTGGCTCACCCCTTCCCTATCCCACAGATTACAAATTTAGATTTTGGAGCTTTTAAGACCTAATGTGTATTTGAAACAGAGCAGAAATAGTGAGCTCAGGAAAGAGCAGCTTACAGGAAAGAAGAAGAAGATACTGTTGAGAGAATGAATGTTTTTGTGTGTAGAATAAATGAAGTGTGAACTACCATTAAGGAACGGAGCTTCCTATTTCCAAATACTCTGTAAAAAATATGGTTTATGAAAGAAATACTGATGAGATGGCTCATATGATTCACTCTTTGTGCTCTGTCATTGTTTGATCTGGCACTAGGTTGTACTTTAATTCACAAGTATAAGGATGTCCTGTAGCTTCACATCTGTAGGCAGAGACTAGTTCAGTCCTGGTTTTCACATTCATTTCATGCATGGATTTGTTGCTTCTGTTTCTTAAGAAAGTGGAGCTAAAAGTCCACACATACAAATGAGGGAAAGAACAGGGCTGGCTCATCTTTTCCCTACTGACATGAATATATCTGGTAACAACATAGAAATATTGCATTTTTACTATCTATCGTTCATCTCTTGGCTGTAAACGTCCTCTGTCTCCAGCTTTCATCTGCAGGCATAATCAGTCATGTGTTCAGAACTCCCAGTCCGCTGGTTCTCAGTCAGATCCTCGATCCTTCAAGGTGGTCACAATGAATAGGCATGAGATATGTCTGCATATATTTGAGCCCTATTGCAGAGCCGGCCCAAGGGTTTTTGCTGCTCTAGACAGAAATCCAGGCCTCACCGCCCTACCCCCAGCTGCCGCCAATTCCATCTCTGGAGGGGGAGGTGAGCAGTGGCAGCGACAATATTTCCAAAAACCTCCCCTCCAAATGAAATTGATGGCACCTGGGAGGGTGGCATCGTGGCCGCCCATGTGTGCTGCTGCCACCACCCACCCAGGCTGGCCACACTAGGCAGCCACCTAACTCGCCTACTGGATGTGTCGTCCCTGCTCTAATGTATATAAATATATCTCATGCATATTCATTGTGGATATTCTTAAAACTAGACCTCAGGTTATGCCTTGAGGAACAATTTGAGAATCAGTGTCTCAGGGCCTATAGGAACAAAGAGTCTAGTGTCCAAAGGAAGCTGAGTGCCTGACCTAGATGCCCCAATTTTTGGTGCCTAAAGGTTGATGACATTTCAGCTCTAGTTAGGCACCAATGGGGCAATATTTAAACTTTGCAGCATTTAAATAAAATCTAGATGTTAAGCACTGATTTCTGGATGGTGGCTGGTGCTAAATATCCACATTCAGCACTGGCCGGCGGGTACTATCCAGATAGTGGCAAGTCTCGATCTGATATCTGGATAGCTATCCACATAGCATTGGGGGCAACATTTTTGCTGTTTTAAGTTATGTAGCTAGTTATCCAGTTAGCATTGCTCGCCGCTATCCAGATAATTTCCTGTTCCATACCAACTCTGCCCCAGACTACCTCCAGCACAATCCGGATAGTGCCGAGGTGGTCTGTGGTGATATACAGCAGCACTATCTAGATACTGCCACTGAATATCATAGTCAGCAGGCCTGATCCGATTAGCAGCTGTTGCTGAAAGGATAAACCCTGCTGTATCATTGGGTTGAAAATTCGTCAAACTCAGACCTAAAGCTTAGTCTACTAAATCTAAGCCTGCTATTTCTTTCACTATATTTATTTATTTAGTAGTATTTAGCTCACGCCGTTCCGGTAGTAGATCAAGACGAGCTGTCGATACCTAACACTAGAAATCAGTTCTGAACACCTAGCTTACTTCTCCTGCCCTGACCCTGGCCTTGCTTACTCTTTAGGCATCTGAATCAGATGCTTAGCAAATATAGGCTCCTAAATTTAGGTACTCAGCAGAGGACATTTTCTTTAATGCAGGTGCCTAAACCCTTTAAATTAGTTGTCTAGATCCTTGGAATATGGCATCCCATAGTTTCTTTCAACAAACCAAATGTTTAATAAAGATGCAGGTCACGATATTCAGTGTGATTAAAGCAGTTAGCAGGTGTGAACTAAATAAATA
Source organism: Ichthyophis bannanicus (assembly GCA_033557465.1). Classification (NCBI taxonomy): domain Eukaryota; kingdom Metazoa; phylum Chordata; class Amphibia; order Gymnophiona; family Ichthyophiidae; genus Ichthyophis; species Ichthyophis bannanicus. The sequence continues at coordinate 958,334,343 of CM066031.1, forward strand.
AATGTTTGTTCCTACATTAACATCTGCCAAGGGGAGTAAATCTCACCTGTGAGTTTGTTTTCAAGGGAAGAAAACTCTTGACAAATTCTAGTCCAAACTTGGACTATAAGAAGTGAACCATATACTGCCAGAGACATTGTTTCATCTGGGAAGGAACTGAAGAAGATCAGCTGATCCATCTGACACACTGGGCTGCCAATCTTGTACCAAATCAGTTGAAGAACAGAACAGAGACAACCACCCATCTGGTGCTCATTTAGAGGAAATAGAGGAGAAGGTTTCAGAGAGAAGGTACAATAGGGTTTTTCCTGAGAGAGGGAACCAGCAACTTGAGCAAGAGGAACCTATGCAGAGAAGAATCAGAAACCCCATTCGATACTGGCATACTGGATCAGGGTTGCTACACAAGAGAAATACACCAAATACCAAGTTATTTTAATGAAAGAAGTTGATTTGGCACACCAGTACACATTAGACACTTCAGTGGAATCCAGAGGCAAAGACTAGAACCTTGGACCTTGAGGGTACATCCTTTCCCTCTTCAGAGACTTCTACCATGGCTAAAGGAGAGAATCAGAACGCAGCCTGATACTGCGTGGTCCTTTTGCTAGTGGAGTACCCAAGAGCAGGGTTACACATATATCTTCTTTGTTTCCTAGTATTTTTTATTCTGACCTAATTTTCTATTGTTGCCTCTTCTTGAAAGATATGTGTTTTTGTAGGTGATAATATGATCTGCAACACAGTTGATATGCCAGAGGCAGTGGAAAAATAAGGATCAATTTAATGCTCAAGAATGGTTGAGAATGTGGCAGCTTTAATGCAAAAAAATAATCAGAGCCATGCATTTTAGATGGAGAAATTCAAGGGGATGAATGGGAGGATGCGATACTAGCGAATACTAATTAGGTGAAGGATCTGGGGGTGATCATATTTGAGAGATTCAAGACAATGGGGAGAGCCATAGGAATGCTCTAATGCATAGAGAGAGGTATAAGACCTAGGGGGATGTTTACTAAAGTGTGTCAGCTGTCATTGCGATAAAAATGCAGGAAAGAAAGTGCTGTGGTGACAGCTAACATGGTCAAAATGCAGCAATCGCAGGCAATATTCTGCAGTAACTGCATTGTCCATAGTAGAGGAGGGACTGGAGCAGGGAAAAGGCATGGCAATCAGAGGCAGCAACCACGCAAACAATGTTCATTTTATGGCTCTCCAAATCACCAAGATCACAGCTGCAGATAACACCACCTCAAAATGTGGCGTTAGCTGCAGCCGATGCTTCCAGACCACATTGCAGCCACTGCTGATTGGCAGCAGCCACCCCGGCAATAACTACATCCCTCCCTGTGGGCCCCCACCCATCGTAAAGGTTGCCAGTGCTGTGAATCTGTTTAACTGTGACACAGACAATAGTAATGGTGCAGCCTTCCCCTTCCAGCACCTACCCCCAGACAGCTCCCAACCCCATTTGGGTAACTGTCTGAGGGGTCTCAGGGCACCCTCCCCCCCTACAATTAGAGTGCCTGGTTAGTTAGTCAGGCCAACCCCCCAACTCCAAAGTCCTGGCTCAACAGTCAGGTTACTCCCTTCCCTCTCCTCCATAGTTATAGGTAGTCAGTCTCGGATGTGCCATTTTGGTATCAGCCACAGAAAAGCATACCTTTCTGCACAGATCTTCTGCAATATCACTTATAAATATGCTAAAAAGAACAGGACCAAGGACTGATCCATATAGCTCACCACTGGTAATGTCCCTATCTTCAGAAAGAATTCCATCTACTCAGTATAACCCATATGACCACTAGTGCCAAGGGCATCTGACACCATTACCTCTCACACCAGATTATGTGATTTATTAAGGAATAGGTCTAAAATAGCTCCCCTCATGTTGGTTCCTGAACCAGCTGCTCCATGAAGCAGTTCTTTAATTCATCTAGCAAATTTATCTCTGTAGCATGTTCTGATGTGACACTGACCCAGTTGAAACTGGGGCAATTGAAATACTGTGTTGCCAATTTTGTTAGCTTCCCTAATTTTGCTTTTGGATCCACAAAGCAGACTGTGGGAAGGCACGCAGGGTTGCCTCACAGATAACAGATGTTTATAGACTGAAATAAGCCAAGACAGAAAGTGGACATTATATGGGACAGGTATAGATACATGTAGGGAGCTGTTCTGAGAAATGCCAGCACCCAGATTTGTGGGAAACTGATGCCATAGTCATCAAAAGAGTAGACTTTTGTAGCTCAGCAATATTATGAATCCTTTGGGGAATTGCAAAGTTAGTTTAGGTTGTTGTGAACCTGGTAAAGGTCCATTCTTAGCATTTTAAAGAGTGTTTTTAGAGATGACCAATGCAAGAATAACTGAAGCATTTTTATGCTGCCAAGTAATTTTTGATGCAAGGTATGTCATGACAAACATGTTAATATTTACTTTATCTTCTAATATATTAGAGTGCACTGAGATTACTTAGCACTTTTCTGGGCATGAAAAAGACTAGTACATACAGTATATTCTAGTTTGTATCAGCATTTATCATCAGTATTTATGTCTAGTTTACATCAGCAAAATACTGTCAGTGAAAACAACAGCTTAGGAGATGCCTGTTTAACCGAGGAGGTGTGGCCGTCAGTGCTGTCCATGGGTATATTGCAGAGATGGGCATGATCAGAAACTGGCATCTGTACAGAATACAGTGAGTGCAGGGATGTCCAACACCATTTCAGCATTACCCGTGTCCCGTAATATTAGTGGGAGACGTGTTTCTCCGCTTCACTGCATGGCCCATGCCTGCACCCGTGCGTGGTTCTCACTGTGAGTATGTGCACAGGCCAGCTGAACAGCATATTGGGTGTGCCACGTTGGACACATTTATGAACCAATCACAGACACACGGGAGCATCTATATCTGCAAATGTGGAATATAGCATGTAATCGCGCCTGTGCCCAATTTAAACATGTCCGCTGGAGATAACTGATCTATATGAAATCTACCTCCATGTGTTTTGTCTTGATTAGATTGTAAGCTTTGATGAGCAGGGATAGTCTCTTACATCTATATGTACAAATGATTAGTAGTAGTAATAGTAGTAATTTCTGTTAGTATTTCAGCAATTGTCTGTTCATTCTGTCCATATGGGTGGTAGTACAGCCCCACAACTATTCCCTTCCCCTTCTCACATGGAATTTCTATCCATAAAGATTCTATAATGCATTTTGTTTCTTGCAGAACTTTTATGGTGTTTGATTCAAAGTCCTCTTTATCATATAACACCACACTTCCACCAATTTCATCAAATCAATAACATTGATTTCATCTATTCTATAATTGTGATATAATTTGTATCCAGATATCACAGTGTTCGCATTGGTTATATCCTTCTTCCACCAGTTGGAGGGGCATGCTGCATGGGAGGGAGGGTTGGGTTAGAGAGGAAATGCAGGACCATATGGCAGGGAAAGGAAAAGATACTGGAGCTACTAGACACAGGAGAGGGGAATATGGAAAAGTAACGGAGTTATTGTATTGTAAATAGAAGGTAGGTTAAAGGGAGTGGGAGGGGATGCTGTACTCAGGGGAAGGGAGAATAGAGAGATGGAGAAGAGATGCTAGACAGGAGGTTATAGGGAGTTTAGACATAAAGGGGGTTTTGGGAGATGTAAATACGGAATATGGGGTGGGTGGGAATAGGGAGATGGAGAGGTGAGGCTCGATATGGGGAAGGGTCATAGGAAGGTGAAGGGTAGACGTTGGACATCAGGAGTAGTGAGAGGGAGGGGAGATGCTGGATATGGGGTATACAAAGATGGAGAGGAGATGCCAGACACAAGCATAGAGCTACAGATAGGAGAAACTCGACTTGACAGGAAATAGAGAGATGGAGTAGAGATGCTAGACATGGGAGGAAATAGAGAGAAGGTTGGGAATGCTGGATATGGGGAGATAGGAGAAAGTTTGGATACAATGGGCCTGAATTGGAGTTGTCCTAGTCCATTTCCCCCTCCGGTTCTCCTCGTACGTGCAGAGCAGCAGGATGGGGAGAGCCGGCAGGGGGCGGGAGGAGGCAGGGCCAGGGCAGGGCTGGGGCAGAGATGGAGCAAGCCAGCCCTGCAGGATGTACAGGGCTGATTCAGGTCATGGCCCTGTGGGGTCCTTGGGGACTTGTTGCTTATTCCACCTTGGAGGTGGAATAAGCAGCATCGACCTGGCAATGGAGGCTGGACTCCCCCTGGGACCGAGTGCAGGGAGGTCCCTGCCGCCAGATCCAGGCCCTGGCTGGCCAGTCATGCAGGGGAAGTGGGGGGCATGAGCCTCAGGACTCAGTGGTGCCTGCGGGGAGGACTTCCCTGCAGGCAGAAAGGGCACCCCGATCTTTCACGGGCTCGATTCTGTGAACCGCAGGAACATTTGATTCCTGCTGTCCAGATTCGGGTCCTAATGGGCCCATCTTCCTCGGGACATTCAGACAGCCCGGACATATCCCTCTTGGAATCGGGCTCAATGGGGGGATATGGAGCGAAAGAGAGGTGGAGATTCTAGTTGGGGAGAGGAAGAGGGTACTGATATTGGATGGGCAGATACTTGACAGTGGAGATAGCGAGATGGGAGAGATGCTGGACACAGTAGGGAACAGAGAAAGGGAAATATTATTGATAGACTGGAGAATAAGAGGCTGGGGAAAGAGAGAGATGGGAAAATTGTGGAGTTGGGGTTAAGGTTGAAAAGCAGTAGATTGAAGACAAGTTGGCAAGAAGGAGAGCAATCTGGGTCTTAAGAGAGATACAAATATAAATAGAAGAAAGTTGAAAAGAAAAAGATCAATGTCGATGGATGAAGAGGAGAAAAGTAGCAGATGGACTTGAGATCCTGGAAAGAGTTAAGAGAAGATGCAAGGAAGCAGAAACCAGAGACTGGAACCAGCACTATTAGAAAAATAAAATGGCCAGGCAAAAAAGGTAGATACATTAGTTTTTGTAACTACTGTAACAATTGCTGTCTTTTTATGCATCTTGTTATTTCTCTGGTGTTGCATTACATGCAGAGTATGGCTTCTTCGGGATTCAATTTAATTTTGTCAACATATGTTTAGTTTGTGGTCACTTATTCTGTGCCTGGTGAGGGTCTATCTACATTCTAAGGGTGTGAATGAGGCCAAGTATTCTGTTAGCATGGAGTTTCTGATCTGTTCAGTTTTCCCAGTGGGTGCATGAATGTTTTAGATTCCACTGCAATATTATGTTGCACCCTTTTCTGGGTACACTTCTTGTTGTTTGAGTTTAGGAAGTTAGTGGCTCATATGGAATGGTAGATTTTCTCTATGGGTTCTTTCTGTACTGTGGATTGTTGGTGTGTAGTCACCTGTACGGTGTTGGTTGGTAGTACAATATTGATTGTCTTTGAGATTTACCAGTTTGAAATTTAAAATACTTTGTCAGATAAGATTCAAGGAAATCTCAAATTTTAAGACAATGTCTCAGTTTAATTTTGTTTAGTAGCCTGATAGCTTCACTGCTACTGATTCCTGGGCTTTTCCAGCTCTAGCACAATCCAATCCAGCTTGGGCACTATGATTTTGAGTTAATGGCTACCAGGATTAGTTTTCTCATTTTATGCCTTCCCTTCTTATTGATAAACTGGTCAAAGCACTGACCAAATAAATCCATTATGCAGATATTTATAATGGTTTTTTTTTGTCGGTGTGTGAAAGTGGTTTTAAGTTAATTTCAATTCATAATTGTTACGTTTATTTTATTGTGACATCTGCTTTATTAAATTGTGTATGAATTCTTGGAAACTAGCTAGAATTTTAGATGGTGGCATATACATTTTAAAATAAAGTGAACTGATGGAAACGAGGTTCAATGGATATGTAAATATTTATGCAAATGAGACCCTGCAATGAGTCTCTGCACATCTCCCTTGGACCTCCCCTGACTGTGCTCCTTGCAATTAATGTGGGTTTACCTAATGCCACCTCAATAGGTGGAGTTATGTGCACCCCCGGTAACTGTACCTAAGAACATAAAATATGCCATACTGGGTCAGATTAAGAATCCATCAAGCCCAGTATCCTGTTGCCTACAGTGGCCAATCCAGGTCAAAAGTACCTGTCAGGTTCCCAAATGGTAGACAGATTCCTGCTGCTTGACCCAGGGTAAACAGTGGATTTCCCTGGTCCACTTTAATAATGGTTTATAGGCTTTTCTTCCAGGAACTTGTCCAAACTTCTTTTAAACCCAGCTATAGTGTACTAACAGCTTTTACTATATCCTCTTGAAACAAATTCCAGAGTTTTATTACACAGAGTGGAAAAATATTGTCTCCTTTTTTTCTTAAATATGCTACATTGTAGCTTGATTGTGTGTCTGCTAGTTTTTCTACATTTTGAAGGAGTAAACAACGATCTACATTTACATGTTCCGCTCCACTCATTGTTTTATAGACCTCTATCATATCTCCCCTCATGCGTCTCTTTTCCAAGTTGAAGAGCCCTAACCTTTTCAGCCGTTCCTCATGGGGCTATCCTTCCATTACTACTACTACTACTACTATTAAACATTTATAAAGCTCTATAAGGCATATGCAATGCTGTACAAACATAAATAGAGACAGTCCCTACTCATCAGAGCTTACAATCCAATAGATAAGAATAAGGATAGAATAGGGAAGGGTAAGAAGACACAAGGAAACAAGGGATCAGGATCCAAAAGCAGCCTCAAAGAAGTGAGCCTTTAGCATAGATGTGAAAAGGGGCAGAGATGAAGCCTGACGTACAGACTCAGGAAGTTTGTTCCAGACATAAGGCGCAGCAAGGTGAAAAGACCGAAGTCTGGAGTTAGCAGTGGAAGAAAAGGGCAAAGAGAGGAGCAAGCCAGTAGAAGAGCAGAGTTCACGATGAGGAGTGTAGGGGGAAAGGGGACAGGAAGATAGCGAGGAGCAAAAGAATGAATGCATTTTTAATAAAGGTCAGAAGGAGGAGTTTGGATACGGAAACGGAACAGAAGCCAATAAAGTTACTTGAGAAGAGGGATTATATGAGCATATTGAGGCTGGAGAAAGATTAGTTGCGCAGCAGAGTTCTGAATAGATTGAAGGGGAGAGAGATGACTAAGAAGGAGACCAGCAAGAAGGAGACTACAATAGTCGAGATGGGAAGTAACTTGAGAGTGGACAAGTGTTTCAGTAGTGTGTTCAGAGAGGAAGTGGTGAATTTTGTTAATGGTATAGAGAAAGAAACGACAGGCTTTAGCTATCTGTTGGATATGTGAGAAGAAGGAAAGGGAGGAGTCAAAAATGACACCAAGGTTACAGGCTGAGGAAACAGGAAGTAAAAGAGATAGAGAAAGGAGGAAGGGGAGAGGAAGGTTTAGGGGGAATAATCAGTTTTGTCCATATTTAGTTTCAAACGGCGGTGAGACATCCCTGTAGCGATGTCAGAAAGGCAGGCAGAGATATGAGCCTGGAGTGTCAGAGAAATATCAGATGTAGAAAGATAGATCTCAGAATCGTTAGCATAAAAATGATATTGAAATCCATGGGAGGAGATGAGAGCACCAAGGGACTGGGTGTAGAGACAGAAAAGGAGAGGGCCCAGAACAGACCCTTGGGGTACACCAACTGAGAGTGGGATAGCAGTAGAGGTGGAACCACTAGAACAAATACTGAAAGAGTGATGGGAGAGATAAGAAGAGAATTCTATTCTTTGTCGCTTGAAAAGTCCTCATTGAGTGCAAAGTATCCATTGCTGTACAAGTTAGCCACTATTGTTAACCTATCAAAACAAAAAAATAATAATAATAATATCGTTCAAATTCACCGTTATAAAGGATCAGACATTAGCACAAGAGGTCTCAGTATAAAAGAACACTGCTGTATTGAGGCTCTCACCTACTCACAGCAATCGTGTTGTATCACATCAATAACCTCATTGGATAAAGCTTTAAGAAGAAGCCACAGTCCTTATAGAGAAACATCAAAAAAGAATAAATAGTAATAAATACTCAGCTTCAAAAAAGGACTGACTCTTCCTGTTATAATATAATCCCAACGTACAGCCCCGGTACCAGTCGGACGTTTCAGAACGATTTCTTCAGGGGACCCTTAAAATACTACAAAAAACACAAACAAAACCATCAATATACCTTCTCCTTTACATGAAAAAAATTGAAACAATAACATACTACAATAAAACACTCACCAGACATGCTGCCCACGTCTTCTCACAAGCCGGTACAACTCACAAGCCGGTACAACTCGCTCACGGTACTAGCTCAACTACCTCCAGCTCTCAAAAAAACGCCGCGCATGCGGACAGTGAGGTACCAACTCCATTTTTAAACCCCAGCTTAATGCAGTGCGCAACCGCTAAATCCCAGCCGCAATTCAATATATACCTCCACTAGCTCAAGCCACAGCACCAGGGAAAAACCCTCAAGCATGTCGCACAAAAACAATACCAATCCAAAGATTCACCTACATACACGCGAACCACTCTATCTGATTATTTAAACCCCTTGGAATTAATGTATTCAATCGAAAAATAAGTCTTTGTTCTCTCTTAATCAGGACCTGATCCAGAGTCTTCCCTTGACTACCATAACGTATCTGCTCCAAACACACGCAGCGCAACTGTTCAAAAGTGTGCTCTTTCTCCACACTATGAGAAACCATCGGAGCCTCCAAACACCTCCGGTTCAGGCGGCTGCGATGTTCTCGCATCCGAATCCAGAACGGGCAAATTGTTTTCCCTATATAGCAGAGACCACACAGGCACACAACTGCATAAACCACATTAGTGGAGGCACAAGTAGTTTGACTCTTTATCCGAATCGAGACCCCCCGATAAGTAAAAACATCCACACTCAGAGTGACTTCACAGATGTCACAAGAGCCACAACTGGAATGACCCCCCTCAGCAGAAGCCAACTGTTCCACCTCAGGAGATGGTAATATCGCCGGGCTAAGCATATCTTTCAAATTAGCAGCCCTCTGCCAAACACACCGCACTGTTTTATTTTCCAACCCCGGCACTGTAGCCAATACATTACTATGCTTACGGAACACTTTCTGAAGGTCAGCGCTCAGGGGGGAATATTTGGTGATGAAATTAACATGAGTATCTTCAAGGGACAGCTGCTCTCGAGAAGTTTCAACCTGCAATAAGGCTGTCCGATGATTAAACAATGCCCTAGAATATGCTTGCCTAACAATAGACTGAGGATAACCCCTCTGGAGAAAACTAGTTTGTAATGCCTGTGATCGCTGCTTAAAATCTGTCTTGTCTGAACAATTACGCCTAAAGCGTAAAAATTGGGAAAAAGGGAGCCCGGCTTTTAACCGCGGTGGATGCATATTGCTAAATTGGAGAAACGCAACCCTATCTGTAGGTTTTTTAAAAACAGTCGTAGCCCACCCACGGGAAGTCCGCATCACACACACGTCAAGATAATTAAGAGTATCTGGATGATAAACCGATGTAAATTTAATATGTACATCACAGGTGTTAACCCATGCCAAAAATTCTTCCAATGATTCCACTGTACCCCGCCATAAAAGGAAAACATCATTTATGTATCGTTTCCACACCAAAATGCGGGAAGAATACACAGACGAAACTATCCACTTCTGTTCAAAGAACCCCATATAGAATTTTGCGATAGAAGGGGCGCACGTAGATCTTGAACAAGTTCTCTCTGGACCTCATGGTTCTTATTGTTGACACAGCCAAGAAAGATTTGGAGAAACTTGAGGAGGAGTTGTCTGTTATGGACGCTAGTCTTAAATCACTGGAAACAGAAGGAGTTTTTTCTCTGAAAATGGAATACATTAAGAAGCAGCTTGAGACCTTCCATCAAGAGGTGATGGCAACTAAACTGAAGAAACTTAAGCGTGATCATATGGATTATACCGTTGGTTATATTTACCCCTGGATGAATAGCAAACGTAAACTGAAGAAGTCTATGAAGCGAGTGAATTTTGAAGGAACATCAGAAGATACAGCCTCCACTGATTCCGCCCATTCCTCTAAGGATAGTGGGGATTTTTTAGAGGGAGATACCAACGGAAAGAAGAAGAAAAAAGAGTCCAATCGGTTAAAGCAGCACGAGTGTTCTGCGCCAAAGAAGAAATGACAGCTGGACAATGTGAACTGCCAAGTGTTGATTTGGTGGTAAATATTTCAGGGAAGGAGCTTTCTTCTTCAGAGATAGCCCTGTTGAATAAAGGCCTGTCATTTGTGCCCACCAGTCGGTTTGACTCTTTTCAATTCAGAATTGACTTGGAAGCCCTCATTAGGAAGTTATGGTTGAAAAACTATTTTGCAGAGGCTTCCAATACTGGTTCTGATCTGGCTGTATTGACCCCACAAGCTCAAGGCTTTGGCAAAATAAGATTGCCACTAAAATCCACGTGGTCCCCCCCTGGCCTTCCTCCTCCGGCGTTGGAAGTGTTTAGACAACTGGTGCTACAGGATGTTCAAAATCTTGAGCGTACTCACAAATTACAGCGCACAGCCCTCACTATGAATGAGCGTAAAGCTTTGCGGGACTTAACAGCTCGCTCGGACATTGTTATAAGATGAGCTGATAAGGGGGTGCAGTTGTTGTGTTAGCAAGGGAAGACTACGTCATTGAAGCTTTGTCACAATTACAAGATTCTACTGTGTATTCCTGCTTGCAGTCAGATCCCTTGCCTGAGTTACAGTGTGAAATTCGCCGTCTCACTTCATTAGCGTTGCAGAATCATCTAATTACGAAACAAGAATTTCAGTTTTTGAATGTGAAAGCTCCTAGTACAGCTAAGCTGTATCTGGTCCCAAAAATCCACAAAGATTTATGTAAACCCCCAGGTAGGCCTATAGTGTCTACCCGTGGTAGTGTTTTAGAGCCACTCTCGGTCTTTGTGGATTCTTATTTGCGGCCTCTGTTGGTTACTGTTCCCTCTTTTTTGAGGGACACCACTCATTTTTTTAATATTCTTGAGGAAACACATGCTTTGGCAAACCAACCAGATGTTATGCTAGTTACGTTAGATGTTGTCTCTTTATATACTAACATTCCACAAGGGGCAGCTTTAGCGGTAGTTGAGCAGGTCTTATGTCAATGTGATGATGTGTCAGCGCCGAAGAGAGAGTTTTTGCTTGATCTGGCTAGATTAGCGATTTTTCACAATTATTTTGTGTTTTTAGGGACTCCTGTACCAAAACAAATCAGGGGTCGCTATGGGCGCTACGTGCGCCCCTTCTATCGCAAACTTCTATATGGGGTTCTTTGAACAGAAGTGGATAGTTTCGTCTGTGTATTCTTCCCACCTTTTGGTGTGGAAACGATACATAGACGATGTTTTCCTTTTATGGCGGGGTACAGTGGAATCATTGGAAGAATTTTTGGCATGGCTTAACACCTGTGATGTACATATTAAATTTACATCGGTTTATCATCCAGATACTCTTAATTATCTTGACGTGTGTGTGATGCGGACTTCCCGTGGGTGGGCTATGACTGTTTTTAAAAAACCTACAGATAGGGTTACGTTTCTCCAAATTAGCAGTATGCATCCACCGCAGTTAAAAATCGGGCTCCCTTTTTCCCAATTTTTACGCTTTAGGCGTAATTGTTTAGACAAGACAGATTTTAAGCAGCGATCACAGGCATTACAAACTAGTTTTCTCCAGAGTGGTTATCCTCAGTCTATTGTTAGGCAAGCATATTCAAGGGCATTGTTTAAGCATCGGACAGCCTTATTGCAGGTTGAATCTTCTCGAGAGCAGCTGTCTCTTGAAGATACTCATGTTAATTTCATCACGAAATATTCCCCCCTGAGCGCTGACCTTCAGAAAGTGTTCCGTAAGCATAGTAATGTATTGGCTACAGTGCGGGGTTGGAAAATAAAACAGCGCGGTGTGTTTGGCAGAGGGCTGCTAATTTGAAAGATATGCTTAGCCCGGCGATATTACCATCTCCTGAGGTGGAACAGTTGGCTTCTGCTGAGGGGGGTCATTCCAGTTGTGGCTCTTGTGACATCTGTGAAGTCACTCTGAGTGTGGATGTTTTTACTTATCGGGGGGTCTCGATTCGGATAAAGAGTCAAACTACTTGTGCCTCCACTAATGTGGTTTATGCAGTTGTGTGCCTGTGTGGTCTCTGCTATATAGGGAAAACAATTTGCCCGTTCCGGATTCGGATGCGAGAACATCGCAGCCGCCTGAACCGGAGGTGTTTGGAGGCTCCGATGGTTTCTCATAGTGCGGAGAAAGAGCACACTTTTGAACAGTTGCGCTGCGTGTGTTTGGAGCAGATACGTTATGGTAGTCAAGGGAAGACTCTAGATCAGGTCCTGATTAAGAGAGAACAAAGACTTATTTTTCGATTGAATACATTAATTCCAAGGGGTTTAAATAATCAGATAGAGTGGTTCGCGTGTATGTAGGTGAATTTTTGGATTGGTATTGTTTTTGTGCGACATGCTTGAGGGTTTTTCCCTGGTGCTGTGGCTTGAGCTAGTGGAGGTATATATTGAATTGCGGCTGGGATTTAACGGTTGCACACTGCGTTAAGCTGGGGTTTAAAAATGGAGTTGGTATCTCACTGTCCGCATGCGCGGCATTTTTTTGAGAGCTGGAGGTAGTTGAGCTAGTACCGTGAGCGAGTTGTACCGGCTTGTGAGTTGTACCGGCTTGTGAGAAGACGTGGGCAGCATGTCTGGTGAGTGTTTTATTGTAGTATGTTATTGTTTCAATTTTTTTCATGTAAAGGAGAAGGTATATTGATGGTTTTGTTTGTGTTTTTTTGTAGTATTTTAAGGGTCCCCTGCAGAAATCGTTCTGAAACGTCCGACTGGTACCGGGGCTGTACGTTGGGATTATATTATAACAGGAAGAGTCAGTCCTTTTTTGAAGCTGAGTATTTATTACTATTTATTCTTTTTTGATGTTACTCTATAAGGACTGTGGCTTCTTCTTAAAGCTTTATCCAATGAGGTCATTGATGTGATACAACACGATTGCTGTGAGTAGGTGAGAGCCTCAATACAGCAGTGTTCTTTTATACTGAGACCTCTTGTGCTAATGTCTGATCCTTTATAACGGTGAATTTGAACAATATTATTTTTTTTGTTTTGATTGTTTAAGAATCGTTCTGGAGCATAGTGACCAATTGACACTATTGTTAACCTAGCTATTTCCTATGCAAGCACTCATTGTTGCTTTAAAATCTCTCACTGGAGTGCAAAGAACTCACTGCTATACAAGTTAGCCACCTCCGATCCTTACTGTACTAGATAATTACTGCCACACACAAAATTCACTGCCCCACAAACTCAACATGGCCATATCCATCCTAACCCTAACCAGTTTGTACCTCCTCAGCAACGCGCTCATTGGCTCCCTCACTTCGGCCTCCATTACAACCCTATTCCAATCCTACAAGGCTGAGGAAGGAGATATCACGGCAGCACACAATGTAAACCATCAGAATTCTATCAAGACTCTCACCCACACATAATCCACATATCACTCCAACACTCTGCAAAATCCAAAGTGGCGCAGCTCCAAAGCCCACGAAACCTGAAATGTGCCCTCATAAATGCACGATCAGTCCGCAGGAAATGGCCAGCCATCACCAACCTTATAACACACCTTGAGCTAGACATCCTACTGGTCACTGAATCATGGTTCACCGACTCAGATTCAGTCCTTATCCACCAACTCATCCCCCCCAACTTTGCAATCCACACTTGCCACAGACCTAATCGCAGAGGAGGTGGTGCATTCATCCTATCAAAAACAGAGCTCCAATATCAACTGATCAACTCAAGCAGCACAACACACCTTGATACAATCACCATAACCAACAGTCACAGCACCATCAACCTAATCTACAGATCCCCATCCTCCTCTCCTGAGGACCTCGCAAGCATAATTGACCTTGCCTGTAACCCCAAGAACACTCATAGGCCAAACTGGATATTGGGTGACTTTAACCTGCCAGCTCTTCAAAATACCCACTCCAAAGCCTTCCTTGAAGCACTCAATGAACTTGGCTATGAACAGATGGTTGAGACACCCACCCACCAGAAAGGAAATACACTAGACCTCATATTCATCCCACGACCAGACATAAGTCCGAACTACAACTTTGACCTAGATATCACACCAGTCCCATGGTCTGACCACAACCTAATCAAATTCCAGATACCCATGCATCAGGACAGCAACCTGCCTAGGAAAGCAGCTGAAAACTCATCAGCACCCACAGGACATTTTAGACCATTTGACAAAGAGGCGATCCTCAACGAAGTCCTTCCAAACCTTAAGCTAGATTCGCTTAACCTGGACGAAATGAAGGCCACATGGAATAACAGCCCGAAATCCTTTGCATGCCTATCTGCCTCAAACAAGCCACCTGCCCCAGACAAGACACCAAGAGGTAGGAAATCTGAACAATGGTACTCTGCAGAGCTACGGTCCTCACTACTTCTCCTTAGGAAACTAGAAAGAAGATGGTGGCGCTCCTGGTCCCTAACTGACCAGGCAGCCTACACCGCCCACCTGAATGCACACCGAGACTCTATATCAGTGAAAATGAAAGAATACCACTCTGAACTCCTGCGCCACTCACTAAACAAACCTCACGACCTCTTCAACTTAGTAAAGACCCTGACGAAAGAACCTTCGCCCACCCAAACTACAATGTTACATCCACAGGAATACGCAGACTACATACTAGCCAAATCCAGCAACATCAGCGTAGCCACGAAATCCACTCCGAGTCACAACTCATACCAACTACTGCCACTCAACTCGCTTACAACACCATCAGCCAGAGGCATTGAGGACATCATTGCAACCATCAACTCCACCACTGCTCCAAACGACCCCTGTCCAGCATATTGGATAAGATATTTGCGCAATGAACTCAGTCCAACTCTAGCCAAGATCATAGAGTGGCCTTCTCCACAGGAACATTCCCAGCATGCCTCAAACAGACATCAATCTGGCCCCTTCTGAAGAACAACAAGCTGAACCCCCAGAAGGTAGAATCCTATCGACCAATCTCAAGCATCCCGCTTCTAGCCAAGATTATCGAGAAGGTCGTCCAACGGCAAATCCAAGAACACATCGACTTCACTGCCCCCCTCGATCCATGCCAACATGCTTCAGGGAATCACATGGCATCAAAACGCTTCTTGCCACGCTTCTCAACACATTATTCACAGGGATTAACAACAACAGACGAGGATATGCCCTGATCTTCTTGGACATCTCTACGGCTTTTGACTCCATCAACCACGAGCAGCTCCTGATACGTCTCCAGGAAAAGGGAATCCAGGGCTCAGCCTGGAGCTGGTGCAAATCATACCTAACAGATAGATGGCAGCAGGTACGAACAGGCTTTACGACCTCCAAGCCTTTTCAACAAAAACATGGAGTTCCCCAGGGTTCCTCGCTATCTGCCCTATTATTCAATATATATATGCAGTCCATATGTGCAATCATCCGCTCCTTCAACATCTCCTGCCTGATTTATGCAGATGACATTCTACTCTTTACCCCATTCACTATCGACCAACCAGACTTCTCTTCACTAGTAAAATGCTTTGATGCTGTCACTGACTGGCTCCACTCACAAAGTTTCAAGATAAACTTCAGCAAGACAGAAGTGCTGTTCATCACGAGAAATCAAACATTCTCCCCACCGGCAACATTAAAGACGAGAGACGCCAAGCTCCCGAGTCAATCCACCATCCGCTACCTAGGACCAGCACCTCGACTTGAAAGCGCACATAGGCAACACCGTCAAGAAAGTCTACCATAAGATGAGGACAATTCGACACCATCCGCTACCTAGGACCAGCACCTCGACTTGAAAGCACACATAGGCAACACCGTCAAGATAGTCTACCATAAGATGAGGACAATTCGACACCTTCGACCCTTGCTGCAACCAGATGACTTCCGAACAGTCTTCCAAGCACTAGTAACCCTCCACTTTGACTACGCCAATGTGATCCTTCATGGACTCCCTAAGAACACACTAAACCCACTACATTTAGCAATGAATGCTGCTGCCCGCTTCCTACATGGGGCCTCTAGAAGGGACCACATCACTCCAATCCTAAAAGACCTGCACTGGCTACCAATTTACTTCCGGCTCACCTACAAAGTAGTACTGTTAACATTCAAGGCCATCAACAAAACAACCTCCAGCTCCTTGACGAACCTTATCCACCCCACACCTGCAACCAGAGCAAGAAGGTCCTTCACCACCAACACACTAATAACCCCAAGCAAAGTAACAAAATGCACTCAGGCAACAAAGAACAGAGCCTTCATGTCTATGCACCTACCTGCTGGAACGAGTTCCTAGTGACCATACGCGCGATCACTGACCTTGCCCAATTCAGAAAGGCACTAAAGCACCACCTTTTTCTCCTACACTACGCCCAGGCCAACAACACATCCTCACCTGACACAACCCTACAACATAACCATAAAAACCAGACAACCCAGTAAATAAATTACATCCCTTTACATAGCTCTCAGGGCAAGCCATGTAGCTACAACTGCTTAGCGACTTCCTGCCTAGACTGTATATAGTCTGTATATAGTTACCCCAGTTCTAAATCCAAGCTGTATTACCCGTTCAATGTAAGTGCAGAGCAGGCCCTTCCTATTCTGTACAAAATGTTATCTGTAAACCGCACTGATTTTAAAGAGCGCAGTATATAAAAGCTTTAAATAAATAAATAAATAAACCAGGACAGCACAGAGCCCCTAAACCAAGTGAGGATAATGTGTCAAGGAGAAGATGATGGTCAACAGTATCAAAAGCAGCAGAAAGGTCAAGAAGGATAAGGATAGAGCAGAGGCCTTTAGATTTAGCCAGGAACAAGTCACTGGAGACTTTAGCAAAGGCTGTTTCAGTAGAATATAAGGGATGAAAACCAGACTGAAAAGGATCCAAAGGGCTTGAGAGGAAAGAAATTCAAGACAATGGCGGAGGACTGCATTCTCAAGCAGTTTGGAAATGAAGGGAAGAAGGAGATGGGATGATAATTAGAAGGACAGCTTGAATTAAGAGACGGTTTCTTGAGCAGGGGTGTGAACACAGCATGCTTGGCTGCAGGGACAGTAGCAGTGGAAAGTTAGAGGTTGAGAATATTTGAGATGGAAGGGATGACAGAAACTAAAATGGAGTTAAGGAGATGGATGGGGATAGGATCAGAAGAGCAAGTAGTAAGTTTGGAAGAGGAAAGAAGATGAGAGGTTTCCTCTTCAGAGTTCATGGAAAAGGATGAAAGGGTAATAGAGATTGATGGGAAAATTTGATGTTGAGGTGCAGAAGAGGTGATGAAGTTGTTCTAATGGAAAACTGGAGAGTAATCTTGTGAATTTTGTTAAGGAAAAAGTTGGCTAGGGTTTAGGCAGAAAGAGAAGGAAGGATCTGAGGAGTAGGTGCCTTGAGGAGAGAGTTAAGAGTAGAGAAAAGATGGAAGGGCAGTGGCAAGAGAACCAGTCAGATGGATGTAGTAGTTTTGCTTGGCAAGCGCTAAGGCTGACTGGAAGGAGGTAAGCATGAATTTGAAGCAAAGAAAGTCAGAAAGGGAGCGAGATTTGATGCAAATGCACTCATCTGAGCAGGCACAGAAGTGGGGATAGTGGGTAGTTGAGGACAACCAGGGCTGGGGTGTAGTGCGTCTTTCAGAACGTGGGATAGGTGAAGCAAGAGTATCTAGAGCAGAGGAGAGGGCAGTATTATAGAATACTACAGCCTCATCAACAGATTTAAAAGACAAAGTGTAATAAAGAGGCGATGAGACAATAGTGAAAAAAGCCAATGGATCGATAGCATGAAGATTCCTAAAAAGATAGGAGGAGACAGGGTGGGATTGAGGTGGATAGTGATGAAGGATGAAACTTAGAAGATGATGATCAGTTAAGGGAAGAACTGAGGTACAGAAATTGAAGAGTAAAAAAAGAAGAAAACCAAGTCAAGGCAGTGACCACACTGATGAGTAGGAGTGGAAGAGCAAAGTTGGAGATTGAAAGAGGAGGCAAGGAAAAGGAGTTTAGAATCATAGGTGTCAGAAAGGTTACCAACATGACTATTGAAGTCATCAAGAATAAGCGAGGGGGAAGAAGAATCTAGAAATAGGGAAAGCCAAGGGTCAAAGTCAGTGAGAAAGGTAGAGATGGACTTATCAGGGGGGTCTATAAATAGCAGCTATCCAGGGAGGTAATGGATTAAAAAGGCAGATGGAATGGACTTCAAAGGAGGAAAAGGAGTGAGACTGAGGTAGAAGGAGGAGTTGTAATTGGCAGGAAGGAGAAAGCAGAAACCTAACACCATCACCTCGGCTAGAGGCACAAGAAGTGTGGGAAAATTGGTATCCACCATGATAGAGGGCAGCATGAAGCAGTCTCATCAGGGAGGAACCAGGTTTCAGTAAGAGCTAGAAGATTGAAGGAGTCAGACATGAAAAGGTCATGAGTAAAGGGAAGTGTATTAGAAATGGAATGTGCATTCCATAATGCACAAGAGAAAGGGAGAGAGGAGGGGGAGAGGAGGGGAATATAGATGAGATTAGAATGGGAGTGAGAAAATAGTCAAAGGGGACCAGGGTTAGGATTAATGTCACCGGAAGAAAGAAGGAGAAGAGTGTGAGGCATAGAGGAGATGGAATGGCGGAAACGAGGGTGAGGTATTTTAAGAGAGGAGGGAGAGGGGATAAATGAAAAGAAGAAAAAGATGAAGTTCAAGAGCTGAGGAAAGGGAAGAAGACAAGATTAGGGAAGAGATTAAGAGAGAATAATAAGGAGGGGTGAGTATGAGAAAGTTGGCCTAACCAGCCCTGGTTTCATCCTGGCATCCGTCTTGCCCATACGCATCTCCGTAGAGCTGAGTGTCACTGGATATGATCCCGATCTCCCAGTGCACTCCAGCGTTTCTAGGGCTGTCATCGTTTCTATCATCATACTATTGTGGCTACTAAGAGGGAATACAACTCTAATCTCATTGCCAATTCTTCTTCACAACCTCGTCAGATTTTCTCCATCCTCTCCTCTTTATCAGCGTCTCCATCCCACCCCTGCAATGTGGATGATTTTCTACTGCCACTCGGTTAGTCACCTTCTTTTCCACCAAGATCTCTAGTTTACAACAGAACTTTCCCCCAACTCCATCTCCTCCAGTGTCCGATCCTACATTCTCTTGCATGCCTCCAACACCTACATTGAAACATATATGGAGCACTTTCAACCCCATTTCCCTTGCCTCTCTGTCCAAGGCCCTTGCCACTTCTCGAAAGACTACTTGTAATTTGGACCCCCTCCCATCATCCTGGCTTTCTGATAACTCCTTGGTGCTCAAACCAATTATCCTCTTTAATTAATAATAGCCTTGCTACTGGTGTCTTTCCCCATGCATGGAAATAAGCCCATATTCACCCCCATCTTAAAAAACTTTCCTTAGACAAGTTTGTCCTGACTAATTACCGTCCAATCTCGAACCTATCATTCCTCTCTAAACTGCTTGAGAAGCTCGTCTCTCAACAGCTAGCTACCTAACTTGAACTCTCCAATGCTTTGTACCCCCGTCAGTCTGGATTTCATACTGGTCACTCCACTGATACACTCCTCTCTCTCTTCTTAGTGAAGTTCACCATTCATTGTGCTGTGGGGGTGTCACAATCGCTATTTCACTTGATCAATCTTCAGCATTCGACCTCGTGAATCACAATCTTCTCCTCTCTCAGTTGTACGACCTTAGGTCTCGTGGGATAGTTCTTCAATGGTTCACTTCTTTTCTATCACAGCGTTCCTTTCGCATTATCAAGGGCACGTCTGTTTCCTTCTCTCACCCTCTTTCGTGTGGTGTTCCTCAAGGCTCTGTTCTAGCACCTGTTCTTTTCAATATTTTTCTCTTGCCCCTAGCTGTTATGATCCATTTCAACATACTTTTATGTAGATGGCATTCTTCTTCTATTTTACACTGACCCATCTCTGCTGGACCTCTCCCTCTTGAATACATGCCTCACTTGTGTTGTGGCCTAATTGTCTACCAATCACCTTCTCCTACTTAATTCTTCGAAAACTACTGCAACCTGGCTCACTGGTCCTACTGTCCCTCCTTCTTTTTCCCCTATTCTCGATGGGTCACCTATTCATCTCACATCATCTTTTCAGTACCTTGAAGTCACGTTGGATTCTTCACTCTCTTTCCATGATCACATCACCCAAATCATCCAGTACTCATTTTTCTTTCTTTGTCATATCAGAGTATTCCGTTCCCTTCTGACTACTCTTGCCTTAGCCACTCTCATTGTCTCTCTCATTCTATCTAGACTTGACTATTGTAATGTAGCACTTGCTGGCCTCCCTCAATACTCTTTAAAGTGCCTTCAACTTATTCAACATACTGCGGCCAGATTCATTTTTCATGCATCCAGATTTGACCATGCCACCCCCCTCTTCATCCATTTACACTGGTTTCTTGTACCATCCTGTATTCATTACAAGATTCCCATCCAGGTCCATAAAACACTTAACACTGGTTCCCTGGATTACTTAGCATCCTCCCTTATTCCACTTGCCCCACAACACTCTCTCTGTGCAATTCATATGAACCATCTTCTCCTACCCTCTCCCTCTCTGGCCAATCGTCAATCTACTTGCTATTCAGCATTTTATTTCCTTGGACCCTCCCTTTGGAATAATCTTCCTCCACATCTTCAGTTAGCGTCTTCTTTTACAAAGTTTAAAGCTCAACTTAAAACCCACCTTTTTTGCACCTCGCACTGGACTCCCTCAATTGATTTCCTTATGTTTCCTACCTGCCCCCCTCCTCCTATCTCACCACCCTCCTCCAGCCCTGCCTTGTCATGTCTCATTTTCCATCTGTCCTATACATACTGGCCTTCTTTTTATTTTCTACTTCAGTTTTTATTGAATTCTATTGTAAACCACTTTGTTGTACCCACATTAAGAGGTATATCAAACCTCAAATAAATGAAAAATGAAATGAAATGGTATGAAGGAAGAAGGTTCGGGAGTGACAAAAAAAAAAAATAGTGGAGCCATGAGAAGAGAAGAAATGGAGGGGGAAGCAGAAGAACTATTATAAGAACTAACTTAATAGTATTAATAGTACTAAGTGGAAAGAATGATCAATCATACAGCGCAAAGTCAAAGGCAGTGCTGCATGGACAAAGGCAAGAGACTGTCCTCTCTACCAACTTAATGCAAATATCCACAGTAATTAGGTCCCATGTATGGTACAGGCTGAGTCTTTTATATGATAGCACGCAGTCACTGGTATAGTCCATCCCCTTTACCACTTTGGTCTCTCTTCTGTTTTCCAATTCTGCTTAGGATATGGTGACCAGAATTGCACACAATATTCAAGGTGCGGTCGCATCATGGAGTGATACTGAAGCATTATAATATCCTTGGTTTTATTCTCCATTCCTTTCCTTATGATTGTGCATGCTGCTTTGGCGAATTAGATCTGTTCAATGCGAAATTGCTGGGAACATGCTGGACACCACCCAGTAGTTAGGTACAGCAGTTGCAACTGCCACACTTTAGATTTTGTGCTAAATGTTTGTTAGTTGCAAAACCCTAGGGCACTTTAGTAAAAGGGCCCCATGTGTCCTTTGCATCGAAATAGGCATCTTCCTTTTCATGTAAGCTAGATACCCTGAGGCTTATTTTATAGTGATTTCTGCCCATGTGTGGAAATATATGCATGTAAAATGACTCATAAAATTGTCAAGGCATACAAGTATGTACTTTCACTGTAAACATTGTCAGGGTAAAGTACGGGGCAAACTCACAAAGTACACTAGTATTTTATGAAGACACTGAGGTGCCTATTTGTCTTTATAAACTAAAGGGCCCTTTTACTAAAGGTTTTAGTGTGCATTAATGAAGCTAATGTGTTTTATGTGTTCATATCACACAATTATTGCATAATCGCTCTGATCCCACATGCCAGCAAGATTCTACTCGAATATTCAGCAGAGACTACCACCATACCTGGAAGAAGAACTGCCTGAAGTGCAAGTAGGGTTCAGGAAAGGATAAGGAACAAGAGACATTATCACGGATGTGAAATGGATCCTTGAAAAGACTAAAGAATACCAACAGGATATCTATATGTGTTTTATTGACTAGAGAAAGGCTTTTGACTGTGTAAACCATAAGAAACTCTAGGCCACATTAAGAAGCATGGAAATACCAGAAAACCTGATCGTTCTCTTGCACAACCTTTATATTGATCAAGAAGCAACAGTAGGCAACAAGGCTGCATTCTTTCCTCCTACCTGTTTAATTTATATGCAGAACAAATCAGTGAAGCAGGACGATATGAAAACAACCGAGGTGTGAAGATTGGTGAAAGATTCATCAACAATCTTCGCTATGCTGATGATACCACATTTCTGGCTGAAAGTGAAGACGATCTAAAACATTTGTTTCTCAAGATCAAGGAACATATTCTTAAAATGGACCTGCACCTTAATGTAAAGAAGACAAAGATCCTAACAACTGGCAAAAAATCAATAAGTTCATCGTTGATGGAGAAGAAATCAAAATAGTGGACAATTTTAACCTAGAGTAATATGTGGAACTATTTCTTTACGGAAAGAATGGTAGATGCATGGAATAGTCTCCCAGTGGAGGTGGTGGAGATGAGAACAGTATCTGAATTAAAAAAAGCATGGGAACAACACAGAGGAAGGGGACTTTTGTAGTCAATATGGAAGGGCAGACCAGATAGGCCATGTGGTCTTTTTTTGCCATCATGTTTATGTTCAAATGCTGCCAATTAACTATAGAGTCCACTTTCTTTAAACTCAATTTGGAAGGGGAAATAATCAGAGGATTAATCCCTTCGCTAAAAGGCTGACTAAAACAAACACTTTTTAAAAACCAAGGAGCAGTTATAAATCCCAGTGTGGAAGATTTTGGACATATACATTACATTCCCTATGGAGGTCATTCCGAAACATGGGTTGCAGGACTGCACTTCCCGGCGGGACGTGCAGCCCCGCAAGCCACTTGGACCCTATTCCACCTCCTGCCCTCTCTGCATGTCCCATGTTCTAAGACAGGAAGAGCTGGTGGGGGGCGGAAGGGGACAGGGTCTGGGCAGAGCAGAGACAGCCAGCCCGGCAGCATGTACAGGGCCGATAGAGGTCACGGCCCTGTACGTGCTACCGGGCCCATGGGGATGTGCTGCTTAAACCACCGCAAAAGTGGTGTAAGCAGCACTTTCAGGGCAGTCGGGGCTGGGGCTGGGTGTGGGTGGGTCTCCGCTGCCCGATCCAGGCCCCAGCTGGCAAGCCATGGATTGGGCAGTGGGGAAGAAGGGGTGCTGAGTCGCGGCAGCCAAGGGAGCCTGCAGGGAAGACGTCCCCACAGGTAGGCAGGGACATGCTGGGCCGTCCACGGTCATGCCGGGTGGTCCTTTGGCCCGATTCTGGCTACCTCTGGAATATTTTGTTCCCGCAGTCCGGAATTGAGTCCAAACAGGCCCGTCTTGCCTGGGGCCATCTGGACGACCCAGATGTGCCTCTACGGGAATCGGGCTCCACATGAATGCTTGTAGGGAATGCCTTAGAGCCTGCCTGGGTTGCAGGCTCGAGGGTCACGAGAGTGCTGCCCCCTCACTCCGTTGCCATTGCTTCCTTCTCTCGGGCAGCAACTGGCATGGGAATACAAGTATAGATTTTTGACTCACCCTGACCATGACCTAATCATACCCCCAGCACACCCCCTTGCAGTATGTATGTATTATGGACATCATGTGTAAATTGAGTGCTTTTTAAAAATCACCATTAAGATGAGGATGACATTCACACGTGTAAATTCAATATTTTTCACATGTAAATTGTGAATAAGTTTTACACATGTATGCAGGCTATTTTGAAAACCTACACATTCACATGCTGCCAATAGACTATAGAGGCTATGTTCTTTAAATTCAATGGAAGGGAAAATAAATGACAGGAGACTTTTTTTTAGAACTGATGGTCAGAGTGATTAATTCTATTTTATGTTCCACTTGTATCCATTAAACTTGAAACAAGCCATTGTACATCTTATTGTGAAGGATCCAGCTAGTGACTTAAGTCAGGCGAGCAATTATCATTCAGTGTCAAATTTATCCTACTTGGCGAATACAATAGAAAAAATAGTTCTATTGCAGTATATGGAAGATAATGGTGGTCAGACAGTTTTCAGGGTGGATTCAGGAGCGGTAGTAGTATAGAAACACTGATGGTTTCAAGGGTTGACCATATAAGGCAGTTTTGGATTGTAATAAGAGTAAAGCTGGTGTGCTACTATTATTGGATATTTCATCCACATTTATGTGGTCAGTCATTGTATTTCGCTGGTTTTGAATCCTTCCTTTCTATCGAGAACAAAAGGTATGTTTTGATGAAAAGGAATCCAGTTGGATGAAGGTAGGCTGAGGAATTCAAAAGGCTCCTCCCTCTCCGCAGTGCTCTTCAGTTCAGTGTATATGAGGTGTGACAAAAAAGAAACAAGACCGTCCCATAAATGTTTTATTACAAAATCTACAGGGAAATTACGCATTGTCCCCTTCAAAGTAATCCCCCCCCAGAGTTAATGCACATCTGCATTTGCTTCTGCCACAGAAGCATTCGGTAAAGTCCTCCTCCTTGAGGTCCCTCTGCTCCCTTGTCACAGTGGCCTTGATTTCTTCTACAGAGGCGAAATGAGTTCCTTTGAGCACAGTCTTCAGCCTGGGAAAGAGCCAGAAGTCGCATGGTGCGAGATCTGGGGAATAATGAGGGTAGTTGAGAGCTGTGATCTGTTGTTGGCCAATAACTGCCTCACATTGAGCGCGGTGTGTGAGGGCACATTGTCGTGGTGGAGCAGCCACGACTTGTCTCTCCATAGAGCCTGTCTGCTGCGCCGAACCTAGTCATGGAGGCGATTGAGTACCTGCTGGTAGAAGTGCTGGTTGACTGTCTGACCCTCAGGCACAAACTCATGATGGATCACTCCCTTCTAGCAAGTCTCAACAAACATTGACCCGGTGCTCCTTCTGGTCATCCGATAAAAGCTTGGACCCCATCTTGGCGCACACCTTCTTCATCCCCAGCTCCTGCTCCAGCTATCATCCGCACCATCAATCTGCAATCACTCCGCACCAGCTGGTTCACTCTGTCAATGTTCTCAGCTGTCTTTGTCGTGGAAGGCCGTCCTGAATTGGGGACATCCTCCACCTCCTCGCGGCCAGTCTTGAAGCGTTTGTGCCTCTCGAAGACTCACAGCCTTGACAATGCATCTTTACCATAAGCCTTTTGGAGAAGTTGGAGACACTCAGT
The DNA here is from genome assembly GCA_033557465.1 of Ichthyophis bannanicus. Taxonomy (NCBI): domain Eukaryota; kingdom Metazoa; phylum Chordata; class Amphibia; order Gymnophiona; family Ichthyophiidae; genus Ichthyophis; species Ichthyophis bannanicus. The sequence goes on from CM066031.1 coordinate 958,359,706, forward strand.
TGGGCCCTTCTCCAACTTAACCAGAAATTTCAAATTGATTCTTTGCTCCATATTTCTGCCACCTCCAGTTACGTGACAAAGCGATAGAGCAGTGTGCTACAAAAAAACCTGAAAAAGAAAAACAGAGTGAGAGAGATGAAAAATATTACAGCAGAATAGTGGCGAGATGTTGCACAACACAGTGACATAAGCGGTTAGCCAACTGGCATTGAGTCTTGGGCGCGGCTGCCACAGTCTCGTTTCTTTTTTGTCACACCTCATATATTCAACCATTGACAGAGTTGCTGCAAGTGAAGAGATGGAATTTATTTATTTATTTATTTATTTCACATTCTTATATACCATCTTATCTGGTAATCAAGGCGGTTTACAATAAACAGAACTTGAACATTACATCGAACAGTTAATTTTGTACAACAACACTATAAACTATTTACAGTTAAACTGGTCTGAAAGGCTTGGGGATACAAAGACAGTTTGATGTTCCATATGGTGGTTAACTGACAGAGGTCTAGGTGTGTATTTGATTGGATTAAATGGGTAGAACAAAGATCATGGAAGGGTTACAGAGTGGTATTAAGATATCTTTTTGTTAGGTAGTAATAGATTCTGAGTGGGACTGGCCATAGTGTTCATTGAAAAGGAATGTCTTAAATCTTTTTCTGAGTCTGTAAGATCCTTTATTTCTCTTATTGTTGGAGGCAGGGAATTCCAAAGAGTTCGGGCATAGTGAGAGAATGCTCTTTTGTTTGTTGTTTTGTGAAATTCAGGCGGTATGCATAGAGAATTTTGTGTACAATCCCTTCTCTGTCTGATATCTGGGGATTTGGATATTAGTGTGGAGATGTGTGATGGTGCTATGTCATGTATCAGTTTAAATATAATAACCAAATTCTTGTATTGGATATATGCGGATCACATAATATATTTATTCCAGTTCAGAATATGGGAGAAGTGCAAGATAACGTATCATCTTCTATGCTGAAAAAATGGTTATTTGAAAATGAACTGGTGATGAATTTGGAAAAGACTGAACTCCTTTAGGTATCTCACAATATAAGCAATACAAATTTGAAAGGGGTTTCAGTGAGGCTGGATGGAATTGAGGTACCTGTAAAATGTACAGTTGGCATTTAGGATGGACGATGGACTCTTTTCTCTTGTAAAGATCAAATGAATAGTACAGCTTTGCACTCCTTCTATAAACTGTTTAATAAGAAAACTAGCAGAATTGTTTCAGGTAGTATTATTTTATTTTTATTTACATTCTCTTATATACCATGCTATTCTGCATCAGTGTGGTTTTCATTGAACAAACTGAAATTACATTGAACAGGGTATTATAACTTGGAGATAACTATTTTACAGGGAACATGGGCTATGGAGGGTTAAGTGGCTTGCCCAAGACCACAAGGAGCACCTGTGGGACTAGAAACCCCAGTCCTTCTGGCCCAAGGTTGCTGTCCTCTAGTGGGATTTGAACCACCAACCTTCTGGCCTGAAGTACCTTGCCCCAACCACTAGGCTACTCCTCCACTCCAGTCCAGTAGTCCAGTCTTTAATCTTGTCTATTTAGATTATTGTAATGTGCTGTATGTCGGGCTATGCAAGCATGTTATGCATGCTTTGGAATTAATATAAAACTCAGTTGCCAGGTTAGTGACGGCTTGCCTTGGGTGGTGCATTCCCGGAGGCTTTGCAGTGGCTACTGATCAAACAGCATGTAGAATCTAAGCTTTGTATGCTAGTTTATTGTGCTTTGTATGAGGAAAAGTGAAGGGGGTTATTTTAGAAGCTCTATTTATGAGTTGAACGTCTGAAAACGGGCACATAGATGTGCAAATCATAGAGAAGGCCTCGGAACCATTTAAGAAAGAGGGAAAGGTAGACGTCCACAGTGCAAGAATGTCCAGGTAGCATGGGGGCATGGTGGAGGTATGCCCTGGGCAGAGCAAGGTAGATGCACATCATGGTGCGATTTCAGAATGGCACAAGTATGTCAGGTCCTGCTCCTAATCATGAATAAGGCGCAAAAAAGTGCTCGTTTCATGGCTGCAATGTTTCCAAGGAAAATAGCAAATTGTGTTTACATGACAGCAGTTAATATTTCCCGGCCAAAGAAACCTTCTTGTAAATACATACTCCAGACATATTACTGACCTGACACTGCACATCTGAGTAAATGAAATGTTAGGGCATAACACAGATGGCCCCCTTCTGACCTAACTAGGCCTGGGCATCCGTGTACCCAGTTCTGCAGGAGTGCACTTTGGGCATGTCCACATTGTAAAATAGCCTACATCCGTGCACATACCCGACCTTGCTCTCTGCGTGGGGCCTATCTCCAAAACCGGTTACTGGGACGTTCATTTTTCGGGGTGGAGACAAGGCAATTTCAGAAGGCATTGCTCCCAGATTCTTCCTAGATGCCAGTACACACATCTGGCAGATCTATCTTAAAAAGGATATAGCACTATTAGAAAAGGTTCAGAGAAGAGCCACCAAAATGGTAAAGGGGATGGAAGGATACTCCTATGAAGAAAGGCTAAAAAGGTTAGGGCTCTTTAACCAGGAAAAGAGACAGCTGAGGGGAGATATGATAGAAGTCTATAAATTAATGAACGGAGTGGAACAGGTAAACGTAGATCGATTGTTTACGTTATCAGAATATAGAAAGACTAGGGGACATGCAATGAAGCTACAGGGTAAACTATTTAAGACTAATAAAATAAAATATTTTTTCACTCAATGTGTAATCAAACTCTGGAATTTGTTGCCGGAGGATGTAGTAAAGGCTGTTAGTGTAGATGGGTTTAAAAAAGGTTTGGACAAGTTCCTGGAGGAAAGGTCCATAAACCATTATTAAGAAGGGACCCAGGATATCAATGCTTGACCCAGTACAAGCATTGTGGAACCTGTGTCTTTTGGGGAAAAAACTAGGGCGCGGGCTAGGTACCCAGCGCCCGCTTAGTAACCGGGTGCCCCGGCCCGAGGCGAACCCGGCTGGTACAGTTTGTGCTGCGCGAGGGAAGAAAAGGGGGGCGGTGGGGGAGGCAGCAGGAGCGGGCTAGAAGAGCAAACGGGATTGGAGGACAAAGTGAGTCGTTTGAATTGATTGGATCCCCTTGCGCGGGAGCGCGGGCAGGGGATCCATCAGCGTGCACTTCCACGCGCTTGAGCCTGTTGCATCGTGCGCGGTGAGAGGTGCACGCTGGTTGCTTCCCACCCGCCCACCCGTTGGCTAGTTAGTGGGGGGGGTCAGGTATGGGTTGTCGCAGTTGGGGGGGTTGCGGGGTCCCGGGGGTTCCCGGGGTCCGGAGCGGCAGGCCAGGAGGGCGGGGGCCCTCGACATGGTTAAACCCGGGTCGGCTTGTGCTACTGAGACGGCCAAGTCGGGGAAGGGTTATTACCAATTGGCCGGTGCTTTTACTGTGCGGGGGGCGGCGGAGAAGTCACCTTGCTGATTACATGGCGGGTGGCCGATCTTGCCGCGGGGCACAGGGATTCGTTATTCTGTTATAACTGTTATTGATGTTATGTTCAATAAAACTGCGACCAGTTTCTGCCCAACTACTGTCTCTGTTGCTTGATTGGGTGAAGGGGCTGGGAGTGTAAGTGGGGATTCCTATGACCGGAGAGGGAATGGAAGGGGGGAGGGAGGAGAGAGTTCGGGGGTGTCAAGAATTGGATAATGGTGAGCGTGGGGTCCGGCTACCCGGTTACTGCTAGGTACGTATGACCTAGATTGGCCACTGTTGGAAACAGGATACTGGGCTTGATGGACCTTGGTCTGACCCAGTATGGCATATCTTATGTTCTTATGTACTTATGCTCTTAAGGTGGCGGAATACTCTCATGCTTCGAGATTGACAGATTCCATGCAATTAGTGGTACCTGCTTTGGAAACAGACAGATTGTTTAGCATTCAAAAAATAAATAAAAAGCCCAATTGTCTGGGAAAGCTTTAGGTCGTAAGTTCTGGATGTTATGGAAGGCAAAGTTGGCAGTCTGGGAGTAGAATTCAGGGGAAAGCAATGCGATGTGTAATATATTTTAATAGCTTTGTGGTATTTTATGTGTATGTGTTTTGTTTTGTATTTTAATTGATGTTTTAATTGAAATCCATCTGGATCAATGTTTTTGTAGAGAACAGAATATAATTTTTAATAAATGAAGTGAAAATGAAACAATTAAACAAATTGCAATTCAGCAGCCACTGAACCATTGAACTATTATTTCCTTGGCTGTATCACAGGTTACCCGATGCCGTGCTTTCTAAAAATTGCCATTTGTCTTTGTGTCAAATACATTTTTAAAATGGAGTGAAAAATAAAATTTCAGAGTGCTACTGGTTAGAAGAGAATAAGACTGGCAGAGAGAGGTATTATATTGCAGTACTGTATTGTAATACTGTGCAGAGAGACAGGGATATAAGAAAATGAAGGAATGCTTAGAACGAGCACAAAACCAAAGTGAAAATCTCCGGGGGAGAACATTTTATGTAACCTCTCAGTACACAGAAGTCAGTTGATAACACAAACAGAGGTATGTAATAAATGAATGTGTGTGACCAACCAATCAGAGTCTTTTCCTCTCCTGCGTCATAAACAGAACCATCTCAGCTTTCTATGTTTCGAATTCATGGTTTCACTAGAGAATTAACAATTTAGATGCTGGAAAACAAGGACGTTGGCCTGGAAATGTGGTCCTCTAGCTGGTATGATAAAGGCTAGGAAACTTTACCAAAGCTGCTCATTTTCTAATATGAAATAAAAGGATAAGGAAATGCAGAGACTGTATGGTGCATATGTCATAAGAAATGACTGTATATCAGTAAGCAAACACAGAGATTGAAGTCATAGATATAAGAGTTCACAAGAAGGCCACAAGCACCTCCCCACAGTATTCTGAAGAATAAATAGCAGAGAATGATTTTTAAATACATAAAGCTGTAGATGCCTTTTGGAACTACAGGATAATTAATTTAGGAACCTGAGCTTAAAGGATTGTAAATAATTTAATCATAAAGCCTTAATCTTGCTAAATTACAGCCTTTACATAAAGAGGTATTTAATAGCTGTATCATTTACCGTGCTCTCTTTCTGAACTATTAGAGGTAATTGAAGAAGGGTGCCTGGATCCTGGTAAGCTACTGGTTACAGGGGATTTTAACATCTGTGTGGAGGACCCAAATATAAACTAGACCTTCTGACTTACTGTATGCTGGCATTGGGCTTTTCACAGTAAATAAATGAGCCACAACATTTATACAAAGAACCTGATTTTCTGTCCCTTGGACAGGGGAGCCAAAATCTGAGTATTGAAGAATTATAGATGTCTTTCCTGATCAAATATAAGGTATTAGGAGTTTTAACATTATTGAATAACTGTCTAGCTATTACGGGGATGTCCTAAGAACCTGTTCCCTGATAATCTTTTAAAAGTGTTAACAGTTTCAGTGGGTTAAAATGAGCTCTCAGGAGAGGAAATTCTCAATGCCTGGTATACTTAGTTGTTCATAATCGCTGATTTGATTGCCAGGTAAAATTATTATTATCGTCACAATTTATATAGCACATGCAAAATGCATGCAGCTCTTTACAGAGACATGGAGCAGTAATTTTCTAACTGTTCGCATTGGTGCAAAGTCCGTGGGTACTTTTTTCATATGGGCCTTGCCCTGATTTTTGAAGTCTGCACATACTCACACTTGCAAATAACTATCTCAGTGAAACCAGAGTTGTATGGGGAGTGTTTTTGAGAAAAAAACGTATGTGAACTCCTCAACTTTCCCCTTGGAATGACTTGCAGGGATAATTCTATAAAGCCTGTTTGGCATGTGGAAAAGGGCACATCTAAAATTGCACAGGGATAAGATGTGGGCACACAGAAAGAGTATGCCTACTTTTATGAAATTTGAATGGAGACATTGCTGGAAGGGTGGAGTTTGGGAGGAGCAGGGGGTAGAGTTGCAGTGTACATGCGTGTTTTATATAATATGTGGGTAGGACATGAAGGACATACAAATGTACACCTTTTTCCAAAGCAAGTATACATTTTTGTTTCAGGATTTATGGTCCACTGAGGCTGGTTCTGGGTGCCTAAAAGGCAAACTCTTGGGAAGAAGAACAAGATGAATTAAACTTTTCACGAAAGTTTTGGAGTTATGCATATATACAAGAATTGTGCAACTGTGTTATTTTCAAGAAAAACTAATGAATGATGAAGTTGTTGACACAATGGTACAGAAATCTATTATTGTCCTTTCTTGAGGTCTAGCAACTATATTTCAGGATATATATAGGGTGAATATCAGGGAGACTGGATGTCTTTTTGTCCTTTATAAAATAGGCTTAGTCTTTTGCTTCAACATAGGTGTCCTGTTGTAAATTTAGAAACATAGAAATATGACTGCAGAAAAAGACCATATGGCCTATCCAGTCCCTTTTTTTTCCATGCAGGGGGTAATTTTGTACATTTCTTTGCACATAAAACATTGATTTATGTGTAGAAAAGGCCTCTTATAAAATTAGGTAATGCCTAAAAGTAGGTGTGGTGCAAGAAGGCGTGTACTTGTAGAGTAGGCATGGGCAGAGTATGGGTGAAGTAATGATTTATGTGCATATTTTCTAAAATAAACGCATATGCATGCAATGCACAGGCTAACATTTATACCTGCTCTTGAACATGCATAATGCATGTAGTCTAGGCACAATTTCTGCAGGATTGTGCTAGTAACATATAAAGGCAAATAGATACTTTTATCGTTATAAAATAGGCCAAAAATTGGCATCGTCCTGTTCAATTAATCTAGGTGGACTATTAGAAAATTACATCTTGTAAGATCATTATGTACATAAGTTTATTCACACATAGGAAAAGCAATTTTATAAGACTCCCTCTCAATGGGTAAAATGCAGGATGGGATAGTGGCGGGATTAGAGCAGAGAGTGGGTGTGCTAGCTAGTGACAGTGCACAAGGCATTGCTGCACATTAGTTGTCACAACTGCTGATAGCATGGTTGCGCTTAACAACACTTCAAGAGGTGGCATTAAGTGTAGCTCCACTACTGGAAACCTGTAGCATGGCCAATGCTCATGCACAAGAATAAAATAAAACCACCAGTGCCCCTTCCCCCAGATTCTGAAATCCCCCCCCCCCCCACCAGCAACGGCCCCCTGATCTGATGCCTCCAATCCATAGCACCTGGTCAGTGCTCCCTTGAGCACTTCCTTGGCCAGAAATCATACCAGCTTTGGAGGGTCCCACATTAGGCTCTCCTTCCCTGATCAGGCCTCCCCCTTCAAGGCCCTATCTAGACCTTCCACCCACCCTGTCGACTCTCCCTGGGTCTTACCTGGGAACTCCCTGGTAGTCTTGAGGGTCAATGGGGCAGACGTTATTCCTGCCCACTTCAGCCCTTGCTCCAGCAGCCCTTAAAATGACACCAGTAACCACATGTGGTAGTCTTGCGACCCTTAGCAGTAGTCTGGTCTGTCAGCCTTCTACTATGCAGATGACATCATCATTATACATCACACTGACCCCCTTCACCTGGATCTTGGTCCCCTTAATTCCTGTCTTGCTCTTGTAGCGAAATGGTTGTCTTCAAACTGTCTTCATCTCAATCTCACAAAATCCTCCTCCACTTGGTTCCCTTTTGGTGGTCCCTGTCCCTCACTTGCTCCCTCCATCGGAAACTCCACTATCCCTTTAGCCTCCTCCTTCCGATATCTAGGTGTCATTCTTGATTCTAATCTTACACTTAAGGACAACATCTCTCATCTTGCTAAAACTTCTTACTTCTTTCTTCGCCAAATTAGGTCTATCCGCCCATTTCTTTCTTCCCCTGCTCTAACTACTCTCAACTTATCCATAGTAATATCTCGGCTCGACTTTTGCAATTCTGTTTTCTCTGGAATCACCCACACCCAATTACGCCTCTTACAGCTCATACAGAATACTGCAGCTAGATTTCTTACTCACTCCTCCCGTAGAGATCATATCACTCCTCTTCTATATCATTTACATTGGCTTCCAATAGAATTTCGTTTACACTACAAGACACTCACACTGGTGCATCAAGTTATTCATACGCATATACCACAGTATCTTACAGATCTTCTCCAATTTCATGTTCCCACATGCAACCTCCGTTCCCTTCATATTAACCGTCTTCATCTCCCTTCCCCTTCATGTGCACATCTCCAGTCCACACGTCACTCTGCTTTTTTCTTCCATGGTCCTGCTGTCTGGAACTCCCTGCCTACTCCCCTTCGTCTTGAGCAGAATTATCTCACTTTCAAATCTCTTCTGAAGACCCACCTGTTCACCGTTGCTTATAACCTCCCAGTATCACAAAATTGACCTGGTTTATCCCTGTTTTGTCTGACCTCCTCTTTATGTCTTGCCTTCGCTTCTCCTGTCGCTTCTTCTTTCCTGTTATAATTGCAGTTCTTTTCCTTTTTCCGTGGCTTTAAGCCATCCTGTATACAATTTTTTAATTGTACACCGCCCTGACGTCATAAAGGGCGGTATATCAAATGTGAATAAACTGAAACTGAACTAGTCCTCTTGACTATTACTAGAGGTTACTGGTGCCATTATGAGGCCTGCTGGAGTTGGGGCAGGAGTGGAGGTGGTGTTAACTGGTGCTGCTAATTAGATAAGTGCCTTTGAATATCTGTTCTGGAGTTTCTAGAGAAGGGAGGATCCGGCCAAGGAGGCCATTTTTGGGTGATATGTCAGCCCAACCCCAAGAGTGGGTCCTTTCTAACAGAGGTTATTTAGGTGGCTCTAGGATGTGAGCGATATCATTCAAAGAGCATGAGAAAATTCAAGGTGCTGCAGTTCTCCAGGGCTCCCAGGAGCAGTGAGGGGCAGTCATGGATTATGCTCTTCAGGCTCCAAGGAAGAGGCAGCTACTTCTCTTTTCTCACCAACGAAATGAGGAGCTTGGTTTGTCTTTCTGCAATGCTGAGCAGTCTCAAAGGTGGGACACAGCCAACCACTGAGATGCATAAAAAATTATTTACTGAATGTTTTTCTCTAGATTGATACTTGAACTTTGCATTGTGCTGAAGACTAGACTGTAAATATATGAAAATGGACCATAAACAAAATGAAGCTATGAAATGGATAATATTTCAAATTATAAAAAAATACCATTTCATAGTACCAAATAAATTAATTGGATTTCATAAATCTTAATAAAAAGGTTCTGGTGTTAAAAGCCCTAATTTTCCAAAAAGGCCATATATTGCTTTGAAATGCAAAATGTTTTTCAAAAATACTTTAATAATACCTCCCACAAATGCATCCATAAATATATTTAGTCATTATAAATTCATTGCCTCTGCCAAAGTAATTATTGCATTTGTGTGATTCAAAAAATTATAACCGTGTCCTTCCTATGGCAAAGTAATTCATATCTAATATTCATAAGTGGTAGGGGTGAACTCCTACTAACATGGTGCAGAGTCTGTATATCATTCAAAAGAGCATTTTAAAATTCATCATTGCTTTCCCCACCATGAGGGTAATTTTATAGCCTGGTGCCTAATTTTAGGAACCTAGACTGCACCTATCTTGAGCCTGTTTCATAAAGAAAAGCAGACACTTGCTTTTCCTTATAATACGTGTCAAAAAGCAAGTGTTAATTCTAGGTGTGGACCTAGATTTTTAAATAATGCATACAAGTTATGCATTTTTTACGTATATTTGCATTCCGCCCATGTGCATATCCACATAACAATGGGCATGTTGCACCTCGTCTTTTGGCTTGTTCCCATCAACCCTTCCTGCCTTCCTCCCCTTTACCCTTCCCTGCACATGATTGCTGTCCCCCTCCCTTTACTCGGACTCCTTACACATGTGCATGTGCTAACAACATTCTTTATGCAGTGGGATAGGCAGGCCACAGCTTCGAACAAGGTATAGCAATGAATGCAAAGCAGAGAAGACATCACATTGTACTCCAGAAAAGTAACTGGCGGGGACCAGGGCCAGACCCAGAGTTGATTCAAGGTATTGGCACCCTATGCAGACCTTAAGCCTTACACCCCCCTTGGCTCCAACACCATAGTGCATTAACAGTTGGGGCTGTGGCAGCATTTTCGCTGCAGTTAATTTTGAGCCCTGTGCCCTAATGCATGACTCATTAGTGTGGGTGCACTTAAGTCCACCTACGGAGGTGGCGTTAGGTGAACCCATGCTAATCGCCTAGGAATGGCCCACCCTCCCTAAATGCACAAAAATGCAGGAAACTGAGATACACTAGAAAGAAGTCAGTGGAAAGAGGGATGGACACTAGAGGGCTCACCCAAGGCAGAAGGGAAGCTAAATGGAAAGAAGAACTGAAGAACACTGGAGAAAAAAACAGAGAAGAGACCAAGAGAACAATATCATTAAATTTTAAAAAAGGACAAAAAATATATATATTTTTAAATTTAATTAATATGCAGTAATACATACAGAACTTATTTTACATTTTCTTAAATTATAGGTGTAGCTGTTTGCAAATCACTCTGTACTTTCTTGTTAACTTTAGGGTCTGGACTTAATCCTGACAACCTAAATGATATTTGCAGCACATTTGCTTTTTGGATATAGCCCCCCCCCCCCCTTGCCTTGATTTTCCTTCCCATTGTGGTTTCTCTGAAATTCGGGTTGTCTGGTGTCAAATGTATTAATGGTCTCACCATTTTTTCCTCTTTTTAAAGCAATTTTTATTCTCATTGCTTCTTGCGCGTAAGGACTTCTTTCCCATTGTATATCTTGGAATGCACAGTTCAAAGCTTTTCATGGAGAGAGATGTTCACCCACCTAAAATCCACCCCGCCCCTCCCTACAAATACCTGTGTGAGAAAAGGGGTGGAGAAGGATTGAGGTGAGGCCAGGGGAAGTAGGGTATGCGCAGGGCTTTCATTACAAAAGCACCTGTGCATATTTTTGTTGAGTGTATTTGCAAATACGCTCATAATAAAGAACATACTCTACAAACTTAGCAAGGTAATGTGCAAAGTGGCTTAGAGGAAAATAATTCACCATTGGCTGGATTGGTAAAAGTCTTTCTCCATGGCCCATGATTCACATTTAGGGTGGGTCAAAGATCCCAGGCAACTCTCTTGTTTATTTATGGTCTGATATAAAAATTAAATCTGAGTCTAGACATGCGATCCTCAGACAGTAAAATGGGGAAGTACCTGAGGGTGTTTGAAAAAATAATGGAGATGCTACCAGGATAGGTGGAGATAAGGGAAATGGAAAGGCAGTGGGCCAAGCTGAAAGTAGCTATAAAAATGGCAACTGATCTCTATATAAGGAAAGTCAATAAAGGCAAGAAGAAAAGGAAATTGGTATGGTTCTCCAAAGAAGTGGCTGCAAACATACAGGCAAATAAGGCGGCATTCACATAATATATAACATCACAAGAAGGAGAACACAGAAATAATACTGGAGAAAGCTCAGAGAGGCAAAGCATTGCATAAGCATGTGTGGAAGGAAGAACAGCTAAAGATGTAAAGCGAGGTGACAAGATATTTTTCAAGTATGTTGGGGAGAGGAGGAAGGCCGGAGATAGAACTGTAAGACTGAAAGATGCTGAGGGCTGCTGTGTAAAGAATGACAAGAAAAAGGTGGAAATGCTAAGGGGTCTATTCTGTCCCGCAGGGATGTGTGCACAGGGGCCTGGACGCACATGTTGGAATGAGCCCCCATGCAAATATTTCTGTTTTGGGGTCACTGAAGAAAATCCTGGAGAAGGACCACAGATAACTGACAAAGGTGCAAATGGGAATGGAGTGCATACCACACCATTTATGGAAGAAAGCGTTTATGAACAACTTGTAAAAGTGAAAGTGGACAAAGTCACAGGAATAGATGAAACACATCCCAGGACACTGAGGTAGCTCACAGAGGTTCTGGCGGCTCCTCTTAAGGTAGTATTTAATAGATCCATGGAGATGGTAGAGGCTCCATAGGATTGGAGAAGAATGATGGGGCCCCTCTTCATGAAAGGACTAAGAAGAGGGGAGAAACTAGTCCAGTAAGTCTTGCACTGGTGTTTGGAAAAATAATGGAGATGCTACTGAAGGAAAGGACTGCAAGCTTTCTACAATCCAATGGGTTGCAGGATTGCAGGCAATATGGTGTTACCGAAAGCAGACTGTACCAAACAAATCTGTGGTCTGTGGTTTACTTGAATTTCAGCAAAACCTTTGAACAAGTCCAGATTTATGCATAGACAACACAGGTAACTGCCTAGGGTGCCAAATTTTGAAGGCACCAAAAAGTCTTGTCCCACTTATTTTAGGACTGTAGAGTCACAAATATGTGCTACTTCAAAGGGGTGCCCCTGTGACACTGTAACCTGCCTTTGCTCTAACTGTGGATCTCTATTGTTTTTTATCTCTGGCAGCCCCCTTTTCACCTGCTCTCTGGGATTTGCTATCTTCTCTTGCCTGTGGGTCTCAAAATCTTAGATTTGGCCCTGCCTTTGGCATTGTTGTTTATAAGAGGCTTATGAATAAACTGAGTATCTTGAATTAGAACCCAAGGTGGTAAACTAGACTGAACTGGTTGATTAATGGATGACAGAGTGGTGATGAATGGAATTCACTCCGAGGAAAAGAAAAGTGAGTAGTAGACTGCTTCAAGGACTGGTTCTGGGGCTGATTCTGATCAATATCTTTCTGAACGATATTTCTGAATGATTGGAAGGAAATGTTTGCCATTTTGTGGATGACCACAGATTTGCAACAGAGTGGACACCCTGGAGGGGGGGAGACAACATGAGAAGTAATTTACAAAAATCAGAAGAATGGTCTAATGCTTGGGAGTTAAGCTATAATGCAAAGGAGTGCAGAGTGTTGATGCATTTGGGGTGCAGAAATCCAAAGAAGCAGCATGCGACAGGGGATAAGAGGATGATGAGCACAGGCTAGGACAGAGATCTTGAAGTGATAATGACTGAAGATGTCAAGGTTGCGAAACAATGTAACAAGGCATTGGCCAAAGCCAGAAGGATGCTAAGCTGCAAATAGAGGGGCATAACCAGTAGAAGGGAGGAGGTGATACTGTCCCTGTACAAGTCATTAGTGAGGCCTCACTTGGAGTACTGTTTTCAGTTTGAGGCCAAATCGTGCTAAGGATAGAAAGACTTGAACTGGTTCAGAGGAAGACAACCAAAATTGTATGGGGTATGCACCATAAGATGTATGAGAAGAAACCTGCAGGCTTGGATTTAGGCATAGGCAAGGTAGGTATATTCCTATGACACCAACTTCTGATAGCTGCTGGGGTGTTGCTGGTGCTGCCACACCTCAATATGGCCAGTCTCTTTCTGTCTCCTTCAGTGCCTCATCCAAGAGTAGCAACTGCAGCAGAAAATGTATTTATAAGATTGTTTGAGCGCCTCACCCCTTGCCCCTTTTGCACATGTGGGAGGAGGGGGCAGAGCATTGTAGGGCCTATCTAGAGCAGGAGGGCTTGCAAGTCTCATGCTGAATTTTGCAAATAAATCTTTTGCTGTTACTGCCACTAATCCAGGAATGAGGGGAAGGTAATAGGGAATGTTAGGAGGAGGCAGGGCAGGGGGGGGGGGGGGCCCTTCCCATTGCTGATGGGCATTAGGAAGAAATTTGGCTCTGGAGTCTTGAAGATCTGAACACCCTAGAGGGTAGGAGGGACAAGAGAGATATGACACCGACATTTAAATACTTGAAAGATATTAATTAAACAAACAAACTTTTTCCAAAGATGAGGAAGCTATAAAACCAGAGGACATGAAAAGAAGCTGAAAGAAGGTAAATTTAAAAGCAATATCAGGAAGTAATGTTTCATGAAAAGGGTGGTAGATGCTTGGAATGTCCTCCCAGTGGAGATGGTAAGGACAAAAACAGTGACAGAACTCAAAAAGGTGGGTGGCAGCCGTTTGAGCCGAGTGACTGCGTTTTTCTTATGGGAAGGAAACGTAAAGGGAAAGGGGGAGGTTTGCCCTCTAAGCCCGCCTCTGCCTCGACGCCTGTTTCTTCGGGCCCACTTGATGTTTTTGTTCAGCGCACACCTTGGGACCCGGTGATGGAAGGGGAAGCAGTTCGAGCTGCAGCCGTGCAGGAGTCGGGTGACTCGACGGCTGCTTTGATTTCATCTCTGTCCCCTTTGAGCCCAGCGCCAAAGATGCAACGGAGTCAGCCCCTACCTGCTGGTTTCCTGGAACTCGATTCCCCTCCTTCGGAGAGATTGGTTGGTGGCTCACGAGGGTCAGAAGCAGCAGGAATGCGGGACATTAGAGGTGTAGCCGTTGGTCAGCATGGTATACCTCCAACTTCGACGCTGACAGGGGAGGAGCTCTCAGGGCTGTCTGTCCCTGAAGAACGCCGAGGAGAAGCGCCGGCAAAAACAGAAGTTGTATTGTCTGTGGAGTCTGGTTTTGTTTTCTCATTGAAACGTCCATCTAGTTTTACCTTGGAATCAATCTGGCAAGCTATTCTCTCTCTGGGAGAAGCTTTAGTTCCGAAGGTTACATTTTTGACTGAGATAGTGAATGCCTCTGTGGTGTCTGTGGAAGGTGGAAGTTCTGCAATTGGAGTCTGGTGAGAATCGAAGGAAAGTGGAAGCCCTTGAAGACCAGACGGACATGCTGAGAGAGAACATTTCTGCTGTTCAAGTGAAGTTAGAGCATTTGGATAATCTCTCTAGGTCTAACAATTTAAGGTTGATTAATTTTCCGAGATTATCAACTGTGTCCCCACGAGATATGTTCCAACAATATTTGACAGAGGTTTTGGGGGTTTCTTTGGAATTAATACCACCCCTGGTTAAGATTTATTATTTACCTAAGGGGAAACTTTCTCCTGGTGTCTCTAATGTCGGGGGTGGTATTGATCATGGGAATATTTTGAATGTCACTGATATTTTAGAACAGTCTTCTGAGTCTCCCGTTTCCTCTATGTTGTTAATTACTTTTGCATTACTCTCAGATAAAGAATGGTTATTGAGGCTTTTCTTTCAGAAGAGGAAGTTGCCCTTTAAAGGCTTGATGGTCCGGATTTATCCGGATTTATCAAGAGAAACTCAGAGGCGGCGTAGAGAATTTCTTTTACTACGTTCAGGAGTTCTCCAGGTGGGAGGTTTGTTTTTTCTGAAACATCCCTGTAAGTGTTTAGTGAAATATCATTCGATTTCATATGTGTTTTATGACCCTTCCCAGCTAGCGGCCTTTATTTCTGCACGGCTTAGAATCCTCTGTTGGTGCCTCTCCTGAGCTCGTTTAATTTATAGCCGGGTTTAAATTGACTGCCATGATTTCTTGGTTCTTCTATGGTTTATAAAAATAATGGTTTATGTCACTTCCCCCCTATTTGTGGGCTAGGGTGAATGGATACATTGTTGCAGTTTTCTGTATTGCTAGCTGTATTGTTTTTGCCTTTAATATTTACTAATTTGTATCTATTCTATTTCTTTCAAGATTGTTCGGTGAACTTCTTGTAATTTTGATTTAAAATGTTATAAATAAAATTAAAAAAAAAGAACATAAAAAAAAAAGAACTCAAAAAGGTATGGGATGAACACAGGACTGGCCCCAGAGTTGGTTCAAGATGTTGGCACCCTAGGCAAACCTTAAGCCTTAAGGCCCCCCAGGGTGTCAGAATCTATTGTTTAGCTTTATGCTCTGCTCTTTGCCACTTCTCAGAAGCTGCCACCCTAGGTGATTACCTAGTTTTCGTAGTGGTTGGGCCGGCCCTGGATGAGCACAGAAGATCTTTGAATTTCTACTGAAAGGAAATCTTAAATGACATTCACACTTCAAAAAAGCAAAGAGAGAGAATCCTGCATGGAGTGGCAGTTATAACCCTAAGAAAAAGCATAGAGGTGGTAACCTGAGCAGGAGTTACAACCCTAACCACCTTACTAGGCTGACTTGATAGGCCATGCTGACATTTACTATGGGGTCATTCTGAACCACAAATAAGCCATGTACACGTATGTATGTGCCATGTACACGTGCAAAGGGCGCCGATGTGCAAGCACATATTCTGGAAGCAAAACTATGTGGAGGCCAACAAAAAAAGCATGATTCCACGTGCAAACAAACAACCCAGTAAGAAACGTGGAATGCAAAAAGGACGTATAAAAATAATAACTTTTATTTAAATATACCACTTCAGCCGCTGGCCCAACAAAGGCCGTGTTTCGTAAAACCTTCCTCAGGGGCTTAATTGGCTGTATACGTGTTGCTTCTGTTAAGTTTCATCTGTATTGAATAAAAAACAGATAGAACCTTTTTGAACAGTCTGAACTAAATGAGATACATAGGTCCAGATAAACAGCGGTGTCCTTGACTGAAGACGCACTTTATTTATTGTTTCGATTGAAGAGTCGGCGTTTTGAACAATCTGAATTGAATGAGGCTATATTGGTCAAGATAAGCAGCGGTGGTCCTTGACTGAAGATGCATTTTATTCATTTTTGAAATTGACCGAAGACGCATTCTATCTGTTTTTTGGATTCAATACAGATGAAACTTAACAGAAGCAACACGTATACAGCCAATTAAGCCCCTGAGGAAGGTTTTACGAAACACGGCCTGTGTTGGGCCAGCGGCTGAAGTAGTATATTTAAATAAAAGTTATTATTTTTATACGTCCTTTTTGCATTCCACGTTTCTTACTGGGTTGTTATCAAAACAATGTGGACATACAGCTGTCCTGTACGTGGAATCCTGTACGTCCCCCAGCTGATGCCTGCCATGCACTGGTGTGTGCTGACACCCTGCTGGTAGAAGGCATGGCGGTAGGCACAGGAGCACATACAGGTGCCACAGCAGCAGTGGACGGCGATGGAGGTGGTGACTCAGTCCTGGCAGTGGCAGATGGCAGACTGGGGGGCCGGGATGGATCCAGGTGAACCCTGAGATCTGGCCAGCTGGCTGATTACAGTCCCAAGTTGGGTGCCCAGTCAGTCTAAGGAGGCAACCAGGATGGCTGTGGCAGTCAGTTGCTGTTCCTGGAGGGGCAGCTGTCTCTCCAAGAGTACCATCTGCTGCTCCTGGAGTGAGACACTCCTGCAAAGGAGCCCCATCTTTGCACACATGTGCTCTGCATATGTGTCCTGATGTCTGAGCAAGCACTGGGCGCACTGCACAAGCAGTGCAGATGTGCAGTGGCGTGTCTGCTCCCTGCAAATGGACCCCTTCTGGTGGCACTGGTGATGGTGTGAGCTGGTCCCCCTCCACCTCTGATGTGTCATCCTCTCTCCCAATTGTGGTGGCTGGTCCTGGTGCCATGTCAGTGTGGCCCCCTGGAGGCAAGCCCCCTGCCTCTTCTGGTGCCACAGAGGTTGCAGCAGGAGCAGGTGACTGGGGCAGTGGAAGAGCAGCTTGTGGCCTTGCTGGCATGGGGGCAGTGCTAAGTCTTTCAACTGCAGCTGCACCTGTTGGGAGAGGCACAGGTCAGCAAACCAGCAGTGATGGATGCATGCAGCGCACACACACACATGTACAGATGTGTAGGCAAATGGACAGGGGGACACAGCAGTGCAGATGTTTGGGTGCAGCAAAGACCAAGCCACGCACCACAGTGCAGGCCCAGAATCACAGATCTCCCCAAGGGGATGTAGAGGGAAATATGGCTGCACAACATGTCCATGTGTGCCCCATGCCCGAGGTGAGAGGTGGTGGGCGGTGAAAGGAGCTCTGAATCCCATAATGCAGGACATGGACAATAGCCACTGAGGGTGTGAATGAGTCAGATCATGCACTCTGGAATTTGTTACCGGAGGATGTAGTAAAAGCTGTTAGTGTAGTTGGGTTTAAAAAAGGTTTGGACAAGTTCCTGGAGGAAAGGTCCATAAACCATTATTAAAAGGGACCCAGAATATCACTGCTTGACCCAATACAAGCATTGTGGAATCTGAGTCTTTTGGGGAAACTGCTATGTACTTATGACTTAGATTGGACACTGATGGAAACAGGATACTGGGTTTGATGGACCTTGCTCTGACCCAGTATGGCATATCTTATGTTCTTATGTTCGTACAGTATGGCAGAGCCAAAGTAGCTGTGTTGCTAGGTGTGTGAGCTGCAGGGTGAGAGATAGGGACAAAGCAAGCCATTGTGGGAAGGTGAGTGGAGAGAGGGGGTAAAGACCCCAACCAGTTGATGGAAATGGGAGGCGTAGGCCACTGTTGCCACTGCACCACACCTGTTGTACCATATAGCAAACACAGCAGCATGGCAGTAGTGATAGACCACATGGGCTATCAGGCCATCCCTGCACTAATAGGCACCACAGTCCCGATGTCCCCCTCAGATGAGCATGGTGTCTGCTCCATACTGCCCTGCATGCATGACGTGTCCACATCCCCCCATCCCCATGATCAACTGTGCCAGGTAACAACTGCTCCTTCGTCACTGTGAACCTCTGTAGGGAACCCCAGGGCTCAATTCCACCACGTCCATCAACTGTCCCTGCTCCAGGTGACCCATGCAAAGCTGCAGGCCTGGCTGCAGTGCAAGGGTGCCATGGAGGTCCAGAAACACCTCCCATGTACCCCCTCCTATGATGGACATGTTGGGAGCACAGCAGGCCCACCATCTGTCTGCATTACTGAAGGCCACTGACCAGTCTGTCAACCACCTGTATCCACCACCCCATACTTAGGTGCCCTTGATAAGTCTGTGAGTTCTTGCATTGGTCATCACACCCCACAGGGGCCCCATGCAGAGACATCCACATCTGTACCTGGATCGCCATCAATCTGCTGTCAAGCCCGCACCACCTGTACCCCAGATGCCACCGTGCTGTTGCTGCAGCTATCCCACCTGTGGAGCCACCATGACTGCACATACATAAGCAGTGTACGAATGCCTGTCTGTGACACAGGAACCCCACCCCATATAGACCAGAGCCCCATGAGGCTCCTGCCGGCCACATGCAGGCTCCTGCACAATGTCGTGTGACATGACCTTTTCCTACCTCCCACAGGTGCATGCTGCTATGGTGGCGGACCCCGTGATGTCGTGAGAGATCACGTTTACATGGCTTGTCACAGTCATACTGGCACAAGTGGAATGTGACTGCCGGAGGGCCAGACAATGTCACCCATTTTCCAGGATCCTGAGGCTGCACTCCCAGAATCTGGGTCTTAGCAATGAGCTCTGTGTGCCCCGCTACAGCTTCGATCATACTGCGATACACGACCTGTGCCTGGAGCTGCAGACAGACCTGGTACTGGTGGCAACCAGGGTGGATGTAGTTCCCATGCATGTGAAGATGATCACGAACCTTGTGTTCTTTAGAATAGGCACCTTCCAACTGGTGCTGGCAATGGTAGCAGGCCTTAGCCTGGTGTCTGTGTCTTGCTGCATAAGCGCATTCCTGGACGCCTTTATGGAGTGTTGTGCACACTACATCTCCTTTCCACACACCCAGCACCAGCAGCAATGGGTCATGCAGCTGTTCTATGCGCCTGCAGGGTTCCCATCTATGATGGGTGCTATTGACTGCATGCATGTGGCCCTCCACCCACCACGCCACCATGAGGCCACATACCGGAACTGGAAGGCCTACTACTCAATCAATATGCAGGTCATCTGCAATGCCAAGATGGAGATAACTGATGTTGTGGTGTGCTACCCCGAGGCATACCATGACATGTACATCCTGGCCCAGTCCGGGATACATGAGGCATTTGACAGTTGCGCCATCACTGGTGGCTGGCTTCTGGATAAGCTGGGACAGCACAGCAGGATACACACACACATGTGGGTCTCTATGCAGCATAGGCACACAGGATGTGATGAGCATGCCCACAGGGCATTCCCACCATGGGGACGTGCACAGGATTGGACACATATCACTGGCTTGAGTTGGGACACTGGTTACACTCCCACTGATGTATCCCTGCATGTGGGGGCTGCACACCTGTCCCACAGGGGCATGCCGGTGGGTGCACCTTGTCATGACATGCACAGCACCGATGGGTTTGAGGAATAGGGCTCGCCATAGCACCCTGCATGTGCACATGCAGGTGCAGTTTGGCACCAGTATGGCACACATGCATGTGGGGAGTGCTGGGGTTGGATGTGATGTACAGGCCAGTGCACGCTCAGGGATGGGCCACTGCTCAACTCTATCCCCCAAACATGCAGGTGACTGAGGATACCCACTGTGGGACTAGTTCCTCACCCTGATCATCAGACCACAGATACCCAGGAAGCTAAAGTACAACCAGGCACATCGGGCAACCAGGTTCATCATTGAAAGAACCTTTGGCCTGCTGAAGAGCAGGTTCTGATGCCTGGATCAGTGTGGTGGAGAGCTCCTCTATGACTGCACCTCCTGGGAGAGGACTTGGAGGTCCCCACAGATGCCCTGCAGGTGCTACACAATGAGCTCCAAGGGACCGGCATAGTGAGAATGGTCCTGGTCGGCACCGCCCTCCATGTATGTGGTGTGTTGTAGGTTTCTGGGGTCCACGTCAGCGGCCTGGGGCTCACTGTACAGCACAGTGTCAGGGCACACGTCACATGGTGCACAGATATCCCTACCTTCTGCCCTTTTCACACCCCCTTCTGCTCCCACCTCACCCTGCATATGGGCCGCAGCCCCTTCCCCACCTATGCACTCCCTGATCTGACCCCACCCCTTTGCTTGCACACATCCCCACCCCCCTCCACCTGCCCACTGCATCCCTAACACCATCCACCTGCTCCCCTCCATCCACTCCCACCTCTGCTGCCTCGCTCACATCTCCCCCACACCCCCTGGCTCGCCCATACCCTCCACCTCCCCTGGCTCACTCCCATCCCCTCCTACATCCTCTTGCTCACACGCATGCCCCCTATCTCCCCTGGCTTACTTTCATCCCCT
Organism: Ichthyophis bannanicus; assembly: GCA_033557465.1. Classification (NCBI taxonomy): domain Eukaryota; kingdom Metazoa; phylum Chordata; class Amphibia; order Gymnophiona; family Ichthyophiidae; genus Ichthyophis; species Ichthyophis bannanicus. The sequence goes on from CM066031.1 coordinate 958,380,580, forward strand.
CCCACCTCCCCCTGCTCACACACACTCCCTTCTGCCTCCCCCAGCTCACTCTCATCCCCTCTCACTCCCCCCTGCTTGCTCCAGTCCCCTCCCCCTAGCACTTGCTGGCTCGCATCCATACCCCCCTCCAGCTGGCCCACAATGTCCCCCTCCACCCCCTGTGGCGGACCAGCACTGGGTGGCATGTCTGGGATCTTGTCCTCCTCAAGGGGGGTCAGTGTCCCCAGACCCCTCACCCTCCTCTGGAGAACCCCCCCAGGCAGCTTCCCAATCACACCCCTCAGCCAATGCTGACTCGCTGGCCTGGTAGAGGGCCCACCATGGTGTGGTGACCTCTGCAGCCCACACTGTGCTCTCCCACACTTCCACCCCAGGGGAGCCAGGCACCTCTGTGAGTGTGAGGGTGACACCCTCCTCCTCCGCACTCTCCCCTGAGGAGGGGAAGCTGGATAGCACTATGGGGCTGCTGCTGGCCATTGTTGCTGTGCTTTTCTATGCCCACTACAGTCCTTCCTCCTCTGATGATCAGGATAGGTCATTCTGTCTGTTGCCATGTCTGGTGGGCTAGGTGGTTTTGCCATGGGCCCTTGTATATAGGAGATCTGCAAGGTTTTACTATGTGGTGAGACTGCTCAGAGACTGCCACAGGGACACAAGTGGACCATGGAAAATGATTGTGTAGATGACACACCAGCATCAACCCACATCAGGCAGGGCTGGCGGGGATCAGACACCCGGGCCCCAGCACTGGGAACTATGCCCACACCACTAGGATAGGGTCCCATCCTACAACATATGACAGGCAGCAGTGCTCAGTCACGGGCACATGATAATGGGTGTCATGAGCCCCAGGACACAGCCACTGCAGCAGGAAGCCCCATTTCGCCATGGGATGCTGCTGTGGCCACAGTGAGGTGTGCCAACCTATGCTGGTGTGCCCAGCAGCAGCAGTGCTCCTTGGACATGGGGATTGGCCGTCACCTTGTGCCCAGGTCTTGGTCAGGTCCATCAGGGTCCTGGCCAGTTCATTCCACACCGACACCTATATCACCTTGTCAGGGCAACGACACCTCACATTCACCATGTAGCCGCAGGCCAAGCCCACGTATTGGCAGGAATGGCAGAGGTACACATCTGCTAGTGCATACATTGGATAGGAGGTTACCTTGGTGGGGGCACAGGTCAACCCACCTCTCTTTGGCCACAGTGGGGTCACACGGCAATTGAGGTTTTACTGCTGCTTTGACTAGGTCTCAGGGGCTTTGATTCCCTTTCCCATCTGCCTGTGATTGGGGTGGGGGTCTGTCTCTGGCCTGGTGGTATGCACAAAGATTTTATGTCTGGGGGATGGGGATTCGGTCTTCACCCACACTGTTTTCTTTGGGCTGACCTTTCATCTTGTCCACTATTGCCTGTGGTGGACTAATGTGGCATGGTTGGCTTTGCTCTGGCATTATTATGTTGCACAGCTTTGGCTGACTTGATCACGTGGTGCTGCAACATTGTTCCATATGTGAGGGATGGTTGGTGTGTTTCCTAGGGTTCTGTCTATCTGGTTAATTCAGATCTCTGCCTACCGGTGATATCTCATCCTTGGTATTTCACATTCCATGGGGACATTGCTGTTTGTGTGTCTGTGCATTTTTCACTATTGGCTTATCTGGCCCTGGTATCTGCATCACCTGCCTGCTATTGTCTGGGGCACAGTGTTTCTGATTGCCTGTGTTCTGCTCTTCTCTATGTACTGCCTTCCTTCTTTCATGTAGGCCCTGTTGTGTGTATCCAGGATGACTTGGTGTGGTTTCACTGTGCATGCACTCTGTAGGTCCACCACACCCTCGCTCACATAGCTTTGAGACTGCTTGCCTGACTCTGCACTGTTCATCTCCCTGCACAGGTATTCTTCCCACCCTCACCCAGTCCCACTCTCCTGTTCCTGCAATCTCTACTTACTGTGCTGCAGTGGTTCTAATGTGCTGCCAGTCCCTGCATGCAGCTGCATAGGCTGGCCTTCTGTGTCCCATGGGGAGCAGGGTTGCCTTCTCCTCCAGCACTAGCCTGCAAAGCAGGCGTGTCTCTGTCTCTGAGAAAGTTGGCAGCCATGTGGCCATTTTCACACTCTGCTCTGTGCTTGCTTGCAGGGGGGGGGGGGGATCACCCCTTCCTGTTGCCTGTTGCATGTGGGCCACAGTGCAGGTTTGGATGTTTTTGGCCATCCATGTGGACGTGGCATCAGACCTACATGTCCCTGCTAGTGCTGGGGCGTGAGAGCATGTAGTGGGGGGATGTATTAGTGGGGGGATGTATGCACATACAACACTTTTGCACGTTGTATGTGTTTGTATATGCAAGCCTTACCGGAGGCCCCATGCGGGCAGGATATTTATGTGCTTGTACGTTTTCGCCCATATTCTGTGTGCCGGTGGATGTCGATTTGTGTGTCCATGGTATCGCGTCTACGTGTGGGACGTCCACATCTTGCATGCTTTTCGGCAGACCTGGATGTCTTCATCTGAATTGGCCTCTATGTGTCTATAAGATTATGTCTTTGATGTCTCAGTACAGAAGGAACACAGAAAAACTTGCTAGTGATATGAAAGCACTGACAGGCATTTCAAGGAACTGAAAGCAAGCAGTAGTTACTCAAACGATATTTTCTTGCAACTGTGCAAGGTAGAACAGGTTAGTCACTCAGCAATAGGTCATTCACCAATGACTTTCTTTGATCATAGGGTGCCCCTAAGTGATCCCTATTATAGTCTATTGCTCTTTGGTTTTAAAAAAATGACTTGGTTTATTTGTCCACCTACCAAAAGATTGCAGTGCCTTAGAAGTAGGTACTTCTCTAATAGAGGCCTGTCTACCTTGATGAGTGTGTACATGGAAGCAGAGAGAGGTGCCAAGCAGTGTTCTCTCGACTAGCAGTGTTCTTGCGAAGGACTGATGGCTAATGATGAAACTTTTTTAGCCCATGTGCAAAACACTTCGTTGACCGAATTTCTGAGTAACTATGTGTAACAGAAGATACTGATTAGAAATCATAATCACAATCATTACAAGGTAACAAAATTAATAATAAAAATGTAATAATTTCCTTAATATAATACAATTTTATAGACTTGAGCTTAGTACAGCCCTCTCCCTTCCTGCCCCAGACAGAAGTGGCAGGGGGTGTGGTGAGCTGCAGGGTGGGGGTAGTGGCAGAATCTGGGTGGAAGTTGGAGAGGGTGTGTTGAGATGCAGGGTGGAAGTTTAACAGGTTTAACAGGTTTTTGTATACCACCTTTATGCCAAGGCGGTTTACATAGAACAACAATAACAAGCTCAAGCGAGTTGCAGTTACATAGAGCTCATGGGGATACAAACTTGGAGTGGTAGTGATGCAAACTGGGCTCTGCGCAGCACTTAAAAATTCATGCGCAGCAGCGCTCTCATGCAGCTTAGAGGGAACACTGCTGGCGACACTGCCATTATTAAATCTTAACAATATCTAATTTGTATTATAGCGCCATCCAATGGATGGGACCCAAACTGCCTAATAAGCAGAGCAGCAGTTTAAGCTAAGGAATCGCGCTCAGCTGCAAAAATCAGGCAGATGCAAATAGTTTGGTTTCTCTGTACTGCATTCGAACCACTAAATACAATTTGTCTCACATTTTATGTTCTGCCATGTGCTCAGGGTTCATCATCTGTGTGTGCGTGCATACCCACACAGCTTAGAGGCAATGCTGGTGCCAAGCTGGTGCCAAAGAAAGCAAGGCCCAGTACAGAATCAGTGTGGCAAAATAAAATGGGAGGAGGGAGGAGGTGAAGGTGGCAGATTCACTCCTGGCTGGGCTGGCACCTATTAGTGCCTCTGCACTTAGGCAGATTTTACTGGCCTCCTTGAGCCCTCTCCATCAATTACATTGATTCTATTTTTAAGTCCCCCATCATGTCCCATTTTTAGTTTTCTTTTGGCTTCCAATAAAAAGAACGATGGGAGCTGGCCCATGCTGCCCTCTTCCCTTACCTCTTTCACATTCCATTTGAGTGGAATATGAAGAATGTCTCAGAGCAGCAACTGGAACCTTTTCTAACAGCTTTCAAAAGACTTTTTGCTCCAGCAGATTGCAACATTCATTTTTTCCAGAGTGCTTTGCTAGACCCTACCTGGTGCATGTTGCATAACCCTCCTAACACTTTCCAAAATCACACATGCTTCTCGCTTTCATTTATATCTTATTTTCACATCCTCTCTCATATCCATATACTTAGGTATCTATTAATTAAGCATCTTTGGCCAGGATTGTAATCCTCAAGTTCTTAAATGACATAATATCTTTCCAGAAACTATAAAGAAACATAGGGATCAATATTCAGCTGGGGCAGTCCGTGTTATTTTTAAACCCTGGCTGCCACGGATGAAGTAAATCTGGATATTTGGTACCAGTACCAGATAGCGCCAGCCATCAACACCACTATCTGGATAGCTAATCAGCTAAGTTAGGGCTGCCTTTTTGCTATCCTAAATTTATCAAGATAGTATCCAGTTAGCAGAATGAATATCACCATTAACCAGATAACTCTGGGGGCCACCCTCACTTTGCTCTCAGACCACCCTGGTGCTATCCAGATAGTGTCGAAATGCCCTGTGGTGATTTACAGAGAAATTATCTGGATAATGCTGCTGTAAATCAAGGGATGACCCCAGTCAACAGCACTTAACTGCAGATAAATGGCTTTGAATATCAGGCCAAAGAAAATGATAGCAGATAAAGACCGCACACCAAGCCATCCGCACTGTTTATGAAGTACTAGAATACCCTCTTCTCCCTCATAGACCCTTAATGCTTGTCCCATGCTTTCTTGAATTCAGACACCATCATCATCTAAACCACCTCCACTGAGAAGTTCTACAGATCCGCCACTCCTTCCATCAAGAAATATTCCCTTAGATTACTCCTGAGTCTACTTGCTTTCACTCTCATCCTATGACCCTCGTTCGAGAGTTTCCTTTCAATTGCAAGAGGCCAACTTCCTGTGTATTTATTGGTTAATATCCTTTTGACGGTACAGACTCTAGAACTGTACACAGTACATGAAATAAAGTCTCACCAGACATTATACAGGGACATTGTCACTTCCTTTATCTTACAGGCCATTCCTCTTCCTGTGCACCAAGCATCCTTCTGGCTTTTACTGTTGCCTTTTCTACCTGTTTGGCTATCTTAAGATAATCAACTATGATCACCTCCGAATCTCGCTCTTCATTTGTGCACAAAAGTACTTCACTCCTGTAAACTGTATCATTCGCTTGTTTTTTTTTTAGCTCACATGTATGACCCTGCAGTTTTTGGCATTAAATCTTAGCTACCAATTTCTTTAACATTCCTCAAGCTTTGCTAGATCCCTCCTTGTGTATCCATAGCTTCCAGGGTGTTTATCTTGTTGCAGACTTTAGCATTATCTTTAAAGAGACAAAGCTTACAAAAATGGTGAAAAAAATCAGAACAAGGACTGATCCCCATGGCTCAACAATTCTAATGTCCCCATCCTCAGAGTGAACTCCATTTACCACTACCCTTTGTTACCTCCTACTTACCTGTTTCTAACCCTGTTTTTAAGGACCATTATCAAGGGCATTAAATTTATTTCTAAGTCACCTGTGCATAACCGCATTAGAAGCCTTGCTGAAATCTACAGTTGTGGTCAACATTATTAGCACCTTTGCAGTTCAACCCCTTAAAGTCTGATATCTCCTAAAAGACAGTGGCCAGTGAAATGGCTTTGGACTATATTTGCACATATGTTTGACACATAAAAGAATCAAATAGAACAAGACCAATTAAAAAAGGAAATAGTGTAAAAACTGGGACATTGTCAGGACATGATTGGCATTCAAACAATTCAAATCAGTTTCAACATAAGAACCACATTCCCACTGCAGTAAAGTTAAACACACCTGTGATCAATTGTCAGCATTCACATGACTTGAATCAACCAATGAATGATGGCTCTAAGTTTTAAAATGATCACATTCATTCCCTGTTCCATTTTCACAATGGTGAAGATAAGAGAGCTGCCTAAGACCACCTGAAAAGCCATTATCACCAAATATCAAACTTCAAAGGGATACAAAGCCATCTCCAAAGACCTTGGGATTCCTGTGTCTATAGTTTACAATGTTATTAAGAGGTTTTCTGCTCATGGAACTCCCAAGAAGTGGTGGAAAGAGGAAAATTAATCCAAGAAGTCTTTGAAAGTTAGTGTGAACTGTTGGAAAAACACCACATACAACATCCAAAGAGCTTAAGGCTGAACTGAAGCAATCTGGAATGGTGATTATAACCCACACCATATGCCATGCACTAAACAAAGAAGAACTTCATTGGTGAAGGCCAGCGAGGACCCCACTGCTCAAAGACAGACATAAAAAGGCATGCCTGATCTTTTCCCAAATCCATCTTGAGAAACCACAATCCTTCTGGGAAAATTTTCTGTGGACAGATGAAACCAAATTTGAGCTCTTTGGCAATGTAGATCAGCAACAGGTGAGGAAATGAAGCTTATAAGGACAAAAAAAACCCTTCCTACAGTTAAATATGGTGGAGGTTTCCTAATGTTGTGGGGCTGTTTTGCTGCCTCAGGAACTGGAGGCCTGGAATATATTAAAGGAATCATGAAGTCAGAGGACTACCAAGGTATTTTGGAGCAAAATGTGCTACCTTGTGTCCAAAAGCTAGGTATGGTCAAAGGTCATGGGTCCTCCAGCAGGACAGTGACCCAACACTAACATCCAAAAGTACAAAAGAATGGTTAAAAAGGAAATATGGACTGTTTTAAACTGGCCAGCAATGAGTCCTGATCTCAATCCAATCGAGGACCTTTGGAAAGAACTGAAATCTACTACTGGTAAAAGGAATCCTGGAAATATTCATGAGCTGGAACGAATTGCAGTTGAAGAGTGGGAGAAACTACCAGCAGACAGATGTACAAAACTCATAGGGGTCTGTTTACTAAACGGCGCACTTGTACGGGGCGCACATGAGCGCTCTAAAAGATGTATTTAAGTGCTCTTAAGCGCCCCGTACGAGTGCGCGGCACATTAACGGGTCCCGCAAGCGTGCGCCGACAACGCGCACATTTGCGGGGCGGTAATGTGCGAAAGAGGCGTGCCAAGGCGAAATGAGGGCGGAGGAAGGCCCCCTAGGGGCGGAGAGACGGGGTCAGTGGGCGGAATGTGGGAGGGGAGAGACTCGCCGCACAGGAGCGTGCCCGAATCTGCAAAGAAATTTACCGCCAGTGAAACACTCGCGTTAGAGGTGCTGTGCAGGGAAAAGAAACCGTTTCCGTCAGCAATGTGCAGCACAATAGTGGAAGCCCAAAAACCGTGAGCAGTGTGATCTATGTGCACAGATCAAACGCCGTAATGTCACAGGGCACTAACCACACGGGCGCCGCGCACCTTAGCGCATCTGTCAATCACAGCTTCTGTTCTTCACGACGGAACGCCCACTCCTTATACGGCACCCGCTCGGTACCGCGGACCGCACAACACCGGCCTTTAGTAAACAGACCCCATAGATGGCTACAAGAAACGTTTGGAGACTGTCATCACTGCCAAGGGTTGTGCAACCAAATATTACTGAAGGGTGCCATTAATCCTACCCAGGTCATATTTTTTTTCTCTGAAATTACCACATCTAAATTGCACAGACATCTTTTTTTGTTGTATACCTTTGAAGATACTATTAGTATATTATGGCAACATACAATTGGAATATTTCCAATTAATTCTCAAGATATCACAGGTACACTACCAAAACACTGCCTCCAGTTTTGCAACTGATTCCTATAGATTTTGGGGTGCTGAATCCAGGAAAAATAGCCAAAATGTTCCATCACGTCACGTTTTCTTGCAAAATTAGATTTCTTACCCATATAAGGAATGTTCACATAATTTCTTTTTAGCCGACTGCAGTTTATTTTCTTGGCCCAAAATAGAGGTTGTAATGGTTAACTAACTAGAAACACTCCCTCATGATATTTTAGAGTGTTTTGTATTCATTTTATACATTAACAGGACAATTGGGAGGCGGGGGGCTAAATCCAGTACTCGCGCTGGCGCATGTTCTTTCCTGTTCGCCTCGCCTCGTTCGCTCGCTCAAACACGGTGGTTGCGACATGAACGTTCCTGTCAAATTTCAGTTTCTTGCAAGTTCATTATTACCTTTTGTTTGCTCAGTCGTAATCCAGCTTTATTCCGAAGTGGTTCACTACAGTTGTAGTTTGCAGTGCTGTGTATTTGTGATGGCTCACAGAGCCAGAGGTTGCGTCAACTCTCCGGACAGTTTTTGTTTTATTTGTGGGGAATATACCGTGAAAAAGCGGCAGAGGAACATTTCTGCATTTATTAAAAAAGTATATTTCGCCTATTTCGGTTTGAAGTTAGGCAATCAAGACAAACCGTGGGCTCCTCACAAAGTGTGCAAGACATGTGAGGAAGATCTACGCTTATGGATGAAAGGTAAAAAACAAGCATTTCGTTTCGGAATACCTATGATGTGGCGTGAACAAAGAGACCACAGCAGTGACTGCTATTTTTGCTCTTGCATTGTGAAGGGATACAACTTAAAAAATAAGAACGTAATAAGTTACCCCAACCTTCCCTCAGCAATTAGGCCTATGCCTCATAGCAACGAAGTACCTGTGCCTGAACCACCAAAATCTTTGGATCATATTTGTGTGGACGGTTCTGATCATGATGAGACTCATCAGATGGCTTTTCCCGATGAGTCCAGTACTTCCGAGTTTGAAACTGAACCAGATCCGAAACCTGAACTTTTCTCTCAAGCTGAATTGAATGATTTAGTCTGGGATTTTGGACTCCCAAAAGATACTGCCCAACTGCTAGGTTCTCGGCTTAAACAGAAAAATCTATTGTCACCAGGAACAACTTTTTATTGGTACCGCAACCGTGAGACACAATTTTTGAAGTATTTCAGCAAAGAGGAAGATTTGGTATTTTGCAACGATATATACGGAGTGATGGAAAAGTTTAAACTCAAGTATGATCCTGCTGAATGGCGGCTGTTCATTGATTCGTCAAAAGACAGCATAAAAGATGTTCTTCTTCATAATGGCAACACATTCGCTTCAGTTCCTATTGCTCACTCTGTTATTCTCCAAGAAAAATACGAGAATTTGGCCCTGATTCTTCAGAAGATTCGTTATGATGAGCATAAGTGGATGATTTGTGGAGACTTTAAAATTCTATCCATGCTATTAGGGCAGCAATCCGGTTTCACCAAATATCCCTGCTTCCTTTGCTTGTGGGATAGCCGGGCCCGCGACCTACACTGGGGGAAAAAAGACTGGCCAATTCGGGAGTATTTGAGACCCGGTGAGAAAAATGTTCTTCATGAGAGCTTGGTACCTCGTGATAAAATTCTATTACCACCTCTCCACATTAAGTTGGGTCTCATTAAGCAATTCATCAAGTCCCTTCCAAAAGATGGTGAGTGCTTTCGGTACCTTTGCTCAAAGTTCCCCCGACTTTCTGAAGCAAAGCTAAAGGAAGGAGTGTTTGTTGGCCCTGATATAAGGAAACTCATTTCAGATGGAGCATTCGCTGAAACGATGTCTGAGAAGGAAAAAGAAGCCTAGGATTCCTTCAAGGATGTTGTTCTCAAATTCTTGGGGAACAGGCGGGATGAGAACTATAAGGATATTGTTGCCAGGATGCTCAATGCCTTCAAAGAACAAGGCTGTAACATGAGCCTGAAAGTCCATTTCTTGCACTCCCATGTGAACTACTTTCCCGAAAACTTGGGGGCGTACAGTGAAGAACAAGGTGAAAGGTTTCACCAGGACATCAAGGACGCAGAGAGAAGGTACCAAGGAAGATGGAACACCACTATGATGGCTGATTTCTGCTGGTTGCTGCTGCGGGAAACCCCAGATGAAAAATACGCCAAGCAGCGCACCAAGAGAAGCATTCGGGGGAAGAAGAAACGGGCCCACCAGGAGATTGATTGACCCAAGAATGACTTTAAAATCTAAACTGTGTTGACAAATATCGTGTTTTTACTAAACTTTGAAATAAAAATTTGCTAGTTATTACCACAGTGTCGGATCTCATTTATTAAAATTTTATTTTCACACCATCGGGTGTTTGTCTTCATGTATTGCAATGGTGCGGTTTGCGTTTTCTATTCTTACATACATACCTGTACAACATTTTTTGCACATTTCTTTGCTTTGCTTTGTGTCTAACCTCGCTCTTATATGCTCAATGTTTGTGCACATGTATGTGGCTGTTTTAAGTGCAGACAATTTTGCTACCATCACAGTGTGTTTTGTTGACATTACTCTATTCTTATGTGCTGCCTTGTTACAATTTTCTTTATTCTTATTTGAATAACTACTAAACAATTAGTATAAAGAATTCATCCAAGAAACTTTTATCTCACTCGCACTCAATCTGAAACGTTCACCTCAAACTGCTAACCCAATGTAGCAAAAAATCTGTACGTGATGGAGCAAATTGGTTACCAGATTTGGATTCAGCGCACCAAAAAACGTAAAAATCAATCGAAACATTAGAGGCAGTTTAAAAAAAAAATTTAAGCCATGCTGTTTCAGATTCTGTAATTTACTAGATTCCAAAAACTGCACTATTTTCTGATTTAGTAGCATTTCCATAAATTTAGTCATCACAGAAGTCAGACTAACCATCTTGTAGTTCCTAGCCTCCTCCTGCTTCTGTAGAAAGGAACTAGATCTGCCCATCTCGTGTCCTCTGGGACCTCTTCTGACTCTAAAGAAGAGTTGAATTTCACACCCTGTTGAAAATGTCAGATAGTTGAGCTGCCAGAACTTCCTTAAGTTTCTTCAATGTCTTTGATGTATCACAGCCAACCCCATTGCTCCTGCCATTCTCATAGGCTGTCACAAAGAAGGCTGTGATCTCACAGTGTTGCCCCCTAACATGAGGCTAGAGGGTAGCACCTCATGATGGTGGCCATTTTGTTATGGTCACAAAATGGAGCAGGAACGAATAGGATCACTCCTGCCCCATTCTTTCAATAGATTGCCAGGAACATGAAAGGTATGTGCTGGGGGGAGGGGGCAGGGGGACCCCAGCCCCCCCCTTTTGCTGGCTGGCTAGCTGGGACAATTTTAATTTTAGAGTGGTTGGCTGCTGCATCCCCTAACCCTTCCAGTCCTTGATCAAGGGGAGCGGAGGGAGGGGGATTAGCCCGACTGGCAAGCTGGGAGACTTTTCCAGTTGATGGGGTACACCGATCCCCCCTGGACAGCTGATGATAGGGATTGGGAGCTGTCCAGGGGGGATCAGTGCTGCAGAGGGGAGCCAGCAATTTACATTTTTGATATTGTTGGTGCCATAGATCACAGCACTACGGCACTGGCAATATTGGTGGGGGAGGGGAGGCTCAATCGTGGCAGATGGATGCCCAATCACCTCCAGGACGGACTCTGTGTTATCAGGACTCCAGACATAATCTGGCCTGATTTTGGCAGTCACTGTGTGAAATCTTATTCATGTGGTTGCTGCCAGCCATGGGCACCCCCACTCCCTGCCCCAATCCTGCCCCTAGGGACCTGCACCATGTAGAAATCAAATATCACAGAATTGCCTGCAATATCTGATTTTTTTGCAGGTTAGCTGCTATCATGGGGCGTTAATCCAGAGTAAACCCCATCGTGTTCATATACTTGAGACAAATTTGGAAGGCTGAAACCATAAGCATTTAACACATTGAAGAAACCTCAATATGTTATATACAGACAGCTTTGGTGTTCTATTATATATGAGTTTAACTTAAGATCCTAGATGAAAAGTCTATAAACTATTATTAGCTGGGTAGATTGGGCAAGCTCTTTAGTAAACATACCCCCATGTCTTTCCCCGTCTGAGAATGCTAACAAAGTATTCCTCGCAGGCTGACATTCACTTCTGGTGACTAAAGTGCTTACTGCAGTATTATGATTCCCCCCCCCCCCCCCCACACACACACACACTCAATCTCCCCTGTCCTGGTCCTCCTTTTAAGAACAGAGAAAGGAATGCCTATTTCAAGGTCTTCTCTGCCCTTTTGATAATGCCAGGGGCTCCACCCTTACTTGTCTCAATACTCAAAATAATGCTACTGACCAGAGGCTGTCCTTTGTTCCCTGCATGAAAGCAATAGGTGGAGTTGGGGCTGAAGTTGCTGATGTTATTCGGGGGCAGGGTTGATATCAGGGCTGCAGATAATGAGTCAAATTTGATCATTTTAGATTGGGGAAGGGGATGTTTTATGGGAATCTTCTTCTCTGGGGCATCTTTTCCCTCCTACTCCTGTTCCAAATATATAGCAAGAAGGAAATCAACTGCGTCCAAAACTGAGAACATCTACTCCGAGTAAACCCCGTTGTGTTCATACATTTGAGGCAAATTTGGACTTTGAAAATTGTTGTAAGTTCTGCATGTAAAAAATATCTGCACAGTTTGTAGGGATGCACATTGATTGAAAGCTGTCTTCACTATGTCTAATTCTACAACTTTTCTTAAAATAGATGCCCAGCTTCCATAACAATCTGTTGAACAAAATGGCTGAAAAACGCCGATGGATAAGTCTGAAGAGACAGTTTGCAGAACATTGTTAATTGTAACCACCAGGTGTGATAAAACATTAAAATCAAAAAGATGAAATATGTGCAACTCAGCTGCAGATTATTTTTAATAGTGGAACATATTAAAAAAATATATGGTATTTGAACTATATGGTATTTGAATATATGGTATGGAGCATCACGGTATTCAGTCAATGGATTTACATTTGTTCTGTCTGTGTCAGTAAAAATTCCCTGTTACCAGCATGTAGAACAATCCTTATTTGTTCAGTGGAACCAGGACTTTTGTGTGGCCTTGGAGAATAAGCTCAATAGGATTGCAAGATGGACTGAGACTCACAAACTGATTCTGAATCGTCAGAAATCAGAGGCTGTATGAGTTTCCAACTCACAGAATCTGATTCCATTTTCACTAAGCATTAGACAAATCCCAGTATCTATCAAGGACTCTTTAACATCTTTGGAAGTGATCCTAGACAATTGCTTAACTTTATACTTGCAAGTCTCCCAGACAGTGCAGAAACCCTTTTTTGCAATTCACAGGATCAAGTCCCTTAGGCCATTCCTGGACAACAGAGTCTTAACATAAGAACATAAGATATGCCATACTGGGTCAGACCAAGGTCCATCAAGCCCAGCATTCTGTTTCCAACAGTGGCCAATCTAGGTCATACGTACCTAGCAGTTTCCCCAAGGGACACAGGTTCCACAATGCTTGTACTGGTTCAAGCATTGATATCCTGGGTCCCTTCTTAATAATGGTTTATGGACCTTTCCTCCAGGAACTTGTCCAAACCTTTTTTAAACCCAGCTACACTAACAGCCTTTACTACATCCTCCGGCAACAAATTCCAGAGTTTGATTACACGTTGAGTGAAAAAATATTTTCTTTTATTAGTCTTAAATAGTTTACCCTGTAGCTTCATTGCATGTCCCCTAGTCTTTCCATATTCTGATAAGGTAAACAATCGATCTACGTTTACCCGTTCCACTCCGTTCATTAATTTATAGACTTCTATCATATCTCCCCTCAGCCGTCTCTTCTCCAGGCTAAAGAGCCCCAACCTTTTTAGCCTTTCTTCATAGGAGTAGCCTTCCATCCCCTTTACCATTTTGGTGGCTCTTCTCTGAACCTTTTCTAAAATCGCTATATCCTTTTTAAGATACGGCGACCAGAATTGCACACAATATTCAAGGTGCGGTCTCACCATATAACGATATAGAGGCATTATAATATCTTTTGTTTTATTTTCCATTCCTTTCCTTATCATACCTAGCATTCTATTTGCTCTCTTGGCCGCCGCTGCACACTGGGCCGAGGGTTTTAACAAGGTATCCACAATGACGCCTAAATCTTTTTCCGGGGTGGTGGTTCCTAATGTGGAACCTTGCATCGTGTAACCATAGTTTGGGTTGTTCTTCCCTAGGTGCATAACCTTGCACTTCTCCACATTAAATTTCATCTGCCATTTTGATGCCCAGTCTTCCAGTTTATCAAGATCCTCTTGCAATTTTCCACAATCCTCCTGGGTTTTAACAACTTTAAATAGTTTTGTGTCATCTGCAAATTTGATAACCTCACTTGTTATTCCACTTTCCAGGTCATTTATGAATATGTCAAAAAGCAGCGGACCCAGCACAGATCCCTGGGGTACACCACTATTCACCTTTCTCCATTGGGAAAATTGGCCATTTAGCCCTACCCTCTGCTTTCTATCTTTTAACCAGTTCCTGATCCACAGTAGTACACTGCCTCCTATCCCATGACTCTTTAGTTTTGCCAAAAGTCTCTCATGAGGGACCTTGTCAAAGGCTTTCTGAAAGTCCAGATACACTATATCAACCGACTCACCTTTGTCCACTTGTTTATTCACTCCTTCAAAAAAACATAACAGATTAGTAAGACAAGATCTTCCTTGTCTAAAGCCATGTTGGCTGTCTCCCATTAGGTCGTGACTATCTACATGCTGAGTAATTTTATTCTTTATGATGGTTTCTACCATTTTTCCCGGTACTGATGTCAGGCTCACTGGTCTGTAGTTTCCCGGATCACCCCTCAAACCCTTTTTAAAAATTGGTGTTACATTGGCGATCCTCCAATCCTCAGGTATTAGAGATGATTTTAATGATAGTTCACAGATTACTGATAGCAGGTCTGCAATCTCAAATTTCAGTTCTTTCAACACCCTTGGATGTATACCATCCGGCCCAGGTGATTTGCTACTCTTCAGTTTATCTAATAGTTGTAAGACATCTTCCCGATGTATCGATATTTCCTTCAATTCTTCCACACCTTTAAATACCACTTCAGTCATGGGTAACATCCCTACATCTTCCTCAGTAAAGACCGAAGTAAAGAATTCATTCAGTCTCTCCGCTATCGCCTTGTCGCCTCTTAGTGCTCCTTTAACCCCTTTATCATCTAATGGACCAACTGACTCTCTCATAGGTTTTTTGCTACGAATGTACTTGAAAAGGTCTTTATTTTGCGTTTTTGCTTCCGCAGCAAGCTTCTTCTCAAATTCTCTCTTTGCCTGCCTTATCAATGCCTTGCATTTGACTTGCCAGTGCTTGTGCTGTTTCCAGGTTTCATCGTTTGGCTCTTTTTTCCATTTCCTGAAAGATGCTTTTTTGGCAACAACAGCCTCTCTGACCTCACCTTTAAACCATGCTGGCAGTTTTTTGGACTTCCTTCCACTTTTCTTAAAGCGTGGAATACAGCTGGTCTGGGCTTCCAAGATAGTATTTTTCAACAACACCCAAGCTTGATGTACGTCTTTAACCTTTGCAACTGCTCCTTTTAGTTTTTTCTTAACTGTTTTCCTCATTTTATCATAGTCTCCCTTTCGAAAGTTAAAGGGTAGTACTGTGGATTTCCTTACTATCCCTCCTCCACTAATTAAATCAAAGGTGATCATGCTATGATCACTATTGCCAAGTGGCCCCAACACCCTTATCTCTTGCACTACATCTGGTGTTCCACTAAGGACTAGGTCTAATATTGCTTCCCCTCTGGTTGGTTCATGAATCAGCTGCTCCAAGAAGCAGTCATTTATTTCATCTAGGAACTTTATCTCCCTAGCATGTCCTGTTGTGACACTGACCCAGTCGATGCCGGGGTAATTGAAATCACCCATTATTATTACTGCACTGTAACTTTTGCTAGCTTCCTTGATTTCTTTGAGCATTTCATCATCCATTTGTTCATTCTGGCCAGGCGGACGATAGTACACCCCCACTGCCATCGCCTTCCCCTTTTTACATGGAATTTCAATCCATAGAGATTCTTGCAAAACTTTGTTTCTTGCAAAACTTTAATCCTTTCTGACTCAATGCCCTCTCTAACATAGAGCGCAACCCCTCCACCAATTTGGTCAGCTCTATCATTACGATATAGTTTGTACCCAGGTATCACAGTGTCCCACTGGTTGTCCTCCTTCCACCATGTCTCTGATATTCCAATCATATCTAACCTCTCGTTTAGTGCTATATATTCTAACTCTCCCATCTTGTTTTGTAGACTTCTAGCATTTGCATACAAGCATTTTAGAGACTGTATTTTATTTATATTAATTTGGCTATTGGTAGACATGGGTAATTTGGGATCTTTAAGTTCTGTCTGCTCCATACTCGAGGGCATTTGGGCTACTTTACTCTTTTTTGGAACCTCTCTGCTTTTTGTAGTATCCTTCAAGGATACATTCTTCCGAACCATGCGCTCTTGGGCGACTGTCGGCTTTCCCCTATTATCTAGTTTAAAAGCTGCTCTATCTCCTTTTTAAAGGTTAATGCCAGTAGCCTGGTTCCATCCCGGTTAAGGTGAAGCCCATCCCTTCGGAAGAGCCCCTCCTTTCCCCAGAATGTTCCCCAGTTCCTAACAAATCCGAACCCCTCATCTCTGCACCATTGTCTCATCCACGCATTGAGACTCCGGAGCTCTGCCTGCCTTTTGGGTCCTGCGCGTGGAACGGGAAGCATTTCGGAGAACGCTACCCTGGAAGTTCTGGATTTCAACTTCCTACCTAAAAGCCTAAATTTAGCTTCCAGAACCTCCCTACCACATTTTCCTATGTCATTGGTACCGACAAGTACCAAGACAGCAGACTCCTCCCCAGCACTATCTAAGACCTTATCTAGGCGGCGTGTGAGGTCCGCTACCTTCGCACCAGGCAGGCATGTTACCAGGCGATCCTCACGTCCACCAGCCACCCAGCTATCTACATGCCTAATGATCGAATCACCAACTATAACTGCTGTCATAACCCTTCCCTCATGGGCACTTGGCCCTGGAGAAACCTCCTCGGTGTGAGAGGGGTTTACATCACCTGGAGGACAGGTCCTAGTTACAGGATCACTTCCTGTCACACCAGGGTGATGCTCTTCTGTCACTTGACCTCTCTCCTCCATGGCAACAGGGATGCTGCCAGACTGGAGGTGGGACTTCAGGACTATATCCCTGTAGGTCTCGTCTATATACCTCTCTGTCTGTCTTATGTTTTCCAAGTCTGCTACTCTAGCCTCTAGAGAACGGACTCGTTCCCTGAGAGCAGAGAGCTCCTTGCACCTAGTGCACACGTAAGACCTCTCACCAGCTGGGAGAAAATCATACATGTGACACTCAATGCAAAAGACTGGAAAGCCCACATCCTGCTGCTGGACTGCTGTCTGCATCTTAGTTTTAAGTTTGTGTTTAGATCTTTAAGTTCTTTATGTACTAAAGGGTGCTATGGATATTTATACCACTAAAACTGTACCTAAGAAGTTTAATATACCTTGTTCACCTGAAGCTTAATTAATCTCAGGTCCTTAGTTTATGACTGATTTGGGTAATGAGCTTCACCTGAGAGCACCTCCTGTCTTTTAAGTTGTGCAAGTACCTATAAAGCTGTGATTATCCCAGGGGAGGGTGGGTGTGGGTCTTGAAGACCTTGGTACATTCTTTAGTGATAGACCTATTGGACTGTTCTATATTGTTTCTGACTGGTCTCAGGCTGCAACTTATACAAAATACTGCAGTGAAGGTGATATACAGTGGGAGGAAATTTGATCAAGTTATGCGACTGCTATTTGGGCAACACTGGCTGCCCATTCAATCTTGACTTAAATTTAAGATTCTGATGCTGGTCCACAGGGCATTTTATACCGGTTATCACTATACCTACTGTAAGCACTCTGTTGGTTTTGTATAGTCCGATACAAACACTTTGATCCTCTCAGGCTAACTTATTAGTGATACTCATGGCAGCCACTTTATGACTGGAGTCCTCTCAACCCAGGACGTTCAGCTCTCTCCCACCCTCTCTTTGGAATATACTTCCAGTTAAGATTTTCCTGAAGAACTCTTATAAGAAATGTAAAGCAGGTCTAAAGACTTGGCTATTTAGCCAGGCCTTCACACTTACTTATACTGATCACAGGTTCCATTTCTCCTGGGGCTTCTGCATATCTCTCTCCTCCTCCCCACACCGTGGCTAAACATACTCTCCTGTTCCTGTTAAGTCCCATGGACATTTTGTCATGCTATTTCAGTTTTTGTTTTGTTTGTGTTCGTTAAGTTCTTGTTGGTGGTCTATTAGTAGCTGTACCAGCCTTGATTCAACTGGACTATGTAAACCGCTTAAATGGCATTCACTTGTAGTGGTATACCAAATCTTGATAGATAAATAAATGAACAAATAAATCATGGCAAGCAGACAGAGATCATCAAAGGAAGGCTGAAGCTATAAGCAGTGGGCAACTGAAGAAACCTCAGTGCATTAAATGCAAACAGCTTTGGTGTTCTGTTATATGAATCTTTAACTTAAGATCCTAGATGAAAAGTCTATAAATACTTATTAGCTGGGTAGACTGAGAAAGCCTCTGCTTATCCCTGGGAGTGAGCAACAAAGAATAAATCTGCTCTTTGTGATTTGCTGGGTGCTTCCTAATGAACTGGATTGGTCACAGTCGAAGGCAGGATGCTGGGATATATGGACCCAAGATCGGATCCATCTTGGAACATCTTACATTCTTATGTTGTCTTACAGAAATTAAAAAGTGACTTATTTTGTTCTTTTCCTGTTGGAGGTATTCTTGCCGGTGTCCCATTGGGTGCCTTGCTGTGATGTCATCTGGACCTTTAAAGACAGAGGCCCTGCTGCAACACACAGATGCATAGCCTCGCCTATGCCCACTGGTGATTGCCCATAGGGGCGTGCTCATAGAGGAATGCCACCCTCCTTTGGAGCTCCTGAGGAGTAAAGAGAATTTAACATTGTTGGTGAGTATTGACTCTCTCGCTGGAAGCTCTAACATGTTGGGTGTTGTAACCTTATGTTGCCTGCTATTTGCTACTCTAGGTAAGACTGTGGAAACTCTCCAATCTAAGGTGAGTGCAGATTTGGTCCCCTTGTTTCTTCTGGCTCTATTGTTGACGAATCCTCTTAGTCTAAGCCAGGGGTGTCTGTGTCAGATGTTGCTCCTATGCCTAAGGTTATTCAGATATTGTTCCCCTATCTGCTCAGTCTACCATTACTTCTAAGAATAAGGAAATATCCCCTAAGGACATTGGGGAAGTTGTAACTCATATGGAAGTTTCCTGTCATGTTTCTATGGAACAAATTTCTGAATATACTAATGACACGGTGGCTAAGCAATCTGAACATTAGTCTAAAGCAAAAGTTTTCAACTCATTCCTCAGGACACATCTGGTCAGTCAGATTTTCAGGATAAATACCCATGGAAGCAGGATAAATACAATGGAAGCAGTGAATGCAAATTTCTGTCTTGCATATTCATTGTGGTTATCCTGAAAACCTGACTGGCCGAGGACTGGGTTGAGAACCTCTGTTTTGGATTCCCATCTTACTAAAGCTGAGGCTACATTACAGTCAGCGTGCTCATTACTTGTCACCTTTGATTCTCTTTCAGAAGTATTTGAAAGAAGTTTTGCCTTGTTCAGAATTAGTTATATTGAATGTTTCCAACATACATTATTTACCTAGAGGTAGTAAAGTGATGGAAAAAGAAGGGGGGAGTTTGGATCAGATACCTATGATGGATAGCTTAGATTTGTCTGCTTTTCTGGAAACATCTAAGAATGACATGCCAACCCAGGCTACCTTGCTTGTTACATTTCAGACTGAGTCCGAGACAATTTCTATTCTTAGGCTTTATTTCCCAATGAGGGATATTCCTTTTTGTGGCTAAGTAATTAATATATTTCCTGATGTTTCCAGATCAACTCAATTAAGAAGGCGAGCCTTCCCGGCACCGAATCCTAGACTTTAGGGCTGGGGGCTCCCTTTTTCCTTACATTTCCATGTAAATGACGGCTGACATATCAGGGAAATCGTTATGTTTTCTTTGATTCTATGCAATTGGAATCCTGCCTTCAGGACAAGTAGTGATATTTTCTATAGTTATGTTTGTTTTCTAAAGGTTGGCATGTCAAAAAGGGTTATATAATGATTGATAGAGTGCCTTCTTGGCATTTTTCTTTTTTTTTCTTAGTAATATTTCTGGTTCCAGCTTCTCTGTGATGTGAACTGGATGTATTTTTTTTTCATTGAATAGTTCCGTTTATTTCCGTTGGGATGGGGATTTCTGTATATTTTTAAAAATAGACAGCATGACAAAAATTCACATATACCATAAAATCAGAGTCACAATTAATAATGGTGTTAAAACATGATGCTACTAATACTAACATTGGCTGTTGCTTGGGTATTGGATTTGTGTTGCCAGTAAGCAATATGTACTGTAAATTGTGATAGGAAAAGGCAATATGTTGCCCCATGGTTTGACGAATCTGTAAGAGATAGGAAGAGGATCCTCTGGAGGACAGAAGAGAGATGGCGTAAACATTCTACTGATGTTCTTAAGGGAGATTATTTACAGTTGTTAAACGATTATCAAGTTTATGTGATGGATAAAAAGAAGGAATACTATATGCAGTGTATTGCTAGGTCTTTAAATCGACCATAGGAATTGTTTTCCATCGTTGTGTCTTTTGTGAAGAGCTATGACACTTGTTCTGCAACCTCTGTGCCAGGTTGTAGGGCTTTTCTTGAACATTTTGTTAAAGGGAGGGGTGTTTTCAATCAGCCTGTTTTGTCAGCAGTTTCCAGCTACATAGTTGATGTTCTCTCCATTATGACAGAGGTTTGGTTTGATTTGAGGTTAATTTCAGAGGAGGAGGTGGATAATCTTATTTCAGCAATAAGCTCATAGACATCGGCCCGATATTGAGTTGGGCAGGCAATGTGCCCTATGGCACATAGCCCTGCCCGACGACCCTTAACCCTGGATATTCAATGGTGGGGTCATATATGGTCCCAGCATTGAATATCTGGGGATCGCTGCAGACACAGGAAGCCGCAGCAGCTAACCGGACAGCAGCGATATTGCTGCTGCCCAGTTAGAGCTTCTGCCTCTGCTCTGCCCCAGATCTTCCCTAATACGCCCCGATGCTAACCGGATAGCATTGGGGTGTATAGGGGAGTTAGGAGGGGATATTCAATGGCACTAACCGTGTAAGAGCCATTGAATATTCCCGTTTTAGGCATCTACACTGATTACAGAGTGGAGGAGTAGTCTAGTGGTTAGTGCAACTGCCTAGTATCCAGCCAATCAAGGGTTTGATTCCCACTAGTTCTCCTTGTAACTTTAGGCAAGTCACTTTGCCCTCCCTTGCCTCAAAAGAAAAGGTCTGTTAATCTACCTCCAGTGATACATTGTCAAGAAAACCCAAAGGCAGCTGAGTCACCAAGAATCAGCAATGACTTGACACCACTAACCCCCCCCCCCCAAAAAAAAAAAACAGATTATTGTGCACATTCCTTTTGAAAACTGGGCTTATCCTCTTGACACCTGTCTTGCCTCTTGGGTGAAGGTGGTTGGGGAGATAGCATTATTTTTATCTGTGGCATTTGATTAATGCATCATTGTTTTCCGGTGCAATGCCTTCTGAGTTAAAAAGGGCCCCTGTATGGCCTTTGCTTAAAAGGGAGGGCTGGATGTGTCAGTGCTGGTGTCTACCAGCCTATTTACAGCCTCCCAGTTTTGGTAAAACTTATAGAGCGAGCAGTTCTACAGCAATTGAGTGGCACCAATTGTTGGAGGAGCAGCAACATGGCCTTTGCCAAAATTATGGTGTTGAGATGCTTTTGCTGACCTCATTTAACAATCTGTGATGCAGTTTGGAACATGCAGGTGTGGCAGTAACGATGATATTGCTTGATATATCGTCTGCATTTGATTCTGTTAATCATGTTTTATTATTACAGTGGTTACAGTCTGTGGGCATGGTAGGAAATCTGTTGCATTGGTTCTCTTCTTATTTGTCAGACCAGTATTTTCAGGTGAGGACTGGTGATGATGTTTCTGACTGATCACCGCTTTGCAGTGTGTTCCTCGGGGTTCTGCCCTATCAGCTATATTGTTTAATATTTATGGGTCTACTGTTTATACGTTTATGAAGGATTATAGTGTGTCTTATCATGTTTATATGGACGATTTTCTGCTTTATATGCTGTTTGATATTTCTGCCGGTTTTGCTTCATTGCCTTTTTTAGAGTGTATGCATGCTGTGGCCTTATGGTTTTCACAGCATGGGTTGCAGATTAATTACAGAAAAATGCAAGTATTATTCATGTCTCGCGATAAGTCTTGGAAGTGGTGTTGAATGAACAGTTGGTTTTTGTTTGTAGTGAAGTGGTGTGACTTTGGATCGTTGTTTGAATAAGCAGGCGCATATAAGGAAACTTTTACAACGTTCCTTTTATCAAATTAGAATGCTACGGCGTCTTCGGCGATTGCTTTCTGTTTCAGATTTTCATTCAGTCTTTCAGGCTGTTACCTACTTTTGATTATGCTAATGTCGTTCTGGTAGGTCTCCCTTCTTCGACTGTCTGCCTTGCAGGTGGCACAAAATGCCACCACTATGGTTCTCTTGGGTAAATCTCATTTTGATCATATTACGCCTTGTTTAAGCTTTTTGCATTGGTTGCCAATGCAACAGAGGGTGTTGCTTAAAATTCTTTGTTTTGTTCTGAAGATTAAATTGTGATTGTCGACGTTTGGTCTCACTAATCTGTAGCACTGATGTATGTCTTCACGTCCAGTTTGGCTGGGTCTTCAGAATTCTCTTACCCCATCTCCCTTGTTTGCTAATAGCCTGCACATTACACCATCTCATGCATTTTTATTCTATGCTCAGTGGATGTGGAATCAATTGATAGATTTGCAAGGTCGTTCCAATCTGCTGGTGGTTTCCATAAAAAGCTAAGGCTTTCATTTTCCTTCATGTTTTTGAGTATGATGTATCTTAATTTTGACTGGGCTGTATTATTATTGTCTTTGTTTGTTGCTACTTAATTATTACATAAAGTTTTTGTTACACTTTGAAGTATATGATTAAGTGGTATATACATGTTTTAAATACATGTAGCCTTCTGTATAACTTGGCAGACAGACTTCTATAAGCATATGGAACGCAATCCACACACCTGACATGGTCACAGAATGATAAAGGAGTCTGTGCGATGACTACAAAGGACAATGATAGACAATCTTTAAGGTTTTTCCCATAAGAGAAAGAAAAAGATGTGGACTGAAATACCAAATGGAGCTGCAAAATAAGTCAATGTAGTATGCTGTAATACAGGAACGATTATATTCTTTTGTGAATTTTGCGGAGGGCGCATTGCAAGGAGCAGCTCACGATAACTCAAAAGTACCTCATTATATGCTGCTCGAATATCTTTCATAGGGTAACCTCTTTCCAGAACTCACAAACTGAAACAAAGGGCTCGCCCCTTGAAATCCAGAACACTTGAACAGGTTTTCCTTGCCCACAAAAATGAGCTCACTTGGATTAAAACTTGAATAAAGCAAGCCACCATTTGAAAGTCCACATGGAACCATAAACATGCCTACCGGATGTGGTAGCCGACAAGTACAGGGAAATACAAGTGCAAGGCCATTACTGATCTGCTTCAGCTCTTATCTTTTTGTGGGTTCTCCAATAGCCATTGGAGCACTTGTGTCTCTACCGTCCAGCCCTCTCAGTAGTGAGCTCAGTGGGACAACGGACATGAACTCATGGTGACTGTTTTCTTACATCCAGCGCATTGTTAGGATTGTGACTGTTTGCAGCCTTGGCATGACAGAAAAGCACACCAGACACAACAGACGTACCCTCTTCTTAGGTGTATTAACCATCTGAGGCTATCTGAAAAAGGTTTACTGTATCCTACTGTCCCAAGAACAATTTTCAAACTGCATGTTTTCAAACTCTGTGGGTATTTATAATTTGTGGACTTTGCACCAAATTTGAAAGGAAGGTTATACATTCACATTCACTTTGAAAACTGCCATAAGTGCAAAGTATCTGCTTTTTGTGTGGCTAGACATATATTATTTTCCAGACTCACCCCAAACACCCTCAGGAGCACCTCTCTTACATATAGAGCAGCACATGTACTTTGGTGGATTAAAGGGAGACAATATCAGACTGTCAATTTCTGTGAATAAATTGTTATCTATTTGTGCATAGTACTTTACAAGTTGCCCTTTTATATGCTTATTAATGTCCTTTTTGCCACTTTTTTCAATCTCAGGATTTAAAATTTGATCCTCCAAAGCTTTTAAATGATTGAAGATGCAGGACCTACAGAAGGGGGTCAGTTTACCTAATTTGAAGCCATAAAAGGAACACATAGCCAAAACTATTTGGAGGATCAAATTTTAAATCTCGAGATTGAAAAAAGACCTGTAGCCCTGCCCACATGGTGGTAGGGTGAAGATGTCAATGCCATGCAGAGGAACCATAGAATGATTGTTAGGGATATACAGGCCAAAAAATTATGCTTTGTATCATATTGTTTAGATGTTTTTTCTTTCATCGTTTTGGTTTTTCCATTAGTGCACGCTATTGCACAATGGCACAATTCCCCCCTCCCCTCATTTACCCACACACCGCCCCAGGTTTACTAGGCATCTTTTTTTTCCATTTAAAATTTTTTATTAATCATTTCAATAAAGGTTACAAGTCTCTGCAATCCCAACTTTGTACATTTTCCAGAACACTTACACATGCTAACATATATATTCCTTTGTTATTCCATCTCCCCTCCTTTATCCCCCTCCTGATACCATCCCCACTCCCTCCCTCCCCCTTCCCCTCCTCCCCCCTTTCGCTCTTCATTCATACATTCAATTCCCACTCAACCATTCCTACATCCGTATCCCTTCCCATTGCCCCCTATCACCATTCAGTCTTATTGATGGCATGTATCTAAAGCCCCTCCCACCTTCATCCACCACCCTCCCCCTCCCACAGCCTTCCATGTTTCCAATCACTTACGCACTTTCTTCCAGTGTTCCTCCCTTGTCCCCCCTTTCCCCTGCCTCTGCTCTGTCAAGCGGTGCATCAATCCCACCTCTGTCACCCTTCGAACAAAGCCTGCCAGCTATGGTGTGCCCGACCCCACCCAGTGCTGTGCTATCTCACATCGTGCAGCTACAAGACAATGATGGATCACCCCACTATCTCTCTTTGGAATGTCCTCCGCCAAATGGTGCAGTAAGCAAATCTCTGGTTTCCTTTGCAATCGATATCCTGTCATGCTATAAATCATATCTAGAATCTCTATCCAGTATGCTTGTACCCACTCACACTTCCACCACTTATGCAGTCAATCCCCCCTCTCTTGACATCCCCTCCAGCATTGGTCAGTTTGTCCCCAACCAGCTCTCTTTTTTCTCACTGGAGTCCAATACCAACGAAACAATACTTTATAAGCATTTTCTTTTACCTGTGTGGCGATGGAAATACTTGCCACCGTCCGTATTATCTTATCCCAGATCTCCTCATTCCAGCTTACCCCCAAGTCTTCCTCCCATT
The DNA here is from genome assembly GCA_033557465.1 of Ichthyophis bannanicus. NCBI lineage: Eukaryota > Metazoa > Chordata > Amphibia > Gymnophiona > Ichthyophiidae > Ichthyophis > Ichthyophis bannanicus. Next base: position 958,406,087 of record CM066031.1, read on the forward strand.
TTATCATATACCCCAGTTTACTCCCCCCACCCTCCATTAATCCTTTGTAAATCCTGGACAAAACTCCTTTTTGGCCTAAGTTCCCCATACAAAGAGCCTCAAACCACCCCCTATTTCCCCAAAGATCCTTCCACACCTTCTGCTGCCTCACAAAATGGTTCAATTGTATATAGACATAGTAATCACTATCCTCCAATTTGTAAAAATCCTTAATGCCCTCAAACGCTAGCATGCCCTCCTTACTCACTAGTTGAGAGATGTGTGTCAGCTCTGCCCTTGCCCATCTGCGCAAAATATTCCCCCCTGGTCCCTGACCCTCCTCAGAACAGGCCGCCACTGTCATGCCCTGTGAATATGTTTGTTGTGTACTAATAATTTTCTATTGCGCTTCCACACTTGCAAACTATGCACTATTAGGGGGTTTTGATATTTATTTTCTGCGCTATTGCTCACCTTCCACACTAATTTATCCAAGCTCCCAGCCCTTAGTGAAGCTGCTTCCATTTGCACCCACTGTTTCTGTGTTCCTCGATGCCACTCATATATTGTTTTCAGTTGTGCTGCCTCATAATATTTTCTAAAGTTAGGCACCCCCAACCTCCCCTCTCCTTTATCTCTTTGCATTACTGCCATTGCTACTCTTGACCGTCCATTTTGCCAAATGAACCAATTAACCTGTCGCTGCAGTTTAACCAGTTAGGCAAGTCCTGCTAACGGACTGAACCCTTTTAGATATGTCCCCCTACATGTCTGGAAAGTGTGAGCCTACTTTTATGCAACTGCATGTAGGCATAGTTTGGGCAGGGTAAAGGTGGAACTGGCTATATGCATATTTTATAAAACAGGCATGTGCACGTGTAGAACACATTCACAAATTTACACCCTCTTTGGAGTAGGTGTGGATTTGTTCCTTGGCAATTATGCAGTGTTGCTATCTCTTGTAAATACTTATCCTCAAAGATGACGTTTGTGACCAGTGGTAAATTTTGCAAAAGAAAGCAGCTTTGGCAGCATTCCAGGTGAAAGCAAGAATCTCCATACCTAAAGAAATTGACTGCTGATAAGGCACGCGTGTTATCACACATCGTAGATTAGTGAGTATTGGTTATTTTTTGGCTTAGTAGTTGTATAGTTTTGATTGTGTGTTGTGTTTTTAATTTATTTCATTTACTATATTTGATTGTATCTGATGTACATCACTTTAAATTCTAGCAATGGGGTAAAGAAGGCATATGATTGACTGTTTAAATTATATGAAATCAATCCCTTGGTTTGTACTCAGCACCCCTCCCTTCCCATGCTTAACCCCAAGGCTTTATAATAATCTAAATAGCTACTAATACTAGCATTGGCTGTCGCTGGAGCATTTAGCCTCCTGTCTAGATTGGCAGACTTCTACAGTACAGGCCTTACATTTCCACTAGGACTGCTGTTTATTACTGTACTTGCAGCCTGCCTGACAGACCCGGTTCTTTGCTTGCTTGCGTTAACGGCTAGGATGTCTAACATTTCTTAATGCTGAATTAACATTTTTTCAGACAGCCCCAGCTTTCCCTGTTATGTGCATTGATGAAAGCCGCAGGCCCTGATACATTCCACTACTGTTCTTGTCGTGCGATTATAATGGCGGGGGTACACCATTAGGAAGCCTTTATTTCTCAAGAATCTTGTGGTGCAGGAATTCCCATAATAGAGGTCATCAGGAGATGTCCAGAGGCAATTAGATTAGCATCAATTAGAGGCTATTAGCAGAATCCTAGTCACTGGAGGAATCCTTGTGCCCAGGTAGCATATAGCACCTCATCAGGTCTGACAGCATGAGGTAGCTCATGAATCCCGTGCCATGGTTTAGGTCATCAATTTTTTTAATGTAAATGATGAATGGCTTTCAGTTCCTAGGCCTTAATTCCCTGCATGCTTTTAGAACTGTCTTTAAGAACGAGCATAAATTATTTTCACATAGCTTGCACTGTTGTAAAGTGTCTACTAAGTACTTTTTGTTTGTATTCTGAGGCTTTGATGCAGTAAGAGGTGCAAACAACATTCCAATGCAATAAACCCAATGGCAGGTTCATCACAGCAGCATTAAAAAGTGTGCACTTTCAGATAAAAGAGCATAGACAGCGTGGTAGTATGTAGCCATCTGCTGCCGCATGAGTAAAATGTTTCCCTTCCCGTTAGTGTGTGAGCGGAGATTGACTCATGTACTGACAGGTAGGGAAACATTACAAAAAAGGCAGCTCAAACAGGGAGCGGAGCAGCACTAAGGATGCTGGTTTTCAAACTTTTCAGGTCAGCTCCTCACCTCCGCCCCTGGTTTTACTTTTTTTTTAACTTTGTAATAAAGTTTTGTTCTGTCACTTCCAACTCTGTTACCCATCCATTTAGCATCTTGTTTCAAAGTGAAGCATTCATTTTGTCTTGACAGTTGAGAGAAAAGCATTTTATAAATGTGTGATTTTGCCATTGAAGGAAGTTCTTTCTTTTATATGAATATTTGAATTCAGCACCTTGGACCTCACTTAAATTCATATTCGAGGAAAAGTCTTTCAGAAATAATAATTTTTTCTGCACTGAAATTTGTGGCAGGAAAGACGACAGTGGGTATAAAAACAAACAATAAAATCCTTTCATGGAGGACATAAAATGGAATAGAAAATTGATTTGTTAAAAATTAGCCTGTTAAATTTAAACATATAAATAAATGAATAAATAAATAAATATATATATATCTAGTGCCACTGAACATCCATAGATAATGCAGCCTAGTGCCATATGCCGGCGACTGTTATTCAGATATTTGGATTTATTTATTTATTTATTTAGTAAATACTTGTATACCGCTGTTTCCTACGATCAACAGCGGCTTTGAATATCATTCTGATATGTATATATGGCCTGACCATTTTACCTTGTTGGGAGGAGTCCATTTGTTTTGAATTTTTAAATGTTTAACGTTTATTTCTGTTTTTCTCCTCTTCTGTGTGCCGCTTGATTTTCATGTGCGTGATTGCTCTCTGATCCTTAGGGTTGAGCCACTCAGCTGCCTGATCAAAAATCACCAGTTACTGCTTTGTGAAGATAGCTTCCAGAGCCTTTGCTGTGTGTCTGCTTTCAAGCAGTGCTCTTTACCATCATTAACTGGTGCCAGTTCTCCTGTGTAATGCTTAACTGTAGAAAGAACACATCCTGAGCTGCATGATCCATTTTCCCAGTGCAGTAACCAAGTATGGAAAAAAAGTGATTTTAGCCAGTGACAGCAAGCGTATTGGTTGGGGGGGGGGGTCATATGTGCAGGGGGAGGCAAATGGCTGGGAGAAGCACATGGCTGAAGGTTTGCCTAGGGTACCAGACACCCTTGGACCAACCCTACACTGAGGCCTGAGTGTCCTCACTGGGAGAAGTGCTGTCTTAAAGGATTCCTAGTGTTAGAGTCAGATATTGGGGGGGGGAGGGGGGCGGCGTGCACAGAAGGTGCCCTGGGACGCACATCACCAGCTAGCATGGGGCCGTGACAGTTAGTGAGGGATTTGTCTCATGCTAACTGTAAAACTTGTGTTAGGGTCGCGAGTGAGCAGGTTGGGGTGGATAGTCGGCATGGTGAGCTTGGAACAGTTATCGTTGGTTCACACCGCATGATAACTGCGCCCCATGTGATTATCATGGGCTCACCCAATGCAGCTTCAATAGGTGGAGTTAAGTGCACCCACACTAATACAGCACATGTTAGGGGAAAGTACTCCATGTTAATCGCTGGGGGAATGCTTTCCACTCCCCTGACAGTTAAAGTGGTGGTGTTGCACCTAACGCACCATAGTTTTGGCACTTTTGGTGCATTAGGTGCAACGCTCTAGCATCCGTTAGTAAAAGGGGCCAATGGTGAGACTGAAAGTATATACTGGATGCTTCTGCCAAGGAGTCCGAACCCAAGTCTTCAGCAAAGAGAAGCAGACACAGTTCAACCTCTCATGACTTGCAAGAAGAGCTATAAAGAAACTTTATCCATATAACCATGATGTTTATGTTTATTTCTATTTTCTATAATGGCTTTTCACTGGTGAGGCAGCAGAGCAGTTTACATTTTTAACTAAAAATAGAAAAATGAAAGGCACTCCAATCAAATTAGGAATAAAAGGACAGCACGGTAACAGTAAGTAATAGAAGAGAGGGAGAAGATCAGGATATTTCCTCCTGTTGAATGCCAAATTATATCCATTCAGTAAAGGTGACCTTGAAGAAATAAGTATTCAGTGCAGCTCTGAATCTTTTGCAAGATGATTTAGTCTGAAGGGATCTTGGGAGGGAATTCTGCAGAGATGGGAGTCTACAGTAGCGGTGGGCATCCATGAAAGATTTTAAACCTAATTAGTCTTGCTGGGGGAGCAAAAAGCTGTCCTAAAGTTGTTCATATAGTTACCTGACTAGTGGACTGAATTTTGTTGCTATCTAGATAACTTGCCTCTTTGCCCATGCACTGCTCCAACATTAGCCAGATAGCGCTGGCATGGTCTGAAAAGATATTCAGTATGGGGGTCATTCCAGAACACAAATAAGGGGTTTGGCTATGAAGGACCTAGACAAGATCCTCTAGAACAGAGATGTCTCTCTCCATACAAAGATTTGACTTGTTCAAGCCATAGTATTTTCAATAACGTCATATAGATGTGAAAGCTGGATAGTGAAAAAGATAGACAGGAAGAAAATTGATGCCTTTGATTTATGGTGCTGGCAAAGAATACTGTGTATACCATGGACTGTCCAAAGAACAAACCAGTCAGTACTAGAGAAGATCAAACCTAAGCTTTCTTTAGAAGCTCAGATGACAAGACTTTGACTTTCATACTTTGGACACATCATGCATAGAGAGAGATCATTAGAGAAAGACATCATGCTTGGCAAGGTAGAAAGTCAATGGAAAAGAGGAAGGCCAGCAATGAGATGTATCGATAGAATAACAGCAGCTATGGATACCACTCTGTCAACAATGAGCTATCTGAATGAAGACTGAACACAGTTTAGGACAACTATCCAGAGGGTCGTCATGAGTTGACACTGACTCGACAGCACTTAACAATGTGCAGTGGGGACATTTATAAGCTGAAAATTTCCCCAACCGTATTCTGAAACACCACTGACATGCACATCCACGGCACTAGCACAGGGATCCCAGAATGTGGGCGGGAGGAAGTGGAATGGGGTCATGGTCAGCCACAGAGACATAGAAATTGTATTCAGGAAAGGCTCATGTATGTATTAAGTGTTTCCTGGAAATGTCCACATTATTCCTGCTGAAGCGTGGAATAAGGCCAGGACAAAGGTAAAATTCTGCTCTTCTCTGCAATGCGGCACATACTGAGGAATGGTTGTGACAAGTATGTCATGAACCGGTATGACTGCAGTCTAGAAAAACACAAAATGCAGTCTTAAGGTACAGGGAGCAGAGTCGAGGGAATGTTGTAAGGTAGAGACACATTAAGAAACACCCTCACAGAAATATTAAGAAGAGCAATAGTGGTTATTCAGGGTATGCACTAATGTGCTGTTTATGCTAAGGGGGCCAATCTATGGGACCCTAACAATTCCCATATTCAGAAAAATGGGACTGCTGATGCAGGGATAGTACAGGCATGAGCAGGGAAAGGATTCCATTTTGGGTGAGAAATTGAGATCATATTTGTAGCCTTGGTACCCCATGTGATTATGTGATGTCATAGCTGTCATGGATTGGTTGAGGGCATCTTTTTGGCAGAATCGTGTTTTTGTGACAGAAAGTGAGAGCGTGTGTGTGTGTGTGGTTTGAGGGCTGCATGGCGATCTGGTGTGCTCACCTGCAATTCAGGGGGGACATGAAAGCCTGGCAGTACCTGGACCGTATGGATGACCGCAGCATCACCAGATGCCAGTGTGATTGGGCAGTCAGAATCAGAGAGGGCTCACTAAAGCTATATGTCAAAACATATCCCCATCAATAATTTAGGGGCTCTCAGAATAAGGGCACTCAACAGTGCAAATAGCACTAATGTATGCCCATAATGCACATTTTGTGGGACCAATGTTGTTACTGTTGAGCATGTATTAGTGCTGTTTGCACTGCTGAATGTCCTTATTCTGAGGGTCCCCATAATTGACAGGGATGTGTTTTGGCATTTAGCCATAGGGAACCTATGCTGATTCCTTCTGAATTATTTTACATAGGGCACTCTAATTGGATCAGAATTTGATGGCAGTGTGATAGGGCAGCCAGACATCTGCGGTGCCTGGCACTGGGAGACACGACTGAGGTAGAGCCACCATTCCCCGGATTGTCCCATGCGGCTACATCCCTACCCAGGCCATGATCACAGAGAGATGCGAGAGTGGTGATACATCTGGAGTCTGGCAACTTAGAGTGATGGCATAGGGATCTTCCCTCCTATGCCCACACAGCCCTGACCAGGGGAGCAGTGCCACAAAGGAGGCTGTGGGAAGGCAGACAGGGTTGCCCCAGAGGTAGCGGATGTATACAGACTGCCATATGCCATAGAGACAGGTGCAGCTGCTGTGAGAAATTCCAGTAGCCAGATAGGTGGCCTCAGAAGCCATCGCTAGAAGGTCCTACTGCAACTACTACAACTACTACTGATCATTTGTATAGTGCTACAAGGCGTACACAGTGCTGCACAGACACACGTAATGGATGGTCCCTGCTCAGTGGAGCTTACAGTCTAGTCAGTACAGACAACACAGCATCTGTGGACAGGATACATCCAGGGGGAATGGTCAGGAAACACAAGGGAGTTTAGGTGGATCTGATCCAACAGCGGCAACAATGAGGCGAGCGCTCAGCCTGGATTTGAGAGGTGCCAGGGATGAAGCCTGATGTACAGACTCAGGTAGTTTGTTCCAGACATACAGAGCAGCAAGGTGAAGGGAGTGACGTCTGGATTTGGCAGTAGAAGGGAAGGACACAGATAGAAGCGATCTGACAGAAGAGTGGAGTTCACGGGAAGGGGTGTAGGGAGAGATAAGAGGGGAAATGGTAGTGTGGAAAAAGCAGAATTAGTGCAATTATACGCCAAAGGCATGAAAAGGGCATACATTTGTTGCTCAGGAATATTATGCATCCTTTGGAGATCTGAAAAGTTAGTTCAGTGTTTTGTGGACTTGATGAGGGTCCATCCCTAACAGTTTGAAGCATGTCTGTAGAGATGACCAGGGCAGGAATCACTGGGGCCAGTTCCTAATGTCACATACTATTTGATGCAAGGTATGTCCTGACATACATGTTCACATTTATGTTCTTGTATACCATATTGGGATGCGCTGGGCTTACCTAGCACTTTTCAGGGCATGAGGGGTCCTGGTATATGGTCTTGGTTGCAGCAGCTGTCATTTCCCATTGGTATTTATGTCTAGTGTGCATCAGCAAACTACTGTCTGTGATGGGCAACTTAGGAGATACACTATTTTCCCGAGGGGCATGGCATCCGTGGGTACTTTGTGAAGATGGGCAGAATCTGAAACATGTAATGCTTCAGAATATAGTGGGTGCGGGGACATCCAAAATGTTTCCCCACGTCCGAGGCATGGGGATAGCTGAACAGGAAGGAAGAATCAAAAGCAATGGCAGGACACATTTTTCAAGAAAAAGGCGGTGGATGACTGGAAAGCCCTTCTGGAAAAGATGGTAGAGACAAAAACAGTGATGAAATCTGAGAAAGAGTAGGATACTCAGAGGATCCCTAAACCGAGGAAACCAAGCATTGAGCGCCTACTCTTAAAACAGCATTGAAACAACTTCTACACTTCATAGGAAGATATGCGTTTTTCTTTCTCAGTCCTTCACTTTGGAATGCCTTACCATCTTTGCTCCGCTTTGAAGCCTCCTATACGAAATTCAAAACACTTCTCAAAACAAATTTATTTCAACAGGCCTATAACATCCCTGATACCAGCCCTCTTTAGTCTCCCTCTCTCTCACTCCCTCCTATCTCTGTTGGCTATCACTGTATCTCCTACTACTCTCCTATCACATAAATGGCGTTCTTTTCCTTTTCTTCTGCAGCATTGATGTTTTATTGTAAACCGCCCTAATGCCATGGCCTGGGCGGTATATCAAGTGTAAAATAAAGATAAAGATGTTCCTGCATTGGTTTCCTCCTGTCTTTAACATCCCCCTATTCCCAATTCTCACCTCTCTAGACCTCAATACATCTCAAACACTCTTGTCCTCAACAGTCACTACTCCGTTCCCTTTCCTATGTCTTCTTCTCCTCAAACTCCTGGGCCATTTTTAGTCCATTTTCCAACCTTGACAGTGTTGACAGAAAATCATTCTGACCCTCTTTCTTGAACATCTAGAATAGCGTCTCTCTGTGTTTCTCTGTCCCTTTCCCCCTCCATCTGCTTGAGTCTCTCAAGTTGTCAGCTTTCAACTGAAAATGCATTTTTTCTCCTTTGCCATTAATTCTCACTTCTTCTATCATTTTTATGCAGATTTCTCACAGTAACTGAAAAATACTGTGAAATGCATTTAGAAACATAGGGGTATGTTTACTAAACCGGGCTAACGGTTATCCAGGGCTATCTTCAACTAGGTCCCATGTTATTCGATGGGACCTAGTTGCAGATAGTCCAGGTTAACTGTTAGCCCGGTTTAATAAGTGCTATTTAAATGATTAATAGTAGTAGTAGTAACATACCCCATAGTGTCTGATTCATTAAGTATTTACTCCATAGACAGAGAATGGATAAAAAGCCTTAGGGGATTATTGTAAAAGACTTATTTGTAATTTCCATCAGTAAATGGCCATTTTAGAAAGAGCTAAATTTACATGTGGATGCAAGGGGGCATGTTGGGGGTGTCAGGAGTATGTTTATGGCCTGGCCTAGGTAGGTCAAAAATCTCTATGTATATTCCCCTCTTCCTGTACAGAATTCACATTTATGACCAAAATTGTCCATGTCAGGATTTACAGCTGCTCCCCGGTGCATATACATTTTAAAAAAGTGCTTATTTTGGCCAGCCCTTTACAGGGGGGATTAAGGGGGTTATCTTCATTTATCCTCTGTTATTTACAGTATTTTCCCTTTCAAACTGAAAGAATTAATAAAGCAGCCTTTGTAGTTAATTGATGGTATTTATATGCATAAATTTCCAAAAGACCAATGTACATGTGCAATTTGCCGAGGTCGCCATTGATTTTTACCTTGTGTAGATTTGTAAAATGGCTTCTCCAGCTCTATGTGCCAGCAAATGGAAGTGCACTCCTGAACATCCTTACATGTATTTTAGCAAAGGTTCCACATTTAGTCGAGTTTTGTCTAAAATACTGCTGGAATTGTGTACGTCCTAACCTCAATGTCTCATTTCTGATCTCCATATACTCTCTAAAATATGCTACCATGGGAATCACGCCCTTAGACTATGACATCACATAACAACTGTCAGGCCCATTGTCTGCCCATTTTCCCTTCCTATTGTAATATCACATAGCTTCTTGATTGGCCTCTTCCCTCTTATTTCCATACAGATATAGAAATGATGGCAGCCAATAGTTTCATTTGCATGAAAAGTCCACTGTGCGATGGTTCTATGAACTTTGAGGCACTGGTCACCAGGCCTATGGCTCACATAAATGGTGCCTCAGACAGGTTTTGGTCAGGATCCGCATCCAAATCCTTGGCCAGTTGCATGAAGGGGAGGGGTGAGGGAGATCCTCTTATGAACTTCTGACTATAGCTGACTGTGGAGAAATGATGGAAAACACAAGGAGGAGCAGGCCTCCTGCAGGCAACACCAAAAGACACAAGAGGCAGGAGACGTAGGATGAACTAATGAGTCTTTTATTGGTAAGGACCCCAACGCGTTTCGGCAACGCCTTCCTCAGGGGAATTAACACGTTCAAGTGCTTAATGACGGCACTGCTTGCAGTATCTATTCTTTTAGTTGAATCGGCAGAGTTAAACGAACCCGTTTGTTCTATGGTTTGATCGACTGGGTTTCCATAGTTCATCCTACGTCTCCTGCCTCTTGTGTCTTTTTGTGGGGAAATGATGGTCACCTGGGGTCCCCCTCTGATTATGTGCTATATAGTAGTAGCCATAGGATACTGCACAGCTACACTGAGAGCAGCAGCCTGGAGGACTGGTGTCCCAGTCCTGGGTGGTCACCTGTCTCGCCCATCTTGCCCTGCAACAATTCTAAATACATAGCTGCTCTATTGGTTTACCCAAAATCTGATTAACAAACCATATAACCAATGAACCAATAAATTACTTAAGCAATGAAAAGATGGACATTTCTTTAAAGAATAAAAAAGTCAAATCTATAAAGCAAATTTTTGAAACATGTTTCCCAAATGAAATAGTGAAGAAGAAAAAATAGTTTTTATTTAAACTATGTATTAAGAAAAATATGGCCTTTCGTTTTTTATTTCCACAACACTTGCTTTCATAGAAATCCGACCATTCTTTTAATATGTTTGATTCCAAATCTTTTCCTCTCCTCCCCCAAGAAACAGCTCCATTTAGGACAAGCATGTCCCAAAATGTCTGGCCAACTTAAAAGAAAATCCCTGAGAAGCTGGCAGAAATGGACATTTCAAAAGTGTGCTTTTGTACCCTTACTTTGTCTGAACCAAAGCAATTCAACTGCTTGAATAGCAGTTAATAAAACAGGCAAACAGTAAGAAACCATAGGATATGTTTCTTACCAAACAGAAGCAGACGGCCAGCTGCAGCCTCTATTTTCACAGCACTGACTGAGCCACTAATTCCCCTGTTCCTTTTAACTCTCGCACTGCAGCAAGGGAAGTGGATTGAGTGTTTGCTAAGCTGTGCAAAGCATATGGAGGGTAAATTTCAAAGCCTTATACCCACAGTTTTCTAAAACTGCTCACCCAATATTGCAGTAAACTTATTCACATACAGACTGAGTAGAGGTGTTGCCAGGGGCAGGGTTTTCACATACGTTTGAAAATTCAAACATATGCACATAAATCAGCCCTGAAAATTTGTGCATATCAAATAGCAGGTTAAATGCAATCACATAGTTTTCCTGGGGTAATTCTCAAAGATGAAGTGTACATGTACTTTTGCTTTGACAATACAGCCAAATCTGCATACTTTTTATGCATACATGCAATTATAAAACTACTCATTTGACCTCAAACAGCTATAAACATGCTAAAATATTCAGCATTATAAAAATGAGTTGAATGGATTTCTCCATATATATTTTATTTCCTAAAGGACAAACAAATAAATCTAGCAAACTCTTTTACAAGGGAAGGTTTAAAGCAGCGGTTGGCAATCCTTGTAATGGCACCTGAACATATTTTGCCAACATGTCACATGCTACAAAATGCCAGCATGACCAGAAGCACTGATCTGATAATGTACAAGATCAGCACAACCGGTCCTTGAGTTCTAAAAATGCTTCTGGTGCTCGTATTTTGCAACGAGCAGCATACCAGGTGGGCGATTAAGTGGCATGTAAATGCTGGATCTGGAGTTAAGAAATCGCCAGGATCCAAAGAAATCTAGGGAACATTGGGGCTCCCTCTCTAGAGAAAGCTATGATACATTGCAGGATGAAGAGGGAAGGTGGAAAAGGTTGTGAACCCCTGTTTTTAAAACATTCTAAGTATATGGACAGGTAGAAGATTTTCAGTTCAATTGGCTTTTTTCCTGATTATTGGTTTTCAATTTGTTTCACATATTTGTTAATTGGGCTCAAAGTAGCTAAAGGCTATATACCTCGTTTTTGTCAACTTGACCACTGTTAAACTAGGGACATTTATAAGTGCTTGCTCAGATGAACATAAATCCCTACTAGAAGTATACATAGACAGAAAGCCCATTAACTACCTATGATGGACAGCACACAGCAGAGGACAAACCTGGCCACAAAAGTTCAAAACTGCACAGGAATACATTTTATTTGCTACCAACATCCATGTTTCAGCTAGTTGCCTGCATCAGAGGTCACAAGTTCATTCAAAGGAATTGAACAGTATGCTGGTGGTGCAGCCTCTTCGTACAAGAATAATCAGTGTATAAAAATACAGCAAAGCTAGCAGAGTAGTGTTTTCCTGTCAAAAGCGGACACCACGCAGCCATCTTTTCATCAGACACTGTCTGCTCAATATATATCAGAGGTGAGTCATGGAGTAATGTTGGATGTCCATTAAAACTTTTGGACTCACAAGAGCTGCTTTTTCAAACTCTACTTATTGAAAAAACTTTGACATTTATGCTCTTTGTCAGATTTTCGGATGCTGCTTCAACTTTAAGTTCTTTTTGAATTGAATTATTGCAACTCTTTGGGACCTCATTCCTAACCCAGGATATGGAAAGTATGATCTCAGTCTCTCAAATGTACTGCTAACTCACGCATTTGTGCTTGCACTGTGCCAAAGAGAGCTTCCTTCTGGAGTTCATAAGATGTAACATGTATAGGCAACTTGTCAAGGTGTGATTGGAAATTCTTCTTAATCAGACCCGAGGCTGTCAATATAATGAGAAATATTTCTCGATCTTTCTGTCACATTTTTTTGGTACTTCAGGATCTTTTCAATCTCCACATGATCCACAGAATAATTGCTTGCAACAGATACCACTATTATCAATGCCATTTTGATATTTTTCTTCTTTACCACTATGTCAGGTTTCCTCTTGTTGGAATGGGTAAGTCCCAAATTATCATAACTTCTTCATTCGCTATAATTCTCTTAAGATCATGACCCCAGTGCTTTGCTAGTATGGCGATGTTGTAGTGTTTACAAAATTTCAAAGGAATAAGGCATGCCACTTTATTGTGCCTTTCTGTCTATGAATTTTCTGCCATCAGAACATTGCAACCAGCTAATAAAATCTGCATATGTATATTTTTTAACAGCTTTCTGTATGCTCACTGCAATCCATCTTTTTTATAATACACTATTCTGTTTGCAGTTATCAATCTGTCATCCTTCGGTTTCAGTTCACCTCTTCTTAACCACTCACGTGTCCTGGTTTCATTGACAAATGGCTCCTGGAGTAATGCTTTGTATTTCCCACTGTACATATGCATTTGCCATTTGTTGTTCCTCATTTGCTGATCTGTTTCTTTGAAGAGTTCTTTCCCTTGTTTTGAAAATTCTGTTGCTCTCTTCCCTCTGTATATTGATGGATTCTCATCCATTCCTTCTGCTCATCAGAATGCCTTTGATAATGGAGACAGATTCTGGTCATGCATTTGGGTCTGTTGATGCTATTAAGTAGGCCAGAGGTCTACAATAGTTGTATATGTATAATAATTTCTATGAGGCCCATTCCTCCTTTGGCTCTAGGGATGTACAGTCTTGGTATACACTGATTCTTATAAGCCACTTTGTGAGCATGGAGGAGTTTTCTTGTTCTTACATCCAGTTTATCAAGATGTTTTAGAGGTCAGCCTACAATTCCAAAGCTATATGAGAATATGGGGATTGTAAGCTGGTTGATGGCTTATATCTTATACTTTGATGTTAGTGCACTTTCCAGTATCAGCTTCAGGCTCCTATAATATTCCTTCCTCTACTTCTAGATATTTATATGTATCTTCCTGTTCAAGTTCCTTTATGTCACAGTCATCAGTTGTAGACATTGTTTCAGTTTTCCTCAATTTCCTCCAAGGAAGGTTGCCTTAGCGCATTTATCCAGACCAAAAGTCATCCTGATGTTATCTAAAAAGCTTTTTATTAGATGGATTTGTTATTCTAGATGTTGATCACTGGGACTGTAGTTCTTTATGTCTTTACAAATAGTAATAGCAATAATTTTAGGATTAAGACTAAAGCCATACTCCAAAGAGTTAAAAAGTTCACTTCAAGGATAAAGAGCTATACAAGAGTGGTGGTGGGGGTCTCCCTGAAATACTCCTTCCTGGGTCTTGATATTAGGAATGATGAACTGTTCATCTGCGTACTGCAGGTGGTGTGTGGTTTACAACATTTTCATAGTGGAAATGCATAAGACATTGCAGCAAGAGTAATCTTTGAGGTCTCCAGATGGGAAAGAGTTACCCCTTACTTTCATCAGTTACACTGAGGAAATTTACATTTTTTGATCTTTGTTTTTAAAATCCTGCCGATTTAGTCACAGATTATATAAAGGGTTTTGTAAAACTGTGCACCCTAGAGCATACTTTGAGATCCTTGGATACAGTGAAGCTTTTTATATTGCCATCACATTTTTAAACTGAAAAGTTCTGAGAAGGGGATAGTGGATAGAGCCGCAGTCCTTTGGAACTCCCTGACATTGTCTGTAAGACTGATATCATGGTATGAACAATTTAGAAGGGCTATAAAAGCATGGCTTTTTTTAGGAATAAGTAGCTGCTCATTAATTTCTTTTGGAGGGGGGTGGGAGGTGGTGGAGTATGTTCTGATATTGCTGATATGACATTCCTGGAGGGCCAGCGATCTTCTCATCAGCTCCAGTTTCTCCGTGCACATCACCTGAAGCTGTGCATTCTGCTGCAGAAGATGTTCATTGCAGTGCAGAAGCTCACGACTCTGTTGACTGGTGCTGCTCCTGTGCCATCCTCAGATGACTGGCCATCATTGACGGGAGATGGAGGTAGAAGCTGAAGATTACCCCCCCCCCCCCACGACATCCTCCCCTTCCACTTGTGCAGCAGCATAGTCATCATCCTCAGTGCCCTGATGTCCCTCGGCTCTGTACTCCATCTTCTCCACCTCAGCTTTGGTGCCACTGTAATTCTTGGTTGTGAAAGCCTGTGATGTGGGACAATCTTCAGGAGCCTGGATGCTGAGATCCATGCTATTCCCCTCCTGTGAATCTCTAGCCTTGTCCTTTCCTGTAAATAGTTCATGAAGTGCACTTATTCACCATGTGCAAGCTGTCTATCTACCTCATGTCATGTCAGTGGTACATGCCCTTTCCACTCATATATCCCTTCTGGTAAAGTTTTGCACAGTGTGTGACCGAGGATGGCATTCCAAATGGCGGCCATGGCTCCTACGGCATCAGTGCTACTTGTGGCTATTTGCGCCATGCAAGCGAGAAGGCCAAGGCTGTGTGCACATCCACCATGGAAAGTTTCTGAATGTTGTACCATCCAATGCCACACACTCTATGTCAACAGCTTTCCACATGATCCCCAATGCACACTGAGAGTGCATGTTAGCAGGATGCAGTGTCAGAAGCTGTCTCTGGCACACATTCCATGTCCACTTACATAGCAATGCACATGCAACAATGTGTACTGGCCCCAACTCTAGGCAGATGATGTGCTCTGTAGAGGGACAAGCAAATGGCGGAAAAGCTGTGGTCCAAGAGGGTGGTGATGAGCCTTCTTCAGAGCATAGGAACAGGGCTCAAATTGTTAGGACAGAGGTGAATATTGCTCATTACTCACCCCCATAACAGAGGAGCTGGGGAGCAGCCTATGTGTCTCCTGGAGCCCCCTAAAGTGACTTGAGAAAAGGGATGCCATGAGTATAGTGACACTGGAAGAAGACAAGCTGTACAGTTGTGTTTTGAACAGATTGAAGTGAGGAGAGATGATTCAGAGGAAGACCAGTGAAGCAGAGGCTGCAATAGTCTAGATGGGAGGTTACTCGAGAATGGCTAAGTAGTGTGTTAAGAAAGGAATGGAGGGATATTGCCAATATTATAGAGAAAGAAGTGACAGGTTTTAGCTATCTGTTGCATCTGTGTGGAGGAGAAGAAGGAGTCAAAGATGACCACAAGGTTGCAAGCCGAGGAAACAAAGAGGAGTAGAGTGTTATCCACAGATATAGAGAAAGGAGGAAGAGGGGAGGTAGGCTTAGGGAGAAAGAAAAGGAGCTCAATTTTGGCCATGTTCAATTTCAGATGGCAGTGAGAAATCCAGACAGATTAGCAGGGAGAGAGCTGGGCCTGGATTCCCAGAGAGATTTCAGGTGCAGAGAGGTAGTCCTGAGAGTCCTCAGCTTAGAGATGGTACTGAAAGCCACTGGTGGAGATGAGAGCACAAAGGGACTAAGTGTAGAGAGAGAAAGGGAGAGATCTCAAGAGAGAACCCTGGAATACACCAACTGAAAGAGGGAGAGAAGTAAGTAGAGTAGGATCCCCCAGAACATACAGTAAAAGTGCTATGGGAAAGGAAGAAAACCAGGACAAGACAGAACCTCTAAATCCAAGTGAGGAAAGGGTATTGAGGAGAAGGTGGTGATCAACAGTGTCAAAAGCAGCAGAAAGGCTAATAAGGATGAGGATCAAGTAGAGGTCTTTGGATTTGGCATTGGAGACTTTGGCAAGAGCCATCTCAGTAGAATGTAAAAGGCAAAAGCCAGATTGCAGTGGATCTAGAAGGGATTGAAAGGAGAGAAAGTCAAGACAGAGGTGGTGAACCACATATTTAAATACTGTAGTTTAGAAATAAAGGGGAGGAGAGATTGATCAATAAGGAGAAAGAAAGATAGGATCAAGGGGTGGTGTCTTGAGAAGAGCTATAACCACAGCTTACATGAAGGTTGCAAAAATAGTTGCAGTAGACAGTGATAGGTTGAGGATATGACAGGTGGAAGGGACAACAGTTGAGGAGATGGAGTTTAGTAGATGGGTGGGAAAAGGATCAGAGGGGCAGGTAGTAAGTTTAGAGGAGGAGAGAAGATGTCAGGTTTCTTCCTCAGTGATCTCAGAAAACGAGGAAAGGGCGACTGAGTTTGGGGGAAGGATTAGGGAATGAAGAGGGGAAAGGTGGGATGGAGATGACTCCAGGGGAAACTCAATAGCAATCTTGTGGACTTTGTCAAGGAAGTAGTCAGCCAAAATCTGGGCAGAAAGGGAAGGAAGGATTGGAGGCAGAGGGGCTTGGAGGAGAGAATTGAGAGTTGTAGAGAGACAACGAGGGTCAGAGGCAAGAGAGTTAGTCAGATGGACAAAGTACTCTTGCTTGGTGAGTGCCATGGCAGACGAGAAAGAGGCTAGATTCTCACTACTGCTACTGAAAGCCTGTATTTTGTTGGGGGATTGCTAATCTTTTTAAAATTTAAATAATTATAATTTTTATGACATTTTATTTTCAAGGGAGCATCTGTGCATTGCTGGCTTAGAAACGGGAGACTATTTTGGAAAGCGGACCAGTCTCCCTTCTTTCTGCTGGATCAGATGTTACCTGTTTCTGGTTTGCCTCTTTGTTTGGATTTTTATTAGCCCAGTACTATTTTTCCTTATCCTTGCTCTCAGGTTATTATTTGTTTTGCCTTTGTTAAATAACCTCTCGCCCACCCTTGCTAATTCTCTGCATGTTCTGCTCTGTAAGAAAAAAATACCGGTACTTTTAGGAAGGAAAAAGACAAAACAAGAAAAAAGAAATAAAGGAAACTGTAAACCGACCAGACAAAATATTCACTGGTTTCCTTAACAGCAAGACTGAGTCAAAAGCTGCCAAAGAGCCCCAAGAGGAAAGGAAGAAAAGGGAGAAAGAAGAAGAAACACAAGAAGAGTAACATTTGATGGAAGAAAAGAAAAAGAAGGAAGGTGCTCAGAAAAAGGCTGCTGAACAAAAAAACAAAAGTGCCAGAATCTACTAAGACCAGTTCAAGCCAGCTCCAACCTGCCGTTATTAGTACCAGTACTTCCACCAGCTCTTTTACCAACAGCAGCAATTGCAAACATGCGTCTGTCAATGGTCATCCACCAGCTACATCCCGTTACCTGCCTCATGAGGTGCCTTCATGTTTCCACCAGCAGGAACAGAAACAGTTATTGAAGAGAGGCCAACCACTACCATCTGGGACCTTGACCATTGCAAGCCCAGCACAAAGTACTGGACAAGTAGGGGCAAGTCCTCTTCCTCCTCAGCAAGGGCCAGGTGGGCCACACCTTCCCAATAAGACACATAGGGGCTTGTTTACAAAGCCGCGGTAGCGATTCGCGATCGTTATCGGAGCCGCAGCCCCATTGAAATCAATGGGGCCGCGGCTCCGATAATGATCGCGAACCGCTACCGCGGCTTTGTAAACAAGCCCCATAGTATGCCATGTGATCATCAGATACAAAGTGCCCAATGTCAGTTCATTTCAGTTCGGTTTAGGATTTCTGTACTAGAGAAGTCAAGCAACAAAGTGAGAATGGTGCAGGATCCCAGTCCTTACCAGATAGAGGAGCACAAGAACCCAGCCAGCAGCTGCTAAACTCCTCTGGCTCCAAGCTTCACGAACAGAGCTACATGGATAGCAATGAATTATCTGTGGCTACCCACACTCAGCACTAGAGGGTCCCAAAGGACGACAGACTGCGGCAGCATTGAGTGAGCCTCTGGGCAGCGATGTAAGTCCAGGAGGCAAAGGAATCCCCTTGGGAGCAAGGGTGTGGTAGCAGGTTGAAGACTATCATTTGTGGAGTACCGAATTGGACTTGGACTCGGTACTGCTTGGTGCTGAAGTATTAGAGGCTTAGGACTGGAGCTCCAACAGCTGTAACCAGACCTTCTGGATGCTTTGGTGACTGTGCGCCTTGTACTGCACCTAGAACTTCTCTCTCACCTGACCACGATTAGGGCCCAAGCTCTCTTTAGGCGATGAAATTTCACATGGGAAACCTCTCTGAGTCACTGAACTTTGGTGTTCAATATCTATTTGTACTGTGGTTTGGCTTTACCACTCTGCCTATTATTAGACAGTGTCATCGCTACTGACTTCACCACCTGTCCTGACTAGACAGTGATGTTTTTGGTCTTCTCTAATTTTTGACTTGTTTGATTAGTTACTTATTTGCATTTTATTTTACTTTATTCACTAATTTGCTCTTCTCCTTCTCCTTTCTCCTGTTAGAAGTTCATTCTCTTATACTGCTACTTTTTATGGCTCCACACCACTTTTTCTTTCTTTTTCTGACACTCCCTAAGCTTCTTCCCTCATACGATCATCTTAAAACCTCTTCTTTATTACCCTTTCTCTACCTTCCTCATTTCTTCCACCCTTTCTTCAGTTCTTGAGCTTTGCCTTTTTATTCTTCTCATTAATCCCTCTCCTTTCTCTCTGAAACAATCTCACCCTTGTTTCCACCATGACATGCATCTCCTGGCCTAGTGCACTGTATATGGTCATCCATGGTAACATCTCTATGTGTTACATCTATGTTATGTATACCATTCCTTACCTTACTGCTGCTGCAGCTCAAGGTAGAGTCATTCCAGTAAGTGGGCCTGGTATGCTACATGGCCCTGCACTGCATCTTTATGGACTTCAGATCTTGCATAAGATGGAATCTCTTGTGAGGGAGAAGAGGAATACACATGCTTTGAGATCCACTCATTTCACCGGATCATCCCCACTATCCTCTCAACATGTCTTCCTCTGTAGGTCCTGGGATGGCAGGCCTTTCTCTTGAGGGTTTGCCCTGCCCTGGTATGTGCCATGCTAACAGTCTGTAAACTTATAGGATTCACTAACTAGTTCCCCAACTATTATCAACAAATTTTTGTCGAAGCGTGCCGAGGGAGGGTAAGAACTGAAAATCTAACCCCCACCAGACGGCAAGCTGCTTTTATTCTTTAAAGGTTCCCCACCTTTCACAAAAAAGTTAAAAGACGCCACTTATCTATCCATATTTCATGAACTCAGTTCCAAATTCTCCACCATTGCAAATATAGTGATCCTCCACACGACATGCATGTTTCGGGAATGATCCCTGTTTCAAGTGTTTTCACCACCACACGATAAACGAAAGCAACTGTGACCAAAACGCCGTCTTGCAGCTTGAGGATATCCGTTTATCAAAATAGGCAGGACATTATTGCTTTTAAAAGGGAAACCAGCCAATGAAAAACAGGGGGTATCCCACCAACCGGGGAATCCCTATAACAATTGGCTACCGACAGAGAAAAGAAAAACAGGCCTTATAAGGATCCAAATGACATCACAAAAAGCTCAGCCAATCAATCTCACAATTTAGTCCAGTAGGAGAAATGGTATTAAGTTGAAAGATCCAGCGTTGCTCACACTTTTGAAGCTTACCAGTACGATCCCCTCCACGAGGGTCCATAGGGACATGATCAATTATTGTCCAACGAAAATCAGTAAATACATGCTGGTAAGCCATACAGTGAGCAACCACCAGCGCCGTTTGTATTTGCTGATGTATCCGAGAAGAATGCTCTGCCAGACGCTTTTTAATTGGACGAGTAGTCCAACCCACATACCACAAACCACACGGACACCACAGCGCATAAACTACATATGAAGACGAACAGATGGTATTCCACCGACTCCTATACAAATATGGTGCCCCTAGGAATTGCCATACCGATCCTGATACCATCAAGGAACAATAAACATACTGCAAACAAGGATCATGTCGACTCTCCATCAATGATGAGATAGGTCTATCGATGGCTAGAGTCGTATTCACTATTGTTCTAGTTGACTTCCTCATTTTCTCTGATATATATATATATATATATAATAATAATAATAATAATATATAATATATTCGGCCCAGCCCTACCTATCCTACCCCCCTGCACCCTGTCTTTCAGCGGCAAGGTGCCTCTTGTGAGATGTGCCTATTGATGTGCAATAGTTGACTCACCTGTCTAGGGAGACACAGATGCTCTCCCAGAACCTCCTAGCTGCAGCATGTGGTGGCCTGCACCATTCTGATGAGTATAGGGTCTCCTCATTTCATAGCATCAGCCTGTATGGAATGCAGGGTTTCTGCCCTGGAGAAGTTTAGCTGTCTAATAGCCATCCTGCTCCTCTCTCTATACAAGCACATATAAATGTGCAGAGGTTCTGCGTGGGGGTGTGCACTTACGGATCCCACAGGCATATGGACACTGACATTGTCAATTGCACACATGCAGATTGTAAAAAAACCAAAAAACAAAACCCATACACATGCATCTTTGTTTTTGAAGATAAATGAACATTGCCATGGTCGCTGTTCCCTATGGGGACTGTGCATGTATGCAGTGGCCCATTTTCCATTGCGCTCATGTATATGTCCCCGCCACATCTTTTTTTCTTGGCACGCGTATATTCGGGGATTGGGATGTGTCACCCATGCATGGCACCTCTTCTAAAATCGCCATTGATTTTCTCATGTTTTGCTTTGCACCCTGCCACCCACTAAACGGCCTTTCTATAATGCCTTTAAATAAATAAATAAATAGATAGCTAAATTAATAAACAGTAGAGCAGTTCAGCCCTCTGTCCTGATCCCTGTTTGGATCTATTCCCTTATAGACAGATATTTCAACTATGTTCAGAATGAAAAAAAATCTCCTGTCCCTCAGGATCCATCTTCATCTGGTTATCAAAACAGCTTATCCTTCTGAGTGCTATAATACATGACTGTATCTATTAATATCCCTTATCTTCATGAAATAATCCAGTTTTCTCTTAAGAATATCTAGTGATATTGCACATATGGCCTTGCTTGCAGAAGATTCTATGAATCTGATTTACTAAGATTTATTTTTCTATTCTGTGTGTATGGGAAAACAAATTTCATAAATCAAGCCTTTATATCATGATCACCTTTAAGAATAAAAGGCTCATCCAACTGAATTTCCCTTTTTGTTTCAAATGATTTTATTTATTGTTTATTTGCATTTATCTCACACCTTTGCAGTAGTATTTCAAGGTGAGATACATTCAGGTACTGTAGGTATTTCCCTGTCCCCAGAGGGTTACAGTCTAAGGGGGGTAGTTACTAAAGTGCGTTACGGGAATGATACATCCCTTACTGTGTGGTAAAGGGCAAAAACGTGCACTGTTTTACAGTAACGCACAATTTTTTACCTTTCCGTGTGTTGAGTAACGAGATGCAAAGCATGCAAAACACCTCATTATTTTATTACTCAAATGGATAACGCAGCTTGCGTTGAACACCACAAACTGTGTTATTCTTGGGATAAAAGCCATCTTAAAGCCAGCATTATTTTTCCTGTCTGGGAGTACTGGGCCACTAACACATGGTCTGATGATCCCAGATGCCATTTTAAAGGGACAGGGCTGAAGCTCAACAATGACCCCCCCTTTGAAGTAAGCAGTGAGAAGACCCCCGCCACCCAGAAGATGGCCCCCCAGTAGATTGTTCCCCCAAGGATGCGCCCCCAAAGAACACCCCTCTGTAGATCCCCCCTCTCCCCTAAGCTCCTCAGCCAATCATTAGTGGTACAGGATTTTAGGGGCAGGAATGATCCCAAACTACTCTTGCCCCCTTCAGCGCTGGGTTCAAACAGCGGCCATTTGAATCCTAGAGGTAGTCTCATAGGGGGCATCTAGTTTAAGCATGTTTTCAGGTGCCTATGTTAAGGCAACTTTATAAAGACAGAGAGGAGCTACTTGCCTTTACAAAATACTAGCTTAAAGGACTCTTGTGCCTTCATTGCAGGCATGGATATCTATACTAGCCCTAGAGATGGTGAAAATGTCCGTGCCTAAGATTTTTAGGGCGGCACATAAATTATAGTATTTTATCATCTCTACACATACTTTGGAACTCTGCCCATGCCCCACCCAATGTTTCTCCTGTGCACACCTACCAGGAAAGTACATGCCATGATGTGAAAGCGCACACTTTTACATTGTTTGGAATTTTCTAAGAGCCATTTATAGACGTGCAAATTGCTTTATAAAATCACCTCCCACATGTATAAGGCCCTTTGAATATTGACCAATCAGGCTTTTTTGTACCTTTGGTCTGTATAGTGCTGCTGAATATCCATAGTTAGTGCTGCATAAGGCAATTATTTGGATAGCAGCTTCCATAATCCAGATATTTGCCTTTGAGTATGAACCTGTTGATGATTTTTATTTGCTTCCTAGAGCCCAGGGCTGGAATATCTTTGGAAAGTGCCCTAGAGCTCCCAGTATAATGTTTTCGAATTTTCGGGCCAATATTAAAACTCCGTGCTTTTTTTTTTTTTTAAGCACTGGGTATTCAGCACCTGAATCTGGATATCCTCCAGTGCTGAATATTTTGTTTCAGTGCTGACCAACAGTGCTATCTGGATAGTGGTGATATTCAGCCACTGTCTAGATTACAAACTGCATAACATTAGGCCTGCCTATTTTGTGGCCTAACTCTATGTGGTTTCTTATCTGGTTAGCAGATTAATATCGCCACTAACCAGATAATGCTGGAAACTGTCTTCTCCCGCCCATGAACTGCCACAGCACCATCTAGACAGTGCTACATGACAGAGGAGATATCCAGTGGCACTATCCAGATAGTACCACTGAATATATCTCTCATTAGCACTTATCCGGTGACAAGTTCTGTTAACTGCATAAATACCTTCCTTCTCAAGGCAAAAATGGGAAATCTATCTTAAATAATCTGTTTTTTTAATTTATTGTATGCTGTGCGAGGGAAATATGAAATAATGTTTAGCTCTTCAAAAGACATTGGCTTCACATGATAACTAAGAGCCTTTTAAAGAGACCTGATCGTTTTCTCTGCAGGAAAACATGGCACATGCTATTTTATGAGCAATTTGACATTTTAGCATCTTCATTCTCATTTTGTGCAGATTGTCCTGTTACTCATCAATATGAGTATTGGTTTACTACCCAGAAAGGAAACGTTTCTTGAGTTGTACACTTCTCAAGAGACTCTAGAAATGTCCTTAATTCTAAAGTAACATCCTTGAGGCCATTGGGGTTTTTACTGAGTGCCATCACTTAGCATCTTTCCTACTTCCAATGTCACAACACAATAAGGGGCTTAGAAACCATTCTGAAGGCTGTATGCACAATCGACTCAAAAGTACAAGGTACCCATTTCAGATTAGTATCTATTTATCTATTCATTCCAGATTTATATACCTCCTATCCCTTAAATTCTAGACTGTTTACATTCTTAAACATACAGAATTAAATACTGTAACATGACCCACCAAACATCCCAACATACACTCAAAATTCATTACCTAGCTTTATAAAATTCCCTGAAAAGCAGCGTCTTAAAATCATTAACACCAAGTACAAAGGCAAAGCATTCCACAGCATGGGGTAACAAAATGAAACTACACGGTTTCTAGTAGAAAACTGGTTTAGCTGCTCGTGCCAAAGGGACATTTAATACATCTTGTGTTTGTGAGCATAAACTGTGCCCATTCTGCAATTTTGTCAGAGGTCATGTGGTCATTAGAGGCATATTAAGTCTCACTACCTTAAAAAGTGAAAATAAGAGTTTAACGTTTTACAACCTCTACCTGGAGCTAATGCAGATTTTGCAAAATTGGCATAATATGCTCCCAATGCAGAGTGCCCAAAATCAATTGAGCAGCTGAACTGAATGCCAGCTACAAAGCATGCAATACAGACTCATATAGCCCAGCATAGAACCATTGCAATAGTCAATGCACAGAAATATTATTTAATAAACCACGTCTGCGAAAATATCAACATGTAAAAAATCCTGCAAACTTCTCAGCAAATGGAGCTCGCAAGATACTTTCTTAATCACATCTCCGACCTGCGGCTTCAGACTTAATTTGAAATGTAATGTAACTCCCAAATATTTTACTTGCTCCCAAATTCAAATATCACAGACTTTAGAGATGAACGTCTCAGGTTTATTAAGGTCATGTAACTGAGATGTTATTGGTATCTAAGTCTTAGAGAAATTAATTTTCAATATACCCTGGCTGAGCAATACAGAGGCCAACGTAAGAGCCTCCGCCATCCTCACGAAAGAAGCTGAAACATCAGATTTACACAGTAAATAAAACAGTATATCATATGCATATACTGTAAAGTCAACCCACACAAAGGGCACATGTACAAATTAAATAAAGTGGCCTACAAAAGGGAACACTGTCACATACCTTTCTGGATACCATTTATTCAAAGGGGTCAAAGGGGTGTGCAACATTACAGTTGTTGTTGGTGAATTGAGGTGCATGTCTTGGGGGAGAGAATAAAGTTCTCTTTTCAAGTCTTGCTGAGTATCTTCATGTGGTGACCCCGCTGTTTAGCATCTATACTAAATCTCAGCAAGGCGACATACAATTGAAGCATGGTAGGAACGAAAAAGAAAAATACATTCTGGCTGCACGTTGGTGCCCAACCATAGCCTCCGCACTAGAGCTAACAATGGTGGTAGCAATAGTGCTGACACTGCAGATGCAGGTAACATCCCTGCCACGGATAAAGGCCACGGTGAACATGTTAATGGACCCACTATGGCTGGAGATAAACCCCAGAAGTTAATGAAAATGTTAAGACGATTACCTACGGTTAAATGGACTTCTGCAGATAAAGCGGAGATAATGTACTACTATTTTATACTACAAACCCTATATTTAAACCAAGAGGGTATACAAAGAGAATCCACCAAAAACAGGAAGAAAAAGGAAAATTGCCACAAGAAAAACGGCAAAAAGCAACAGATGCAAATTTAAGATCTTTAATTTTGCAGGTCAAAGTACAGAAGTATGTGAGTGATAGCATCTTGAAGCAGCTAAGGGCTTCCATGGAAAAAATAAATACAGGGAGGAGGAGGAGGAGATCTAGGTGAGGTACCAGAAGACAGGAATACACAGAAAATGAAAGAGCAGTTGAGAAGGAGATGGAGCTTAGCAACCTGGAACTGCTGGGGAGAAAGATGAGTGCAGGACAGGTGAACAAATCAAATGAAATGGAGGAAGAAAGGGAGGAGAAAGACCCAGAGGTAAAAGAATTCAAGGTCAAACTCCTAATCCACATGGAATATAATGAATATGCTGGGTTCCCGGCAAGGGAAAGATTACTTAAGTTAAATTTAACACCAAAGGTTAGAAGTATGATATTTAAAGGGATTAACACAGTTAGCAGACCTGCTAATCACATTAATACCCTTGGCTGGGATATTCAGCGCACTAACACGGTTGGAATCATCATAACCAGCGTTTCTGGACTGAGATAAGTTTCACAATTTTTTCATTGGTTATCTGAACTTTAATTTTGGTGAAGAACCTTAATAAATAAAAAGTAGCTACCCGCTTGGTGTAGGTCGTTTTCTCTTTCGACCTTCCTACGGCTAGCTCCGACAAAAATATTGAATTTAGTAGGTCATTGATTTGAGGTTGGGTATTCCTGTTTGTTTGGAAGCTAACCTGGCAGCAGCTGAATATCAACGCTGCCCGGCTAGCTTCATGGCTTTGAATATCCAGGTCTAAAGTGGAGATAAGGAGGCTAGTCGCTTTAGCAGTGCTAACTGCCACTGCTGAATATTGGGCCCTTAGAGCCCACACAATAAATTTAATACACATTAACTTATTAATTAACACATATACAATTGATTTTTGTGCATTAAAAAGTCCTAATACAGGTTCAATTTTTTTTTATGTAGCTTGATGTACTGCCTTTCTGTGATGCACAAACAAAGCGGTTTACAATAAAAATGCACGGACGGTGAGAGAGGAAAGGCCATAACTACAAGTTAAAAGGGAGTGGGGAAGAAATAAATATTATTTGAAGAAGTCCAGAAGAAAAGGGTATGGGAAAATAAAGGAGGAGGAACTGGATTAGCCTGGGGCATATTGGTCCACCCACTGCAATAGACTTTTGTAAAGAGCCATCTTTTATTCCATGTTTGAATTTGGTTAGAGAGTCTTCACCTCTCAGAGTGGCGGGCAGATAGTTCCAAGGAGCTGGGGACAAGTAACTAAAATAAGTGTGGTGTGTTATCTCCAGTTTAACATGAGTGGACAGTGGCTTGAGAAGATTTTGTTGGTTTGACCTTAAGGAACGCAATGGGATATTCAATATTAGTTAATTAGCGAAACAGAAGGAACACAGTTTCATTAGATGGTAAGTGTGTGGGACCATCTCGTATTTCATTTTTAAATGAAATGGGCAGACAAAGTTGTTCCTTTAGGAGATGGGTGATGTGACTGAGCTTATTCGCGCCATATAGCAACCAGACTGTGGGATTCTGAATTAGTTTGTGAAGGAGGACTTTAGACCAGGCAGAAAGTCACAGTAATCTAGATGGTTTAATATGAGCACAAAAATTAGAGCGCAAACATCCTTTTATCAAGAAATGAGTAAATCAAGCAAATCTTCCAAAGGGTGAAGAAGCTTTTAAACTAGAAAATAGGGGAAAGCTGACAGTCGCCCAAGAGCGCATGGTTCGGAAGAAGGTATCCTTGAAGGATACTACCAAAAGCAGTGAGGTTCCAAAAAAGAGTAAAGTAGTCCAAATGCCCTTCAGTATGGTGCAGACAGAGCGTAAAGATTCCAAATTACCCATGCCTACCAATAGCCAGATTAATATTAATAAACTACAGTCTCTGAAATGCTCGTATGCAAATGCTAGAAGTCTAAACAATAAGATGGGAGAGTTAGAATATATAGCACTAAATGAGAGGTTAGATATGATTGCAATCTCAGAGACATGGTGGAAGGAGGATAACCAGTGGGACACTGTGATACCTGGATACAAACTATATCATAATGATAGAACTGATCAAATTGGTGGAGGGGTTGCGCTCTATGTTAGAGAGGGCATTGAGTCAGAAAGGATTAAAGTTTTGCAGGAAACAAAATTTGCTGTAGAATCTCTATGGATTGAAATTCTATGTATGAAGGGGAAGGTGATGGCAGTGGGGGTGTATTATCGACCGCCTAGCCAGAATGAACAAATGGATGATGAAATGCTCAAAGAAATCAGGGAAGCTAACAAAAGTCACAGCAGAGTAGTAATAATGGGTGATTTCAATTACCCCGGTATTGACTGGGTAAGTGTCATGGCAGGACATGCTAGGGAGATAAAGTTTCTAGATGAAATAAATGACTGCTTCTTGGAGCAGCTGGTTCATGAACCAACCAGAGGGGAAGCCATACTGGACCTAGTCCTTAGTGGAACACCAGATCTGGTGCAAGAAATAAGGGTGTTGGGACCACTTGGCAATATTGATCATAGCATGATCGTGTTTGATTTAATTAGTGGAGGAGGGATAGTAAAGAAATCCACAGTACTACCTTTTAACTTTTGAAAGGGAGACTATGATAAAATGAGGAATATAGTTAAGAAAAAACTAAAAGGAGCGGTTGCAAAGGTTAAATACTTACATCAAGCTTGGGTGTTGTTTAAAAATACTATCCTGAAAGCCCAGACCAGCTATATTCCACGCATTAAGAAAAGTGGAAGAAAGTCCAAAAAACTGCCAGCATGGTTTAAAGGTGAGGTCAGAGAGGCTGTTGCTGCCAAAAAAGCATCTTTCAGGAAATGGAGAAAAGAGCCAAACCACGAAAACTGGAAACAGCACAAGCACTGGCAAGTTGAATGCAAAGCATTGATAAGTCAGGCAAAGCAAGAATTTGAGAAGGAACTTGCTACAGAAGCAAAAACACGAAATAAAGTCTTTTTCAAGTACATTCATAGAAAAAGGCCTGTGAGAGAGTCAATTGGACCATTAGATGATAGAGGGGTAAACGGGGCAGTAAGAGGAGACAAGGCTATAGCGGAGAGACTGAATGAATTCTTTGCTTCGGTCTTTACTGAGGAAGATGAAGGGACGTTACTCAAGACTGAAGTGGTATTTAAAGGTGATACTGCAGAGGAATTGAGAGAAATATCGCTACACCGGGAAGATGTATTACAACTATTTGATAAACTGAATAGTAGCAAATCACCTGGACCAGATGGTATACATCCAAGAGTGTTGAAAGAACTGAAATATGAGATTGCAGACCTGCTATTAGTAATCTGTGAACTTTCATTAAAATCATCTGTAATACCTGAAGATTGGAGGGTCACCAATGTAACGTCGATTTTTAAAAAGGGTTCCGGGGTGATCTGGGAAATTACAGACCGGTGAGCCTGACATCAGTACCGGGGAAAATTTATTTATTTATTTATTTTTATTTAGCTGTATGGTAGAAACCATCATAAAGAACAAAATTACACAGCATGTAGATAGTCATGGCCTAATGGGAGACAGCCAACATGGCTTTAGACAAGGAACATCTTGTCTTACTAATCTGATATGTTTTTTTGAAGGTGTGAATAAGCAGGTAGACAAAGGTGAGTCAGTTGATATAGTGTATCTGGACTTTCAGAAAGCCTTTGACAAGGTCCCTCATCAGAGACTTTTGGTAAAACTAAAAAGTCATGGGATAGGAGGTAGTGTACTATTGTGGATCGGGAACTGGTTAAAAGATAGAAAGCAGAGGGTAGGGCTAAATGGCCAATTTTCCCAATGGAAAAAGGTGAATAGTGGAGTACCCCAGGGATCTATACTGGGTCCACTACTTTTTGACATATTCATAAATGACCTGGAAAAGGGAATAACTAGTGAGGTTATCAAATTTGCAGATGACACAAAACTGTTTAAAGTAGTTAAAACCCAAGAGGACTGTGGAAAACTGCAGGAGGATCTGGATAAATTGGAAGACTGGGCATCCAAATGGCAGATGAAATTTAATGTGGACAAGTGCAAAGTTATGCACCTAGGAAAGAACAACCCACACTATGGTTACACGATGCAAGGTTCCACTTTGGGAACCACCACCCAGGAAAGATTTAGAAGTCATCGTGGATAACATTTTAAAACCCTCCGCCCAGTGTGCCGAGGTGGCCAAGAAAGCAAATAGAATGCTAGGTATCATAAGGAAAGGAATGCAAAATAAAACAAAGGATATTATAATGGCTCTGTATCGTTCCATGGTACGACCGCACCTTGAATATTGTGTGCAATTCTGGTCGCCGTATCTTAAAAAGGATATAGCGTTATTAGAAAAGGTACAGAGAAGAGCCACCAAAATGGTAAAGGGGATGGAATTCTACTCCTATGAAGAGAGGCTACAAAGGTTAGGGCTCTTCAACCTGGAAAGGAGACGACTGAGGGGAGATATGATAGAGGTCTATAAATTAATGAATGGAGTGGAACGGGTAAACGTAGATCGATTGTTTATGCTATCAGAATATAGAAAGACTAGGGGACAGGTAATGAAGCTACAGGGTAAACTATTTAAGACAAATAAGAGAAAATATTTTTTCACTCAACGTGAAATCAAACTCTGGAATTTGTTACCGGAGGATGTAGTAAGAGCTGTTAGTGTAGCTGGGTTTAAAAAAGGTTTGGACACGTTCCTGGAGGAAAGGTCCATAAACCATTATTAAAAAGGGACCCAGGATATCAATGCTTGACCCAATACAAGCATTGTGGAACCTGTGTCTTTTGGGGATACTGCTAGGTACGTATGACCTAGATTGGCCACTGTTGGAAACAGGATACTGGGCTTGATGGAACTTGGTCTGACCCAGTATGGCATATCTTATGTTCTTAAGAAGGAATTCTTAACATAAAGAGAGATATGAGGATCAAAGAAAAGAGGATTATCAGGATGGACAACTTATGGTTTGGAAAGATGTATCCTTAGAGGATACTAGCAAAAGACTGAATTGAGGAAATATCGACAGAGAGGTTCCAATAAAGACAAAAGTAACCCAAATGCCCTTAAGTACAGAGCAGACAGAGTTTAAAGATTCCAAATTACACCTGTCTACCGATAACCAGATTAAAATGAATAACATACAACCTCTAAATTCCTCGTATGCAAATGCTAGAAGTTTATAACATAAGATGGGAGAGTTAGAATATATAACACCAAATGAGCAGTTAGATATGATTGGTATCTCAGAGACCTGGTGGAAGGACGACAACCAATAGGACACTGTGATACCTGGAAACAAATGATATCATAATGATAGAGTAGATCAAATTGGTGGAGGGGTTGCATTCTATGTTAGAGAGGGCATTGAGACATACAGGATTAAAGTTTTGCAGGATACAAAAAACACTGTAGAATCTCTATGGATCAAAATTCTATGTAAAAAGGGGAAGGCGATGGCAGTGAGGGGTACTATCGACCACCTGGCCAGAATGAACAAATGGATGATGAATTGTTCAAAGAAATCAAGGAAGCTAACAAAAGTTACAACAAAATAATAATAATGGGTGATTTCAATTGACCCGGTATCAACTGGGTCAGTGTCATGGCAGGACATGCTAGGAAGATAAAGTTTCTAGATAAAATCAATGACTGCTTCTTGGAGCAGCTGGTTTATGACCTGACCAGAGGGGAAGCTATTTTGTACCTAGTCCTTAGTGGAATACAAGATCTGGTGCAAGAGATAAGGGTGTTGGGGCCACTTGGCAATAGTGATCATAACATGATTGTGTTTAATTTAATAAATGGAGAAAGGCAGCAAGGAAATCCACAGTACTGCCTTTTAACTTTGAAATGAGGAAATACTTAAGAAAAATCTAAAAGGAGCAGCTGCAAAGGTTAAAGATTTACATCAAGCATGGGCGTTGTTTAAAAATACTATCTTGGAAGCCCAGACCAGCTGTACTCCATGCTTTAAGAAAAGTGAAAGGAAGTCCAAAAAACTGCCAGCATGGTTTAAAGGTGAGGAAATAGAGAGGTTGTTGTAGCCAAAAAAGAATCTTTCAGGAAATGGAAAAAGGAGCCAAATGATGAAAACAGAAAACAGCATAAGAACTGGCAAGTTAGATGCATGCTATTGATAAGGCAGGCAAAGGGAGAATTTGAAAAAAATGCTTGCTGTGGAAGCAAAAATGTACAATAACAACTTTTTCAAGTACATTCGTAGCAAAAAATCTTTGAGAGATTCAGTTGGACCATTAGATGATAGAGGGGTAAAAGGGCATTGAGAGGGGACAAGGCCATAGCGGAGAGAAAGAATGAATTCTTTGCTTTGGTCTTTACTGAAGAAGATGCAGGGACGTTACCCATGACTAAAATGGTATTTAAAGGTGATGCATCAGAAGAATTGAAAGAAATATCTATAAATTAGGATGATGTATTACAATTATTTGATAAACTAAAGAGTAGCAATCACATAGACCAGATTGTATACATCCAAGGATGTTGAAAGAACTCAAATTATGAGATTGCAGACCTACTATTAGTAATCTGTGAGCTATCAACAAATAGAGGTGAACTACATGGAGTGGTGGGTACACCTATAAACAAAGGCATGGGGAGGGGTGACCTGCATTGACATGCAGGTGCACCTTCTCTTACCGCCTTGCTGGGCAGACTAGATAGACCATACTGGTCTTTATCTGCCGACATATACTATGTTATTATTTTACTATGTATCATTAAATTTATCTGTAATACCTGAAGACTGGAGAATGGCCAATGTAACATCAATTTTTAAAAAGGGTTCCAGGGATGATCCAGGAAACTACAGACCGGTGATCCTGACATCAGTATTGGATAAAATGGTTGAAACCATTATAAAGAACAAAATCACTGAACATGTAGATAGTCAAGAGGTAATGGGAGAAAGCCAACATGGCTTTGGCCAAGGAAAGTCTTGTCTTACTAATCTGTTATATTCTTTTGAAGGTGTGAATAAACAGGTAGATTAAGGTTAGCCAGTTCATATAGTGTATCTGGATTTCCAGAAAGTCTTTGACAAGGTCCCTCATGAGAGACTCTTGGTGAAATTAAAAAGTAATGGGATAGGAGGCAGGGTACTATTGTGGATCAGGAACTGGTTAAAAAGATAGAAAACAGAGGTTAGGGTTGAATGGCCAATTTCCCAATGGAGAAATGTGAATAGTGGAGCACTCTAGGGATCTGTGCTGGATCGGCTGCTTTTTAACATATTCGCTAATGACCGTAAATGACCTGAAAATGGGAATAACGCTTGAGGTAATCATATTTGCAGATGACACAAAATTATTCAAAGTTGTTAAAACCCAAGAGGACTGTGAAAAATTGCAAGAGGACCTTGAGAAATTGCAAGAATGGACCTCCAAATGGCAGATGAAATTTAATGTAGATAAATGAAAAGTTATGCACCTAGGAAAGAACAATCCAAACTATGGTTATACAATGCAAGGTTCCACATTAGGAACCACCACCCAGGAAAAAGATTTAGGCATTATCGTGGATGACATGTTGAAACCCTCTGCCCAGTGCGCAGCAGCAGCCAAGAAGGCAAGTAGAATGCTAGGTATCATAAGGAAAGGAATGGAGAATAAAACAAACGATGTTATGATGCCTCTGTATCGTTCCATAGTGTGGCTGCACCTTGAACATTGTATGCAATTCTGGTCGCCACATCTTAAAAAGGATATAGCAGAATTAGAAAAGGTACAGAAAAGAGCCACCAAAATGGTAAAGGGGATGGAAGAATACCGCTATGATGAGAGGCTTAAAAGATTAGGGCTCTTTAGCTTGGAAAAGAGACAGCTGAGTGGATATGATCGAGGTCTATAAATTAATGAATGGAGCGGAAAGGGTAAATGTAGATCGATTGTTTACACCATTAAAAAGTAGAAAAACTAGGGGACATGCAATGAAGCTACAGTGTAACTCATTTAAGACTAATAAGAGAAAGTAATTTTTAAACTCAATGCGTAATCAAACTCTGGAATTCATTACCGGAGGATCTAGCAAAAGCTGTTAGTGTAGCTGGGTTTAAAAAAGGTTTGGACATGTTCCTGGAGGAAAGGTCCATAAATCATTATTAAAGAGGACCTGGGAAATCCACTGCTTGCCCCAATACAAGCATTGTATTGTGGAACCTGTGTGTCTTTTTGGGAACCTGCTAGGTACTTGTGACCTGGATTGGCACTGTTAGAAACAGGATACTGAGTTTGATGGACCTTGGTCTGACCCAGTATGGCATATCTTATGTTCTCATGGAATATCATCAATCAGTGTGGCCTAGGTAGGTGGGCACTTTTTCCTGGTGATTCAGATTGCTTCTATCTTTGAAGGATTTAGCTTAAGTTTGTGAAATAGAAGCTATTCATAATTGGCTTGCAAGCAGTTTAATTTTGAAAACCCTGGTGAAGTATCATCAATCAACTGGAGACCAAGGTTCGATTCCCACCAGCACTCCTTGTGGCCTTGAGCAAGTCACTTAACTCTACATTGTCTCGGAAGAAAGGCCTGGCAAACTACTTCTGGTCACACTTCTAAGAAAACCCAGGAAATGCTGGATCGCCATGATTGACTCGACAGCACACATTGCAAAGGCAGTGACAGGTGAATGTTAAAGAGAGTCGGGGCCAGGAGAAACTCAGGTAAAAAAGCCAAGCTTTCTCAAAATGAACCAAGTTTTTGCCTGTGCACATCCCCAACAGCCACATTTTATGAACCTTCACTATAATCCTTTGTTCTTAGAGCTTGCTGTCCAAACCATGGAATCTTGAGAGAAGATGTCGACAAAGAAGGAGAGAAAAGACAGAAGGTATTGCTGTAGCTATGATGAAGGATCTGAAATGTAGGATTCTCCCCTGCAACCCTTCTTGACTTGGAGCCATCCTGCATTTGAAGTGTTAATTCTTTCAGCAGATGCAAGTAACATGCTCATACCCTGTATATTCAGTCTTATTTTAACAGTAGCATATTAGCTCTTATGCTTTCCAGGATCTCTTATAGTATTATAAGTGTCAGAATGATAATTGCTTTTCCACTTTGGGGAGGCAATTAGCACAATTTGCTATTTCTGTACATTTCTGGGTGATTTTTTTCCCCTTGTTCTATTTTGATAACATTAGTATAACATGAAAGGAACAAAGCTTACAACCCTAAAATTAGAGTGGTAGTATGGCTTCAGCAAACTTCCAAGAAGTCATTAGTCTTTTGGGTGGCGATAAAAGGAGGGCACATTAACACATTCAACTGCGCTCTGCGTGGAGAGGCTGCCTTGCATTGGGGAAGGCAAGCCTGCTATTCATGGCTCTTTTCCCTGCCCCTGCATAAGCTCTCCACAGGCCTCAAGGGGTATTTAAATGACCGCACTTCAGGTGCTTACCCTCTGATGCTGCACTGACGATTGCAAGGACCACGAGGGGGGCCTTGCCGCATTGTCTGCCTGCTACCGGGTATCCCAGCCACAGCAACCCTCTGCTGTGAGGAAACCCGCTGCTTTGCACATCTCTCCACTGAATTTCAGGACTTCGCCTGCATCGGGGAAGATAAGCCTATTTGCGGCTCCTTTCCCCGCTCCTGCATGAGCTCTCCACAGGCCTCGAGGGGTATTTAAACAACTGCCCTTCAGGCATGCCCGCATCTGGCGGGCCCACATCTGAGGTTCTCATCAGAGGGCCCTTTGGTGTGGCCCTTCGGCGTGGAACTTCGGAGCAGTCAAAGAAAGATTTTTGGTATGCAACCTAAACTTCTCAAAGCAGAACTACTTAGGAAACACCATAATCTGGTTAATAGTATCTATTGTACGGTCACAACACTAGGACCTAGCACAGTTCTATTACAATACAGTAAGAAGAGTACTATATAATACTGTATTGTAAACCAAAAGAAAAGCATTTTGCTACACTGTAATATATTTATGACAGTGCTCTACCCTCAAAAACACTCTTTACTCACAATGCAGACTAGGACAATAGTTTCATATATGTAATCATCCCTAATACCAAATAGCCAATCCCAACCCACTCCAGCAATTCAGAATACCCACATCCCTCACATCCCTATCACTCAAAACCAGCTCAAACATAACCAATACTATCCTTCTCACAGAACCACCAACATCTATAGATGTTCCAGTAGCATGAAACATACTCGTCACCAATTGATATACATCACTACACAAAATCTAAGTCCACATAGCATAACCTTGGAGACTCTAATCCCAATTAAATTCATCTTGAAGGACTAGAAAAAGGGACTGTTACTTCTGGAGAGAGATCTGCAACTGTGAATATATACTTCTGGTAATTTTCTAAAAGGAATTCTTTGTATTAAAGCTAATTAATCTGTGAACCCACTATTTTTTGTTAAATCAGTCAGGGCCTAGTAGCAGCAGTTTAGGTTTAAATTTAAAACACAGAGGAGAACTTTCTGGTTACATTTCATACCCAGCAGAGAGCTTGTAGTTTAAATTTAATAGTCACTCAGGGCCTAGTAACAGCAAAGTACTTTTAGTTTAAATTTAAAACACAGAAGAGAGCTTTCTGGTTACATTTTGAACCCAGCAGAGAGCTTGTAGTCTAAATTGAATAGTCACTCAGGGCCTAGCATCAGCAAAGTACTTTTAACTTAAATTTAAAACACAGAAGAGAGCTTTCTGGTTAAATTTAGAACCCAGCAGAGAGCTTGTAGTTTAAATTTCATAAGAAGTTAGAGCCTAGCAGCAGCTAAGAGCTATAATTTAAATCAAATCAGAATATAGCTTACCTCAGCAGCACAAGACAGGGTACTGTGTAGCAGCCCTCTTTTAATAAGTGTTATTTCCCTCCCTCCCCTGGGATAATCGTAGCTTTATAGGTACTTACACACCTTAAAAGACAGGAGGTGCTCTCAGGTGAAGCTCATTACCCAAATCAGTCATACACTAAGGACCTGAGATTAGTTAAGCTTCAGGTGAACAAGGTATATTACACGTATTAGGTACAGTTTTATAAGTATATATATCCATAGCAACCCTTAGTAAGTAAAGAACTTAGATCTAAACACAAACTTAAAACTAAAATACAGACAGCAGTCCAGCAGCGGGATGGGGGCTTTCCAGTCTTTTGCATTGAGTGTCACATGTATGATTTTCTCCCAGTTGGTGAGAGGTCTTATGTGTGCACTAGGTGCAAGGAGCTCTTTGCTCTCAGGGAACGAGTCCGTTCTCTAGAGGCTAAAGTAGCAGACTTGGAAAGCATAAGACAGACAGAGAGGTACATAGACGAGACCTACAGGGATATAGTCCTGAAGTCCCACCTCCAGTCTGGCAGCATCCCTGTTGCCATGGAGGAGAGAGGTCACGTGACAGGAGAGCATCACCCTGGTGTAGCAGGAAGTGATCCTGTAACTAGAACCTGTCCTCCAGGTGACGTAAAACCCTCTCGCACCGAGGACGTTTCTCCAGGGCCATGTGCCCATGAGGGAAGGGTTAGGACAGCTGTTATAGTTGGTGATTCGATCATTAGGCATGTAGATAGCTGGGTGGCTGGTGGACGTGAGGATCGCCTGGTAACATGCCTGCCTGGTGCGAAGGTTGCGGACCTCACGCGCCACCTAGATAAGGTCTTAGATAGTGCTGGGGAGGAGTCTGCTGTCTTGGTACATGTCGGTACCAATGACATAGGAAAATGTGGTAGGGAGGTTCTGGAGGCTAAATTTAGGCTTTTAGGTAGGAAGTTGAAATCCAGAACTTCCAGGGTAGCATTCTCCGAAATGCTTCCTGTTCCACGCGCAGGACCCAAAAGGCAGACAGAGCTCCGGAGTCTCAATGCGTGGATGAGACAATGGTGCAGAGATGAGGGTTTTGGATTTGTTAGGAACTGGGTAACATTCTGGGGAAAAGAGGGGCTCTTCCGAAGGGATGGGCTTCACCTTAACCGGGATGGAACCAGGCTGCTGCAATTAACCTTTAAAAAGGAGATAGAGCAGCTTTTAAACTAGATATTAGGGGAAAGCCGACAGTCGCCCAAGAGCGGATGGTTCGGAAGAATGTATCTTTAAAGGATACTACCAAAAGCAGAGAGGTTCCACAAAAGAGTAAAGTAGCCCAAATGCCCTCAAGTATGGAGCAGACAGAGCTTAAAGATCCCAAATTACCCATGTCTAACAATAGCCAAATTAATATGAATAAAATACATTCTCTAAAATGCTTGTATGCAAATGCTAGAAGTCTAAAAAATAAAATGGGAGAGTTAGAATATATAGCACTAAATGAAAGGTTTGATATGATTGGAATATCAGAGACATGGTGGAAGGATGACAACCAGTGGGACACTGTGATACCTGGATACAAACTATATCGAAATGATAGAGCTGATCAAATTGGTGGAGGGGTTGCTCTCTATGTTAGAGAGGGCATTGAGTCAGAAAGGATTAAAGTTTTGCAGGAAGCAAAATCTGCTGTAGAATCTATATGGATTGAAATTCCATGTAAAAGGGGGAAGGCAATGGCAGTGGGGGTGTACTATTGAGCGCCTGGCCAGAATGACCAAATGGATGATGAAATGCTCACAGAAATCAAGGAAGCTAATAAAAGTCACAGCACAGTAATAATAATGGGTGATTTCAACTACCCCGGTATCGACTGGGTCAGTGTCACGTCAGGACATGCTAGGGAGATAAAGTTCCTAGATGAAATAAATGACTGCTTCTTGGAGCAGCTGGTTCATGAACTGACCAGAGGGGAAGCCATATTAGACCTAGTCCTTACTGGAACACCAGATCTAGTGCAAGAGATAAGGTTGTTGGGGCCACTTGACAATAGTGATCATAGCATGATCGCCTTTGATTTAATTAGTGGAGGAGGGATAGTAAGGAAATCCACAGTACTACCTTTTAACTTTCGAAAGGGAGACTATGATTAAATGAGGAAAACAGTTAAGAAAAAACTAAAAGGAGCAGTTGCAAAGGTTAAAGACGTACATCAGGCTTGGCTGTTGTTGAAAAATACTATCTTGGAAGCCCAGACCAGCTGTATTCCACGCTTTAAGAAAAGGGGAAGGAAGTCCAAAAAACTGCCAGCATGGTTTAAAGGTGAGGTCAGAGAGGCTGTTGTTGCCAAAAAAGCATCTTTCAGGAAATGGAAAAAAGAGCCAAACGACGAAACCTGGAAACAGCACAAGCACTGGCAAGTCAAATGCAATGCATTGATAAGGCAGGCAAAGGGAGAATTTGAGAAGAAGCTTGCTGCGGAAGCAAAAACGCGAAGTAAAGACCTTTTCAAGTACATTCATAGCAAAAAACCTGTGAGAGAGTCAGTTGGTCCATTAGATGATAAAGGGGTTAAAGGAGCACTAAGAAGCGACAAGGCGATAGCGGAGAGACTGAATGAATTCTTTGCTTCAGTCTTTACTGAGGAAGATGTAGGGATGTTACCCATGACTGAAGTGGTATTTAAAGGTGCGGAAGAATTGAAGGAAATATCGATACATCGGGAAGATGTATTGCAACTATTAGATAAACTGAAGAGTAGCAAATCACCTGGGCCGGTTTGTGTACATCCAAGGGTGTTGAAAGAACTGAAATATGAGATTGCAGACCTGCTATTAGTAATCTGTGAACTATCATTAAAGTCATCTCTAATACCTGAAGATTGGAGGATCGCCAATGTAACACCAATTTTTAAAAAGGGTTCCAGGGGTGATCCGGGAAACTACAGACCGGTGAGGCTGACATCAGTACCGGGAAAAATGGTAGAAACCATCATAAAGAATAAAATTACTCAGCATGTAGATTGTCATGACCTAATGGGAGACAGCCAACATGGCTTTAGACAAGGAAGATCTTGTCTTACTAATCTGTTATGTTTTTTTGAAGGAGTGAATAATCAGGTGGACAAAGGTGATTCGGTTGATATTGTGTATCTGGACTTTCAGAAAGCCTTTGACAAGGTCCCTCATCAGAGACTTTTGGCAAAACTAAAGAGTCATGGAATAGGAGGCAGTGTACTATTGTGGATCAGGAACTGGTTAAAAGATAGAAAGCAGAGGGTAGGGCTAAATGGCCAATTTTACCAATGGAGAAAGGTGAATAGTGGTGTACCCCAGGGATCTGTGCTGGGTCCGCTGCTTTTTGACATATTCATAAATGACCTGGAAAGTGGAATAACGAGTGAGGTTATCAAATTTGCAGATGACACAAAACTATTTAAAGTTGATAAAACCCAAGAGGATTGTGAAAAATTGCAAGAGGATCTTGATAAATTGGAAGACTAGGCATCAAAATGGCAGATGAAATTTAATGTGGACAAGTGCAAGGTTATGCACCTAGGGAAGAACAACCCAAACTATGGCTACACGATGCAAGGTTCCACATTAGGAACCACCACCCAGGAAAAAGATTTAGGCGTCATTGTGGATACCATGTTAAAACCCTTGGCCCAGTGTGCAGCGGCAGCCAAGAGGGCAAATAGAATGCTAGGTATGATAAGGAAAGGAATGGAAAATAAAACAAAAGATATTATAATGCCTCTGTATCGTTCCATGGTGAGACCGCACCTTGAATATTGTGTGCAATTCTGGTCGCCGTTTCTTAAAAAGGATATAGCGATTTTAGAAAAGGTTCAGAGAAGAGCCACCAAAATGGTAAAGGGGATGGAAGGATACTCCTATGAAGAAAGGCTTAAAAGGTTAGGGCTCTTTAACCTGGAAAAGAGACGGCTGAGGGGAGATATGATAGAAGTCTATAAATTAATGAACGGAGTGGAACGGGTAAACATAGATCGATTGTTTACCTTATCAGAATATAGAAAAACTAAGGGACATGCAATGAAGCTACAGGGTAAACTATTTAAGACTAATAAAAGAAAATATTTTTTCACTCAACGTGTAATCAAACTCTGGAATTTGTTACCGGAGATGTAGTAAAGGCTGTTAGTGTAGCTGGGTTTAAAAAAGGTTTGGACAAGTTCCTGGAGGAAAGGTCCATAAACCATTATTAAGAAGGGACCCAGGATATCAATGCTTGAACCAATACAAGCATTGTGGAACCTGTGTCCCTTGGGGAAACTGCTAGGTGCATATGACCTAGATTGGCCACTGTTGGAAATAGAATACTGGGCTTGATGGACCTTGGTCTGACCCAGTATGGCATATCTTATGTTCTTATGTTCTTATCTTCATAAATGCAAGATCTATTAGAAATAAAATTCTAGCCATTATAGACCTTGTCAAGGACAATAACCCTGATGTATAATGTGACAGAAACCTGGCTATCTGAAGCAGATACCTTTTTGTCAAACCAATTAAATCTGGCTAGATATAATATATTCCAATGCCCTAGGGGTGATAAACATGGAAGTGCCATCCTCATTCTAATAAAACAAATACTGAAAACATCTCCATGCCTAACCAACAACATAGACGGGATGGACATACTCAAAATTGAGAACAAACTCCTCTCAATCTGCCTCATATATAGATCACCTTCACCCAACCCAGACAGCCTTACATCCATCCTTGAAATGGCCTGCTCTGCTACCTTAAAGAAATCCCAAATCCTACTAGGAGACTTCAACTTACCATCCCTCCACCCTTCCCAATCCTCAACATTTCTAAACTCTATGGAGGACATGGGATACCAGCAAATGGTAAATATGCCTACCCACGAGAGAGGCAACACTTTAGATCTAATATTTCTACCTAACAGTTTGGTCAATCATGAGCTTTACTCCCCCCCACTAGAAGCACAGGTCCCCAGGTCTGACCATTATGTAATTTGGCGCACGCTTCCAGCGCCTCCTCTCACACCCTGCAAACATAATTCACCACCACACTATAAAAAATACAAACCCTTCAACAAGGAAACCTTTCTGAATGACACACTACCACAAATAAATACCCTGTTAACTAACCTGGATGAAATATTAAACAATTGGAACACATCTATCTCAAATGCTGCTACATTGCCAAATCAATACAAAAGACCCTCTGAGAAATTGCACTCTCCTGACCTCAAGAAATTAAAACAAAGGTAAGAAAGCTTGAACGCAGGTGGAGATCCACTAAATCTATAAATGATAGACAAACCTATATGGATACCCTTTACTCTTACTAAGAAAATATTAACCATACAAAAAAATAATACCACACTAAGATTCTAACCAAAACACTCAATCGCTCGAGGGAACTCTTCAAAATTGTTAAAACCTTAACACAAACACCTAATCCTGAAATTAACAAGTCCTTGCTAAGTACTATGCAAGCAAATTAAAATTATAGAACACTGAGTACATATCTGACCCAACCAATGCCCTCCCATCCAAAAACACATGGCATAACTTTCATTTAATTGACCTGAAATATCTGAAGACCACAATCACCAAGATTAACACCACCTCCCCCCCCACTTGATCCTTGCCCAGTTAGCTGGCTCATGGCGGCTAAAGCTGAACTATCCTTACACATGCTTACAGT
Source organism: Ichthyophis bannanicus (assembly GCA_033557465.1). Taxonomy (NCBI): domain Eukaryota; kingdom Metazoa; phylum Chordata; class Amphibia; order Gymnophiona; family Ichthyophiidae; genus Ichthyophis; species Ichthyophis bannanicus. The sequence continues at coordinate 958,447,920 of CM066031.1, forward strand.
GGTTAACCAATCCCTCAAACAAGGCTACATGCCTCTCAAACTAAAACATGCAATAGTGCACCCAATCTTAAAAAATAAAACCCTGGACAAACCCCCCCCCCCCAATGCATATAGACCGATCTCTCACATCCCCTTTATGGCTAAAGTAATTAAAAAGGCCGTTCAAACCCAATTACAAGATTTCATTGACTTGCATACACCCCTAGATGAACAGCAATACAGCTTCCGTCCTTTTCATGGAGTAGAGACACGTCTCATAGCCCTTCTCGATATGATTATTAGAGGTATGGACAACCCTAAACAGGCATTTATCCTTGTACTCCTGGATATCGCTGCTGCGTTTGACAGTATCAGTCATAGCATATTATTTTCAAGATTGATCTAAATACGCATAAGAGACATGGTGCACCAGTGATTTCAGTCATACATTACTGACTGCACTCAACAAGTTCAACTTATTTATTTATTTTTATTTAGTGACTCTTTTATACCGCGCTATTTAAAATCAGTGCGGTTTACATACAACAGTAACTTATACAGTGCGGCCTAGGCTGCGCTGTATTTACAATGAACAGGTGCTGTAACTTGGACATTATTGGAGTAACTATTTACAGGTTGGAAAACAAATCAAGGTCCGAGCAGGACTATCGTTGGGTAGAGTAGCTTTTTACAACGGTGAGGGCTATATACAAGCTGCTATTTACAAGGTATACATGGTCGATAATGGCGCCGCTGGGTGTGGTTGCCTCAACGCGTGCTGAGTGTGCTAGTGGGGCAGACCTGGTGGAGGGGAATGGCAGTTTGTAGGCTGTCATCAGAGTAGTGCTTGAGGAAAAGGTGGTGCTTCAGTGCCTTCCTAAATTTGGCAAGGTCAGGGATTGCCCTGGTGTTGGGTGGCAGGGCATTCCAGCATCTGGGTGCATAGAACCTAAATGCCCTGTTTATCGTTGCCTGGGTGCATTTTGTTATTGCCTTTGGAATTACCAGTGTGTTGATGGCTGCGGATCTTCTGGATCTGTTAGGGGGGCGTGGGGTGGATTAACTCCATAAGGGAGGTGGATGAGAGCTTGTTGATGGCCTTGAAGGTCATTAATAGAATTTTAAATGAGAGCCTGCAGTGGATGGGGAGCCAGTGGAGGTGTTTCAGGATTGGTGTTACATGATCATTCCCGGAGGCTCCGTGTAGAATTCTGGCCACGGCATTCATTGCGAGTTGGAGTGGATTCAGGGTGATATATGGGAGTCCTTGTAGAACTGACATAGTCGAAGTGCGGGATTACCAACGCTTGATAGATTGTCCAGAAGTCCCCTGGATCTAGCAGGGGACGAAGATGCCGGAATGTCCGAATCTTGTGGTAAACTGCTTTTACTGTGCTGCTTATATGGGGCCTTCATGTCCAGACGTTGATCTAATGTGACTCCTAGGTATCTTGGACAACAAACATCCTCATCCTCCTAACAGGAACAGGGCTTGCCGCAACGTTCTTCCCTTTCAGCATTCCTATTTAATTTATACCTGCAGCCGGTTTGCAGCATCTTCAAAAAATTTAAAGTAGGATACCATATCTATGCTTTATCTCCCCATAGATATTACAAAACCTACCCAACACGTAATAGCAACCTGCCTTTACGAAACTGAGGCATGGCTGAAAGCACATAACTTAAAAATAAACTTCAATAAATCGGAAGTTTTGTATATTACCATGAATCAGTACTTCACCCCTCCTGCCACTCTCACTATACATAAAGCCGAACTCACAATAAAAAATCAAGTAAAATACCTTGGGGTGACCTTTGATCTGCCACTCACCATGGTACCCCACACAAAACTAGTTGTTAGATCAATTTTCTTTAAATTACAGATGATCCAACACTTACGCCCACTACTTGACACATATGATGTCAGATCTGTACTCCACGCCCTAATCACCCCACATTTTGACTTTTGTAACAGTATGCTATATAGTTTACCCAAGAAAGTCACTAATCAACTCCAAATGGCAAGAATGTTGCTGCTCGAATCATTTGTAAATCCCACAGAGCTGAACACATTACTCCATTATTCCACAAACTCCACTGGTTACCCATCTGAAGCAGAATAAAATATAAAACACTGATGATCACATTAAAACTCATCAATAACATTGCTCCCTCTTTTCTTTCCTTCCTACTTAAACCAACTAATGCTGAAAGAAATAGAAGAGAATGCTCATTAGACACGATTATAGTCCCTACCAAAATCCGCAAGACTAAATAATCGACATGCAATAGAGCGTTCACCTACATTGCCCCCATTCTCTGGAATGCCCAACCAGACAAACTCAGATCCATTAAAGACCTTCAAACTTTCCATAGAGAACTTAAAACATACTTATTTATTGATCATTATGGGGACAGCCACAACATTAATGAAATTTATCTGACTTAAAACCCCTCTGACAAGCCCACCATGCTACCCCTTGTACCATACATCCCCACTAATTTCCTGAAGCAGCCTTCTATTAAAATGTTCTTCTGTTTTAACAACTATGCTCTTTTAACAACTATGTCCTATCATGGTAGAGTTACAACCCCTGCAGACTGTAACTTTACAGACTGAAAATATCTAAGCTGTAAATAGTTCTCTTTGACGATGTACAACTCTTACAGAATTTATATCCAGTTTACTGTAACTTTTGCTTGTATCTGTTTCACGATAGCTCTAAATGTTCTGTAAAATGTTTGTTCGATGTAAACCTCCCTGATCATGGGAAGGGGGAGGTATAGAAAAACTCACTAAATAAATAAATATATGATGGAAAAATAAAACAAAACATGGATGTTTTTTTCAGTTTGCACTTCAGGGAGTAATAGTGGAGTCCAACCATAATGCAACTGGTGTGTCGGAAATTTTCTGACTGATGGCTCTTATCTGACTGGCTGAATGACAATGTCTTCTGTTAGCGAGACAGAGTTCTGCTTTTCAGTAGTATTTCCCTCTTGCACTACATACATTTATTGGAATGGCTCATGCTTGATGACAGCATTCCTAGCCAACTGATCTCAAAGAAATGTAGAATGCAGTCCATATTTAATTCAGGAGTGGAGGGCAGCAGGAGCCTAATGGCTCATACAGTGGGCTGAGAACCAGCAAAGGTAGGGTTCAGATCTTGGGCAAGTTGCTTAACCCTTCATTGCTTCAGGTACAAACTTAGATTATCCCTGAAGCAATACCTACTCTACCTGAATGTAGCTTGCCTTGAGCTACTAGTGAAAAAGGCATGACTGATACTTAAATCCAAAATCCCTTCCTTTGTTCTGTTCATTTTGAGAAAGCAGAGACTGCAGTACATGTAAGAGGGAAAATGCATTTTAGAAAAATGAGTTCATCCGATTCATATTTACAGAACATATAACCTGCCCCTAGGTATAAGGGGAGCTCTTCCCTAAAGTTTGTAGCATGTACCAGTGGGGAGTGGGGGATAGAATAATAGCCCCTCCAAAACAAGTAGACAAAGGATGAATAAGATGAGTAGGTATCTATTCTAATTTCTTAATTTCACTTGGATGCCTCATAGCTTAGTCTCCAATGTGTTTCCTTACCATTTCCCTAGACAGGGCCGGCCCGTCCATTGAGCAAGAATGTTTTTTGCACAGGGCCCCGTGTTTCAGGGGGCCCCGCGCAAAAAAATCTTGCATCAGCAATCAGCCCAGCTAGATTAAAAAAAACCCCATAAACCGGCTGCTGCTGCTGCCGTGGCAGCGGCAGAATTGAGCACCCCGCGGGGCCCCCCCTGTCCTGCAGAACCCTCGTTTCAGCATCAGCTCCCTCAGCGTCGGCTGTCAAAGCCGCGAAGGGAGAACTTCTCCTCTCGCGGCTCTGTTAATCCCGCCGCGGGGCTGATGGAATTTCCCATCAGCCCCGCGGTGGGATTAACAGAGCCACAAGAGGAGAAGCTCTCCCTTCGCGGCTCTGAAAAGCCCGCGCTTTGGGAGCTGATGCTGAAACGAGGATTCTGCAGGGCAGGGGGGCCCCGCGGGGTGCTTGATTCTGCCGCTGCCATGGTGGCAGCGGTAGCAGCAGCCAGGTTTGTTTGTTTTTTAATCTAGCTGGGCTGATGGGGGGGAGGGGGGTTAGGACTGGTAATGGGCTATGGGGGGCTAAGACTGGAAGTGGGCTGATGGGGGGGTTAGGACTAGTAATAGGCTATGGGGGGCTAAGACTGGAAGTGGGCTATAGGGGGGTTAGGACAGGTAATGGGCTATGGGGGGCTAGGACTGGTAATGGGCTATGTGGGGGGCTAGGACTGGAAATGGGCTGATGGGGGGGTTAGGACTAGTAATAGGCTATGGGGGGGCTAAGACTGGAAGTGGGCTATAGGGGGGTTAGGACAGGTAATGGGCTATGGGGGGCTAGGACTGGTAATGGGCTATGTGGGGGGCTAGGACTGGAAATGGGCTGATGGGGGGGTTAGGACTGGTAATAGGCTATGGGGGGCTAAGACTGGAAGTGGGCTGATGGGGGGGTTAGGACTAGTAATAGGCTATGGGTGGCTAATACAGGAATATGGCAAAAGGGGAGGTAGGACAGGTAATGGGCTATGGGGGGGGGGGCTAGGACTGGAAATGGGCTGATGGGGGGGTTAGGACTGGTAATAGGCTATGGGGGGCTAAGACTGGAAGTGGGCTGATGGGGGGGTTAGGACTAGTAATAGGCTATGGGGGGCTAAGACTGGAAGGGGGCTATAGGGGGGTTAGGACAGGTAATGGGCTATGGGGGGGCTAAGACTGGAAGTGGGCTGATGGGGGGGTTAGGACTGGTAATGGGCTATATGGGGGTTAGGACAGGTAATGGGCTATCGGGGGGTTAGGACTGGAAGTGGGCTGAAGGGGGGGATTTGGACTGGTAATGGGATATGGGGGGTTAGGACTGGTAATGGGCTATGTGGGGGGCTAGGACTGGAAATGGGCTGATGGGGGGGTTAGGACTGGTAATGGGCTATGGGGGGGTAAGACTGAAAATGGGGTGATGGGGGTTAGGACTGGAAGTGGGCTGATGGGGGGCTTAGGAATGGTAATGGGTTGTGGGGGGGCTTAGGACTTGTAATGGGCTATGGGGGGCTAGGACTGGTAACGGGCTGTGGTAATGGGCTGTGCTAGGATTGGAAATGGGCTGAGTGGAAGGGGGGCTTGAACAGCAAATAGCTGAAGGGGAGGGGGCTTGGAATGGAAATGGGCTGTGAGGGGAGGGAGCTTGGAATGGAAATGGGCTGTGAGGGGAGGGAGCTAGGACTGGAAATGGGCTGAGTGGGGGGGCTAGGACAGGAAATGGGCTGATGGAGAGGCTAGGATAGGTTTGGAAATGGGCTGTTGGGGGGTGCTAAGATTGGAAATGGGCTGTAGTGGGGGCTTGAATTGAAATGGACTCATGGAGGGGCTAGAACTGGAAGTAGGCTCATGGGGGACTTGGATTGGAAATGGGCTGAGTGGAGGGGAGCTAGGATTTGACATGGGTTGATGTTGGGGCTAGGAAAGGACTAGAAATGGGCTGATGGGGGGCTGGGATTGGAAATGAGCTGATGGAGGGACTCGGATAGGACTGGAAATAGATGGGGGAGCTAGGACTGGAAATGGGCTGATGGTGGGGCTAGGATAGGATTGGAAATGGGCTGATGGGGGCTAGGACTGGAAATGGGCTGATGCAGGGACTAGAAGAGAGCGGATGCTGGGTGGGGCTGGAAATAGAAGGGAGCTGATGTTGGGGGAGGATTAGAATGGGATGGAGCTGGGAGAGTGAAATGGAGAGGGAAAAAATATTTTGTGTGGGAGGGAAGACAAATCTACAATTGGCCGGATATTGGGAGAGTAAGTGCGGATTGAGGATGGAGGGGTAAAATTTGAGTGGATGAAATAGGAATGAGGAAAGAGCAAAAGGAGAAAGATTAGTATGTTAAAGCAGATGTAGAGAGAGGATGGAAAAAAACTAGAAGAGAGAAGAAAGGACAAATGGACAGCAGACAATGGAGAGTTAGCAGAAGACACAAAGAAAGTAGCTGGAGCAATTGCAACTGAAAAAAAATGCACAAAAGGTAGAAAAATATTTCTTTATTTTGAATTTATTAACTGGAATATTTATTTATTTATTTATTTATTTAACAGTTATTTATATACCGCTCTTTCCCTAGTATCAAGTGCGGTTTACATGGAACAGTATGTTAATTGGTATGTAATATACCAAGTCAGTTTACATAGAACAGATAATTATAATTTACAAGGAATGTTGTAACATTACAGATATAACATATTAGAAGATATATACATTGTTAGTTTAAATCTATAATCATCATGTGAATGAGAGTGTGGTATGGTAAATAGTGTATTAGTGACATTTATTTTGAAAATAGAGTATGTAATAATAATGTATAAATGTTAGCCTGTATCTATTTGAGTATTCTGTTCTGAGGGTGTATTGTAGTGTAATATGAATAAGTGAGTTTTTAATTTTTTTCTAAATTCTTTTATATCAGACAGCAGGCGAATGTTGTCAGGTAGATTGTTCCAAAGAATTGGAGCAGAGTGTGAGAAAGCTCTCTTATTTGTTTGTTTTCTGGCTTTTGTGAAATCTTTTGGTATTGTTAAGGTATTTAAGTTTCTGCTTCTTTGAGATCGTTTATCGATGTCTATATTAATCAGTGTATTGAGTGCCGATGGTGCAAGATTATTTATAAGTTTAAATGTAGTGACAAGAATTTTATATTTGATTCGGGAGTAAATAGGTAGCCAATGAAGTTCAGCCAAAATTGGTGTAACATGTTCAAGTGGGCTTATATTCATAATCATCCTAGCAGCTATGTTCTGAGTTATTTGTATCTTTTTAATATTTTGTTTTGAAATGCCATTAAGTATTGTGTTTGCAAAATCAAAATGTGGGGTGATGATAGCATGAATTATATTAATAAAGTCTTGTAGATGAATCAATGGTCTTAATTGTTTTAGAGTTATGTCAGCTCTAGGAAATGTGCATCATTAACATCTGCGCTTTGTTTAGTACAAGAGGAAATTAATTTATAGTTTTATTTCTACAGTGTTGTACATTCGAAGTTTGGCTTTTGGGGTTCCCAGTTTAATTATTGTCTTCCTGTTTCTAAATTGTGATTCCTTGTTTGGTGATGTTCTGCATGTGTAACTGAGCTGAGGTATTCTGTTTATGTAATTCCTATTTGACATTGCCACTTGTTCTCTTTCCCCAGTAGGTCATGTATTGTTATTCTCTGAAATGTATTGGTTTAATATTTGCAATGTTGCCTTTTGATAGGTAGGGTCTGGTGCTTTGTGAGTCCTGGTAGTGCTGTTAGGATACGGCAGGTTTGCTATGGGTTCTAAATGGGCAGTGTTTGTAGTAGTTCCTAATGTGCCTGGCGGTTGGCACTGGATTATAGTAATGTAGAAATCTTTTAGTCTTTCTTTATTCATACACTCATTAAGAGGCATGTTTACTAAAAGTTAGTGTATGGTAGCATTATGCAAATATTTATGCAAATGAGGCACCTCATGCAAATGAGGCCCTGCACTGAGTCTCCGCACATGGCCCTGCAACCCCCTTGGGCCGCCTCTGCCCCTAGATGTACCCTTCTTCTCAGCTGTTGTGCTGTCTTGATTAGATTGTAAGCTCTAATGAACAGGGACTGTCTTTTACATGTGTCTGTACAACACTGCATATGCCTTATAATACTATACAAACATCTTTCTGCCAGTGCTTTCCCTGCTGTCCATGACACATGGAACGCCTCTTCAAGCACGCTCATCCAATAATTCAACAAGAACACTCCAGCATGCAGTATTTGGTGTATCACAGCAATCTGACCTACGATTGGTAGACAGGAGCTGGAAAGGCAGCAGCTAATCTCAGTTGTTTTGCTGTTGCTGTAGAATACTGACTGGGCTGCAGAAGGACAGATGGTTTCATCTGGGGGAGGAAATGTCACTGAGGGAAGAGAGGTAGAGGGTGTGGGTGATACTTTCTGGCCATCTTATGCTAGAGGAGAGACTGGAACTCTATGAAAAACCCTAACTGGATTTTTTGCCTTGTATTGACTTCTGCTGTGGGGATTTACTCAAAGATTTTCTTTTTGCCATGTTCTTTTGCCAGAAAGTCTGTGAAACCATGTCTAAGTATACTATCAGAAATATTTACCAAGCCTGATCCAGGTCGTGGTTGTCCAATTGGCGATGGCCAATCATGATATCTATTAGACTTAGTAAATATCTCTGATAGACATAGAAGGTCTTTTACTAAAGTATGCTAGCCTTCTGGTGCATACTGAAAGTGCACAGGGATGCATGTTACCAGACAGCGTGAGACCATGACAGCGTGGGACAATTCCTACACTAACTGTGCAACCTGCATTAGGTACATGAGTGTGTAGGTTAGGGGCGTAGAATGGGTGTGGAGAGTTCCACACAATTAGCACAGGGTACAAACCACGTGCTAATTGCATTCTGTGTGATTAGTCTGGGTGCAGCTAATGCCACCTCAATAGGTGGAGTTAAATGCACCCACCCTAATGTAGCTCACATTAGGGGACAGGATCCACGTTAACTGCTGGGAAAATGCTGTCCACAGCCACAATAGTGAACGTGGTAGTGTTGCATTCAAAGATCTATGGTTTTGGTTCTAGTGGCACATTAGGTGCAACACCTTAGTACCCTTTAGCAAAAGACCCCCATAATTTCACAGACCCTTCACCCAAGCTGACCCCAAAGACCTTTCACCCAGTAAGGCTGCAAGTCACAGTCCCAAGTCTTAGGTCATCAGCAACAACCTGTCATGAAACAGATGGGGTGGCTTCCTGTATCACTGTCATCCCTGTAATCTGCCTGCTAGATGAGAAGTTGGAGGATTTTGATTAGGAACAGGAAATGGAATCAGAGGTGTTGGTGCTGGTGGAGTGCTTTCAGCTGCAACTGTAAAATTTACTAAAATTCCTCTCTAAGCTAATTTGTGCATGCTAGCCACACTGCGTGACCCAAGGGTTAAAAGGAACATTACACTCCAGCCTGTCTTAGTGAAAAGAAGTGCAGATGGCTAAGATGCAGGAAAGTGAGTGCAAGAGGCCGAGGAGAGTGGGGATACAATGGAGAAAAGAATGGGCTCCTCTTGCAGAATTGCTAGTCTCAGTTGCATCCTCTGAGGTAATTTCCTCCCCTCCTACTGTATATTCAACCCCCAGGATCTGCAGGAGGGGGTCTCTTTATGCAGGCCATAGTTTCAATAATTGGCAGTCTTCTGCTTCTCTGTCCTTAGGTTGTTCATTCCACTGTTCTACTTTGCTGGTTTTTTGGTGCCTTTGGCTGTTCATTCTATTCCTGGTAATCTACTAATAATAATCATTTGTATAGTGCTACAAGATGTATGCAAAACTGTACATATACACATGAGACACAGTCCCTGCTCATCAGAGCTTACAATCTAATGAAGACAAATGCATAGTGAAAATGGGGATTAGAGTATTTTAAGATACAAATAAGTAGTAGACAAGAGAATGAGGAGCATCAGGATCCAAAAACAGCTTCAAAGAGGTGGGCTTTTAGCCTTGATTTGAATAGGGCTAGAGAAGGAGCCTGATTCACAGACTCAAGCAATTTGTTCCAGGCATATGGAGCAGCAAGATGGAATGAATGAAGTCTGGGTTGGCAGTGGCAGAGAAGGGCACAGATAAAAGGTATCTGCTAGAGGAGCAAAATTCCCAAGAAGGTGGGTAGAGTGAAATAAGAGAGGAAAGGTAGTGAGGAGCTGCAGAATGAATGCACTTGTAGGTCAGTAGGAGAAGTTTGAACTGGATATGGAAACTGATAGGGAGCCAATTAAGTGACTTGAGAAGAGGGGTTACATGATCATAGCAACCCTGGTGGAAGATAAGTCATGCAGCTGGGTTTTGAAGAGATTGAAGGGGAGAGAGAGGATTCAGAGGGAGACCAGTGAGGATTAGGTGACTAGTGAGTGGATAAGGGTCTTAGTAGTGAGAGTAGAAAGAAAGAGACAAATTTTTCTGATGTTATAGACAGAAAGACGTGGAAAGTTTTAGCTATCTGTTGGATGTGTGCAGAGAAAGACAGAGGAGAGTCAAAGATGACCCCAAAACTGCAAGCTGAGGAAACGAGTAGGAGTGTAATGTCATCCACAGAAATAGAGAAGGGAGGAGGGGGGGGGGGAGGTGGGTTTAGGGGGAAAGATGCTGCGGCTCTATTCCTCTCCCATTGCTTTCGGTTCTTCATACTACGGTTGGTGCTGCTTGCTCCTCATTTGAAGGGTAGTTTTATAAACCATTTTAATGCCTAAAATGCTGTCTCCAGCACATAAATGGGCTCTCAAAGAATTAGGCTGGGTTTGAAAGTATGCACGATGCAGGCTGGTGCGTACTTTTACGGTAGGCATGTGCAGGGTCAGAGTTTAGGCAGAGCATGGGTGGAGACATGAAGTACACTCATATTTTATAAAATAGATAGCATGCACTGATATTTCCCCTTGCTCTCTAGCAGGCCTAATGTGCATGCCTGCAAACTGAGCATGATTTGTGCTAATACTTTATACAGACAGATAGGCACCTTCTTGTGTTTATAAAATAGACTTCAAATAGGGACCCTTGGCGTTGCTTTGCTTACCATGTACCTTGTGCTGTTCACACCATTGCGTTGCCCCTCTTTCGGCACCTTAGAACATAAGAACATAAGATATGCCATACTGCGTCAGACCAAGATCCATCAAGCCCGGTATTCTGTTTCCAACAGTGGCCAATCTAGGTTATAAGCATCTAGCAGTTTCCCCAAAAGACACAAGTTTCACAATGCTTGCATTGGGTCAGGCAGTGATATCCTGGGTCCCTTTTAATAATGGTTTATGGACCTTTCCTCCAGGAACTTGTCCAAACCCTTTTTAAACCCAGCTACACCTTGGACGTTGGTGCCAGATGCTGCTTTGCCCCTCTTTAGGTACCTTGTTTAAAGCAAGCAAAGGATACTCTATCTTGATCCAAAGAACTGTACTGTCAGTTTGAATCATCCTAACCTACTGCATGGACCTTCTCTGTTAAAGATAGGATTTCATGCCCTCTTGAGTTTTGCCTTCAGGGTTCTTTTCAAATTCCTACATGGTATGGTTTATGGTTTATTGGCATTTGATATACAGCCTTTATGCAGGTAAGCATGGTGGTTCACAATAAAAGTATTTAATTAAAACCAGAAAGGCATGCTATACTATTTATAAAGCAAAAGAAAGAAGGGGAAAGAAAGGAAGGGGCTGTCACAATAGGGTCAGCCAGGGACCACATAAGCATGCTCAAGTAGATACAGTATGTTTTCAGTGTGGTTTGGAAGCTCTTGGAATTGGGCTCTTGATGAATGTCAGGGGGTAAGCTATTTCATAACAAAGGTGTGATTAAAAAAAAGCCAAATTGTGAACTGAGTTGTATTAAGTTCTAGAAGGAGTGGGGAAGTGAAGACAGTGTGTGTGTATTGAATGCAGAGATAGATGGAGAATGTGCAGTGTGATCAATGAGGAAAGGTATTCCAGAGCTTCGTCATGAATTGCTTTGAAGGTCAAAGGCAGAACTTTGAACTGTATCCTAGAGGCAAATGGAAGCCACTGATGATGAATCATCAGTTGGGTGATATCCTCATTGATGCCCCATTTTATAAGGAATGTGCAAAACGTTATGTGTAATTTGCAGGCTTAAGTCCCTATTTTAAAGGACTTAGCTTGCGAATGAGCACTCATGCACGTGCTTTGGGCAGTTGTTCTTCGATAAGCACGTGAATAAGTACCATTGTTTCTACTTTCAGTTGGGCTGTGCACAAGAGTGGAGCATAGGCATAGCTGAAATTTACATGCCTACATTATAGAATACTATGACTTGCATGCGTTTCCGCCCAATCTAGGTGCGCTTGAGTAGGTGTAATAGTCGCGACTAGGTCAAGGTGTGCCAGAATGCCCCTATTTTATAAAATAAAGTATGCACGTGCTTCACTTTATAGAATAAGCCCCAATTAAGCATCTGTAGTGCACATTAGCGGTGTGGAAGTTTATAACATTACCCTCATTAGGTCCACAGTTCTTTTCATTTGATGCTTTGATCATTCTCTTATTATGCAGGTCAGTATTGAGCCGCCACAATCAGATTATTTTAAATACTGCCACTACAATTAAAAATAATCTTGATATTCGGCACCGGTACTCAGATAACACCAGTCCTGTTCAACACCAGCTACAATCTGGATAGCGGCAATATTCATCACTATTTTTTGGATAGCTATCCAGAGAGCTTCGGACAGCCTTTTGGCTGTCCTAAGATATGCAGATAGTTATTAGGACATCAGCAATGAGTATCACTGCAATCTGGATAGTTCACCGCTCCACTCATGTACCATCCCAACTCTATCTACAGTGCATAGCAAACTTATTCATCCCCTCTGTGTTTGTCCTGTTTTGTCGCATTACAACCTGGAATTAAAATGAGGTTTTGGGGGTTAGCACCATGTGATATAGACAACATGCCTATGGTGCTGAAGGTGCAAAATATCCTTTATTGTGACACAAACAATAACTAAGACAAAATAAACCTGAAAGCAGGAGTATGCATATGTATTCACGCCCCAAAATCAATACGTTGTAGAGCTACCTTTTGCTGTAATTACAGCTGCAAGTCTCTTGGGGTATGTCTCCATTAGCTTAGCACATCTAGCCACTGGGATTTTCACCCATTCCTCAAGGCAAAACTGTTCCAATTCCTTCAAGTTAGATGGGTTGCGTTGGTGTACAGCAATCTTCAAGTAATGCCACAGATTCTCAATTGGATTGAGGTCTGTGCTTTGACTAGGCCATTCCAAGACATTTAAATGTTTCCTTTTAAATCAGCTTTAGCAGAATGTTTAGGGTCATTGTCCTGCTGGAAGGTGAACCTTCATCCGAGTCTCAAATCTCTGGCAGACTGAAACAGGTTTTCCTCAAGAATTGCCCTATATTTAGTGCCATCCATTGTCCCTGCCAATGAAAAACATCCCGGAGAGAAAGGGAATGTGTTCTCCGCAGATGGGTACAGTCCAAGAACCAGGCAGAGAAGAAGGACCAGGCCACACTGGGAGAAAACTTAAAAAGCCTTTGGGTCCTCAATAAAGATTTTTTAAGTTTTCTCCCAGTGTGGCCTGGTCCTTCTTCTCTGCCTGGTTCTTGGAATGAAAAACATCCCCACAGCATGATGCTCCCACCACTACGTTTCACTGTGGGAATGGTGTTCTTGGGTCATGAGAAGTGTTGGGTTTGCACCACACATGACATTTTCCATGATGGCCAAAAAGTTCAATTTTCATCTCATCTGACCAGAGAACCTTCTTCCCTGTGTTTGGGGGGGTCCGCCACATGCAGTTGTGCAAACTCCAAACATGTTTTCTTATTTCTTTCTTTAAGCAATGGCTTATTTCTGGCCACTCTTCCAAACAGCCCACTCTGTGGAGTGTATGGCTTAAAGTGGTCCTATGGACAGATACTCCCATCTCCGCTGTGGATCTTTGCAGCTCCTTCAGAGTTATCCTTGGTGTCTTTGTAGCATCTCTGATTAATGTCCTCCTTGCCCGGTCTGTGAGTTTTGGTGGGTTTGTAGTGGTGCCATATTCTTTCCATTTTGTTATAATGGATTTAGTGGTGCTCTGTGGGATATTCAGAATTTGGGATATTTTTTTATAACGCATCCCTGATCTATACTTCTCCACAACTTTGTCTCTGACCTGTTTGAAGTGCTTCTTGGTCTTCATGTTGCTTGCTTAGTGGTGTTGCAGAGCCAGGGGTCTTTCAGAACAAGAATATTTATACAGACATCATGTGACAGATCATGTGACACTGATTGCACACAGGTGGACCCTAATCAACTAATTATGTGACTTCTGAGGTTAATTGATTGGACCAGATCTTATTTAGGGGTTTCAAAGTAAAAGGGATGAATACATATACACTCACAACTTTTCAGTTTTACTTGCTTTTTTATAGATACAAGGTATTTTATTGCTATTTCATTTAATCAATGAACCTCCATTTTCATTCCAGGTTGTACATAATGTGACAAAACAGGACAAAAATCGAGGGGATGAATACTTTTGCAAGGCACTGTAGATATTCAGAGAGATTCTCTGGATTGTGCTGTTGACTATCTCAGCCAGGTGCTGCTATCTGGGTAAGTGCTTCTGAATACCGGCCCGATGCTTTTTACAGCAATGTTTAAATGAATTTTCATTCTCTAATGGGAGATATCTCCTTCGTAAAGTGCACACCTGTATATCATAGGAGCAAACAGTTGCACAGAACAACATTTGCATCTTTTCATATTTTTTTCTAATCATAACCGACAGCCCATGTAAAAATCATTAGAAAGAAGTTAATCTAATATATTTTTCACGCATACTTGTGCATGAAATTTATTGCTCTGTTCCTTGGTCCTGCCTCACATTTTTTTTTCAATACAAGCTTCTTTGTGTGAGTTATTGCACATTTCATTTCTGCTTCCTACAAGCTTTTGCTGCTACCAGCAAGAATACTGTGGCAGCCCGACTCTTATTCTTGTTGCTAGGAGGTTGCTTATGGGGGTGTAGGATATACTTTGATTGATTGGGGTGGTGGAGTGGGGGAAGGGAAGAAAACTAATCCTGAAGCAGGAAAGCTATCTTTTAAGGGAGAATGAAATTATATATTTCAAAAAACTGATTTCTTACCCTGGAAAACATACAGTACCTGTACTTGTTAACTCTTTTGAAAATGTAATTAAACAGAGCAAAGACAATCATTGTTAGCTTATCAGACTAAAGTAGGGGTTCTCAACCTCAATCATCAGCCAGTCAATTTTTCAGCATATCCACAATGAGTTGACATGAGACAGATTAAATTAATTTTAATGCATTGTAATTTTATTTTTGCTATGTTATTTTCATGGTTTTTAGCCGAATAGTTTGTTGATAATTGTTAATGGATACTGTATATTGTAATTTGAATGAATGATTTTTGGATGAATTGTAATCCATTTTGTACATCTTGTGGTTGAAAAGGTGGAAAACGAGTTCTTGAAAATTCAATTTTAATTAATTATGTAACCAGTCCTCTACTGGTTGGAGTGAGGGTGGCCCCACAGGTGCTACAACCGAGATTCGTTTGGTGGTATGTATGGCTTGAAAGGTAGAACCCCCCCTCCCCCCCCCTACAGCAGGCATTCATAACATACAGCACAGCCATAAGCAGTCCTGGTGATTCTCTCAAGATCTAAGCCAGTAGGACCATTCCTGCAGAGTAAGAAAATACTCCGCAATGTCTAATGTCTATCAGACTTACTTTATTTGGCCACTGCTAAAATGCTGACAAAAAGCAAACTTAAACTCACAGGTTCATAAGACAGGTCAGGTATGACAGTCCCTTCTAGTGATGAGTACTAGTGCACTAGCCAGTCTTTGTTATCTGGGGTCTCAGTCTCCTTCTTACTTTCATTCCGCTGTAGATCTTCATGTTTGGTTCCTTGAGGGGTCCTCTCTCTTCCTCCAGATCACTCTAACAGCATCTTCCCTTTCTCCTTCCTTCTGAAATGCTTCCCTAACCACGTGCTAGACACATCCAGTGTCCTAGGGCCCTCCCACTTCTTACTCCTCCTATTACTAACTTCCAATTAAGCTGCATAGGTTTAGGGTGTGGCATTTCTGCAGTGATCCTCTTAATTCAGAGGATTCCCAATTTGTCGTCTGTGGACCCCTGGGAGTCTGTGAGACCATTAGAAGGGTTAACAGGACACAGCAAAGAGAAAAAAGAGAGAGAGAATGTTGGAATGTTGGGGATTGATGGCAGGGAAGAGAGAGTGGTAGGAACTGGCTAGGGAGAGAGAGAAACTGAAGGGAAATGGCTGGGGGGAAGGAGTGAGAAAGAATGAGACTGACGAGGAATGGTTGGGGGAAAGAGAGAGACAGGTAGAAACAAGAGGGGGAAGGGAAATAAAGAGGGCTACTGGGGCTTGGGAATCTGGGTAGAGTGATGGGGATAAACTGAACTTTTTGGAGGTTAATTAGGGGTCCACACAACCTAAAAAGTTGGGAATCTCTGCCCTAGCCAGAGACTCCTTCAGCCTCTTCTTCATTTCCCTGCTTTCTTTCAGGGCAGGTTACATGGAGGAAGAAAAGCCTCTAGCCCCTCCTTCCATAGGAAACATTACTACAGTGGGATGGACAGATTGGGCCAGTCCACTTTACTTCATCCTTTAGGGAAAACCTTTCTGGAGCAGGGTCCAGAATACCTCTCATTTGCTTAAAGCAATGGGTACATTTTGGCACCTTGCTACAAATCGATTAGTATGGAGTGTCTCCATTATGAGAGTAATTTTGTAAAGGATTTTTCAAGTGTAAAGGTCTTTTATATGCCTAGAATGTCTCTTACCTCAGGGTTACATACAGACAAAAAGGAATGTGCTTACAGTATACGTGGCCCATGTGTGAGCGTATTCTGGGGCAGAGTTTAAGTGGCGTGTGAACAGTCGCCAGGGACGGCTCAATAAAATTTGCTGTCTGGAGTGAGAGATGAACTGGTGCCCTCCCCCCAGCACCCAAAATGGAAGAGCCTCCTCAGAGCTGTAATCAGGGAACAGGGGGGTCCCCTCGCTCAGAACACAGGTGAGGTGGTTTCCCCGAGAATAAAGAAAGCAACATATTCCCAGGCTAGATAACGTTTTTGAAAACTTTGCAATGCTGTTTATAGGCAGCAAAAATTGTAGAAGTTTAATTATGTTGCCTAGGAATGTAATATAAAACATACCGACTCTTGCACATTGGACTGGCATAGTATTAAATCTAAATATATATTCTTCAAAAGCAAGAAAATGAAAGGTGCTCGCACACCATGGAGGACAAAGAAAAAATGAGAACCATGGTGCTGCATATATCCCCCAAATAAAATTACTGGGCTTGACGTTCAAAGGTAGTTATATGGTTTACAGACTTGCAAACCGTGTCAATGCCACTTAGAAGGATGTTCAGCAGCACTAGCACGGTTATTGCTGCTGAATATCCCCGATTAATGCTACTACATGCCCTGATGCTAATCGTGCACCATCGGGGTGTGTCATAACATAAGAACATAAGAACATAAGCTATGCCATACTGGATCAGACCAAAGTCCATCAAGCCCAGTATCCTGTTTCCAACAGTGGCCAATCTAGGTCATACGTACCTAGCAGTTTCCCCAAAAGACACAGGTTCCGCAATGCTTGTACTGGGTCAAGCATTGATATCCTGGGTCCCTTCTTAATAATGGTTTATGGACCTTTCCTCCAGGAACTTGTCCAAACCTTTTTTAAACCCAGCTACACTAACAGCCTTTACTACATCCTCCGGTAACAAATTCCAGAGTTTCATTACACGTTGAGTGAAAAAATATTTTCTTTTATTAGTCTTAAATAGTTTACCCTGTAGCTTCATTGCATGTCCCCTAGTCTTTCTATATTCTGATAAGGTAAACAATCGATCTACGTTTACCCGTTCCACTCCGTTCATTAATTTATAGACTTCTGTCATATCTCCCCTCAGCCGTCTCATTGGCATTCTGGAGGCAGCACCCGTTGCTAAGAGGGCAGTGGTGATATTGCACCTCTGCCTGGTTAGCGACCCGCAGATAAAGACAGACACAGGAAAAGCTGGTCTATCTTTACCTGTGGAAGCAAACTGGGCAGTGGCTCAATATCGCCGCTGCCCGGTTAGCTTCTGCGGCGGCGGAGACTGTGTGGTTACCCCAGATATTCAATGCCGGTGGCCGGATATGGCCCTGGCATTGAATATCTGAATTATCTCTTCAGTGTCGGCGGCTAGCGGCTATAATCACACCAGTCACCAACGCTGAACATCGGGGCTCACTCTAACAAATTTTATTTAGGTGTTTTAAACTGTGTTGTGGTTCTCACTTTCTTTTTGGACATATATTCTGAATCCAAAGAAACTCCTCTCCCAGTAATTGGTGCAAAACTGGGGCAATTCCCCATAAAACTCAATATGCCAAAAATCAAAACATAAGAACATAAGATATGCCATACTGGGTCAGACCAATGGTCCATCAAGCCCAGTATCCTGTTTCCACCAGCGGCCCATCCAAGGAACAAGTATCTGTCAGTTTCCCAAAAGAAAAATTCCATTCTGCTTATTCCAGGGGTAAGCAGTGGATTTCCCCGGTCCACTTTAAAAATGACTTATGGACTTTTCCTACAGGAATTTGTCCCCACCTCTTTTAAAGCCAACAACATTATCAGCTTTTACTACATTCTCCAGCAATGAATTCCAGAGTTTGATTATGCATTAAGTGAAAAATATTTTCTGGGATTAGTCTTAAAGGTGCTACATTGTACTTCATTGCATGTCCCCTTCTTTCTACTTCTTAAAAGAGTAAACAATTGATCTACATTTATCCATTCTATTCCAGCCATTATTTTATAGAGCTCTATCATATCTTCCCTCAGCTATCTCTTTTCTAAGTTGAAGAGCCCTAACCTTTTAAGCCTCTCCTCCTAGAGTTACTTTCCGTCCCCTTTATCATGTTCGTCACTCTTCTCTGTACCTTTTCTAATTCCATCATATCCTCTCAAAGATATGGTAACCAGAATTGTACACAATATTCAAGGTGCGGTCGCACCATGGAACGATACAGAGGCATTATAATATCCTTTGTTTTATTCTCCATTCTGTTCCTTATTATTCCTAGCATTCGATTTGCTTTCTCATCTGCTGCTGCACACTGCACAGAGGGTTTCAACGTGTTATCCATGATGACACTCAGAACCTTTTTCTGGGTGGTAATTCCTAATGTGGATCCTTGCAGTGTGTAGCTGTAGTTTGGGTTGTTCTTCCCGTGGAGCCCGATCACAGAAGGGGCACGTCTGGGCTATCTGGATGCCCCCGAACAGGCTGGGCCTGTTAGGATTTGATTCTGCACCATGGGAGTCAGACGTTCCTGCGTGTGCAGGATCGGACCCTGAGATGGCCTGACATGCCCCTTCAGCAGCTGTGGAAGACGTCCAGGTGTCAGGACTGCCAGGACCCCCTCTGCTCCCACAGGCCAGACACCCCCATGACCAAGTTTCCTGATGCCCGACCCTCGCTGAGATCCATCAGGGCTGGGATCGGGTGGTGAGGATTCACCCTCGACTACACCATTGCTCCTGGTACGGCCACTGGGTGGAGGGAAGAGGCGCCCTTCTGGCGCTTCATGGATGTAAGGGGCCGTGACCTGAACTGGCCCTGTACGTCCTGATGCACAGCGGCTTTCTGCATGCGGGGTGAGTGGCATGCGAAATTTGGGCAGGATGGCTTAAGGGGCTGCACATCCCACCGGGACGCTTTACTGAATCGAGCCCTTAGTGCATTACTTTATATTTGTCCATTAGGACACCAAGCCTACCAATTTTTAATTCTAGTGTCATCTCAGTAATAGCAATATAAACTCTCAAAATTAATAGCAATATAAACTCTCAACAGTGCAGAAGACAAAGAGGAATCAGTCTATATGCAGCACAACATTCACCTTGTTCGCCCCATCCTTATGGAATAAATTATCACCCACATTAAGAGGACTCTCAGACCCGTCAGAATTCAGAAAGAAATTACAACATGTCCTCAGACCTAGAGATTCATCCACAATAATTCTTAGACCTAAATCCTCCAACTAATACACCAGAAACATACACTACATCAAAAACTCAATAGTAAATAAAACAACACTGTTAATACACTTAATGTTATGTAGTTATACTGTAACCCGGCTAGAATGCTATTGTTATACGGTTCCAGTTCCTTGTACAACAGTGTACCTTAGGGTCCTTTTAATCAGTTGTTTTACTGTAGACCGCTTCGAAAAAGGTAGTATAAAAATAAGTTAAAAAAATAAATACAAATAAATACTAGGCATACTGTGAAGTAATACAAAACCTTACAAAAAAATATTTAGGACTTATATGAAAATCTACCATACCATCAGGGCCGGATTTACCTATACGCCATGTACGCCATGGCGTAGGGCCCACAGCTGGCAAGGGCCCACAAAAATAGAACAAATTAGCTTTTTTTAAAAAATAAAATTTAAAAAAAAAACTGCTGGCTGCCGCCGCGGGGCCCCCTCTGCTGCCACGGCAGCATGGACTGACCCGCGGGGGTCCCCTCTGCAAGCTGAATCCGTCGGTCCGTCGGTCCCTCCTTCCCTCCGTGCAGGCTGTGAGAGGCGTGAAGGGAGAGTGTCTCCCTCGCATCTCTGTTAAGCCCGCAGGGGCTGATGGGAAATTTCCCATCAGCCCCTGCGGGCTTACCAGAGACGCGAGGGAGACACTCTCCCTTCACGCCTCTCACAGCCTGCACGGAGGGAGGGAGGGACCGACGGATTCAGCGTGCAGAGGGGGCCCCCGCGGGTCAGTCCATGCTGCCGCGGCAGTAGAGGGGGCCCTGCGGCGGCAGCCAGCAGTTTTTTTTTTAAATTAAATTTTACTTTAGGCTGATGGGGGGGTAGGACTGGTAATGGGCTATTGGGGGGGCTGGGACTGGAAATGGGCTGGGGGGTTAAGGCTGGAGGTGGGCTGATGGGGTTAGGACTGGTAATGGGCTGTGGGCTGTGGGGGGGGGTTAGAACAGGTAATGGGCTTTGGGGGGGTTAACACTGGTAATGGGCAGTGGGCTGATGGGGGCTGTCTGGTAATGGGCTATGGGGGGGCTAGGACTGGAAATGGGCTGGGGGGTTAAGACTGGAGGTGGGCTGATGGGGTTAGGACTGGTAATGGGCTGTGGGCTGATGGGGGCTGTCTGGTAGTGGGCTCTGGGGGGCTAGGACTGGAAAGGGGCTGGTGGGTTAAGACTGGAGGTGGGCTGATGGGGTTAGGACTGGTAATGGGCTGTTGGGGGGTTTAGAACTGGTAATGGGCTTTGGGGGGGGGGGGTTAAGACTGGTAATGGGCTGTGGGCTGATGGGGGCTGTCTGGTAATGGGCTATGGGGGGGCTATGACTGGAAATGGGCTGGGGGGGTTAAGACTGGAGGTAGGCTGATGGGGTTAGGACTGGTAATGGGCTGTGGGCTGATGGGGGGGGGTTAGGACTGGCAATGGGCTATGGGGGGCTGACTGGAAATGGGTTGATGGGGTTAGGACTGGAAGTGGGCTGATGGGGGTTAGGACTGGTAATGGGTTATAGGGGGGGCTTAAACTGAAAATGGGGTGATGGGGGGTTAGGACTGTAAGTGGGTTGATGGGGGGCTAGGACTGGTATTGGGTTGGGGGGTTGCTAGGACTGGAAATGGGCTGATGCAGGGACTAGAAGGGAATGGATGCTGGGTGAGACTGGAACTAGAAGGGAGCTGATGTTGGGGGAGGATTAGAATGGGATGGGGCTGGAAGAGTAAAATGGAGAAGGGAAAAATATTTTGTGTGGGAGGGATAAAAAATCTACAATTGGCCGGGTATTGGGAGAGTAAGTGGGGATTGAGGATGGAGGGGTAAAATTTGAGTGGATGAAATAGGAATGAGGAAAGAGCAAAAGGAGAAAGATTAGTATGTTAAAGCAGATGTAGAGAGAGAATGGAAAAAAACTAGAAGAGAGAAGAAAGGACAAATGGACAGCAGACGATGGAGAGTTAGCAGAAGACACGAAGAAACCAGAAGAAAGTGGCTGGAGCAATTGCAGCTGAAAAAATGCACAAAAGGTAGAAAAATATCTCTTTATTTTGAATTTATTAATTGGAATATGTCAGCTCTGGTAAATGTGCATCATTAACGTCAGCGCTTTGTTTAGTACAAGAGCAAATTAATGTATAGTTTTATTTCTACAGTGTTGTACATTCCAAGTTTAGCTTTTGGGATTCCCAGTTTAATTATTGTCTTCCTGTTTCTAAATTGTGATTACTTGTTTGGTGATGGTCTATGTTCTGCATGTGTAACTGAGCTGAGGTGTTCTGTTTATATAATTCCTATTTGACATTGCCACTTGTTCTCTTTCCCCAGTAGGTCATGTATTGTTGTTCTCTGAAATGTATTGGTTTAATATTTGCAGTGTTGCCTTTTGATTGGTAGAGTATGGTGCTTTGTGATTCCTGGTAGTGCTGTTAGGATACGGCGGGTTTGCTATGGGTTCTAAATGGGCAGTGTTTGTAGTAGTTCCTAATGTGTCTGGCAGTTGGCACTGGATTATAGTAATGTAGAAATCTTTTAGTCTTTCTTTATCCATACACTCATTAAGAGGCACATTTACTAAAAGTTAGTATATAGTAACATTATGCAAATGAGTCCCCTTATGCAAATGAGGCCCCCGCACCCCCCTTGGGCCGCCCCTGCTGGGGGCCCACAATTTTTGTTAGCGTAGGGCCTCACTCAAGGTAAATCCGGCCCTGCATTCCATAACAACATCAACTTCCAAAATTCACAAGGAGCCCACCCAGAAAAGAGCAGCACAGTAAATATGACAGAAGGCCCTAGAACATCCATACGCCTATTCAGAAAACTAAGCAAGCCAGATTACTGCAGATTCCTAAATAGAAGCTCCATGCTAACAGAACACCCGGATTCAGTAACCCATTCAGAACATAGATCCTCACCAAATAGAGAATAAATTACCAGAAACTAAAAATAGAGATATGTAGACCAAAATTAAACTGAAACTCCAAGAAGCCACCATCTCCTCTCTCCCTTCCCTTCCCATGTCCACTATTTCTCTTCTCTCTCACTTTCCCTGTCCACATCTCTCCTCTTTTTCTTTCTCTCTCCTTCCTCATGTCCACCATCTTTCTTTTCTCTCTCTCCCTCCCTGTGTTCAGCATCTTCCCTGTCTTCCTCCCATGCCTAGCAGCTGCCCTCCATCCTCCTATGCCCCCTATCATGTATCCAGCATGTGCCCTCTACCCCATCTCATGTTCACTATCTTCCTTCCACCTCCCCTACCTATATCCAGCATCTGCCCCCCACCGTCCTCATCCATGCTCAGCTTCTGTCTAGTGCCCCATCCCATGTCTAGTATATAAAATCAGAGAAATATGACGACAGAAAAAGACCACATGGCCTATCTAGTCTGTCCTTCCATATCAACAACTAAAACAGTCCCCTTTTTACCTTTAGAGATCCTCTGTGTTTGTCCCATGC
Source organism: Ichthyophis bannanicus (assembly GCA_033557465.1). Lineage (NCBI taxonomy): Eukaryota > Metazoa > Chordata > Amphibia > Gymnophiona > Ichthyophiidae > Ichthyophis > Ichthyophis bannanicus. The sequence goes on from CM066031.1 coordinate 958,471,062, forward strand.
TTTTTTGAATTCAGTTACTATCCTCATCTCTACCACCTCCATTGGGAGACTATTCCACGGATCCACCACTCTTTCCGTAAAGAAATATTTCCGCATATCACTCCTGAATCTATCTCCCTTCACCCTCATCCCATGTCCCCTCGTAGCAGAACTTGCTTTCAATTGAAAGAGGCTCTTTCCCTGAACATTTATGCCACAGAGGTATTTAAACATCTCAATCATATCACCTCTATCCTGCCTTTCCTCTAAGGTGTACATATTAAGAACCTTCAGTCTGTCCTCATATGCTTTATAATGAAGACCACTAATCATTTTAGTAGCCACCCTCTGCACTGACTCAATCCTGTTCACATCCTTTTGAAGGTGCGGTCTCCAGAATTGCACACTATATTCGAAATGAGGTCGCACCAAATACAGAGGCATTATCACCTCCTTTTTTCTGCTAGCCATTCCTCTCCGTATGCACCCAAGCATCCTTCCAGCTTTTGCTGTCGCCTTTTCTACCTGTTTAGCTACTTTAAGATCATCAGACACAACCACGCCTAGGTCCCGCTCTTCTTTAGTGGACAAAAGTACTTCACCCCCTATATTATATTGCTCCCTTGGATTGCTGCAGCCCAAATGCATGACCTTTCATTTTTTAACATTAAATCCCAGCTGCCAGATTCTAGACCATTCTTCAAGCTTAGCTAGATCCCTCCTCATGTTATCTACACCTTCCTGGGTGTCTACTCTATCGCAGATTTGTATCATCCGCAAAGAGGCAAACCTTACCCAACAGCCCTTCTGCTATATCACTAACAAAGATGTTAAAAAGAATCGGACCAAGGACAGATCCCTGGGGCACACCACTTGTAACATCCTTCTCCTCAGAGTGAGCTCCATTTACCTGTACTCTTTGTTGCCTCCCACCCAACCAATTTCTAACCCAAGCAGTAACTTTAGGGTCCATCCCTAGGGTGCTCAGTTTGTTTATAAGTCACCTGTGAGTAACAGTGTCAAAGGCTTTACTGAAATCTAAATACACCACATCTAGGGCTCTCCCTCGGTCCAACTCCCTGGTCACCCTGTCAAAGAAATCAATCAGATTTGTCTGACAAGACCCGCCTCTGGTGAATCCATGCTTCCTCGGATCCTGTAATCCGCTGGACTCTAGAAACCTCACTATTTTCTCTTTCAGCAGTGTTTCCAATAATTTACTCACCACCGAAGTTAAACTAACCGGCCTGTAATTTTCAACCACATCCTTACTTCCGCTTTTGTGTAAAGGCACCACATGAGCCTCTCTCCAGTCCTTTGGCACCACTCCCGACTCCAACGAGGTATTGAAAAGGACAGTCAGTGGAGCTGCTAGAACGTTCCCAAGTTCCCTCAGTATTCTAGGGTGTATCCAATCCGGTCCCATCGCTTTGTCTACTTTAAGTTGAGCTAGTGTCTCACGAACACAGTCTTCTGAAAATTGTTCAAGATGTCCCTCGCTTCTGTTCCTGTTTGTGGGTGTTTTCTGAGGTCCTGCTCCTGGTTCTTCATCTGTGAACACAGAACAGAAATATTTGTTAAGCAATTCTGCTTTATCCTTATCAGCTTCTACATATTCCTCCCCTGCACCCTTGAGTCTGACAATACCACTTTTGCCCTTCCTCTTTTCACTAATATATCTGAAAAATGTCTTATCCCCCCATTTTATTGCATTGGCTATTTCCTCCTCCTTTTGAATCTTTGCCTTCCTGACTACTTTGCTAGCTTCTCTAAGTTTTTCCAAATGCAGATGCCTGTCTTCCTCTGTCTGTGATCTCTTGTATTTCATGAAGGCCTCCCTCTTTTTCTTCACTTTTTCAGCTACTTCTTTCGAAAAACATAGCCGTCTCCTTTTCCTTTTACCTTTATTTACCATTTTAATAAAAAGATTGGTTGCCCTTAAAATATCACCTTTCAGATTTGCCAACTGTTTTTCTTCATCCCCCAGCTGTTCCCATCCCACTCACAACCCCCTGAGGTATTGGCCCATCTTGGCAAAGTTAGTCTTCCTAAAGTCTAAGATCCTCACCTTTGAATGGATTCTAACAGCCCTAGTCCTAATACTGAACCACACCATTTGGTGATCACTGGATGCAAAATGATCTCCCACTACAACATCAGAAACACTTTCACCATTGGTAAGCACCAAGTCCAGTATGGCCCCTTCACGTGTGGGGTCTGTTACCAATTGCTTGAATAGTTCTTCCGGTACAGAATCCAGGATCTTCTTACTTCTAGATGATACTGTAGCAGGAATGTGCCAATCAATATCTGGCATATTGAAATCTCCAATCAATAGCACTTCCCATTTCCTAGCAATGCTGCGTATGTCTTCAATTAACTCTCTGTCCACCTCTTGCTCTTGTGAGGGAGGTCTGTATATCACAACAATGCAAATAGATTTCTCTTTCCCTCTTTCTAGTTTAACCCACAATGCCTCCTCTCTCCCTTTTAAGTTCTGTAATTCCAAAGCTTTAATAGTAGTTTTTACATATAGTGCCACTCTTCCTCCCCTTCTTCCTACCCTGTCTTTTCAGAATAAAGTATAGCCAGGTATAGTTACATCCCAATCATGGTTTTCTGTGAACCATGTTTCTGTAACTGCCACTAAATCCAAGTCTTCCACTCCCACCAAAGCTTCAACATCAGGGATGTTATTTCCCATGCTACGGGCATTTATACACACTGCTTTCCATATGTTACCCCTGTTACCCATTTCCATAAAGGTATTTAATGTATCACCTACCTGGGGGCTTTCACCTACCTGGGGGCTTTCTTCACCCATCCTCAGCGAATCTAGTTTAAAGCCCTCTTCAGTAGATTAGCCAATCTACTACCAAAGATGTGTCAACCTTTCTTGGACAGATGGATGCCATCTCTGCTCTGCAACCCTTGGAACAGCATCCCATGGTCTAGGAAACCAAAACGCTCTCGATGACACCATCCACGCAGCCATGCATTCATCTCCAGGATGCGAGCCTCTCTGTCTTGGCCTTTACCCTCAACAGGGAGGATTGAAGAGAATACCACCTGTGCACCTAACTGCTTCACCCTCTTTCCCAGAGCCATGAAATCACTTTTGATACGTTCCGAGGTATACCTGGCAGTATCATTTGTTCCAACATGGATTAGCAACATTGGGTAATAGTCAGTGGGCTTGATGAGTCTCGGCAAACTCTCCATAACATCTTGGATTTTGGCACCAGGCAGACAGCATACCTCTCTGGACATCAAGTCTGGTCGGCAGATGGACGCCTCAGTACCCCTCAGAAGAGAGTCTCCAACCACCACTACCCTTCGTTTCCTTGTGGTCACTGATTCTGCAACTTTGGGGTACTTGAGCTCTGGTTCATCCCTTTCCAGGGCTGCATAATAGTTCTTCAATTCAAGGGCTGCAGAAGTTGGATTGGTGATTTTGCAGGCCCTGGTGACTTGTGTCCATCCATCGACATTCTATTGGCACCTATCTTCTCCTTTGCTGGAGAGCTTGGTTGCTGCAAGAAGCATCTCATCAATGTACTTCTCACTGTCTTGAATGCTCCTCAGACTCGCCACCTCCTCTCTGAGTTCCTCAACTTGTTTCCTCAGAGCTTCAGCATGCAGGCACCCTGCACATGGAATCGGTCCTTCAACTGGCATTAGGACATCTGTCTGGACTGAGGCAGAAGCTGTAACGGGGGCAACAGCTTTAGCGATACAATTTTTCCCAGCCATTGTTCTGTTCGTGGAGCTTAGGTATCTGTTAAAGCAAAAGAGAGAGATCTACCAAGTACCAGCCGGTTTCCCAGCGGTCCTTTCAGAGAAAAAGCAGTTAAATCTCTTTAATTATATTCAAAATGTGCTGGTCCAAGTCTCTGTGCTTTGTTAAATGGGGAAGTGCCCTAAAAAGCAAGACTGCTCACTAGGGGTGGGTGGAAGTCGGTGTGGGTAGGGAGGGAACTAACACCTGATTAGGTGTTAGCAGTTCTCAAAGCTGAGGAGGTTACTAGAGTTCAACAACCTACTCTGCTCAAGGAAATTTCCACTTAAAAATATACAAAAACCCTTTTAAGAGCTCCCAGTCAGAGAGCTAGCAACTTAATAAAAATAAACCCTCAAATCCTTACTGTTGGTTGTCCTGTAGAGCCCCTGTTAGGAAAGCATCTGTCCCCCCCATCCTGTGTCCAGTATCTGCCCTCTGCCCACATCCTATGCCCAACATCTGTCCTCCATCCCTCTCTATGCCTCTATGCCAGCCCCTGATGTCCAGCATCATCTTTTTCCTTCCTGCCACTTCCCCTGGCCTACTGCCACCGCTGCATCTCTCAATATCTGCAGCAGTAGTAGCAATTAAAAAACAAAATGCGCAGTCTTTATGAGCATGCATCAGAAGGGGACAGGGTGGGCATGGCCTTCTAAGCGCACAGGAGTCGCAAAGACACTATGCTACTGTTTTTTAATGCTGACAGCCTGCCATTGCTGCTGATGATGCAGATCGGGTCAGATGCGGCAGCAGGGGATGATGCTACTGTCATAGACTTGACGCAGAGCTTCAAGCAGAGGCTGGTCATCTCTATGGCAGAATGAGGTAGATGCCATTGGGGTGTTTTGCGGCATTTTTTGCCACATCCAAAAGTTTGCCTCCTGAGACGGCTGCCTCGCTTACTCTGCCTAATGATAGTCTCCCCTGAGAGTCGCAGTTTACGTGCATTGATTATAAACTATGTGTGTAGTGGGTACTTTACTCATGAACATTTATGCCCACTCCTGAGCTGGTTCAAATGTCTGCAGCTTCAATCTAGGTGTTATTTATGACACTTTGTTCCTAGCGTTTTTTAAAGATACATAGATGCCTACGTGTTTTTATAAAATAACTTCAAAATAGGTACCTACTCGACCTTCACATGCAGGCAAATCTATCTCATACATTTTCATTTTGGATGTCCTGGAAACATAAGAGAGAGGTGTGTCCCAAGGACCTGGGTTAAGATCTACCAGCTGAAGATGACAGTGGGAAGGGTAAGGAAAAAAATCCCACTTCTATATTCCTTCCTGCCGCTATATAGATAGAAGTGCCAATTGTCTTGTTCAAGCTTTTGGTCAATGGACATTTTCCCTTCTTAACGGTTTAGGCCAGAACAAAAATATGCATACATGCTCAAAGAAATAAACTCTTTAAATCTATAAGAATAGATCTTGAGCTATAGCTCACAATCAATGTATTTTCTTCTCTGACCTTTTCCACAAAGTATCCAGAGGGTCGCCATGAGTCAACACTGACTCAATGGCACTTAACAACAACAACATGACTTTCCCTCACTAGGATGTCACAGTGGGATGTGTCTAATTCTTTATAGTGGAATGCTGTTTCAAACACTTGCAGAACAGAAATATCTAAAACAAATTTTATCAAACTAACACTGTGGTGTTCAAAGGATGCTTCCTGCAAGCAGGTAGAAATTATCCTCCCACTTCTAACAGCCTTTTAAATATAAGCCGGCCGATATTCAGAAAGGAAGATATTAAACACCGTAGCAATCAGCCGTGATGTTTAAATATCCACTGGATATACTTCAGCACAATCTGGACAGTGGCTGTCGCTGAATCTCCAGATTGTGTGGCCACTCTCTGGATAAGTGACAGCCTGATCTTTCAGGAAATGCTAGTTGGGTTGTAATTTAAGCCTCCTTTTCAGATGGCCAAAGCTATCCATATCACCCCTAGATAGAGGCTTAAATTTGCTGCTATCTGGATCAGTCAGCACTTATCTGTGTAGTGCTCTGCAGAGATATTCAACAGCACTACACAGATAGTGCTGCTGAATCTCTCACTCAGTGCCCTTATCTGGATAACCTCTGTGGTTGTCCGGAGAATGGCTTTAAGTACCAGATCGAAGATCACTATCTGGCTGATTTTCATAACAGGTGCTGTTTAATTTAATTTAATAACCACATTTATGTAAATCATTTTTATTGCAAAAAAAAAAAAAAAGACAAACAAAAACATGTACCGGTACTTTATATTCCGCCTTTACAATCTAAATGGAGTACAAACTGGAGAACAAAGTAAAAATCAAGCAACATAAAATAAAAAATAACAAAACCCTTAAAAACCCTAAATGTTTGAATTAACCAAATATGTCTAATTAAAATACAGTCATTCATCATTGTTAATTATAAATAACCATAAATGTACATCCTATACCGCAAAACATTTTTGTACATAAATAAATAACCATGTATTCAATTTACAGCAAAATTGGATATAATCATTCAAGTCCCTTAGCTCAACAGTCAAGTCATTCCACAGCTTAGGGATAGCTCCAGAGAAACAGCATTTCTGAAAACGCACTTGAGAAAATGCTCAAGAACAAAGATTGACATCTCCATCTAATTTAGCAACAATTTCCAATGGATAGGTCAAATACTATTTAGTGAGATTATTTGGTCTCTTTTTGAACGCTCTGTTTAGCTTAGAATTTATCTTACAACAGTAGCTATTTCCATTTAAAGATATTTTTCCATTTATCTAGAATATGGCTCTTGAGCTTCAAGAACTCATTTCCAGATATATCTTGCACCAAATAACAGATGACTTAATAGCCCTTTTTTAGGATGGAGCCAAGAAGAATATGGTACAAAGAAATGCAGGAAAATGAAAATATCGCCAGACTACAGTAACATCCAAAAATCTAACAGTCCATAAGAAAAAAAGTCATATTTTTAAAAAATGTCTCACTTTTCTCTACTCAAACGAGAACTACATCAAATTTTACTTGCCTAGGTTGCACATGTCTAGCCTACTCAAACAGCACACTCACAGATGTTTTTGGGGGTAATTCTATTATTTTTTGGGGGATGATGTTCATTTAAAATTTAAAAAATTGATGATATAAGTGCTTGAATTGGTATCCAATTGAACTTTGGGCTGCTCTATATAAAAATTATTCAATTACCACTTGTGCTTTGTGAGTGTGGTGTCTGAGTAGGGTGGTCAATGTACAACCTAGGTAAGTATAATTTGATTTAGTCCTCATTTGAATAGAGAAAAGTGAGACATTTTTGAAAAATATGACTCTTTTTCTTATAGACTTTGTTATACTTCTGACCAAAAATATACCAGACAGAATTTAAAGATTCCAAATTATCCCTGCCAACCGATAGCCAAATTAATAAGAATACAATACAGTCTCTAAAATGGAGATAGAACAGCTTTTAAACTAGATAATAGGGGAAAGCCGACAGTCACCCAAGAGCGCATGGTTCGGAAGAAGGTATCCTTGAAGGATACTACCAAAAGCAGAGATGTTTCAAAAAAGAGTAAAGTAGCCCAAATGCCCTTGAGTATGGTGCAGACAGAGCTTAAAGATTCCAAATTACCCATGCCTACCAATAGCCAGATTAATATAAATAAAATACATTCTCTAAAATGCTTGCATGCAAATACTAGAAGTCTAAAAAATAAGATGGGAGAGTTAGAATATATAGCACTGAATGAGAAGTTAGATATGATTGGTATCTCAGAGACAACCAGTGGGACAACTATATTGAAATGATAGAGCTGGGGGGGCGGAGTCAGCCGCGGTAGAAAATGGCCGCATAGATTGTTTGCTCCCTCCCAGCACTGAAGAATCCGGACCTATCTCTGACAGCGGGCGCCCTAAAACGCTGCCCTGAATTACCATAGCCTGCGGTAAGATGTCTACACTAAAACCGGCCAAGTTAGAGTTCCAGCAGGCGGCGGGACAGTCGAATAAAAGAGCGAAACAAGATCTCTCGTCCCCGGTGAAAATGGCGCCTGACAGGGCACCCGTGGAAGGAGTGCGAGAGATCCTTCAAGAACTTCGGGCTGTAAAGGACCTTATCACTACCAATACAGGTACGCTAACAGTGGTCCAAGAAGACCTGCGAGAAGTTAAGGACCGACTCGGCAGTATGGCTCAGCGTTTGACGGAGCTCGAGGCCGAAGTTAATCGACAGTCTGCCATAACAGCGCAATTAGACCCACTTGTTCAGAGGGTCGCGGCGCTAGAACTATCGGTCGAAGACCAATCTAACAGGGCTAGGAGAAGCAATGTTAGAGTTGTGGGGGTCCCTGAAGACCGGGAAGGATCTGACCCCATAAAATACCTGGAAAAGCTCATACCAGAGATGCTGGGCCTAGTTTTCGAACGGCCTCTGGAACTGGAGAGGGCCCACCGCGTGCCGTCACACCCTTCTCCACAAAATCTGCGGCCGCGACCGTTTGTAATAAAAGTTTTACGTTACCAGCATGTACTGCAGATAATGGAAGCGGCCAGACGGCGGCAAAATCTACAACTGGATGGGCACTGCATCTCCTTTTTCCCCGATTTAAGCAAGCAGACAGCCCTGCGCCGTAAAGATCTTCTAGCCTGTAGGCCATTGCTACAGCAAGCACAGGCGCGATTCGGGCTCCTCTATCCAGCAAACATGCGAGTGACCCTCGATAACCGAACTCACACTTTCACGGAGGGTCATCTGCTTCGCGCCTTTCTCCAAGACCGGGCCAGGATGGAGGTCGGGAAATAGAATACATGGGACTCTCCATACGGGTAAAGCTGCCATAGCCTGGACTTCCGGTTGGCGAAACAACCGACAAGAGAGCTGGTTTGCCATCACTGTTCTGTACTGCAAATCTCTGGTTTTTTTTTTCTTTTTCCGTGCAGTTAGCTCACGAGATGTAGAAGTTTAAAGTGAATGTTTGATTGATTAGAGATTTAGTCTCTATAACTGTTGGGTGCTTAAAATAAACGTTAGATAGATGTAAGCGTCAATTCACCCTGGCTCCTGTTTGCCAATTTACCCTGTATAATAGGGCAATGTTGTACTTTATCCTAAGTGCTGGGAGGGAGTTGGAGGGGCTAGGATGGGCGGTGGGGATCTCGCCATACAAGTAGGATTAGGATATGGCTTATTACAGCCAGGATATAGGCATGCTAGTTGTAATATATCTGACACCCTGTTCCAGGGGCAGCTGACCATGAGTGCCCTCCCCCCACCCCTTCGTAAAATTACAGATGGCTAGCAGCCGAGTGAGGGTTTTGTCCCTGAACGTCAACGGTATTTCCATGCCGGCCAAAAGGAAGAAAGTCCTACTCTATTGCAAACAGCAAAATGCAGATGTGGTATATCTACAAGAGACCCACCTGTCACAGACGGAGTCCTTGAAAGTGGCAGATAAGACCTATCAGAACGCCCTTTCGGCACCCGCCCTTAAAAGAAAAGGTGGGGTTATCATACTGGTCCGGAAGGCTCTCATGATGGAAGTTAAGGAGACCAAAGTGGACCCTGCCAGCCGCTGGGCCAAGATGACAGCACTACTGAAGGGGACTCCCTACACCTTCATGACAGTGTATGGTCCCAACGATGAAGACCCGCTTTTCTTTACTCAAATCACCCAGGAGCTTATAGATTCCGGTTCTACGTGTATTGTCTTGGGGGGAGACTTCAATCTCATATCAGACCCTCTCCTAGACAGAACCCCCTACAAATCGCAACATAAACCACATTCATCTGCTGCGCTACAAAACATGAAGGAGCTCCTAGGGCTGGTGGATCCCTGGAGGTTACTGTCCCCAAATAGTAAAGAGTACTCTTTCTACTCTCTACCTCATAACTCACAAACTCGGATAGACTACTATCTTATCTCCAAGACGTTGCTCCCTACGGTTGTTGATGCCACCATGCTTCCCAGAACAATTTCTGATCATTCTGCGATCCTGTTGGACCTTAGTGCAGGCCCCGAAAAGAAGTCCCAGGGGCGGTTTTTCTTTGAGAAACGCTGGTTGGCGGACGACGAATATCGTAAAACTATGAAGGCTGCCACTGCAGAATATTTCACTACTAATCACTGCGGAGATACCCCCACATGGGCCTGGTGGGAGGCCTTTAAAGCTTACGCACGAGGGTATATGATCTCCTATAAGATTCGCAAGCACAAGGCAGAGGCAATAAGAAGGAAGGAGTTGGAGACCGAAATTAGAGCTGGGGAGCGGCTCCTTGCTCGCTGGGCAGATCCGACTATTCTTCTGCGACTCCAGAAGCTACGGTTCCAATATAATACACTACTACAGGCCGAAGTCAGTGACTTGCTCAGAGCACAGCAAGGTAAATATTACCATGAAAGTAACAGAGCGAGCTCGTTGCTAGCAAACACATTAAAGATGAAGAGTGCAGTGACTCGAATTACGGGATTAAGGGATGCGGCAGGAGTCTTAAGAATTGCAGACGAAGAGATCCTAGCACTCTGCGAAACCTTCTACTCCCGACTTTATCAATCCGAAATCGCCGATGATAACTTAGCTTTCTCAAACTTTGTCTCCTCAATAGAAGGTCCCCAACTCATGAAAGCGCAACAGCAACTACTATCTGCAGAGGTCACCTCGAAGGAACTTCGCGTCGCTCTCAAACAGCTTGCTAAGGGAAAGGCTAGCGGTCCAGACGGGCTTCCCGTGGAATTCTATGAGGCCTTCGCTGACCAGCTGATACCTGAGCTGCTATTATACTATGCAGGTATCAAAGAAGAATGCCCTGTTGTTGGTGCACTTGCAGCAGCCACAATAGTGATACATCCCAAGCCTGGCAGGGACCCGGAACGGGTCGAGAATTACAGACCCATCTCCCAATTGAACGCAGATTATAAAATCTACGCCAAGGTTCTAGCTAATCGACTTGCAAAAGTCTTGGGGTCTCTCATCCATCCCGACCAGTGTGGATTTATGTCGGGAAGATCTACGGCGGATAATGGTCGTATGTTAGCCCACGTTCTTCGCAGAGCGCAACAGGTGGATATACCAATCGTGGGCCTGGCACTCGATGCTGAGAAAGCTTTCGATAGGGTCGAATTCTCCTACTTATTTCAAGCCATGCGATGGATGGGAATCCCGGACAACTTCCTGAAGAGTATCCAAATGTTATATGCCAAGCCGGTAGCCCGGGTGGTGGCGAACAACACTGCTTCTCGGGAATTCCTGCTTACCAGAGGAACCAGACAGGGCTGCCCTTTATCCCCTCTTTTGTTTAACTTGGCCCTAGAGCCGCTGATCCTCAAAATCCATCAAGCAGCCAGCATAAAGGGAATTCCGCTGGAGGGGTACTACTGCAAAATATCCGCCTACGCAGATGATCTCCTGCTCTTTCTAGAAGTATCGTCAGTAGACGCCGCCTTGGAGACTATCAATGAATATGCCCATGTGTCGGGCTACAAGCTGAACTTAGACAAAACCACCAGTATACCACTAACATCAACCGTTTTGGTAGAAGAACTGCGGAGATACTCCTTTCAGGTTGAAAACTCATCTTTTAAATATCTGGGAGTACTCTACGGTAAAAATCTGGATGACACAGTTCACCTCAACGAGAATCGATGCACTAAGATCGTACAGGAATGCGTGCAAAAGTGGACACCGTTACATCTGACATGATGGGGCCGCCTAGAAACCATTAAAATGGTTATTGTCCCCAAGATAACTTACATCCTGAGTATGCTCCCGGTGCTCTTTGACATGAAATTCTATAAAACCTTAGAGAAGAAGCTGCTTGTTTTTCTTTGGGCAAAGAAACCCCGCGTATTGCTGCTTGGAAACTTAAGCTCCCCAAGAAACAAGGAGGGGTCCACTTTCCGGATTTTTATTGGTTTCACGTCGCAGCAATAACCAAACAAGGCTCTTGGTGGGCGGAGGAGGTGGGTACTCCAGGAGCCCCATGATGGCTCATAGTGGAAGCCGCAGTGAGTGACCCTCTTCCCTTGTGCTATCGCATTGGGGCTGCTGTCCCGCTGTTACGGGCACAGGAGGGTAATGAGATTCTTTATGCCACTCAACACGCCCTCAATGTGGTGCTTCCACTTGTGGGAGACGAACACGCCTTTACGGATAATACGCCGTTATGGCTAAATCAGCACTTCAAAATCGCAGGCGCCTGTTTCGCATGGGCCACTTGGATGCGCCATGGTATTCTTTGTCTGGGACACCTCTTTTGTGGACGACGCTACAAAACCTTTGCCGAATTGCAGCGAGATTTCTATCTCCCAAACAAATGCTTCTTCCAGTGGGGACAGCTTCGGCACTGCTTAAGCAAAGCAGGAGTAGTACCTCTGCTATTATCTAAGGGGCGCCCGCCACATCTTTGGTTCCAAGAGTTTCGGCAGTGCTCTGGGCAAATATCGAAGTTGGTGACGCTCCTAAGATCGGCGATTGAGCGTTGCCCAAAGGGTACTCAACTGGTATGGGAACACGAAGTAAGACCCTTGTCAACCCCGGAATGCTGGGCCACCTTCTGGGGTTCCCAAATACGGATATCAAGGTCAGCATCGCTGACGCAGATGCTGTTTTTCCTAGCACATCGTGCCTATTTGACCCCAGTTAAGATCTCTAAATGGCAAGAGGGCAAAGACGACCGCTGCTGGTCGTGTGGCATGGAACCTGGGACCCTCTCACATATGATATACTACTGCCCCCAACTCACAGCATATTGGCATGGGGTTTGGCGACGGATACGGAGGCTGCTTGGGATTACCACGCCTTTAACCTTCCAGATCGTTGTATATAAGTCTTCGGCGGATGTGATGGGCCTCCAAAAACAGCACCATGCCCTGTTTGATCTGCTTCTGAGTTTAGCACTGAAGGCTATCATGAGTCACTGGAAGTCATTCAGTTCCTTGAATGTAGAATACTGGTGGAATCTGGTGGGCTATCATCGCTCGTGTGAATTCGCCTATATCCAGCAGAACCCCTGTTTCCGCCGCTTGCTTGATAAGTGGGACACCCTCACGACCTAATGAATGCGCGTGAATAGCTATACCTCTAAACGGAGGAGTGGTACTCGTGGTCAGCTCCCCCCCCCCTTTTTTCTTCCCTTCTCTCTCTTCCCTCGGGTAACGGAAAATATAATTTAGTAATTTAGTAGTTAACTGGCACAAACCTGTCTGTGGTAGTCATGGTTTTTGTATAATATCCCTTTTGACTGTGTTGTTGTTTTTCTTTCTTGTTTGATGTGTTATGGAAATGTTAAATAAAAAGTTAAAAAAAAAAAAAAGAAAAAAAAAAAGAAATGATAGAGCTGATCAAATTGGTGGAGGGGTTGCACTCTTTGTTAGAGAGGGCATTGAGTTACAAAGGATTAAAGTTTTACAGGAAACAAAATTTGCTGTAGAATCTCTATGGAATGAGATTTCATGTAAAAAGGGAAAGGCGATGGCAGTGGGGGTATACTATCGACCGTCTGGCCAGAATGAACAAATGGATGATGAAATGCTCAAAGAAATCAGGGAAGCTAATAAAAGTTACAGCACAGTAATATAATGGGTGATTTCAATTACCCCGATATTTACTGGGTCAATGTCACGTCAGGACATGCTAGGGAGGTAAAGTTCCTAGATGAAATAAATGACGGCTTCTTGGAGCAGCTGGTTCATGAACTGATCAGAGGGGAAGCCATTTTGGACCTAGTCCTTAGTGGAACACCAGATCTAGTGCAAGAGATAAGGGTGTTGGATCCACTTGGCAATAGTGATCATAGCATGAGATCACGTTTGATTTAATTAATAGAGGAGGGATGGTAAGGAAATCCACAGTACTACCTTTTGAAAGGGAGACTATGATAAAATGAGGCAAATGGTTAAGAAAAAACTAAAAGAAGCAGTTGCAAAGGTTAAAGACTTACAACAAGCTTGGGTGTTGTTTAAAAATACTATCTTCGAAGCCCAGACTAACTGTATTCCACACTTTAAGAAAAGTGGAAGGAAGTCCAAAAAACTGCCAGCATGGTTTAAAGGTGAGGTCAGAGAGGCTGTTGTTGCCAAAAAAGCATCTTCCAGGAAATGGAAAAAAGAGCCAAATGACGAAAACTGGAAACTGCACGATCACTAGCAAGTTAAATGCAAGGCATTGATAAGGCAGGCAAAGAGAGAATTTGAGAAGAAGCTTGCTGTGGAATCAAAAACGCGTAATAAAGGCTTTTTCAAGTACATTTGTAGCAAAAAACCTGTGAGACAGTCAGTTGGACCATTAGATGATAGAGGAGTAAAAGGGGCCCTAAGAAGGGACAAGGCCATAGCGGAGAGACTGACCTAATTCTTTACTGAGGAAGATATAGGGATGTTACCCATGACTGAAGTGGTATTTAAAGGTGATACTGTGGAAAAATGGAAAGAAATATTGATACACCAGGAAGATGTATTAAAACTATTTGATAAACTGAAGAGTAGAAAATCACCTGGACCGGATAGTATACATCCAAGGGTGTTGAAAGAACTGAAATATGAAATTGAAGACCTGCTATTAGTAATCTGTAAACTATCATTAAAATCATCTCTAATACCTGAAGATTGGAGGATGGCCAATGTAACACCAATTTTTAAAAAGGGTTCCAGGGGTGATCCGGGAAACTATAGACCGGTGAGCCTGATGTCAGTACCAGGAAAAATGGTAGAAACCATCATAGAAACATAGAAACATAGAAACATGATGACAGAAAAAGACCACATGGCCTATCTAGTCTGTCCTTCCATATCAACAACTACAACAGTCCACTTTTTACCTTTAGAGATCCTCTGTGTTGGTCCCATGCTTTTTTGAATTCAGTTACTGTCATAAAGAACAAAATTACTGAACATGTAGATAATCATGGCTTAATGGGAGACAGCCAACCTGGCTTTAGACAAGGAAGATCTTGCCTTACTAAACTATTATGTTTTTTTGAAGGTGTAAATAAACAGGTAGAAAAAGGTGAGTCAGTTGATATAGTGTATTTGGATTTTCAGAAAGCCTTTGACAAGGTCCCTCATCAGAGACTTTTGGCAAAACTAAAGAGTCATGGGATAGGAGGCAGTGTACTATTGTGGATCAGGAACTGGTTAAAAGATAGAAAGCAGAGGGTAGGGCTAAATGACAATTTTCCCAATGGAGAAGGATGAATAGTGGAGTACCCCAGGGATCTGTGCTGGGTCCGCTGCTTTTTTACATATTCATAAATGACTTGGAAATGGGAGTAACGAGTGAGGTTATCAATTATGCAGATGACACAAAACTATTTAAAGTTGTGAAAACCCATGAGGATTGTGGAAAATTGCAAGAGCATCTTGATAAATTGGAAGTCTGGGCATCCAAAATGGCAGTTGAAATTTAATCTGGACAAGTGCAAAGTTATGCACCTAGGAAAGAACAACCCAAACTATAGTTACACGATGCAAGGTTCCACATTAGGAACCACCACCTAGGAAAAAGATTTAAGTGTCATCGTGGATAACATGTTAAACCCTCTGCCCAGTGTTCAGTGGCGGCCAAGAGAGCAAATAGAATTTTAGGTATCATAAGGAAAGGAATAAAAAATAAAACAAAGGATATTCTCTGTATCATTCCATGGTGTGACCACACCTTGAATATTGTGTGCAGGTCTGGTCACCGAATCTTAAAAAGGATATAGCGTTATTAGAAAAGGTACAGAGAAGAGCCACCAAAATGGTAAAGGGGATGGAAGGATAATCCTATGAAGAGAGGCTAAAAAGGTTAGGGCTCTTCAACCTGGAAAAGAGACAGCTGAGGGGAGATATGATAGAGGTCTATAAATTAATGAATGGAGTGGAACAGGTAAACGTAGATCAATTGTTTACATCATCAGAATACAGAAAGACTAGGGGACATGCAATGAAGCTACAAGGTAACCTATTTAAGACTAATAAGAGAAAATATTTTTTCACGCACCATGTTATCAAACTCTGGAATTTGTTACCGGAGAATGTAGTAAAAGCTGTTAGTGTAGCTGGGTTTAAAAAAGGTTTGGACAAGTTCAGGGAGGAAAGGTCCATAAACCATTTGTAAAAGGGACCCAGGATATCACTGCTTGACCCAGTACAAGCATTGTGGAACCTGTGTCTTTTGGGGAAACTGCTAGGTACGTATGACCTAGATTGGCCACTGTTGGAAACAGGATACTTGTCTTGATGGATCTTGGTCTGACCCAGTATGGCATATCTTATGTTCTTATATAAAAATGTATTATTCTGAAAAGTAAATGCCTTGAACCAGCCACATAAACTCTTTCAGACTATGTGATGATTAACTAAACCCAGATGACTAATTGGAACAAAGAATGTACCACCTCCTGAAAGCTTTGCATGCTATTTTTTAATCTAAGTGAGTCTTTTACTGAAGATGATGGTTGGCCGCGCATGTCTGGTGCATGCTAAAATCATGCCTTGGACATGCATTGTCAGCTAGTGTGTGGCTATGACAGCACCAGGTCGATTCCCATGCAAATTGTGCTTCCCACATTAGGGACACGAATGTATGGGCTGCGTCGAAGATTGAGCTTGGTGAACAACACATGCTAACTGCGTCCCACGCGATTAGCACAGGTTCACCTGATGCCACCTTGATAGGTGTAGTTAAGTGCACCTGCGCTAACGTGGTGCACATTAGGGGAAACTACTGCATGTTAGCTGCCAGGGAAATGCTTTCCACACCTCAAACAGCTAACAGGGCCCTGCCCTTCAGGGGGTTAGCTAGACAGAGGTGATGTTGCACTTAACGCACCATAATTTCAGCACTTTTGGTGTGTTAGGTGCAATACCGAGGCGCCCTTTAATAAAAAGGCCCCTAAGCAATGTTATGGATAATTCTCCATTGAAGGACCCTATATTGTGGTCTGATTTTACTATGGTTAATTTGGATTTTGTTGGAAGAATGTTAAAATGCATATTGAATTTTTACTCAAGGTTAGACCCGGCACCTATGATTCTCTTAAAGAACAGTAGTTCACTAATGTTGCCTGTGCTAGTCAATTTAATTAATAGTTCATTTTCTTTGAAAATAGTGCACCTTTGTTAAAGAGGGCTGTGATTAGACCAGTCTTGAAGAACGTGCCATTGGGTCCTTTAAATGTAAATTTCAAATTTATCTTTTAGTATTTTTGAAAATTATTGAGCAAGTTGTATTGGATCAGCTACAATATTTTGTAGACTCTCAGCTTTAGACCAATATCAATTTGGTTGTCAATCAGGTACAGTATGGAAACCCTTTTAGACTTGACTGTTGATACTTGGCTTGATCAACTTGGTAAAGGAAAATCTATAGTTGTGGCATTTCTTGATGTGACTGCAGCTTTAATTCAGTGCTACCTCATATATTGTTACATCAGTTGGTAGAGCTTAGTATTGGACGTTTAATTTTACAATGGTTTAAATATTATCTTTTGGGCAAAGAGCATGTGTATTTGCAGAAAAATAATGCGTCATCGTGGTATTAGGTTTCCTACAGATTACCTCAAGATTGGACTTATTGACCATCCTTTTTATCTACATGTGTCTCTTTTGCAATTTGTTGCAGTCTTTACATATGAATTATGATTTATGCAGATGACCTAATGTCATTTTTGCCAACAGATTCTAGGATTCTGGATATTCTACTGCAAATTGCTGGCTGTATTAATGTCACCACTTAATTATCTGCCCAAGGCTTATTTCTGAATTTACAAAAGACGAAGTTACTGGTGATTCAGCAAAATGATAAAATAGTAGTACCTCTAGAAGTAGATTTTGTTGACCCAAAGGTCTCAGTTCATTCAGAAGTTTGTTACCTTGGTGTTATTGATTCAGAATTATCTTTCAGTGCAGGGCTGGTGCTACCCGGTAAACTGGGTAAGCATGGCGGAGGGGTGCTGGTGCTCAAGGGCACAACTTCAAAGTTACAGCTGTAATTGCTCAATGGTGTTCAGTGTCTGCGGGAACAGCCTGTCCCTCGGGCCAAAGAAGAGAAGAAAATCGTAACCAGCAGTGGAGTGGTGTTCTGCTCTTCAGCCCGTAGTTCAGGTTGTTCCCCCAGATACTGAACACCATTGTGCTGCTCTCTGCAATCGTGGTATTCTTTTCTTCTTCTGCCTGCAGGATAGACTGTTCCTACGGGCACTGAGGAAGGCCGAGATCGTATCCAACAGCACAGTAATGATCAGTGCTTGCACAACAAGCTGTCCGGTGGGCCGAAAAGGAGAAGAAGGCTGTGATTGCAGCCAAGAGCACTGAAGGAAGAGGAGTTGGGGCCAGAGACACACAGGAGGAAGGAGGGATAAATTTAAAGGCATAGTGGGTTTGTGAAAGAAATATAGGGAGAAGGTAATGGAGGGCAAAAAGTGAGAATGCTAGGGAGATGGGGGAGGGAGAAAGGGACAGAGGCTGGGAAGGGGACAGAGTTGGGGGGAGGCAGCAGGAGAGGGTCTGCAGCCAGAGGTGTATGATGGCAAGAGTTGGAGGTTGAAGAGACAGCAGAAAAGAGCACAATGAATATATGCTAAAAGGTGCAGCCCTATCCCACTCCCACCATAAGACACCCAGTATCCCACCCCCAAACCACACAAACATACACAAAGAGGCATGCCATCCCCTCAGCACACACACACACACACACACACACACACAGAGACAGGGACCCCACCCCCACACTGCACCACATGCACAAACATGCAGTCACCCTACTTGCACACCACACACTCATTATCTGAAGAGAGAGACGCGTATAGACAACACAAGTTATAAAGATTCCTCATACAGCCCCTACTACGATAACAAGACACACTTTATCATCTCTCTTTGAACTCTTCCTCCACACAGGGGCGGCCCAAGGGGGATGCAGGGTCATATTCAGAGACTCATGTGGGACCTCATTTGCATAAATATTTGCATAATGTTAACATGCAATAACTTAGTAAACATGCCTCTTAATGAGTGTCTGGATAAAGAAAGACTACCAGATTTCTTCATTACTATACTCCAGTGCCAACCGCTAGGCCCATTAGGAAGTACTACAGACACTGCCCATTTAGAACCCATAGCAAACTCGTCGTATTATAACAGCACTACCAGGAATCACAAAGCACCAAAACTTACCTATCAAAAGGCAACACTGCAAATATTAAACCAATACATCTCAGAGAATACCAATACATCTCCTACTGGGGAAAGAGAACAAGTGGCACTGTCAAATAGAAACTACATGAATAGAATACTGCAGCTCAGTTACACATGCAAAACATAGACCGTCAGCAAACATAGAAGAAGGGAACAAAATTTAGAAATGAAGGCAATAATTAAACTGTCCAAGCCCCCCATCAGTCCATTCCAGTCCTAGCCCCTCTATCAGTCCATTTCCAGTCCAAGCCCCCCCCAATCAGCCCATTTCCAGACCTAGCCCTCCCCCCATCAGCCAATTTCCAGTTCTATCCTAGCACCCCACCCCCAAAGAGCCCCGCACCTCTCTGACCGGTTTGAGATGGAGCCAGGGAGGCCTAAAACCCCAATTCATCTCTGCACAGTGCCAGAATGAAGACCAGCATGTTCCTTCACTCCAGTAACTGTGTTATCCCCAGCACACTTCAGGAGAAAGGGCATTCCCTGTTTCCTGGCACTCAGCGTGCTTCAGGAGAACACAGCTGCTGGATGCTCCTCTTCACTCCTGTGCTGTGAAGAGATGAGCTGGGGTTTCAGGCCTCCCTGGCTCCCTCTGAAGCTGGCCGGCCATCCCTGCAACTGAACACCATGTGCAGAATGGAGTTGGCGTGCGGCCCCCTGAAGGGCAGGGATCTGTGTGAACAACATTCTCATTGAATGGATGGGCTGGCCCCACCTCCACATACACATAAACCCAGATATGTACTGTATGACTGCAAATTAAGGAAGGGGAAATATGTCGCATTGTCACACAGTTAAGTGTAATGTTTCAAATGCACACACAGTCCTCGACAGATATTAACATATACAGCTCTGCCCCAACACTCCTCATGACACAGACACGCACATCATCCTCAACAGACCCCACAACACACACATGCACACATACACAGACATTCACACACATGTATATGTAGCACCTGACAGTTCCCATGGCGTACTCACACGTGTTATGTAGCCTCCGGCAGTCTCTATAACATACAGAAAGACACAAACACACACACCCACTGACACTTGCACATGCAAGGACCCTCTCCTAACACTTCCTATGACACACACAGATGAAGCCCCCAAATGTCTGATCCTGTGAGTGAGGGAAACACATTATTGTGTCACACTGTAAAGTGTGAACATTTTTACTTGTTTCAGCTTTGCTGCAGGGCACCAAAGATGCCAGACCTCCCTCCTTCCATCTCGTGGCATGCTGCTAGGATGATATTTACATTTATGTCCCAGCCATGCAACTAGGCACAGAGAACATAGGGAACAGGGGGGCCTCTGGTGCAGCGGGTTGGTCAGTCAGAATCAGACATACATGCGCTGTAGCACAGGGCATGAAGCTTGTGGTTAGCACAACTGTCAGTCCACTACAAGGAGCACCACCACTGGCTCTCATGGGAGGCTATGGAGTGATCTTTCCATTTTCCACTTTAGTGAGAAGAGGAAGGGAAAAAGTGGTATTGTCAGATTCAAGGGTGAAGGGGAGGAATATGTAGAAGCTGATGAGGATAAAGAAAAATTGCTTAACAAATATTTCTGTTCTGTGTTCACAGATGAAGAACCAGGACAGGACCTCAGAAAATACGAACAAACAGGAACAGAAGGGAGGGGCATCTTGAACAATTTTCAGAAGACTGTGTTCATGAGGAACTAGCTAAACTTAAAGTAGACAAAGCGATGGGACCAGATTGGATACACCCGAGAATACTGAGGGAACTTGGAGACGTTCTAGCAGCTCCACTGACTGACTTTTTCAATGCCTCTTTGGAGTCGGGAGTGGTGCCAGAGGACTGGAGAGAGGCACATGTGGTCCTTTTATACAAAAGCAGAAGTAAGGATGTGGTTGAAAACTACAGGCCAGTTAGTCTAACCTCTGTGGTGAGTAAATTATTGGAAATTGCTGAAAGAGGAAATAGTGAGGTTTCTGGAGTCCAACGGATTACCAGATCCGAGACAGCATGGGTTTACCAGAGGCAGGTCTTTTCAGACAAATCTGATTGATTTCTTTGACTGGGTGACCAAGGAGTTGGACCGAGGGAGAGCCCTAGATGTGGTGTATTTAGACTTCAGTAAAGCCTTTCATACCGTTCCGGACAGGCGACTTATAAACAAACTGAGCACCCTAGGGATGGACCCTAAAGTTACTACTTGGGTTAGAAATTGGTTAAGTGGGAGATGGCAAAGGATACAGGTAAATGGAGCTCACTCTGAGAAGAAGGATGTTACCAGTGGTGTGCCCCAGGGATTTGTCCTTGGTCCGATTCTTTTTAAAATTTTTGTTAGTGATATTGCTGAAGGGCTGTCAGGTAAGGTTTGCCTCTTTGCAGATGATACCAGAATCTGCAATAGAGTAGACACCCAGGAAGTTGCAGATAATATGAGGAGGGATCTAGCTAAATGTGAAGAATGGTCTAGAATTTGGCAGCTGGGATTTAATGTTAAAAAATGTAAGGTCATGCATTTGGGCTGCATCAATTCAAGGGAGCGATTTGGTATAGGGGGTGAAGTACTTCTGTCCACAAAAGAAGAGCGGGACCTAGGCGTGGTTGTGTCTGATGATCTTAAAGTAGCTAAACAGGTAGAAAAGGCAACGGCAAAAGCTAGAAGGATACTTGGGTGCATAGGGTGAGGAATGGCCAGCAGAAGAAAGGAGGTGATAGTGCCTCTGTATGTCTTTGGTGCGACCTCATTTGGAGTATTGTGTGCAATTTTGGAGACCACACCTTCAAAAGGATATAAACAGGATGGAGTCAGTACAGAGGGTAGCTACTAAAATGGTTAGTGGTCTTCGTTATTAAGCATATGAGGACAGATTTAAGGAGCTTAATATGCATACTTTAGAGGAAAGGTGGGCTAGAGGTGATATGATTGAGACGATTGAAATTAAGCTCTTCTACGAGGGGACATAGGATGATGGTGAAAGGGGATAGATTCAGGAGTAATAAGCGGAAATATTTCTTTATGCAAAGAGCGGTAGATGCATGGAATAGTCTCCCAGTGGCGGTAGTAGAGATGAGGACAGTATCTGAATTCAAAAAAGCATGGGACAAACACAGAGGATCTCTTAAGGAAAAAAGGGGACTGTTGTAGTGGTTGATATGGAAGGGCAGACTAGATAGGCCATGTGGTCTTTTTCTGCCATCATGTTTCTATGTTTCATGCTAGCAAAGTCTCTGCATGTTTCACAGTTGCAGCTGCAAAGCAGTACTCTCAAAAAAATCCCAAAGTCCAGCCAAGTAGTGTTTCTCACATTGATGCTCATTGTCTACTGTTGGGCCTGCTGACATCAGCTCTGTGATTGAGTCCTGCTTCTTAGTGCTCACTGCAGTTTCCATGCAGCTTACACTCAGGGATAGCAGTGGCTTTCCCCAGGTCTGTCTTATCAGTCTATTGATTTTTTTCTCCAGGAACTTATCTAAATCTTTTTAAGCCCAACTACACTAATTGCTTTTATCGTCTCCTTATTTGTTAGATTTATAAAAGAGCTGCGCAATCGTGGTTGCAGAGATAGAGCGGGGGTAGTATCTGTGGCGACAATTACAGGCGGGAGAAGAGACAGGTTGTTACCTTTGTAGATATTTTTTTTTGTTAAATAATACAGTAAACACATTGATTGTCTTTGTTTTGATCACATTAACCCTTTGCTATCACATCCTGATCATACAATGTTAAATATTTACTCCTCAGTAATTCTTTTTATTCCAGCTATGCATTTGCCCCTTCACTGCAATTTTCTTGTTAGAACATTTGATTATAAGGAGAAACATTAGCATCATGTAAACAGAGTTCCCAAAGGAGTTTTGGGAAAATGGTGCAACCTACCATTAATAGTAATGAGGCCGGGGGCACAGATCTGCTGCTGAAAGAGAAAATAGTGAGGTTTCTGGAGTCCAGCGGATTACAGGATCCGAGGCAGCATGGATTCACCAGAGGCAGGTCTTGTCAGACAAATCTGATTGATTTCTTTGACTGGGTGACCAGGGAGTTGGACCGAGGGAGAGCTCTAGATGTGGTGTATTTAGATTTCAGTAAAGCCTTTGACACTGTTCCTCACAGGCGACTTATAAACAAACTGAGCACCCTAGGGATGGACCCTAAAGTTACTGCTTGGGTTAGAAATTGGTTGGGTGGGAGGCGACAAAGAGTACAAGTAAATGGAGCTGACTCTGAGGAGAAGGATGTTACCAGTGGTGTGCCCCAGGGATCTGTCCTTGGTCCGATTCTTTTTAACATCTTTGTTAGTGATATAGCGGAAGGGCTGTCAGGTAAGGTTTGCCTCTTTGCGGATGATACCAAAATCTGCAATAGAGTAGACACCCAGGAAGGTGTAGATAACATGAGGAGGGATCTAGCTAAGCTTGAAGAATGTTCTAGAATTTGGCAGCTGGGATTTAATGTTAAAAAATGTAAGGTCATGCATTTGGGCTGCAGCAATCCAAGGGAGCAATACAGTATAGGAGGTGAAGTACTTTTGTCCACTAAAGAAGAGCGGGACCTAGGCGTGGTTGTGTCTGATGATCTTAAAGTAGCTAAACAGGTGGAAAAGGCGACGGCAAAAGCTAGAAGGATGCTTGGGTGCATACGGAGAAGAATGGCTAGCAGAAAAAAGGAGGTGATAGTGCCTCTGTATAAGTCTTTGGTGCGACCTCATTTGGAGTATGGTGTGCAATTCTGGAGACCTCACCTTCAAAAGGATGTGAACAGGATGGAGTCGGTGCAGAGGGTTGCTACTAAAATGATTAATGGGCTTCATTATAAATCATATGAGGACAGACTTAAGGATCTTAATATGTACACCTTAGAGGAAAGGCGGGATAGAGGTGATATGATTGAGATGTTTAAATACCTCCGTGGCATAAATGTTCAGGGAGAGAGCCTCTTTCAATTGAAAGCAAGTTCTGCTACGAGGGGACATGGGATGAGGGTGAAGGGAGATAGATTCAGGAGTGATATGCGGAAATATTTCTTTACAGAAAGAGTAGTGGATCCATGGAATAGTCTCCCAGTGGAGGTGGTAGAGATGAGGACAGTAACTGAATTCAAAAAAGCATGGACCAACACAGAGGATCTCTAAAGGTAAAAAGTGTACTGTTGTAGTTTTTGTTATGGAAGGACAGACTAGATAGGCCATGTGGTCTTTTTCTGTCATCATGTTTCTATGTTTCTATCTACAGATTGTAGGGGGGCGCCAGAGACCTTAGCACCGGCCCTTTTCTGTGCACATATCAGAGAACTAGTTGAAAAATCATTCTTTAATTTACAAAGGTTAAAATGATATTTAGAATCTTCGGATTTCAGAACCCTGTTGCAGCAGCTATTATTAACACCTTTAGACAATTGTACTCTGGCTCTGTTTGGCTTGCCATCTGTATATATTAGGCCACTTCAAGTGGTTCAAAATGAGGATGCATGCATGCTTATGAGTACAAAGTCGTGAAAGCATATTTTACCAGCATTAATAGAGCTTCACTGGCTTCAGTAGAATGGTGCATTTTATTCAGGATATCATGTTGCTTTTTAAAGCTGTGAGGATTGGCACATTTTTTTCCAATATCTGTTGCAATTAGGTTTTACAATCCTTCATGATTCTTATGGTCCCAGCACAGCAGGGTCATATTTACTGTATCTGCTCGGCACCCATAAGCAAAAGGGGAGGGTTTAAGGTACTCCGCTCCCCTCCTCTTGAGCCTGTCCTCTGCCAATGGGGGTACAGCGGAAAAGAGTACCACACCCCTCTCCCAGAGCCTTCTTGCTCACCTGCAATCGATCCCAGTACAGCTGATGTAGCGAATTGATTTTAGGAATCACGGCAAGCCATGGCATGCAAGCCCTCATGCTCTGGGCAGGCTCTATGGGGCTTCACCCCCGCCTTTTGTACATGTGGGAGAAGGGGGCGGTGCACCACAGAGCTTAAGCAGAATGTGAAAGCTTGCATGCTTATAGCCTGTGCTAATTCTTAACATCAATTCACTGCTGCTGCAGTTCTGAGGCCGACTGGGACTGCAGCACGGCATCAATGGCGGTGTTCTGGCGCCTATCTGAATTTGGCGCCAGAGGCAGTTGCCTCCATTGCCTATGCCGAAATCCTGGTTTTGAAATACAGGATTGTTGGATGTCTCAGTGTTACATGACGTCTGTGGACTAAGAATTCAGAATAGGATGCTGTCTAAAGCAGGTCCTGAGATATGGAATCAGCTTCCAGTTAATTTTAGATTACTGACAGATTTGCTTGATTTTCACAAGAAAATAACAGCATTTTATTTTTTTTTATTTAATTATTTTTTTTAATTAAATTTTCAATCAGTATAACAACCAATCAAAAGTACAAGACAATCACTCATAAGAATACATCAAGAAAAGTAAATACAATAACCAAACCAAAAGCTGATAAAGTCCACATTAATGGAACCTGGATATGAAAAAAGATAATAAGAAAAACAGAAGGGAAAACAAGGCTAAAATAGCCCACAAACTAGGAGGTAAATCATAACTACTTTGCCTCACACTCCACTACTACACCCTGCCTGTCCAAAATAAACTTCTCCAAATGAGTAACATCTGTAAAAATATAAGTAGAACCTTCAAATGTTACCACACACTTACAGGGAAACCGAAGAAAAAATGTAGCACCCAACTGCAGGACACGAGGCTTTAAAGATAAAAGAAGCCTGCACCTGAGCTGGGTGCCGCGAGACACATCCGGAAAGATATTAACTCTATGTCCACAAAAAGTAGCCATCTTGAATTTAAAAAATGCTTTTAGAATACTAGATTTACAATCCAAAGATTTCAAAGTGACCATTAAGGTGGACCGCGAGTTAATTACCTCCAAGGAATCCTCCAAGAATGCCGTAAGATTCGAAATAGAGGGCTCAATGATATCAAGACCTCCTTCTATGGGATCAACTCGCTTGATGCTACGGGGAATATAATACAACTGAGACACTTCAATAGGGTCTTTCAAAAGCAACACTTCTTTCAGGTACTTATCCAAAAGAATATTTGGCGCTAATAAAGAGGTAACTGGAAAATTCAAAAAACGAAGGTTGCAAGAACGGAGGGAATTTTCAAGAGCTTCTACCTTAGTATGTAGCACTAGAGAGTCTTTGATCCCTACCAAATTAGCTGAGTGCAGCGGGAGAACCTGTGATTCTAACCGAGTACAATTAGCATCAACACGAGAAACCTTTTCATCCAACTGCTGTAAAGAAGATACAGTTTCAAAAGAAAATTCACATAAAGAACTCAAAGTAGAGGACAATTTGTCGTCAATACCTTTTAAAGCAGCCCAAAGATCCTTAAGGGTAATTTCCTTATCAGCCGGCAGCGGGGGGAGCCCAGATAAAGCGCCCGACGCGATCAGCTGAACAGGCTTAGGCAAAATAACAGCCACATTAGTGTTAACCTTTACCGAATCTGGAGTAGTCACTAAATCAGGAGAAGTTAAACCAGGCGGGCAGAGCGGAGGAGTCCTCCCCCCGGAGTTAAGAGAAATGCCCTCAGGGGAGGATTGGGCTACAGGCCATGGGAGAAGATGTTTATCAATAGGACCAACAACTGGAACACTATTTGCTGGCCCACCCCCTCCTTGCCCAGACTTAGCTTTCCTTTTCCCCATCTTATCACATTAACTAAGTAAATAAATATACCTCAAAAAAAAAAAAAACTTATCAGAGCAATAAACAATACAATACCACAACCTCCACCGCAGAGACGCCGAAGGGGTGCCAAAGGGGCGTGTCACACCCCTTCGAGCCATGCTCCGCGGACACGCTCTGCGGTCCAATAATACAGGCACTATATACTAGGAAAACAGGGTCCTCGCTGGATGTAGATCTCCCCGCGATGCCTGCCCACAATTAGGGGAAAAGCAAAGCATCCCAGAGAAGGCTCCCCACGACAGCAAAATCAGGGGCACACGCACAGGCTCCCTGCACCTCCAGCACAATCTCACCAGGTCCAGGGAAAGATCGGCACGGCAGATTTTATTCAGCCTGGGTCCTCGCTGGATGTAGATCTCCCCGCGATGCCTGCCCACAATTAGGGGAAAAGCAAAGCGTCCCAGAGAAGGCTCCCCATGATGGCAAAATCAGGGGCACACGCATAGGCTCCCTGCACCTCCAGCACAATCTCACCAGGTCCAGGGAAAGATCGGCAGGGCAGATTTTATTTAGCCTGGGTCCTCGCTGGATGTAGATGTCCCCGCGATGCCTGCCCACAATTAGGGGAAAAGCAAAGAGTCCCAGAGAAGGCTCCCCACGACGGTAAAATCAGGGGCACACGCACAGGCTCCCTGCACCTCCAGCACAATCTCACCAGGTCCAACAGCATTTTATTTTAACTAAGCTTTCACCAAGGGTGTCTGATGATCATAGAAAATAGTTTTTTAGGTATTATATATCTGAAGTCTGTAAAATTGTGATGTTTATTTTTTTGTCTTGATTTACGTATGTAAAAAATATTATTTCCTATGTTTTTTGTTAGCTACTAGGAACGTTTCGTGACTGTGGGATATAAATGCTTCCAAATAAATAAAAGAAAGCAGCCATTGGCCCGTGATCCCAGTCAGTTCTCGTTCATATGCTAATAAAATTGATTGGTAGTGTCACCTCTGCCAAAGCAAAAATAGTGTAAACACAGATGCCGCAATGGAGGCATTGTGTGAAAAAGTCTGAGCAGAAGACTCCCCAAAGCATAT
Organism: Ichthyophis bannanicus; assembly: GCA_033557465.1. Lineage (NCBI taxonomy): Eukaryota > Metazoa > Chordata > Amphibia > Gymnophiona > Ichthyophiidae > Ichthyophis > Ichthyophis bannanicus. The sequence goes on from CM066031.1 coordinate 958,498,714, forward strand.
ACATATCAAATCAAGACAAACATTTCTGAAAAAAAATAAAATAAAACACTGGTAGGTTTTGGACTTCAAAAATAGTATAACATCACATGTAATCTGCTAAGTGTGAAATATGTCTTAAATTCAAAATTAATGAACTGCTGTAATGCAATATGCAAAGCAGCTCATTAATTCAGAAGTCAGCAAAAACTGGCACATGGAGATGTTTGCACGGGCCGGTGTTTGCAAAAGAGAGAAATATGCCTCAGTGAGGCGCAGTCACCCTTCTTGCTGGCTCCCCTGCAGATATATTTCTTGTGAAACTTTGCTGTGAAGCTCATTTGAATCCATAGCAAACATCTGTGGAAATGGGCCACTAGCCCATGGGAAATTATGTGGGTTATTACATGAACCTCATGGAGGAGGGAGTTGGGTGGGAAAGGAGAAAGCAAATGATCTACTGAGCTATGTGATGTCACATGTTCCACATTTTGCCTTCTGCTAATTAACGTGAAAAACATGCTGTCTTTTCACTCATTTGTTTTAGAGACAAAAATGATCAGTTCCTTGAAAATTTATTTACAGTAACAATCTGTCTGTTTTAGTGAAACTCCTTTGTATGCTGATTTTCTAAAGACATCCATAGTACGGTAACCTCTTTGTTCCACATCTGGCTGTGTTTTGTTCCTACTGTGATCTGCGAGGCAGAATACGAGTTTGGGATATATTTGCCCTGTATGGCCAGAGCAAGGGTTACTCTCCGGGCCATGGTTTTCTGCCTCCCTTTCTTCCCCTCCCTGTGCTTGTCATTCTGTCTGGCGCTCGGCAGTGCTAACGCTCGACTTCTCCAGGTTGGCGCTTGGAGGAGTCATGTGGTTTTAATTAACTTCTTACCATGCACATGCACAATTACAGAGCCAAGTAATTGCTGATTTCTGTTTTTCTAATGAAAAAAGAATCCCTTTCCTGGTGGGCAAAGAATAATACAGACTCTTCAGGGGGTTAAATCCCTAATGAATGAGGAAGTGGCGGCCGGCAGCTGAGCAGAGATATTGCCTCTCTGAAAACAGCGAAGGCGAGAAATAGAGTGGGCCTAGGGAAAGAAGAAGCAAGTGTACAGACGCTGCTGGTTTCTGTTAGTGATGTTTCATCTGCCTTGCACAGACATTTAGAATTTTAGATTTAATAATTTGCCTTTCCAAGCATGAGCTCAAGGTAAGCTACATTCAGGTACTGTTACACCCAGGGCCAAACCAAGTTAGAAAGGTGCCCTATGCGACTAACGAATCTGTGCCCCCTCCCCTCTAGTGTACAGTAACTCACATTTTTTGAGCTTTCTGGAAGCCCAGTGATGACATTGAAGCTCTTTCTGTATTTTCACCCTGTGCAGCAGCATTACCCGCACAGCTATTGGTACAGCCCTGGTTACACCCCAAGGGATTTACAATCTAAGGGCTAGATTTACTAATGTGTGTCTGCAGTCCAGCTCAAGGGTATTTGGCACCCTAGGTGAACCTTCGGTCAAGCAACACTCCCCATATCTAGCAGCCCCCTTCCCTTTCCTCACCCTCTGAGTCCAGCATGTCTCTCCTTCCTACCCCTTCCCAAGGTGTCCAGCACCTCTCTCCTTCCCTCCTCCCTCCAAAGATGTCCAGTATCGCCCCCCTCTTCCTTTCCCCCTGCCATCACTGCTTCTGCTGACATTTTACCTCCACTGGAATATCCAGAATTGAGCCTCTGCAAAACAAGCACAGTGCAGCGACGGGCCTTGGAGGACTCACGTGCGAGGGTTCGAGGCCTGCACATCCCACCCCCTCTGACAAGAATATTGGAAGGGCTGGGATGTGCAGACCTTAGATGCATGCACTGGCGCTCACGACAATTATGAACCTCATGCGTTTGTGTGTTTGTTGGGTGGGGAGGGCTCTGTGTGTGTGTGCATGTGTGTCTGTCAAGGTGGCTCTCGGTGCATTTGTGCATGCATGAGTGTATGTGTCAAGAGGGTCTGTGTGGCTGCATGCATGAGTAAAGCAGGTAGACTCTGTGTCTGTGTGAATCTGTGTGTCGGGGGGGGGGGGGGCTCTGTGTCTGTGTACTTTCCCATGCCCTTTTGCACCCACTCTTTGTCCCACCCACCCTCTTGCATTATTCCCCCTTCCTACCTTCTCTTGAATTCTTCTTGATTCCCTTCCACCCATCCATGTACTCAGGGCCGGAGCTAGGGTCTCAGGCGCCCCCCTGCAACCTATATATCAGTGCCCCCTCTCATTATTATTAATGATAGGCTGCACCTCCCCCCCCCCTTCCCAAAACTCCTTTGTGAACTCTGTTCATGTGATGCTAGTATTTCTACTACAAATCAAATGTTTTGTAATAAGAAAATTACATTTAAGCGGCAAATGCACACCTGGAATAAAAATAAGTACTGAGGAGTAAATATTTAACATCGCATGAACAGACTGTGATAGTCAAAAGGCTGTGATTGAAGCAAACAAAATCAATATATGCATTTATTTATTTAACTAAAAAATGGTCTACAAAGGTTATAACCATTTAGCTTTTCATGTCTTTTCTCCTACTTGCTATTGTTGCATGCCGAGATACTGCCGCTGCTCTATTTTTGCATGCATATTTTTCACTCAACGTGTAATTGAACTCTGGAATTTGTTATTGGAGGATGTAGTAAAAGCTGTTAGTTTAGCCAGGTTTAAAAAAGGTTTGGACAAGTTCCTGGAAGAAAAGTCCACAAACCATTATTGAGGATCAGGGAAATTCATTGCTTATCCCGGGACAAGCATTGTGGAACCTGTGTGCCTTTTTGGGAACCTGCAAGGTACTTGTGACCTAGATTAGCCATTATTGGAAACCAGATACTGGGCTTGATGGACTCTTGGTCTGACCTAATATGGCATATCTTATGTTATTAGGTTATTAAATCTGACAAATAAGGAGGAGGTGATAAAAGCAGTTTGTGTAGCTGGGGTTAAAAAAGGCTTGGATGAGTTCCTGGAGAAAAGGTCAATAGACTTATTAAGATAGACCTTGGGAAAGCCAGTGATATCCCTGGGTGTAAGCAGCATGGAAGTCAAGGTGAGCACTAAGAGGCAGGACTCAATCTTTGGTAGATCCGGAAGTCAACGGTAGCAACATCAATGTGAGAACCATCACTTGGCTGGACTTTGAGATTTCTTTGAGAGCGCTGCTTTGCTGCAGTCTGTTGGAGCTGCTGTAACTGTGAAAAATGCAGAGACTTTGCTGGCAATGCAGCAATGCTGGATGAAAGTGGACAGATCACTCAATAGCCTCCCATGAGAGCCAGCAGTGGTACTCCTTTTAGTGGACTGGCAGTGATGCTAATCACAAGCTTCAAGCCCTGGGCTGTGGCACACATGTGTCTGACTCCAACCGACCAACACACTACACTAGAAGTTCTCTCCAACTCCCTCTATATTTATTTATTTATTTTTATTTATTTAATAGTTTTTTTATACCGTTTTTATACCAAAGCAGTTTACAATAAACAGCAGCACATAATCTCTGAAGATTTGTTTTACATAGAACAAGGGGTATGCAACTTGGAGATAAATATGGGGTTATTGGTCATTGGTGGTTATTGTATATACACTTATGTAATGTCATTTGGCCCAAAGTGTTCTATGAAGAGGTGTGTTTTTAGTAATTTCTTCATACTGTATCTTTGGTGGACTGTGCAGATCTAACAGTTTCAGGTAGAGTGTTCCAGATCGTGGGGGCATATATCAAGAAGGCCCTGTTGCTTGTCCGCTGTGTGCATTTAGTCTTGAGTGGAGGGATGGACAGGAGGTTGTGGGTTGCAGATCTTCTTGGTCTTGTCATGGATGCTCTTGTGATTTGATCCTTGAGATAGGTGGTGGAGAGGTTGTTGAGGATTTTGTAGGTGGTAGTTATGGTTTTATGTTTGATCCTTTGGGCAACTGGGAGCCAGTGCAGACTTTGGAGTATAGGAGTTCTGTGTTGATGAATTGATTTTCCTGTTAGGATTCTGGCGGTGATGTTTTCTACTAGCTGGAGTGGATATAGCACTTATTTTGTCAGGTCTTGATAGAGAATGTTACCTTAGTCAAAGTGAGGTATAATGACGGCTTGAAAAACTGACCTGAAATCGTTGTCTTGTAGGAGACAATGTAGAGGTTTGAGGAGTCTAAGTTTCCAGTATGCTGTATTAGCTGCATTCTTTATGTGTACAATCATGTTGAGATTGCTGTTAATTGTTATACCAAGGTACTTGATTTCCTTTTTTATCATAATTTCATCAGCATTATATAGTGTGAGCTTGTCTGGTGGTTTGAAATTTTGGTCTCTGAATATCAGTAATGCTTCGGTTTTGTCTTTGTTTATTGTAAGATTAAGGTCAGTAAAGAGATCTATGACAACGAAGACGACATCGGATATGGTAGTGAAGTCCAGATTGTAGGTATTAAATGGCATGTAGAACATGATATTGTCTGCGTAGAGGTGGAAGTGCATGTTCATTTTTCTTAGTAGGTTGCAGTTGGAATGTATGTATATATTGAATAGTAAGCCTGACAGGGCCGAGCCTTGAGGATTACCTTGAGTTAGGTTGAATGGTTTGGAGATGCTGGGTCCGACTTTTACTTGCATGATTCTGTCTGAGAGGTAGAACGTAAACCATTTTAAGGTGCAGTCAATCAGACTTATGTTTTTAACTCTGTCTATCATGGTGTGATATGCTACTGAGTCAAACGCTGCACTAATGTCCAGGAAGATCAACACGAATCCTTGTTGAGGTTTGTCCAGGCCTATGATGAGCCAGTTGAAGAGATCCATGAATAGTGTATCAGTACCATGCTGGGGGTGAAAGCCATGCTGTTGTGGGTCCAATGGGGCATAAGAGTCAACATGGTCTTGAAGTTGTTGCTGTACAGCTTTTTTGATTATTTTAGTGAGGAATGGGATACAGGATTTGGTCTGTAAGAGCTGGGGAGAGTTGTGTCTGATGAAGGCTTCTTTAGTGTGTGTCAAATTGATGCCTGTTTGAGCTCTGGGGATAGGTATCCTTGGGAGAGCGATGTTTGGACTATTTTTAGCATAGTCTGAGTGAACTCATTGCAAAGGGATTTTAACCATTGGACGGGACATGGGTCCAATGGTGATGTTGTGATATTGATCCTATTGATGATATCTCTCTTGGAAATTAGGTTGAACATGTGCCATAAGTGGATTTCATCTGTGTTGTCCTGTTGTTGTGGTGGGTCATAGTGCTGTGGAGTTGTTGGTCTGTGCCTGTTAGAAAGAAAGTCAGCCATCTCCTGTGGATCAAGTTGCATTTTTGTGTTTGTTGCATCTGTTGAGTTGGGGTTATTGGTCAACTGAAACACAATTGAGAATAGTTCTCTCAGACGATTGAGGCTGGCTGCCTAGCTGGGACATAAAGGTAAATATCATCCTAGCAGTGTACCAGAAGAGGGAAGGAGGGAGGTCCAGCGTGTTTGATGCCCTGCAGCGAAGCTGAAACAAGTTGAAAAGTGCACACTTTACAGTATGACACAATGGCACGTTTCCCTCATTCACAGGATCAGTCATTTGGCAACTTCATCTGTGTGTGTCATAGGAAGTGTCAGGGGGGTTCGCACATGTGTGTCAGTAACTGCATGTGTTGGTGCCTTTCTGTGCCATGGAGACTGCTGGAGGCTACATATGAACATGCATGTGTATGTGGGTACCACGGGGATTGTCGGGTGCTACATACATGCATGTGTGAATGTCTTTTTGTGTGTGCATGCGTGTGCGTGTCTGGGTCATGGAGAGTGTCAGGGGCTGCATGCATGTGTATGCTAATATCTGTCGGGGACTGTGCGCATGTGAAAACATTTCTCCTTCCTTCATTTGCAAAATCATACATATCTGGATGTGTGTATGTGGAGAAAGAGTTCAAAGAGAGATGATAAAGTATTTCTCCTTATGGTAGTAGGGGTTGTATGAGGAATCTTTATAACTGGTGTTATCTATATACAGTATATGTCGCTTTTTCAGATAGTTGATGCGTGATGCATGGATGTGGTGACTGTGTGTATGCATGTGGTGCAGTGTAGGGTATCTTGCTGTGTGTGTATGTGTGTGGTGCGGGGGTGGGGTGTTTGTGTGTGTGCATGCTGTGTGGGTCAGGTGCTTTTGTGTGTGTGTTTGTGCATTTGTGTGTGAGATGCGAGGGTGGGATGCCTCTGTGTTTGTTTGTCTGCTCTGCTGGTGGTGTTCCTGTGTGTATTCTGGTGAGGGTGGCATATATTCATTGTGTCCATTTCTCCCCTCACGTTACCCTCCAACCCCTTGCACTCTTATGCCTCTCCCTGCAGGGCGGTGGAAGCGGTTCAACATAGAGGGGGTGTACATAGAGATGACGGCAGCAGCGGTGCTCATATCCACCCTCATGGCAATGGTGACAGTCTTGCTTTACTTGTTTGCTGTGCAGTGCACTACTGCCTCCGCTCCAGTCCTGTACCCTAAACGAGACTTCAGAAGAGGAAATAGCATAGGCCTGGAGTGGAGGCAGCGGCACACTATGCGGCAAACAAGTAAGTTTGCTTGTGGGTGTCAGGGGGAGGGGTGCCTATTCCAGGTGCCAAATAGGCTCAATTCACCACTTCCCCACTTCTCATGCAAGGGGGAGGAAGAAAGGGACAGAGACTGGGAAGATAACAGAGTGGGGAAGTGGTGAACTGAGCCTTTTTGCCATGTTCTCCAGTCCCCCTTGAGCACCAGTGCCCCCCCTGCCATGCTTACCCATCTTGCCATGTAGGCTGGCCCTGCATGTACTCTCCTTCCCCTCCTTCCTTTGCTACCCATCTTTGAACTCCTTTTCCATTCCTGCCTTGGGCCTTCTACCCCCTCCCTTCTTTCCTTCTCACTTCATTCACTGTCTCTTCTCCATTATTCCTCTAACGCTGCTCTTTTCCTTATGCTCTACACCTCTTCTTTCCTCTTCAAAGTCCACTCCATTCTTTCCTTCTTACTTCTCCCCTCCCATATGCTGAGTCCCTTTCTTGCCTTCTATGTCTGCCCCTTCCCTTAAGCACCACCCCTAACCTGCTACTTACTTTCTAATGCTGCTCCTCTCGCTATGTAAAAAACAATGGTCTCAAGTACAGACTCAGCGAATCTAAACTCTAAACATAATCAAATTTTTGTCGGGCATGCTATCACAGGAGTCAGAAATGGATTTCTCCCCCCCCCCCCTCCACTGCAATAGGCGCTTTTTAATCAGCATGTAGCTTAAAAAATGGCTACTTAGCTCAATAGCACGATGACGATCACTCTCAACAGAGACAAAAAGACAGCAAAGTCCTGTATATACGATGTGGCACGTTTCGGGTGTTTCCATCAACCCTGCATCAAGCATTACAAGGCCAGATGCCAGTAAACAATCGGGCTCAAAGGTTTGTAGATTCCACACATGGACAGTACAGACAAGTAAGTTGTGTTCCCCTACCAGCAGATTGGTGGAGACAAAGGACAAATGAAAAGCCCAGGTTTCAATGACATAGCTCCTATGCCTCTATTCGCCTGAGCCACCAGAGGTCCCTTCAGTACTTCTTTGTCTCCAGCAGACGGTGGATGGAAGTTCTCTTCTCTGAAGATTTGAGAGGAACAGATTGATAAAAAAAAAGCTTGTGACAGACCACTTTGAGGGTGACTCTTTTACTTGAGTGTGACATAGGTGGCTCCACTAGACTGCAGTAGCAACAAGGAGGAGGGAAAATTGGTTCAGCTCCACACTCAACGCTGGATAAGAGCCTGCCGAGCAGCCAGAAAATTGGAAGGATGGAAGAATTCAGCAGTCTCACACAACTTCATTGCCCCCTCTCTCCTGCTCTGTCCCCCCTACTCTCTCTTGAAGATTATAGAAGGCTTCCAGAGGAATCTGCCTGCCAGCCACCTTAAACTCAGTGCTGCCAATCCAGAGAAATAGATACAGGGAAGTAGAGCTGAGTTGGGCATGGATCCTCTGCCTGGGGCTCTTAGGGGGTGAGTACCAAGGCTTGACCTCATCATTGTTCTTGCTGGGAATTCCCGATTTCATCTGTGTAAGAAGCAATTTGGGGTGGACTGCTGGTGACCATTGGAGCTGTGTGGGGGTTCCCCACCATTTTCTGCATATGCTAGTAATGTTTTTAATATTGTGCGCCTGGTGGTCACGCAGTCCTTGCATGCGTTCCACCTGAGCGGATCCAACACATTTTCCTATCCTAGCATCTGTAACATGCATTGCAATAAAAGCACAGTTAATGTATACCTTCCAGACTGCCGCAGCCTTAGTTCCCACTGTAATGATACATGCTTTAACCCTATATATCTTCTCCTAGGAAATGCTGTTTGGCCTGTGGCAAGCAAAGCACCTGGACTCTGCCCTTCTTGCATGGCTGCTTCTGAATTGTCCCTGGAGGGCGTACTCCTCTCTTTCAGCTGGGGGATGCTGTTAGTCTGACCTTGCCTGCCTCAGGCAGGAGGAGGTGGATGGCACTACGGGTAAGAATATTCAGCTGACCGTAGATTCCGGTGACCATATTGTGGGCCTCTTCCCATCCTCTGGGGGATCGACGGCAACTATACCCCCTTGTGTAGACCAGGTCATTTCCACAAGGAGAGTTTCCAGAGTCCAGATTGTCCTCCTAGGGATTATTTTGCTTTCACAGCAGGCCTGTTCATTCTGGAAATTCAGACCCTGCTGCCTCTGGTTTCCCCCGAGCACAATCTTTTGAGGGGCAGGATGAAAGTGGAAACCCTGTTTAATTGATGGCTAAGGGTCCCCGGCAAAGGGCGCCCCCCTGGAGATGGGGATCACCTGTGATCTTTCTGAGATTTGGACTGTGACTTGCATTGAAATGTTTGCTGTGGATGAAGAAGTACTCTTGCCCTCAGAGGATTGTGAGGAGGCGGATGTTGTCTGCCTGTTCTGGGAGATAGGAATTGGAGGCGCTGATCTCAGGGTCTTATCTATCTTGAGCTTGGTGGATGCTCCAGGCATGGAGCAGGAACTGAAGAAGCACCTACTCCTGCAAGAGGTGCGGAAATCCACTACTGTCTTCCCATTCCCAAAGATGCTCAAGGGCTATTCCACTCAGAGTGGATTTCCCCAACTCCTTGCCTAAAGGGCTAAGGGTGTATAAGAAGATGCATTCTCTCCTGGAGAAGGAGTGCATTATGTGGTTTGATATTTCCAAGGTGGATGCACAGGTCATGGCGGTTCCCAGTTGAATCACCATTCCTGTGGAAGGCAGTTTGGCCTTAAAGGATACTCTTGACCAAAAAGTGGATTTGTGTTGAAGAACCAGTTTGCTGCGGCAGCTGCTATTCTTCAGTTGACAGCATGTGCAGATCTGATGTTTCGAGCCCTGCTCCAATGGATTTAGTCTCTTCCACTGGATGTTTCTACCCCACTTTTGGAGTCGGCTATGGCCTTCCTTTCTGATGCCATGTACGACCTGGTACAGCTGGTGGCCAGTGATTGTGCCCTGTCAATGGTGACATGGCATTGGCTTGGCTTTGATACAGGTCAGCAGACTCCTTGTCCAAAGCCCGGTTGCCAATCTGACCTTAGTAGGACACTTCTGTTGGGTCTGATTTGGAAAAGCAGGTAAAGGACCCAAAAGCTTTCCACCTTCTGGAGGACAGGCCCCAGGGGCCTGTGTAACTACGAGGACCTTCTTTTCCATCAGCCTCCACCCACTCCTTGGGGAAGCACTGGTTGGACTTCCAGGGGTCTCGGGAATCCTGTCGCTACGGGCCTGGAGAGAACTTCTTCCCCTTATAGACTTTGGGCTCTCTATCAGACCCTTCATGGAGTGCTTGGGCCCAGGGACCCAGTCCCATCCAGAGGACCCTCCTGGACTATGCAATGAAGGTTTTGGGGGCCCATTCTCTGGTCCCTCTGGTTGGGGGCAGGCTTTGCTTCATCTTTCAAAAAGAGGCCCAGTTCACCAAGGATCATTAGGTGCTAGTCCCCGGTCAGTATGGCTATGTTCTGGAATGCAAAGAGCCAATCCCAGGTGCCTTAATCTTCTCCCCCTTGTGGGTCTGTGAATGGCAGGGCCACTGTACAGATCATCTTGGACAAGTTGCCTCCCCTGAAGGCAGTGATGCCTGTTCCCCCGAATGATCAGGGCAGGGGTAGGTATTCTATCTGTTTCAGATTGCCAACATAGAAGGAACATTGTAGCCCATTCTGGACCTCCAGTGTATCAACAAGTGCTTGTGCATCATGTGCTTCTGGATAGAAACATTGCAATGTATGATTCCAGTGGTGCACCGAGGGGAGTTCCAGGCATCTCTGGATTTGGCTGAGACATATTGTCCTATCCCAATCTGGGGGATAAGCAAAGTATTTGTGTTTTGCCGTGTTGACTCTCCTCTTCAGTTCGCTGTCCTCTCATTCAGACTCTCCACTGCTTCAAGGATGTTCTCCAAGGTCATAGTGGTGGTGGCTGAAGTGCTCCAGCATCCAGGGATTCGTGTGCACCCATATCTGGACTACTGGCTCATCCAAGCCCATTTTCCTTCAGAGGTGTCTCGGATAGCTCCCCGAGAGGCGTCCTTTGCTGGGTGATCACTTAGGAAAAGAGCCAGTTGTTGCATTCCCAGTCACTGGAGTTTCTGGGAGCACCTTTCGATTCTCAAGTGTGCAGAGTCTTCCTGCAAGAGGAGAAAGTCAAAAGTTGTTGGATTGCTTGGCACTGTTCTGTTCACAGCAGGCTTCTAGAGTTGAGTTAATCTTCAGCTCCTCGAATTGGCAGCTGTTCTAACTATCCTTACTGTCTTGGTGGTCCCCAATTTCTCAACAGTTTGAGCTTGGGCTCTCATTCCCAATGATGTTGATGGTCAGCCTGCAGTAGTGGCAGCAGCCCAGTCTTCTGAGGAAGGGCGTGCTGCTAGACAATTGCTCATGGATCCTTCTGATGATGGATGCCAGTCTCTCGAAGTGGGAAGCCAATTACCGAGACCAAGTGGCCCAGGGCTGTTGTAACCACAGGTAGGTGGTGTGGTTCATCAACTGCCTTGAGATGAGATCCATCAGGATGGCTCTTCTGTGTTTCTGGTCCCCGATCGAGGGCCATGCATTTCGAGTGTCCTCAGGCAATGCCATGGTGTGGCTTAGGTAAAATATCAAGGCGGCATGAGGAGTGCCGATAAAGACCTGGAGATAACTCTCCTGTTTTGCCTGGGCAGCAAAGAACCTCCTGGTTTGTCAGCTCTGCACATTGCTGAGGTGGATACTGTAGAAACTGATTTTTTCAGCCGGCACTCTCTGGTTCGAGGAAAGTGGGAATTGAGTCAGGAGGTGTTTCAGTTGTCTCTCTGCTGCAGGGGTTGGCCCAAAAGGGATCTGCTGGCAATCCACTCCAATGCCAAGTCTGCCAATTCTTCAGTGCCACATGAAGATGGGGTTCTAGGGTGTCAATACCTTGACTGAGCCTTGGCCAAGTCTGCTGTATGTGTTTCCTCTGTATGTGTTTCCTCTGTGGTCCCTGGTGGGGTGGGTGTTTCAGCATATAGAATGCCACCCAGGCAGGATTTTTGGGTAGCACCAGATTGGCCAAGGACAGTGTGGTTTGGAGATCTGATGCAGCTCCTGCAGGTGCCACCTCTTTGGTTGCCTCTGTCTCAGCAGGGACTGATCATCCTGGAGGACCTGGTTCCCTTCTCATTAATGGCTTGGCTCTTGAAAGGAGAGTTAGAATGTAAGGATACTCTCCAATGTTGGTGTCCACTCTGCTTGGAGTCTGGAGGAGATCTACCAAGCTAACATATGTGCTGATCTGGTGCCTCTTTGAGTAATGGTGCAGCACTTGGAAGTTGTCTCCTGAGGCAGCCAAGGTGCCATCTCTGTTGGTCTTTCTACAGGATGGCCTGGAGAAGAGCCTTTCCCTTAGCTCCCTGAAAGTTCAGGTCACACCTTTGTCCTGTTTCTGAGGTCTTGTGGCTGATAAGTCTCTAGCCTTGCACCTGGATGTCTCGCGCTTTCTCCAGATGGTTTGGCGTCTCCATTCTCCCCTCTGGTCTGTGATCCCTTCTTGAGATCTGTGTCTGGTCTAAGGGCCCTGATGTCGGCACCCTTTGAGCCATTGAAGTGCGCTACTTTGAAGAATTCGATACTCAAGATGGTCCTCTCGGTCACGATTTGTTTCGGAAGGTTGATTTCTGAGCTGCAGGCTCTGTCTTGCCGAGAACCTTATCTGTTTTTTTTTTCAAAGGATGCTGTTTCTATTTGGCTTGTGCCTTCCTTCTTGCCTAATGTGCTTTCTCCCTTTCACGTGAGCCAGGTGGTCTGCTTGCCCACCTTCTCTAAGGAGCAGTGTCAGGGTAAGGATAAGGATCTTCACCATGTGGATATCCGGAGTGTGCTTCTCCAGTATTAGGAGGTTACACATTCCTTTCGCAAGTTCGACCATCTTTTTGTGCTGTTTGCTGGCCCATGCAAGAGTGACATGGTGGCTAAGTCAACTTTGGGGTGCTGGATTAAGAAGGCCATTGCCTCGGCATATCCATTACCGAACCGGCCTGCTCCGGAGAATTTGTGTGCCCATTCTTCCTGAGCGCAGGCGTCCTTACTGGCAGAGCAGAGCTCAGTAACCCCTGCAGACATTTGTTGGGTAGCAACATGGGCATCACTTTCCATTTTTGTCAAGCATTACCACTTGGATGTCCACGCGAGGGCGGACACGGCCTTGGCTCAAGGATTTTACGAGCTTCCCACACAGTGATGTAGCTTTGGTACATCCCACTAGTCTGGACTGGTGCCATTTTACTTACAGGTTAACATCCTTTCTTTGAGTCCCGCTAGAACAGTCCAGGGCCTGCCGTGGAACTATATTGCTCTGATCTGCTGTGGCACCCTTGGGTCCACTATGATTTTTATCCTTGATTCTGCAGGTCCATCTTCTACTGACAGCCTTCTGTTTATGCTTTCCTGTAAATAGTTATCTACTGCTGATTACTCTTTGTTGCCCACGATTGAGGATGTATGAGGCTTGCCATATCTCTCGCATATGTTTTGGGACAAATACTGAAGAGACCTCTGGTGGCTGAGGTGAATAGAGGTATAGGAATTGTGTCATTGAAACCTGAGCTTTTCATTGGTTCTTTGTTTCCACCAATCTGCTGGTAAGGGAACACAACCCACTTGTCTGGATTGGTCTAACAGGGCTCAAAGAAAGGACATTAACTGGTAAGTAAAATGTCACCATAACTTATGTGATCATGTTAGTAAATCTAGCTCTGAGTTTGCACTTAAGGCAAGGTCACAAAAAGCATCAGTGAGGGAAGCAGGATCTGAACCCTGGTTTCCCTTATTTTTGATTTACTGCTCTCATTATAAGGCTACTCCTCTATCCTCCAAATAGTGGCATGTGAATCATTGTCGAAGAGTCTTCCACCCTACCTCCCCCACACCACAATATTGGGGACAGGAGGTTCTGGAAAACAAGATTATAGTGATTAATTCCATACACAAACCTACTCATAGAAATAATTGCTAGGGCTTGCAGCAGTGGGCTTTGTGGTGAAGTAATTGCCTGCTTTGAATATTACCAACTTCAAACAAAATTCATTCAACAATTCACTTGAGTATCACTATTCTGCAATTTTACTTGTGTCGCTCCTTAAGCCTCAGAAAATTGCCCACATAGCACTATCTCATACAGAAACTTTGTATATGTTTCTTGAATGTGCAAGGGCATTACATCAACGGCTTGTAGGAGTACTAAAAGACCCATAAAACTGTGGCCAATGATTCAATAGTTCAATAAGAAAAAATGAACTTAGCTCAATAAATGTTGTAGTCTGTCTCAGGCTTCACAGTCCTCCGGTTCTTTTTCTTCTTTTTTCTTTTATTCAAAAGTGATTTACACAAACTTGCCAAACCTTGTGTATAAAAGGAAAGGCAACGTCCCAACGCCAATGTTGAAGGCGCCCATGCGTTTCTCCACTCGGGGTTTATCAAGGGACCAGGTTAGAAAATAATAATCTGACGGTATCGCAGCTCACAAACTTCAACCTTCTAATCACCCGTGTCTTCTTCGGGCAGGCTAAGAACGTTAGCCTGCCCGAAGAAGACACGGGTGATTAGAAGGTTGAAGTTTGTGAGCTGCGATACCGTCAGATTATTATTTTCTAACCTGGTCCCTTGATAAACCCCGAGTGGAGAAACGCATGGGCGCCTTCAACATTGGCGTTGGGACGTTGCCTTTCCTTTTATACACAAGGTTTGGCAAGTTTGTGTAAATCACTTTTGAATAAAAGAAAAAAGAAGAAAAAGAACCGGAGGACTGTGAAGCCTGAGACAGACTACAACATTTATTGAGCTAAGTTCATTTTTTCTTATTGAACTATTGAATCATTGGCCACAGTTTTATGGGTCTTTTAGTACTCCTACAAGCCGTTGATGTAATGTCCTTGCACATTCAAGAAACATATACAAAGTTTCTGTATGAGATAGTGCTATGTGGGCAATTTTCTGAGGCTTAAGGAGCAACACAAGTAAAATTGCAGAATAGTGATACTCAAGTGAATTGTTGAATGAATTTTGGTTGAAGTTGGTAACTTTTATCATTCACAAAATACGGCCGTTTGGTGTTTAGCATTGTTTTGAATATTAGACACCTGAGTTTTTTGTTTGTGGTGGTTAATGAGCAGCCAAGAGCATTTATTTGGTAAGATCACTGCTGCCAGTGCTTTTGCTAGTAAGAAATAGAAAGCAAAACATAGTATCATAGTAAATGATAGCAGATAACGACCAGCACGAAGCATTTAATCTGACCAGCAAGGTATTTAGACGTGTAACTGCTTCTCAGTGCAGGTTACCCCCATTCTAAGCTTTTTACGTTGGGTTTTAACTGCTGCTCTGTGACAGCTGGTCCTGTACGCCTTTTTGAAGTGTGAAAGTCATTTAAGTTTTGCTTTGGGCAAGAATGCTCCTCTTCCTGTATAGGGATTCTCTGTTTATCCTATGACTTTTTGGATTCCGTCACCACTTTTGTCCCCACCACCTCCAGTGGGAGGGCATTCCAGGCATCCACCACCCTTTCCATGAAAAAGTATTTCCTGATATTGCTTTTACATTTTACTCCTTTCAGCTTCATTTCATGCCATCTAGTTGTAAAGCTTCTCCATTTTTGGCAGGTCCGGCCCCGGAGTTGGTTCAAGATTTTAGTGTCCTAGGCCAACCTTAAGTCTTATGCCACAACCGCCCCCCCCCCCCCCAGCTGTCAGAATCTAAGTGCTTTGCTCTATGCTTCCCCCCAGTTTTATTTATTTTATTTATTTAACTGTATTTATATCCCGCTTTTCACCGGGTCAAAGCGGCGTTACATTCAGGGGTGGGGAAATTAAGTATGAGGGTGGGACCATCACCAGGGAGACAACATTGATGATTTTGACATGAGACGAACTTAGGACATGGACAGTTTAGTGCAGCTTTGGATCAGTGGATCACGGTTGGCAGATCAGAGGTTGGTGCACTTTTTGGTGGGAGTCGTATTGAAGTATTCCTGGAATAAGGTGTTTTTTAGCTGTTTTCTGAAGGATAGTAGATCAGCATTGTTTCTGAGATGGCTCGGTAGAGAGTTCCATAGGGATGGAGCATAGAGTTCAAAGGCTCGATTGCATGTCCATTGAGAGCATTTAGTTCTTTTGTGAGGGACGGTGAGGGAGTTGTTGGAGGCTTGTCTGGTAGTTTTGCCGTGAGCTGGTCGAGACAGCAGGATGCGAAGCTGGGTGTTCTGTGTTTGGTGGATGGCTTTGTGGGTGAGTAGGATGGATTTGTATTTAGTCCTTGCTTCGAGTGGAAGTATGTGTAGGTTTTTCAGGATTGGGGTGATGTGGTCAGTTTTCTTTGCTTTCTGAATGATTCTTGCTGTGGTGTTCAATGCTGTTCGGAGGGGGTTGGTCTGTGTGGCTGGAAGGCCATGGTAGAGTACGTTGCAGTAGTCCAGATGTGGGAGTGTCATAGCTTGCATTATTGTCCGGAAGTCTTGATGATCGAGAAGTGGTCTGAGTCGTTGCGCTAATTTTGCTTTGTGAAATATTATTCCAGAGGTTTTGGCAATTTGTTGCTTTAAGGTGAGGGCTTGGTCAATGATAATGCCCAGATATCTTATTTGTGGCTGAATTTGAATGCTTGTGGTTCCTATGTTGAGGTGTGTTGGTGGTGTGAAGTCAGGGTCTTTTGTCACTATGAGGGCTTCAGTTTTCTTTATGTTGATGGACAGGTTATTTTCTTGTAACCAATTGGATACCTCAGAGAAGCATGCTGATAGATGTGGGTTTGCTGGGTTTGTGGTCGTAATAGGGGCATAGAGCATGATGTCATCAGCATATATGTGGAAGCTGATGTTGTGAGAGCGTATGACTGAGCAGAGTGGTTGGAGGTAAATGTTGAAGAGCATGGCTGACAGAGTTGATCCTTGAGGGACTCCTTGGTATTGCTGGAAGGGGGGCGAGGTCGAGGTGTTGGTACGGATTAGTTGTTGTCTATTTATTAGGTAAGATTGAAACCATTTAAGTACGGTGTCTTTGATCCCAATTGTCTGTAGTCTGCGTATGAGGATGTTGTGGGAGATGGTGTCGAAAGCTGCAGATATATCAAGGAAGATCATGGCATATCCAGAGTGTTTTTCTTGTGTTCCTATGATGAGGGTGTTCAGAAGCTGCCACCCTAGCTGACCACTTAGTTTGCCTAGTGGTTGGACTGGTCCTGATCTTTGGAAAAAGTTTGCATGCTCATTAATATCTTTCAAGTATTTAAATGTCCATATCACATCTCTTCTGCCCCTCCTTTCCTCTAAGGTATACATATTCAAGTCTTTTTTCATAAAACTTCTGTAGAAAACCACATGCCATTTTGTTTGCTGTCCTCCGAATCACCAAGTCTTTTTATACCCTTAGCGAGATATGGCTCTAAAACTGAATACAGTACTCCAAGTGAAGTCTCACCAGTGACCTACATAGGAGCATTATCGCCTCCTCTTTTTGCCTAGTTATACCACTATGCAGTCTAGCATCCTTCTGGCTTTAGCCGTTGCCTTGCCACATTGTTTTCACAGCCTTGAGGTCTTCAGATACTATCACCCCCCAGTCTCTCTCCTGGTCTGTACACATCATTCTCTCATCCCCTATCACATAATGCTCTTTTGAATTTCTGCATCTCAATTGCATCACTTTGTTCTTGTTTGCATCAACTTTTAACTGTCGACCATTAGATCATTCTTCTAATTTTTGTAGATCATTTCTCATGTTGTGTCCAGCACATCCCCTTCATCAAGTTCTCTGATCACCCAGTCAAAGAAATCAATCAGATTAATCTGGCATGATCTGTCTTTGGTAAGGTCCTTCTGACCCTTATGCCTTAAAGCTCCTTTCCCTAACATCCTCATTCAATTTCCAGCTGTTTAGGGGTGTAACTGCCTCTCAGTGTAGGTTACCCCTACTCTAAGCTTTTTACTTTGGGTTGTAACTGCTACTCTGTGACAGCCACAATCCAAGCATGGCCACTGCCTTGATCTTGCCTTCTCCTCCAACTACTCACCCTCAAATTTCTCCAAATCAGTTCTTCCCTGATTCGACCATCACCTGCTAACCTTCACCCTTAACCACCCCCATCTTGGTCTCACTCAATCTCCATTAATATGTTTAGGAATCTTCACATTATCTACCTTGCAGTTCTCTCCACTGATGTCTTATCACTTCCTTCCTCCATTATGTCATCTGAGTCTATTTAGGCAGTGTCTTCCTATAGCACTATACTCTCCTCTGCTCTGGATGCACTTGTTACTTCCATTCCACACCCTCTGAAGCATATTGTGCCTCAATCCTGGCTGTCTTTGACAACCCACTGCCTACGTTCTTGTGCTCACTCAGCTGAGCGCCTTTGGCTTAAATCACGTACCCTTGCTGATTTCCTACATTTTAAATTAATGCTAACCTTTTTCCAGTTAGCCATAGCACTCGCCAAGCAAGAGTACTATGTTCATCTAACTAACTCTCTTGCCTCTGATCCTTGCCATCTCTTTGTTATGCTCAACTCTCTCCTCAAGGTGCCTCCTCTACTAACCCCTCCTTCTCTTCCTGCACATACTTTGGCTGACTATTTCCATGATAAAGTCAGAAGATTAGACTTGAATTCTCCACCTCCATCCCACCTTCCCCCTCTTCAGTCCCAAATCCTTCCCTCAATTTCTGTCACCTTTTCTTCCTTTTCTAAAATCACTGAGGACACTGAAAATCTTCTCCTCCCCCAAACTCACTACTTGCTCCTCTGATCCCATTCCCGCCCTTCTACTAAGCTCTAGCTCTTCCACTCTTATCCCTTTAATCTGTCATATCCTTAACCTATCGCTTTCTATAGCAACTGTTCCTGCAGCCTTCAAACATGCTGTGGTTACACCTCTCCTCAAGAAACCTTCACTAGACCATGTCTGTCCTTCCAACTATTGGTCTATCTCTCTTCTCTCCTTTGCTTCAAAACTACTTGAATGAGGAGTTCACTGCTGCTATCTTGACTTTCTTTCCTCTCAAGCCCTTATGGATCCACTGCAATCTGGATTTCATCCTCTACATTCTACAAAAACAACACTTGTCAGAGTCTCCAGTGACTTTTTCCTCACCAAATCCAAGGGCCTTTACTCAACCCTCATCCTTCTTGACCTTTCTGCTGCCTTTCACACTGTTGATCACCACCTTCTCCTCAAAACCTTGTCCTTGTCTTGAAACCTCTCTTTTTCTCTCTCTAACTCAGTCCCTTGGTGCACTTATCTCTTCCCATGGTTTTCAGTACCATCTTTACTCAGACAATTCTCATATCGACCTCTCGGCACCTGAAATCTCTCCAGGACATTGCGGCCTGGATTTCTCACTGCAATCTAAAATTGAACATGACCAAAACAGAGCTCCTTATCTTTTCCCCAAAACCCACCTCCCCACTTCCTCCCTTCTCTTTCTGTAGATAACACTATACTCCTCCCTGTTTCCTCAGCTCAGAACCTTGGGGTCGTCTTTGACTCTACTCTCTCTTTCTCTGCACACATAAAACAATTAACTAAAACCTGTCACTTCTTTCTATATAACATCAGCAAAATTCATCCCTTCCTTCCTGAACACATTATTAAGATCCTTATCCACTCTCTAGTCACCTTCCATCTTGATTATACTGTAGTATCCTCCTCTTTGCTGGTCTTCCTTTGAATCATTTCTCTCCCTTTCAATCTATTCAAAACTCAGCTGCATGACTTACCTTCTGCCAGTGTTGCTATGCTCATGTAACCCCTCTCTCAAGTCACCTCATTGGCTCCCTATCTGTTTCCACATCCAGTTCAAACTTCTCCTGTTGACCTATAAGTGCATCCACTCTGCAGCTCCTCACTACCTTTCCTCTCTTCTCACTCCCTATACCCCGCTTCGGGAACTCTGCTCCTCTAATAGATCCCTTCTCTGCCACTGCCAACTCCATTCATTCCACCTTGCTGCTCCACATGCCTAGAACAAACTATCTAAGTCAGTATGTCAGGCTCCTTCTGTAGCCCTATTCAAATCCAGGATACAAACCCACCTCTTCAAGGCTGCTTTGGGATCCCGATGCCCCTCATTCTCTTGTTCACTACTTATGTGTATCTTACCATATTCTAGTCCCCAGTTTTGTGATGTTCTTTGTCTTGATTAGATTTGTAAGCTCTGATGAGCAGGGACTGTACATAAGAAAATAAGAAATGCCATACTGGGTCAGTTCCATCAAGCCCAGTATCCTGTTTCCAACAGTGGCCAGTCCAGGTCACAAGTATGTGTCAGGTTCCCAAAAAGGTACATAGGTTCCACAATGCTTATTCCAGGGTAAGAAGTAGATTTTCTGGGTCCTCTTTAAGAATGGTTTATGGACCTTTCCTCCAGGAACTTGTCCAAACCTTTTTTAAACCCGGCTACACTAGCAGATTTTACTATATTCTCTGGTAACGAATTCCAGAGTTTGATTATGCATTGAATAAAAAAATATTTCTCTTACTAGTCTTAAATGGGTTACATTGTAGCTTCATTGCGTATCCCATAGTTTTTCTAATTTTCAGTGGAGTAAACAACTGATCTACGTTTACCCATTCTACTCCATTCATTAATTTATAGATCTCTATCATATCTCCCCTCAGTTGGCTCTTTTCCAAGTTGAAGAGCCCTAACCTTTTAAGCCTTTCCTCATAGAGGTATCCTTCAATACCCTTTATCATTTTGGTGACTCTTCTCTGTACGTTTTCTAATTCTGATATATTCTTTTTAAGAGCATTAATGGAAGAGTGCTTGAATGGTGCAGATCATACCTGTCTGGAAGATGGCAGCATGTTCGTTCTGGAGGGATAAATTCAGAACCCTTCCACCAAAGCCAGGGAGTCCCACAAGGATCCTCCCTTTCTGCACTATTGTTCAACATTTACATGCAGCCAATCTGTAACATCATCCGGTCCTTCAATGTTGATTGCATGTTATATGCAGACGATGTCCTGCTTTACATACCCTTCTCTACTGAGCATTTGGACCTCTCCCCACTGACGAGCTGTTTCAATGCAATATCCGACTGGCTTCTTTCTCAAAACCTCCGAATACAACATAAGAAAACGGAAGTACTCTTCATTACGAGGAACCCTAACTTTACCCCTCCACAATATCTCAAAGTAAAAGAAGCTGAGTTGCAATCTAAACCCTCAATACGCTACCTGGGAGTCACTTTGGATCAACGCCTGGATATGAAGGCCCACATAGGAAACATAGTCAGAGCAGTATACTACAAGATCCGCTCACTTAGGCATTTACGAACTATGCTGGAACCAAATGATTTCCGGACAATCTATCAGGCGTTGATCATACCTCATTTTGACTATGCCAATGCCATCCTACAAGGTCTTCCCCTATCCACCTTGAACCCGCTGCAGCTCGCCATGAACGCGGCAGCAAGGGTTCTCCATGGAGCCTCCAAGAGCGACCACGTGACGCCCCTGCTGATACAGTTGCATTGGCTACCCATCCAGGCTAGAATTGTTTTCAAGACCTTATTACTCACTTTCAAAGCTGTTAACAATCTCTCCTCTGCATCCTTAACTGCCCTCATCCATACCACATCCCCAAATAGAGCAAGAAGATCCATATCTATAAATTCTCTAAAAGTCCCGAAAGCACTAACAGTTTGCACTAAATCGACAGCCAATAGGGCCTTTAGTCTCAGTGCGCCAAGATGCTGGAATGCATTACCTCCTGGTATCCGGGCTATTAAGAGCCTATCACAGTTTAGGAAAGCCCTCAAATGCCACCTTTTCAACAAGTACCTCATTGAGCCCAACGATGTCCCCTAGAGCCCAAAGAAACACAGCGATACCATTCGCCAGGCAAATATATGGTATCTCAACAACACACCAAGATTGACCCATAGCGGTGCATATGTTTCTATGAAACCTCTGTTCATATGTTCATATGATTCCATGTAGTAAGTTTTGTAAATAGTTTACCCCTGTTATCCAAGTTTTTTGTGCCCTGTTATCTGTAAACTCATACGTGTTAACTATACTGAGACTTTTTGTTCCATGTAAACCGCGCTGATGCTGAATAGTGCGGTATATAAGAGATTGTAAATAAATAAATAAATAAGATATGGCAACCAGAATTGCACACAATATTGAAGGTACAGTCGCACCATGGAACGATATACAGGCATTATAATATCCTTGGCTTTATTCTCCACTCTTTTTCTTATGATTCCTAGCATTCTATTTGCTTTCTTGGGCGGCTGCTGCACACTGGGAGCAGGGGCACCCCAAGAGGGGTGCAGGGCCATGTGCGGAGATTCATTTCAGGGCCTCATTTGCATAAGGAGCCTCATTTGGTAATTATTTCCATAATGCGCTTTTAGTAAACATGCCACTTAATGAGTGTCTGGATAAAGAAAGTGCCAGATTTTTATATTACTATATTCCAGTGCCAACTGCCAGGCCCATTAGGAAGTATTATAAACACTGACCATTTAGAACCCATAGCAAACCCACTGTATCATACCAGCATTACCAGATTCACAAAGCACCAAACCCTACCTATCAAAAAGGCAACACTGCAAATATTAAACCAATACATCTCACTGGGGGAAAGAGAACAAGTGGCACTGTCAAATAGAAACTACATGAACAGAACACCTCAGCTTGGTTACACATGCAGAACATAGACCGTCACCACACAACAAACAAGGGATCACAATTTAGAAATAGGAAGATAATAATTAAATTGGGAACCCCAAAAGCCAAACATGAAATGTACAACAACACTGGAGAAATAAAACTATAAATTAATTTCCTCTTGCACTAAACAAAAACGCAAAAATGTTAGCGATACTCATTTCCCAGACCTGACATATTCTAGTAAATAAATTCAAAATAAAAAGTATTTTTCTACCTTTTGTTTGGGCATTTATTCTTCAGTTGCAATTGCTCCAGTCACTTTCTTCTGATTTCTTCGTGTCTTCTGCGAGCTGTCTATTTGTCCTTTCTTCTCTCTTCTAGATTTTATCCATTCTCTCTATATAACTGCTTTAACATACTGATCTTTCCCCTTTTGCTCTTTCCCCCATTTCTTTCTTTATTCCTTTATCATCCACTCAAATTTCACCCTTCCATTCTCAATCCCCACTTACTCTTCCAATACTCTGCCAATCGTAGATTTTTCTTCCCTCCCACACAAAATATCTTTTCCCCTCTCCATCCTCATTCCCCATCCCCTTCTAGTCCTCCCCCAAAATCAGCTCCCTTCTAGTTCTAGATCTACCCAGCATCCACTCTCTTCTAGTCCGATTCTCACATGCCCCCAGATCAGCCCATTTCCAGTCCTAGTTCCCCATATGCTCCTTTCCAGTCCCATTCCAGCCCCCATCAGCCCATTTCCAGCCCTATTTCAGCTCCCATCAGCCCACTTCCAGTCCTATTCCAGCCCCCATCAGCCTATTTCCAGTCCTATTCCCCCATCAGCCATTTTCAGTCCTATTCCAGCCCATTGGCCCATTTGCAGTCCAAGCTCCCCCATCAGCCCATTTCAAGTCCTATTCCAACCTCCCATCAGCCTATTTCCAGTCCAAGTTCCCTCCATTATCCAATTTCCAGTCCTATTCCAGCCCCCATCAGTCCATTTCCAATCTTAGCCTCCCCCATCATAGCACATTTCCAGTCCAAGCTCCCCATCAGCCATTTTCAGTCCTATTCCAGCCCCCATCAGCCCATTTCCAGCCCAAGCTCCGCCTCATCAACCCATTTCCAGTCCTATTCCAGCTCCCCATCACCCCATTTCCAGTCCTAGCCCCCCATCAGTCATTTCCAGTCCAAGCTCCCCCCATCAGCCCATTTCCAGTCCTAGCCCCCCCATCACAGCCCATTTCCAGTCCCAGCTTACCCTCCCATCACAGCCCATTTCCACTCCTAGCCCCCCCATCACAGCCCATATGCAGTCCAAGCTTCCCACCATCACAGCTCATTTCCAGTCCTAGTGCGCCCGCCCGCCCGCCGAAGAGCCCTGTGGCCGCCTAAGGGGCTTCAGAGGGAGCCTAGAAAGCCCACGCGAGGCCCCAGCTCCCTCTGCACAGCCACCAGCGTGAAGAGTGTTTTCCCTCACGCTGGCAGCTGTTTCAGTGAAGTGCTCTGAATGCCAGAAAAGACTAAAAGTCATTTCCTTGCACTCATGCGCTTCACAGAAACAGCCGCCAGCATGAGGGAAAACACTCTTCACGCTGGTGGCTGTGCAGAGGGAGCCGGGGCCTCACACGGGCTTCCCCGGCTCCCTCTGAAGTCATCCATCTGTGAGAGAACAGAGTTCGCGTGGGGCCTCCTGAAGCGCGGGGCCCTGTGCGAACAATATTCTCACACAATTGACCGGCCGGCCCTGACTGGGAGGAGGGTTTCAGTGTGTTATCCACGCCTAAATGCTTTTCCTTGGTGGTGGTTCCTAATATGGAACCTTGCATCATGTATCTGTAGTTTGGGTTGTTCTTTCCTAAGTGCATAAATTTGCAATTGTCCACATTAAATTTCATCTGCCATTTGGACGTACAGTCTTCCAATTTATCAAGGTCCTCTTGCAATTTTTCAGGAATCCTCTTTTTTTTTTAACAACTTTGAATAATTTTGTACCATCTGCAAATTTAATCACCTCACTTATATTCCCATTTCCAGGTTATTTTATGAATATGTTAAAAAACAGCAGGCCCAGCACAGATCCCTAGGATTCTCTGCTATTCACTTTTCTCTAAAATACCTGCATGCAAATGCAAGAAGTCTAAAAAATAAGATGGGAGAGCTAAAATATATAGTACTAATATTCATATTAACAATCTGGTTATCAGTTGACAAGGGTAATTTGGAATCTTTCAGCTCTGTATGCTTTGTATTTAAAGGCATCTGAGTTACTTTTATCTTTACTGGAGCCTCCCTAACAGGATGCCCTAACTTCTCTCTTCTGCTAGTATCCTCAAAGATACATCCTTCTGAACCATGCACTCTAGGATAACTGTTGGTTTCCCCCTATTATCTAGTTTAAAAGCTGCTCTGCCTCCTTTTTAAGGGTTAATGCCAGCAGCCTGGTTTTACCCTAGTTAAGGTGGAGCCCATCTTTTTAGAAAAGATACCCCCTTTCCCCAGAATGTTGCCGGTTTCTTACAGATCCAAAACCCTCTTCCTTACACCATTGTCTCATCCTTATATTGAGACTCCAGAGCTCTACCTGCCTTTTGGGTCCTGCATGTGGAACGGGAAGCATTTCTGAGAATGCTACCCTGGAAGTTTTGGATTTCAGCTTCCAACCTAAAATTTTAAATTTGGCCTCCAGAATTTCCTCCCATATTTTCCTATGTAATTGGTACCAGCATGTACAATGATAGCAGGCTCCTCCCCAGCACTATCTAAAACCTGGTCTAGGTGGCGCATGAGGTCTGCTACCTTCACACCAGGCAGGCATGTTATTACCAGGCAATCTTCACATCCACCAACTACCCAGCCATCTACATGCCTATTGTAGATAGTTGGATGTCTTATAGCTATATGTACAGCTCTGCATATGCCTTGTTGCACTATAGAAATGATAAGTAGTAGTTATACTAGTAATGTTGTTAGATCTCGTAATCAACTGGATTACAGAAAGTTCACAATCATTTCCATTAGTAGCATCTCTATTATTTTTTCAACCACCAAGTAAGGCTTTCCCTCTTCTTCTTGTTGCCACTTTTACATCAGCCCTTCTCCAGTCCTGAGGAACCTCTCCTGTCTCTAAGGATCTATTAAACACATCCTTAAGGGGACCTCCCAGAATGAAGAATCAAATAGAAAATAGGCTTGAATATTTTTTAAAGATATTGCATCAGCTGTCAGATTTTCCAGTCCATTTATATATACTGAATAAGTCTTGCATCAAAACAGCAAAATTCACCGCATTTATTGACTTCCCCATATCTCTCGCTATCTATCTGCCTATCTCTCTACCCATCTCTCTCTCTCTCCATCTATCTCCATCTTACCTAAATTCAATTTAAGTGCACTTTCTTCTAGAACTTCTTTTCTCAGTTGTTGATAGCTTGTGTATCCTGATGCTCCCTGCTGATGTGCTAAGGTCTGAGTTGCTATGGTTTTCTTTTTTGTTTTCTATTCTGTGTTCATAGGGAAAGACCTTGACGAATTGGGGCCCATAATCCAGTCTCTGTGGCAGTCTAATTCACTTTAATGGAACGGATATTCACTTGGATTGTGTTGTCATTAAAGGATACAGGGGCATCACTCTGTGATGATAGCATAGGAGCTACTGAGAAACTGTAACTTACATAGTAACATAGTATACAACAGCAGATAAAGACCAGTATGATCCATCTAATCTGCCCAGTAAGGTGGCTAGAATAGGTGTACATGCTGCTTTGTGCAGGTCACCACTCTATTTGTTCAGGTATAAGAAATAGTTACATTTATTTTGATTTTATCCTCCTCCTATAAAGTGATCCACTGTGTCTGTCCCGTGTCATTTTGAATTCCATCACTGTGTTTGCCCCCACCACCTCCTTCAAGAGGTCGTTCCAAGCATCCACCACCCTTTCAGTAAAAAAATATTTCCTGATGTTGCTTTTAAATTTATATCCTTACAGCTTCATTTTATGCCCTCTAGTTTTACAGCTTCCCCTTCTTTGAAAAAGGTTTGTTTATTCATTGATACCCTTTAAGTATTTAAATATCTGTATCATATCTTTCCTGTTCCTCCTTTCCTCTAGGGTATACATATTTAGATCTTCAAGTCTCTTCTCAAACGCCTTCTGGCAAAGATTCCAAATCATTTTGTTTGCCTTCCTCTGAACCATTTCAAGTCATTTATATCCTTTATGAGATATAGGGGCTCGTTTACAAAGCCGTGGTAATGGTTTCCGATCGTTATCGGAACCGCGGCCCCATTGATTTCAATGGGGCCACAGCTCCGATAATGATCGGAAACCGCTACCGCGGCTTTGTAAACAAGCCCCATAGTCTCCAAAACTAAACTCCAAGTGAGGCATCATCAAAAACGTGTATAGGGGCATTAATACCTCCTCTTTTCTGGTGGTTATTCCTCTCTTTATGCAACCCAGCATCCGTTTGGCTTTGGCCACCACCTCGTCACATTATTTTGCTACCTTGAGACCCTCAGAAACAATTAGAGGCCAATTTCAATCAGGGCGCGTCCAAGCCGTCTGGACATCCAAAATCTGGACGACACGGATATGTACCTGATTCTGCTCCTATGTGTGCTAGACTCCCCCACAGGAGCAGTATCAGAGCATAGGGCCTGAACTTCCTGGATGTGCCCCGATTCTACCCTGCTAGATGTTGCACAGATTCCCCGGCTAGCTCAGCCTGGGCTCCTGCATGGAGCTGTGGTGCAGTGGTGTCCTGTCGCGATGGCACTGTGGCTCTGTGGCTCCATGCAGGAGCCCCGATTGCCTGCACAACACCAAAGTGCCCTTTTTCCTGCCACCCAACCCCCGATCGGACCTTCCTTGGCTGGGATCGGGCTGTGGGAACGCCCTGCCCCTCTCACCTCCTCTGCTGGTCCTGGGCTGGATGGCCACCGGTATTGGGGGGGGGGGGTGCTTATTCCACCTCTGAGGTGGAATAAGTCCCCTGTCTAAGTAACCCAGGCCAGACGTACAGGTCTGTCACTGGAATCAGTCCTGTATGTCTGGGGTCAGGGTCATGCCTCCGACCCTCTGCTCCTGCCCTGGTACAGAGCTCCCCACACATCTCAGCTGTAAATGCAGGGAATTCTGTGTTAGGAATTGCAGCAAGGCATTTAGCAGGGGTTATACATCCAACCAGGACATATATCCTGGACATATATCCCCAATAAACATGGGTTGGAATGACCCACCTCGTGTGTTAAAGCACATTGTATTAACACAAAATGCTATAGTGAAATTAAGCAATGAATGGAGTGGAATGGGTAAACGTAGATCGATTGTTTATGTTATCAGAATATAGAAAGACTAGGGGACATGCAATGAAGCTACAGGGTAAACTATTTAAGATAAATAAGGGAAAATATTTTTTCACTCAACGTGTAATCAAACTCTGAGGGGAGATATGATAGAAGTCTATAAATTAATGAACGGAATGGAATGGGTAAACGTAGATCGATTGTTTACGTTATCAGAATATAGAAAGACTAGGGGACATGCAATGAAGCTACAGTATAAACTATTTAAGACGAATAAGAGAAAATATTTTTTTATTCAACGTGTAATCAAACTCTGGAATTTGTTACCGGAGGATGTAGTAAAGGCTATTAGTGTAGCTGGGTTTAAAAAAGGTTTGGACATGTTCCTGGAGGAAAGGTCCATAAACCATTATTAAAAAGGGACCCAGGATATCAATGCTTGACCCAATACAAGTATTGTGGAACCTGTGTCTTTTGGGGAAACTGCTAGGTACGTATGACCTAGACTGGCCAGTATTGGAAACAGGATAATGGGCTTGATGGACCTTGGTCTGACCCAATATGGCATATCTTATGTTCTTATGTTCAAAAAGCATAAGAGGGTAGGGATGTGCATTAGTTTGTATATCAATGATATTTTCTATGTCATTTCATATTGTTCTTAATCCAAACATGACATGAAAAAAATCCAGTATTCTGGGTTTTTTCCAGTATTTTCACAGGCTGGCAGCTGGCCTCATATTGATGATCCCGGAGGAAGAAGGCAAGTATGTTGCAGGAGAAACCTTCAGGTCTCCAGAGGGTCTGGATCTAGACAGCCTGCTCTTAACTGTGTCTTGCATTTCTGGTGATCTTGGTTCCTGATTGGTCCAAAGTTTGTCAGTCTGGAACTCTGTTGAAATCCTTTCCTGTTTTTTTTGTCTTGTGAATCTATTGACTCCTGCTCTAGATACTTACACCAAAGACTTTTCTTTTGCCATGTTCTTGTGCTAGAAACTCTGTAAAACTATGTTTAAGTATATTATCCGAAACATTTAGCAAATCTAATCCAGATCCTGGTTGCACAATTAGTGATCACTACCAACTGGACAAAAAGGATCTCATTTAGGCCTGGTGGAATCCAGGGTATGTTAATCAGATCATTTGGTAAAACTGCTATACTTCTCAGGCCACCAGAGTAAAAAGAGTAGATGAACACAGGGCAGACTCTAAGCATGAGGGGGCATGTCGTCTGCACATGGCCCTGCACCATGAGGGGCCCTATGCAAGCCTGATTAACTTAAGAGGGAGCTGGTGAGGCCCATAGTTCAGTTCCCTTGCTCACCTCTGCAAAGCTGTAGAAGTAAACAGCTGCAGGAGTGTTTTCTATTATTCCCGTGGTTGTGCTAAGTCACAGCAGCTGGCACCACTTAGTTCATAGAGGTTAATCTCCATGAAAGCAGTGGCACTGGTGGCTGTGACTTAGCACAGCCGCGGGAGTGAAGGAAAATGCTCCTGTGGCTGTGCAGAGGTGAGCTGGGCTCTGGGCCTCATTGGCTCTTTCTTAAGCTGGTCAGGAGCAGATGGGCACCTCATGTTGTGGGACTATGTGGGGGGTGGCACTGGCACTGGTAGAGGGAAATGGGCTAATGTTGGGGGATAGGGAAACTGCGATTTAAAGGGAGATAATGCTGGGAGGGACTGGGACTGGAGGGGCTGATACTGGGGGGCCAGGACTGGAAAAGGGCTGATGCTGAGGGTTGAAGGAACTGGAAGGGAGCTGATGCTGGGAGGGACTGGAACTGGAGGAAGACTGATACTGGGGGGGCTAGGACTGGAAATGGACTGATGCTGGGGGATAGGGGGACTGGGACTGGGACTGGAAGGAAGCTGATGCTGGGAGGGGCTTGAACTAGAAGGGAGATGTTGCTGGGGGAGGACCAGAAGGAGGTGGGGCTGAGGGAAGAAAAAAGAAGCAGGGGGAGTGAGGATGGAGCGGGCAACAGATATTTTATGTGGGAGGGAAGAAAAAAGGTTATACAAAGGGACCAGTTGAGAGGGAGAGGCATATGAATGAATGCTGGGGTAAGAATAAGGAAAGGCAGGGTTCATGAATATCAGAGAAGGAAGTAGTTGTGTGAGTGTGTGGAAGGGATGTAGGAGGCAGAACTGGGGACAGGGAGATGTGGGAGGGCGGGGACTGGGACTTAGGTGGAGACTTTAGAATTGGGTGGGAGAAAAGACGAAGACAGAATCTAAAATTGACTGGGTATTGGGATAGTAAGTGGGGACTCTGATGGTTACCCAGAAGGTGGCACAACTCACTGTACATGTTGCTCCAGCATTGTGCAGCACCATCCCCAGCTTCATCTTTCTTTCTCTGAGTCAGCAACATCAGCCAATGCTGCCCATAGCTTTCACTGCCTGGTGCACACCAGGCAGTGAAAGCTATGGACATGGAGGAGTGGCCTAGTGGTTGGGGCAAGTAACCTCAGGCCAGAAGGTCAGGGATTCAAATCCCACTAGAGGACAGCAACCTTGGGCCGGAAGGACTGGAGTTTCTAGTCCCACAGGTGCTCCTTGTGGTCTTGGGCAAGCCACTTAACCCTCCATTGCCTATGTTCCCTGTAAATAGCTATCTCCAAGTTATAATGCCCTGTTCAATGTAATTTCAGTTTGTTCAATGTAAACCAACTTGATATCATGAAAGGTGATATATAAGAAATGTTAAATAAATAAATAAAAATAAATTCACTGGAAGTGAATGCTACTGGCTGCTGCGTACTGACTCAGAGAAAGAAAGAAAAGCTGGGGATGCTGCTATGAGATCTTTCTGCTGCTGACTCAGAAAAAGAAAGAAGACACCAGGGATTGTGTTGGATGTTTTTTCCCAGGGAAAAGGACAGAGAGAAGGAGAAAAAAAGAGATGGGGTATGCTGGATGGGAAATATATATAAATATATTGAGAGAAAGATGGGGATTTTAAGTTATGAGAGAGAAGGGATATATTGGCCTGGGATGGGGAAAAACAGGGGGGGGGGGAGAGAGAAGATGCTGGGCTGGGAGGGGAGCTAGGAGAGATGCCGGACCACTGCAGAGGGACAGGATGGAGAAGGGGAAGGGAATAGAAAGCTGATGATCTATGGAGGTAGTGTTCTGGGGCGGGGAGAGGGCTGGGGAAGTGGAAGATAAAGCATGAGATGCTGGACTTTGGGGGTAAAGGGTGAGGGGATTGGGAGTTGCTGAATTGGGGTGGTGAGAGAGATAGAGAGAGGGGAATTGGTGGGCATGATGGAACTATGAGAGAGGCCATGGGAAGCTGGCAAGGAGATGAGCGAGAGGAAGATGGTGATTACAGAGAGCTGAAATGTGGTAATGGGGGGTGGGTGAAAGACAGAGGGGAATGAGAGGCTAGTGAAGGAGTGAGATGAGAAATGGGGGAGTTGGGCTGGAGGTTAGAAGAGTAGATGGAAAGTTGCTAGGTGAAAAGTCAAAAGGGGATTGAGGACGGAGGGTTGAAATTTGAGTGGATGAATGAGTAAAGAAAGAAATGGAGGAAAGAACAAAAGGTAAAAGGATCAGTATGTCAGAGGCAGATGTAGATCGAAAATGGAAAAAGAAAATAGGAGAAGAAAGAAGAAAGGACAAATGGACAAATGGACAGCAGACAATGAAGAGATAGCAGAAAACATGAAGAATGCAGAAGATAGAGACTGGGGAAATTGTGACTGAAAAATAAAATGCCCAAGCAAAAAAAGAGATAGAAAAAAAATATTTTCTTTTGAATTTATTAACTGGAATATATCTGCTCTGGGAAATGTGCATCGCTAATGTCTTTGTGCTTTGTTCAGTACAAGAGGAAATTAATTTCATAGTTTTATTTTTCCAGTGTTGTGGTGCATTCAAAGTTTGGCTTTTGGAGTTCACAGTTCAATTATTGTCTTCATATTTCTAAATTGTGATCCCTTGTTCTTTATTTGGTGATGGTCTGTCTGTTGTACATGTATGACAGAACTGTGCTATTCTGTTTGTGTAGTTTCTCTGTAGCAGATCCACTTGTTCTCTTTTTCCTAGTAGGAGATGTATTGGTTTAATATTTGTAGTGCTACCTTTTGATAAGTAGGGTTTGGTGCTGTGTGATTCCTGGTAATGATGTTATGATAAGGCAGGTTTGCTATGGGTTCTAAATGAGCAGGGTTTTGTAGTAATGAACCAAGCAGTTGGCACTGGAGGATATGTATGCAGAAATATGGTACACTCTTGTGAAGGACTCCTTTGAAAGTCGCTTAAAATTTTAGATGGGCAGATTATACATTTTAAAATAAAAAAATTAAATGTAAACAAATGAGGCCCAGTGGATAATGTGGCCCCATAATGAGACTCCGCACAAGGCCCCACAACACCCTTGGGTCGCCCCTGGATGAACATCAGCAGATAAATGTAATATTAGTGCATGGTATATAACTTTTGCAGTCAATCACAGACCAGGGATTCTTCCTTCCAGTGGGAAAAATTGTCAAAGGTCGTACGACATCATTATGTCTTGTCTTTTTAGGGGGCTTGTACATTTTTGCTGATAACTTCTTCTATTTAATAGTTTGTTCTTTCTGGAGAAACTGCTGTTTGGTAGTATACATATATTGACACATTAAGGCACATTTTACAAATGATGTCTGGCTGCAAAATGGAACATACAAGTCAAAATGTCCAATATACAGCGGGAGGGGCAGCCAAGAAGGTGGTCATGTGTAAGTGCCTTGTAAAATCAGCCTTTCTCCACCATGAAAGATACACGTGTCTGCTGCATAAAAGTAAAAATGGGAACACATAAGGTATAGTTAAGACAAGTACAGGATGTCTCCGGGATTCAGAAACTTGCATGTCTGATATGCTCATCCGCAGAAGAGGGGACATAGGAGTACCTGGAGAAATGCTTTTCGTCCTTACAGGCAAGTATCTTCAAGGGAGTGAAAAGTATGTGTAGAGTGAGCAGGCATTTCCCTCTTCATCATACGTTTGCTGAGTTGCAGAAACAAGCACCTTTAATAATCCTGTTCATGCCCTTGAGTAGGTATAGCTATGGACATACTCAATGGCAATTTCAGACATAAAGGGATGGTCTGAGATAGCATCTGCATGTGAATCTTTATCAACCCGCTCCAGCCATGCCACTGTCTGACTTGGACATCGCCGCGCCAGACATGTGCATCCTCAGACTTTCTAAAATGAATCTGGGGATGTCTTTGCAATTTGCTCATCTCAATGCCCATTTTCAGATGTCGAAATCATGAACAGAGCTTCTAAAATATTTTCTCGAAACCAAATAAGATTTTGTTAAAAATAAAAGGAGTAAGAGATCAGATGGCTAGTGCTTCTTTCTTTAGCTTAGAGGTGTTATAGAGCTATTTAACTAAAATGTTATCAATGACCCTTTCTTGGTGAAAATTTGTTTATAATAACCAATCAAATATGAGTTTTATTTCTACAAGAGAGAGAATATTAACTAAAAAAATTTGAGGGATGTGTTTTGGCAGATTGACCCCTAGAAACTAGTGCTAGGGGTCAGAGCGAACATTTTGAATTTGGGCAGTAATGGAGTGGGAGCAGAGGGAGATTACTGCTACCCCATTCACTAGATTACCAGGGATACCCCAGTGAATGCTGTGGGGGGGGGAATAGAGAGAGGGTGTCAAGTGATTCTCTTTAGGGTTGCCAACTTTTTCACCGAGAAAAACCCGACACCTGTGGCTCGCCATGCTCCACCCATTCTCCGCCCCTAGTCCCACCCCTGCCCCGCCCCCAGCCCCACCCACAAAAATTACCGAGGATACGTGTATTCTAACTTCCTTGATCAGATAATAATTAAACTGGGAACCCCAAAATCCAAACATGAAATGTACAACACTGGAGAAATAAAACTATAAAGTAATTTCCTCTTGCACTAAACAAAAACGCAAAGATGTGAGCAATACACACTTCCCAGACCAGACATATTCCAGTTAATAAATTCAAAATAAAAAGTATTTTTCTACCTTCTGTTTGGGCATTTTATTTTCAGTTGCAATTGCTCCAGTCACTTTCTTCTGGTTTCTTCGTGTCTTCTGCGAGCTATCCATTTGTCCTTTCTTCTCTTTTAGATGTTTTCCATTCTCTCTCTATTTCTGCTTTAACATACTGATTGTTTCCTTTTTGCTCTTTCCCCCAATTCTTTCTTTATTCCTTTATCATCCGTTTAAATTTCACCCTTCCATTCTCAAGCCCCTCTTACTCTCCCAATACCCGGCCCATCATAGACTTTTCTTCCACACAAAATATTTTTTCCCCTCTCCATTCTCATTCCCCATCCATTTTAATCCTCCCCCAAAATCAGTTCCCTTATAGTTCTAGACCCACCCAGCATCCACTCCCTTCTAGTCCCATTCTCCCATGCCCCACATCAGCCCATTTCCAGTCCTATTCAAGCTCTTCATCAGCCTATTTCCAGTGCTAGCCCTCACATCACAGGCCATTTCCAGTCCTAGCCCCCCCCCAATCACAGCCCATTTGCAGTCCGAGTCCCCCCGCACCATCACAGCCCATTTGCAGTCCGAGTCCCCCCGCACCATCACAGCCCATTTGCAGTCCTAGCCCCCCCCCCCCACCATCACAGCCCATTTGCAGTCCTAGCCCCCTAATCACAGCCTATTTCCAGTCCAAGTTCCCCCTCCCTCCACCATAGCCCATTTCCAGTCCAAGTTCCCCCCCCCCATAGCCCTTTTCCAGTCCAGATCCCCTCCACCCCCCTCACAACCCATTTCCAGTCCATGTCCCCCCCATAGCCCTTTTACAGTCCAGGTCCCCCCCCCCATCACAGCCCATTTCCAGTCCAAGTGCCCCCCCAGCCCTTTTCGGTCCAGGCCCCCCCCATCACAACCCATTTCCAGTCCAAGTCCCCCCCATAGCCCTTTTCCAGTCCTTGTCCCCCCCCATCACAGCCCATTTTCAGTCCAAGTCCCCCATCACAGCCTATTTCCAGTCCTAGGCCCCTCCACCATCACAGCCCATTTGCAGTCCGAGTCCCCCCCGCACCATCACAGCCCATTTGCAGTCCTAGCCCCCCTAATCACAGCTCATTTGCAGTCCTACCCCCTAATCACAGCCTATTTCCAGTCCAAGTTCCCCCTCCCTCCCCCCTCGCCCATTTGCAGTCCATGTCCCCCCCCCCCATAGCCCTTTTCTAGTCCAGGTCCCCTCCACCCCCATCACAACCCATTTCCAGTCCATGTCCCCCCCCCATAACCCTTTTACAGTCCAGGTCCCCCCCATCAATGCCCATTTCCAGTCCATGTCCCAACCCTCACCCTTTTACCATCCCGGGCCCCCCCCCCTCACAGCCTATTTCCAGTCCACGTCGTCCCCCCCCCCCCCATAGCCCTTTTCAGGTCCCGGTCCCCCCCCCATCACAACCGATTTGCAGTCCAAGTTCCCCCCCCCAGCCCTTTTCCAGTCCAGGTCCCCCCCCATCACAGCCCATTTGTAGTCCTAGCCCCCCCCATCACAGCCCATGCAGTCCTTGGCCTCCCCCCCACCCCGACCAGCACCGCGGCTGTCTGAGGGGCTTTAGAGGGAGCCGGGGAAGCCCGCGCGAGGCCCCGGCTCCCTCTGTACAGCCGCCAGCATGAAGAGCCTTTTCCTTCACGCTGGCGGCTGCATGAAGGAAAAGGCTCTTCACGCTGGCGGCTGTACAGAGGGAGCCGGGGCCTCACGCGGGCTTCCCCGGCTCCCTCTGAAGCCCTCCAGTGTGTGGGCCGGCCCTGGATTTTTTTTTTTTTTTTTTTACTTCGGGTATCGGGTCAGATGAAAAGCTGGTCTTTTGCTCTGGCCACTCCTGATCTTGCGGCCAGAGCAAAAAACCGGCTTTTCAAGGGCCGGTTTTGCATCTGCGCCGGCAGCCGGCCTGGCCATGGAAAAACCTGCCAGGCCAGCTGAAAACCGGCCAGTTGGCAACCCTAATTCTCTTAGAGGGGAGTTCCTTGGAGGAGAGTCTGGCTTTGGGGGGAGGGGCTGCCTTGGAGGCTTGGTATGTGCATTTTCGGGGGAATGATGATTGCTGCTGCAATCAAGTTCTTTTTTGTTAATGCTGTGGCCTGAGTTCAATGTGGGCCCATGTGGTAAGAGTGCTGCACCCTGGGTGCTAACTGCAGGGCAGATCCTGGCATGCCCCCAACAGTGCATAGCCTTTGCACCTCCCACCATTCATTTTGCACCTAACACACAGTGGAGGTAATTCTATAAGGAGCCATGTAAAGGTTATATGTCATCTATGTGTGTAAATTGTATTCTCAGTGACTTATGCTTATAGATGGGCCTTTACGTGCATGCTGGTTGCTATTCTATAAATATGCGTGTAAAGTCAATGGCATGTACGTTCACTGTGGGTGTGGGAAGACCATGGGACAAACATGCAAGTACACAGCATTTTGTAAAATATGGGCTTATGCGCATTAGATACACACATACATTTACATTTGCTCAAGTCTAGATTCAGTGTGTATTTTCAACAACTTACGCCTCTAGTTTATTAAGTAAAGTATGTGCATATTTAGCTTTATAAAATAGGTGTCAAGTGCATACTTAAAAATGCATGTTACCTGTGTGGGAATTTAGAAAATTAACCTCCATAAATGCGAAAACTTACTGCACTTTAATAAACAGGGCCCTTTATCACCTATGTGTTTGGTTCAGATGCTTTTTTTGTTTTGTTTTGTCTTCATTGTAGTGGTTGAGATTAGAGGCAAGATGGTCTCCGATTCAGCCATGCTATAAAAAGGGGACCAATAACAGGGTCTAGATTTTCTTCGCAAGGTGGATCCCAAGTGTTTTTAGTGAGAATTTCTACTTGCCGCAGAGACGGAGAGATGAGGATGCCTATTTCTGCTGTGAATTGTTAAAAAAAAAGAACTAAATGCAATTATTTCCCTGCTGTACACAATCACATACTGCCTGTCAGCTCCATAGATGGACTTTTCATGACCAAAGTGGCACCTATGCAAGAAATAGTAGCTGGCTGTTGAATCCTCAAAGCTTAATTTACTGGCAATCATATTAATATGACTAGGTGGATTTCTAAGGTGAACCTCTATGACTGAGATGTAGCCCAATGCTGTAGAGTTAAGGAATGAGCAAAAACACTGCAGTGGAGTAAAGATAAACATATCAAAATTAAGCCATTTCTTGCTAAAACTTAAAAACATAATGAGAAATTAAAAACCCGATTTTGCTTAAGTGGTCTAGGTAGGAAATGGATGCCCAATTTGCAGAGTATTTTACAAAAGGCTTGCTAAATGTTTATTTATTTATGTAACAGGTTTTCTATACTGCCTTATCATTAATTCAGGGCAGTATAATTCAGCACGCCCAACAGGTACAGCCATTTAACAAAAAACCTGGTCAAAAAATGAGCAACATCACTCAGGATTGAGCGTATAGGTGTTGGTTCTTACAGAGGTAGAAACATCGAAACATGATGGCAGAAAAAGACCACATGGCCT
Source organism: Ichthyophis bannanicus (assembly GCA_033557465.1). Classification (NCBI taxonomy): domain Eukaryota; kingdom Metazoa; phylum Chordata; class Amphibia; order Gymnophiona; family Ichthyophiidae; genus Ichthyophis; species Ichthyophis bannanicus. The sequence goes on from CM066031.1 coordinate 958,535,694, forward strand.
ATTTATTCTACACACGTAGATTTTGCAGTCTACATGTGTAAGTGCTGCCAATTACACACATAAATGCCAATGTTAGAAAACTGGATGTCCAAAGAGAGTCAGTCAAGGAGCAAGATTGCAAAACTCTAGGTATTGCATTTTTGAAGTGGTTTTTAATGCCAGAAAGGTTAGCACATTTGCTCCCTCTATCACTCCTCCGAACTTTAGATTGAAGTGACTAGCTGACACCTCTGGGTGCCTAGGAGAAGATGTACATGCTGATGCCTAGATTTTATTGCTTATAAAGATTTACTAGACCAGCGTTTTTCAACCACTGTGCCGCGGCACACTAGTGTGCCGTGAGATATTGTCTGGTGTGCCGTGGGAAAAATTCCAATTTCATCCGTAACATGTGGCCTCGGCTCACAAATTAGGGTTGCCAACCGGCCGGTTTTCAGCCGGCCTGGCCAGTTTTTCCATGGCCAGGCCGGCTGCCAGCACAGTTGTAAAACCGGCCATTGGAAAAGCCGGTTTTTTGCTCTGGCCGCAAGATCGGGAGCGGCCAGAGCAAAAAAACGGCTTTTGTGCCGAAGTCCGCGGCGCGAACGCAAACGCGATTCCCTATAGCAGTGCAGCCGCTGGTTCTGCTTTGTAATTGTTGGGGGAATTAGTATTCTGTTTTTGCTGAGTTGTACAGAGCAGCGGCTGCACTACACTTACATTGAAAAGTAAAGAGAAACTGTGTCAGGAGCCCTCCGATCATGCAGGGCCCGAGGAAGTGATGTCATGGGGGCGGGCTCCTCACAGGCTGTCTTTCCTTTTCAAATTAACTTTAGCTGCAATAAAGTTAATTTGAAAAGGAAAGACAGCCTGTGAGGAGCCCGCCCCCATGACATCACTTCCTCGGGCTCTGCGATGACCGGAGGGCTCCTGACACAGTTTCTCTTTACTTTTCAATGTAAGTGTAGTGCAGCCGCTGCTCTGTACAAAGCAGAAGCAGCGGCTTGGGCAGAGGGGGTGTGTGTGTGTGTGAGTGAACCAGCAGGGGGGGGGGAGTGTGAGTGAACCAGCAAGGGGGGGGGAGTGTGAGTGAACCAGCAGTGGCGGGGGGGTGTGAGTGAACCAGCAAGGGGGGGGGGGCGATGGTGTGAGTGAACCAGCAGGGGAGGGGGGTTAAGTGAGTGAGTGACCCAGCAGGAGGGGTGAGTAAGTGACAGGGGGGTGGGTGAGTGAACCAGCAGTGGAGGGGGGGGGGGGTGGTGTGAGTGAACCAGCAGGGGAGGGGGGTTGGTGTGAACCAGCAGGGGAGGGGGGTTGGTGTGAGTGTTTGATTCCTATTCAAGAGAATTACTTTATATATAGTCAATATAGGCACAGAGGTAAATTTTTTAAACATTTTCTAATGGTGGTGTGCCTCGTGATTTTTTTCATGAAAAAAGTGTGCCTTTGCACAAAAAAGGTTGAAAAACACTGTACTAGACTACCAATTGTAATACATCTGGGTGGGTTACAACTTCAAATTACATAAAAGTAATTGAAGTAGATGGGTATTTCCATTGCAGAACAGGAAATACCCAGCCAAGAATACGCCTTGTTGTACACTATGCATACTTCATACATTCACGTGTAAGTATTGGCTTTGCTAAAATTGCTGCTTAGACCTGTTGGGCCGTTTACACATATAAACCTGCTACATAGAAGAGCAAATGCCTACAAGCCTTCTAAAATGATCTTCAATGTGGTAGAAAAAATGGCTGGCATTAGAGCAATAGCTAAGCATCAATGAGAGAAAATGTAGCATTACATAGAAAATGAGCAAAACTACAGTTGATTGATTTTCTGTTCTTGAAAACTGAATAGTCTACTGGCCCTGCTAACCGTCATCCTACCTCCCTCCTTCCTTTCACACCTAAATTTAGAACATAACATAAGAACATAAGAAATGCCATACTGAGTCAGATCAAGGTCCTTCAACCCCAGTATCCTGTTTCCAATTGTGGCCAATCCAGGTCACAAGCACCTGGAAAGTTCCCAAAAAGGTACAAAGATTTTACAATACTTGTCCTGGGATAAACAGTGTTGAGCATGTCATTTACCAGTCCATTGTCTTGATTTTCTTGCATCTCAAGTCATCCTTGACCCATTTACATTTAGATTCTCACTTCTGGATTCTGTGGAGACAGTCCTTGGCAAAGTCTCCAGTAACCTCGTCCTGACTGAGGCTAGAAGACTTACCTTAGTCGTTATTCTCTTTGACCTATATGTTGATCACCATTTACTCCTCAATATTTGAATACCAGCACACTCAGGTGCTGCACAGAACTCTACCAGTCCAACAGGATACATCAGTCGGGAGGGGGAGAAGAGGCTCCTCCCTGCTCCACACCAAGGCAGCGAATTGGGAGCTCTAAGCTGCGGTTTGAATATTGGGGCACTCAGGCACACCCACACCTGGTGGGCCCATGCTTGAGGGCTTCGCCAGAGGGCCCTTTGGCCTGGCCCTATGGTGTGGGCCCAGGACAAGGCACAAATCATCTACATAACCATGGACCACACATTCAAGTCCCTAGAATCAAGAGCAGAGAAATGACAGGATAGACAAATGACAGACCTGCAGGAACAAACAATGAAAGCCTCCAAAAACAATACGACTGCAGAAGGCAACACACCAATGATTGCCACCAGACCCGATATAACCTGAAGATCTCTCCAAGCTGGTACATCAGCACAGCAGCCCTAACCACCACAGAAGCGCTCAACAATCAATGAAAACCACTCATCTCAGCAAAAGAAAGGAAAATCAAGACAACAGCTAAGCAGCCCAGACACATTGATAATGATGATCCTACTTACTGTTCTACTATGCCTTTCCTCACTCCTTACACTCCTCATGCTCTCACTCACCACTCCTTCATTCCCAACTCCAACCTACATACCAGCATACAAACCAATCATCCACACACATCCTCTCATCATAACTCTCCTCTACTATCATTGAAGCAAACTCAGGCATACACAACACATCATTCAAATCAAGCCTCTAACACCCACAAATATACCTCCATCACTATCACATGTAAGAGAAATCCACCCTCTAAAATGCACCCTTCTAAATACCTGATCTGCAAGGAATAAGATACAGCTCCTTTCAGATATATTACTCAATAACCACATTGATATTCTCAACATAATAGACTCCTGGTTCACTGAAACTGACACAGTCCTACTAAACCAACTTGCCCCACAGGACTGCTATCTCTTCAGCTCCCCAAGGACTAAACACCATGGTGGTGGTCTGCATTCTAACAAAAAAACACCTGAACTTCTGCACCCTCTCAAAAGCATCTGATAATGTTCTGGACACACTGACAATAACAAACGACAGCTTAAACATCCTCCTCACCTATAGTACAGATCCCCAAATGTTGACCCTGATCAACTGGACACAATCCTAGAAACTATCTGCAACAATAACTCAAACAAAAGCTACCTCATGCTACTAGGTGATCTCAACCTCACTTCCACATCACCAAGCAAAGCAAGGACCTTCCTGGAAGCCATGGAATCCCTGAACTGCACTCAAATCATCAATCAACCCACCCATGTCAAAAGGAACACCCTTGACATGATCTTCTTGCCACAAAACTTACTTAACAAACACCCAATACCACCTCCCACCACTGTCAGTGCCCTCTGGTTAGACCACAAGATGATCTCAATCAACATACTACTCAATACACGCAACTTCAAACAACACATCTCCGAATACACTGCATGCTGTTTTCACAAACTGGAAAAGGACGATTTTCTCGCAAACATCCTACCAAAACTCAAAGACACCTCTGAAGACAAAATCCATAATACAGAACTGGAACAAAACCATCGCAGATGTTGCAACAAAACCACCTACATCCAGTTATCGCACAAGACAAAGAACAGCAACCTGGTACACACCTCAACTAAAGGACATAAAGCATAACTTACAAATCACAGAGAGAAAATGGAGAAGCACCAGATCAAGTGAAAGCCTTAACATTTACAAGCAAAAACTACAGGCATACCAAGCAGCTACATCTCAAGCAAAGAAAGACTACCATACAAAGCTAATCAAAGCTCTCTCAATCGCCCACAAGAGCTCTTTGACATGGTGAAATCACTAAGTAAAGATACAACATAGCAAACTGAAAAAACCAACCTCTCTCCACAAATGATGGCAGACTACTTCCAGACCCTGACTTCAGCCCACACTAATGGCACCAACTTGCTCATTATTACCACAGAACAGAAAAGAACCACATACCTGACCACGTGGAGCTCATTCAATAATATCTCACCTGACAACCTAGAGAAAATCATCACAAGCATCAACACGCCTACCTCACCATTTGATCCATGTCCAGTTAACTGGATAAAACTATCAAGACAGGAACTCATTCCCACAATACTAAAGATCATACAGCTATCATTGCAACAGGGAAACATACCCCCCCAAACTCAAAACTGCCTCATCTGCCCTGTAACGAAAGTGTCCTCAAACGACATCAATCAACCAACCTCCTACAGGCCCATAGCCAGCCTTCCCTTCATGGCCAAAATACTAGAAAAAATCATCTACCAACAGCTCCAAGAATAGAAACACATCACCCACTTGACCACCAACAATACGGATTCAGACCACACCATGGAGTGGAATCCCTAATGATCGCCTTCTAGATAATCTAATTAAGGGCACTGACAAACCTCAAACTGGCTTCATACTCATCTTTCTAGACATAAACTTCATACCGCACAACCTGATCATCCAGACACACCCCTCGCCTGGTTTAAGTCCTACCTAACAGACCGACAACTACAAGTAAAATCAGGCCCTACAATATCCACCCCATACACCCAATCTCAAGGAGTCCCACAAAGCTCCACCCCCTCTTCACTATTATTCAACATTTTTCTCCAACCAATTTACACTGTCATAAAAGTATTTAATATCCTACACCACATCTATGTTGATGATGCAATGATCTACATACCTATCAGTACATCAAACCCGGATATCATACCCATAACAAAATGCTTCTCCTTGGTCAGTGAATGGCTTAGAAGACACAATATGGCCATAAACTTCAAGAAGACAGAGGCTCTGTATATAACCAGAATAGTTATGGAGCTTTAAATCACTGAGCTCCATAACCACCAATGGGACCCAAACCCAAGTAAAACAGGATGTGCAATACCTTGGCGTTACACTAAATCAACACCTCACCTTTACAGGTCACATACGGAACATTACAAGGAACATGTATTTCAAACTCAAAATAATGAAGTACCTTAAATCTCTTCAAAATAACCACGAATTTCACTCAGTCCTCCAAGCAACTATCTTTCCGCATTTCAACTACTGTAATATCATCTTACAAGGCCTTCGAAAAGCAGCTATCCACCTGCTCCAACTCATACTCAACACAGCAGCATGAACCCTCTTCAACTCACAAAAAAACAGAACATATAACACCTGTACTCAGACAACTCCACTGGCTACCAATAATAGAACATATAAAATGCAAATCTATTCTTACAACCTTCAAGATTCTCAACAACTCTTCCTCACTTCACTTGCAGTCTCTACTTCAATCACCCCTGATAATAGAAAGTGATGAACCGGCTCACAGAACAAGCTATGCATACCGTCACTAATATGAAAACCAGCTCTACCACTTCAGAGAAAGCCTTCTCACTCTATGCTCCACAATTATGGAACTCTATTCCTGATAAATTACGGACCACAAGCAGGGGGCCATGTGCAGAGACTCGGTGCGGAGCTTCATTTGCATAAGGGGCTCATTTGCATAAATATTTGCATAATGTTACCATACACTTATTTTTAGTAAACATGCCTCTTCATGAGTGTATGGATAAAGAAAGACTAAAAGACTTCTACATTACTATAATCCAGTGCCAACCGCCAGGCACATTAGGAACTACTACTAACACTGTTTAGAACCCATAGCAAACCCACCGTATCGTAACAGCACTACCAGGACTCACAAAGCACCATACCCTACCTATCAAAAGGCTACACTGCAAATATTAAACCAATACATTTCAGAGAATAACAATACATGACCTACTGGGGAAAGAGAACAAGTGGCAATGTCAAATAGGAATTACATAAACAGAATACCTCAGCTCAGTTACACGTGCAGAACATACACCGTCACCAAACAAGGAATCACAATTTAGAAACAGGAAGACAATAATTAAACTGGGAACCCTAAAAGCCAAACTTGGAATGTACAACAACAATGTAGAAATAAAACTATAAATTAATTTCCTCTTGTACTAAACAAAGCGCAGACGTTAATGATGCTCATTTCCCAGAGCTGACATATTCCAGTTAATACATTCAAAATAAAGAGATATCTTTGTACCTTTTGTGCATTTTTTTTCAGTTGCAATTGTTACAGCCACTTTCTTCTGGTTTCTTCGTGTCTTCTGCTAACTCTCCATCATCTGCTGTCCATTTGTCCTTTCTTCTCTCTTCTAGTTTTTTTCCATTCTCTCTCTACATCTGCTTTAACATACTAATCTTTCAACTTTTGCACTTTCCTCATTCCTATTTCATCCACTCAAATTTTACCACTCTATCCTCAATCCCCACTTACTCTCCCAATACCCGGCCAATTGTAGATTTTTCTTCCCTCCCACACAAAATATTTTCCCCCTCTCCATTTCACTCTCCCAGCCCCATCCCCATCCCATTCTAATCTCCCCCAACATCAGCTCTCTTCTAGTTCCAGCCACACCCAGTATCCTCTCCCTTCTAGTCCCCGCATCAGCCCATTTCCAGTCCTAGCCCCCCATCAGCCCATTTCCAGTCCTATCCGAGTCCCTTCATCAGCTCATTTTCAATACCAGCCTCCCATCAGCCCATTTCTAGTCCTTTCCTAGCCCCACCATCAGCCCATGTCAAATCCTAGCTCCCCTCCACTCAGCTCATTTCCAGTCCAAGCCCCCCATGAGCCTACTTCCAGTTCTAGTCCCTCCATGAGTCCATTTCAATCCAAGCCCCCACCACAGACCATTTCCAATCTTAGCTCCCCCCAACACCCAATTCCCAGTCCTATCCTAGCCCCTCAATCAGCCCATTTCCTGTCCTAGCTCCCTCCCCTCACAGCCCATTTCCATTCCAAGCCCCCCTCCCCATCAGCTATTTGCAGTTTAAGCCCCCCTTCCACTCAGTCCATTTCCATTCCAAGCCCCACCCCCATCAGCTATATGCAGTTCAAGCCCCCCTTCCCCTCAGCCGATTTCCATTCCAAGCCCCCTTCCCCATCAGCTATTTGCAGTTCAAACCTCCCCTCCACTCAGCCCATTTCCAGTCCTAGCAACCCCCCAACCCATTACCAGTCCTAGTCCCCCCAAAACCCATTACCAGTCCTAACCGCCCCCATCAGCCCACTCCCAGTCCTAATCCCATCAGCCCATTACCAGTCCTAATCCCCTCAGCCGCCCACTCCCAGTCCGCATCCCAGCAGCCCATTTCCAGTCCTGACCCCCTTCACCCAATTTTCAGTTTAAGCCCCCCCATAGCCCATTACCAGTCCTAACCCCCCATCAGCCCACTTCCAGTCCTAACCCCCTTAGCCCATTTCCAGTCCTAAGCCCCCCCTCCCCCGCCCAGGGAAAATTTAAAATAAAAAAAAGCTGTCTGCTGCCGCAGCAGAATCAAGGGTCCCGCGGGGCCCCTCCTGCGCAGCAAAGTCTGCCCTCCCTGCATCAGCTCCCTCTCCACAGTCGCACCGGCTTTCATAGCGCGAAGGGAGACTATTTTCCCTTTCGCAGCTCTGTTAAGCCCGCGGGGGCTGATGGGAACTTTCCCATTAGCGCCCGCGAGCTTAACAGAGCCACGAGGGAGAAACTCTCCCTTCGCGCTCTGAAAGCCGGTGCGACTGCGGAGAGGGAGCTGATGCAGGGAGGGCAGGCTTTGCTGGGCAGGGGGGGCCCCGCAGGGCACTCAATTCTGCTGCGGCAGCAGACAGCTTTTTTTTTTAAAAATTTTAAAATTTACTTTTAAATCAGAATGTTCTTTGCGTGGGGCCCCCTGAAACGCGGGGCCCTGTGCAAAAAACATTCTCACTCAATGGACAGGCCGGCCCTGGCCACAACAGACAAGTTAACCTTCAGAAAAGCTCTAAAGACTCACATATTCAAAGACTGCTTCTCTGACAACATCAGTTAGCCAGCCACCAATTCAACAGCACAAACTCCCTCCCTCCTCCCCACCCTCCCAAGTTTTGCCCCATACCCTTCCCTCCCTTGAACACCATACATCATTAATGAAATCCTAGCCTTAGAAACCTAAGCTAATGTTAAATATTACTTCCAAGTTGACTTTCCTGTTTAATGTAAAATGTTCTGTTGCAATGTAAACTCCTTTGACCATAATATAAAGCAGTATAGAAAAACTGTTAAATAAATTAATAAAATAAACATTCAGTTCTCACTTTCATTTCAAGTCTCCGTTCTTTTTCAGTTCTCTTCTTACTTCTCCAATCACAATTTTAAAGTAGGGTTTATGGGATCCTCCTCTATTGGTAGTCCATTGGTGTGATTCAGGGCTCTGTCCAGGGCCGCCTTCTCCTTGTTTATACTTGTTCCATTTGGCACACTGATCTTCCACAGCTTTCAATGCCATCTTTTTGCTGATGCCTCAAATCTACCTCTCTGCACCAGAATGTCCCCCAGAATCCATTCACATATATCTCAGCCTATTTAACATCACCACCTGAATATCCCACCACCACCTTCAACTTAACATGGCCAATACAGAACACCTTACATTTCCTCCCAACCCTATTTCTTTTCTTCCTCCTTTTTCTGTTTCTCTTTGGGACAGTCTCCAAATAGGTAGGCTTTGAGCATACCTTGACAGTAATGAACCTCACTGTAATACCTGAAGATTGGAGGATGGCCAACGTAATTCCAATTTTTAAAAAGTGTTCGAAGGGTGATCCGGGAAACTATAGACCAGTGAGCCTGACGTCAGTACTGGGAAAAAGGTAGAAACCATCATAAAGAACAAAATTGCTGAACATGTAGATAGTCATGACTTAATGGGAGACAGCCAACATTGCTTTAGACAAGGAAGATCTTGTCTTACTAATCTATTATGGTTTTTTGAAGGTGTGAATAAACAGGTAGACAAAGGCGAGTCCATTGATATAGTGTATCTGGACTTTCAGAAAGCCTTTGACAAGGTCCCTCATCAGAGAGTTTTGGCAAAAGTAGAGTCATGGGATAGGAGGCAGTGTACTATTGTGTATCAAGAACTGATTAAAAGATAGAAAGCAGAGGGTAGGGCTAAATGGCCAATTTTCCCAATGGAGAAAGGTGAATAGTGGTGTATCTCAGGGATCTGTGCTGGGTCTGCTGCTTTTTGACATATTCATAAATGACCTGGAAAAGGGAATAACGAGTGAGGTTATCAAATTTGCAGATGATACAAAAATATTTAAAGTTGTTAAAACCCATGAGGATTGTGGAAAATTGCAAGAGGATCTTGATAAATTGGAAGACTGGGCATCAAAATGGCAGATGAAATTTAATGTGGACAAATGCAAAGTTATGCACCTAGGGAAGAACAACCCAAACTATGGTTACACGATGCAAGGTTCCACATTAGGAACCACCACCCAGGAAAAAGATTTAGGCGTCATTGTGGATAACATGTTAAAACCCTCCATCCAGTTGCAGCGGCAGCCAAGAGAGCAAATAGAATGCTAGGTATCATAAGGAAAGGAATGGAAAATAAAACAAAGGATATTATAATGCCTCTGTATCGTTCCATGGTGCGACCGCACCTTGAAAATTGTGTGCAATTCTGGTCACCGTATCTTAAAAAAGGATATAGCGTTATTAGAAAAAGTACAGAGAAGAGCCACCGAAATGGTAACGGGGATGGAGTGATACCCCTATGAAGAAAGGCTAAAAAGGTTAGGGGTCTTTAACCTGGAAAAGAGATGGCTGAGGGGAGATATGATAGAAGTCTATAAATTAATAAACGGAGTGGAACGGGTAAACGTAGATCGATTGTTTACATTATCAGAATATAGAAAGACTAGGGGACATGCAATGAAGCTACAGGGTAAACTATTTAAGACAAATAAGAGAAAATATTTTTTACTCAACGTGTAATCAAACTCTGGAATTTGTTACCGGAGGATGTAGTAAATGCTATTAGTGTAGCTGGGTTTAAAAAAGGTTTGGACCAGTTCCTGGAGGAAAGGTCCATAAACCATTCATAAAAAGGGACCCAGGATATCAATGCTAGACCCAATACAAGCATTGTGGAACCTGTGTCTTTTGGGGAAACTGCTAGGTACATATGACCTAGGTTTTCTACTTATGGAAACAGGATACTGGGCTTGATGGACCTTGGTCTGACCCAGTATGGCATATCTTATGTTCTTATCTTATGTTCTCCTAAGCCAGAGTATGTATAGATAACACTTTGATCCTCCAAGTTTCCTCAGCCCACAGCCTTGAGATCCTCTTTAGGCTAAAGTTACTGCTTGGGTTAGAAATTGGTTAGGTGGGAGGCGACAAAGAGTACAAGTAAATGGAGCTCACTCTGAGGAGAAGGATGTTACCAGTGGTGTGCCCCAGGGATCTGTCCTTGGTCTGATTCTTTTTAACATCTTAGTGATATAGCGGAAGGGCTGTCGGGTAAGGTTTGCCTCTTTGCGGATGATACCAAAATCTGCAATAGAGTAGACAACCAGGAAGGGGTAGATAACATGAGGAGGGATCTAGCTAAGCTTGAAGAATGGTCTAGAATTTGGCAGCTGGGATTTAATGTTAAAAAATGTAAGGTCATGCATTTGGGCTGCAGCAATCCAAGGGAGCAATACAGTATAGGAGGTGAAGTACTTTTGTCCACTAAAGAAGAGCGGGACCTAGGCGTGGTTGTGTCTGATGATCTTAAAGTAGCTAAACAGGTAGAAAAGGCGACGGCAAAGCTAGAAGGATGCTTGGGTGCATACGGAGAGGAACGGCTAGCAGAAAAAAGGAGGTGATAATGCCTCTGTATAAGTCTTTGGTGCGACCTCATTTGGAGTATGGTGTGCAATTCTGGAGACCACACCTTCAAAAGGATATGAACAGGATGGAGTCGGTGCAGAGGGTTGCTACTAAAATGATTAATGGGCTTCATTATAAAGCATATGAGGACAGACTTAAGGATCTTAATATTTACACCTTAGAGGAAAGGCGGGATAGTGGTGATATGATTGAGATGTTTAAATACCTCCGTGGCATAAATGTTCAGGGAGAGAGCCTCTTTCAAGTGAAAGCAAGTTCTGCTACGAGGGGACATGGGATGAGGGTGAAGGGAGATAGATTCAGGAGTGATATGCGGAAATATTTCTTTACGGAAAGAGTAGTGGATCCATGGAATAGTCTCCCAGTGGAGGTGGTAGAGATGAGGACAGTAACTGAATTCAAAAAAGCATGGGACCAACACAGAGGATCTCTAAAGGTAAAAAGTGGATTGTTGTAGTTGTTGTTATGGAAGGACAGACTAGATAGGCCATGTGGTCTTTTTCTGTCGTCATGTTTCTATGTTTCTATGTTTCTAAAATGCATAATTAATTTTACTATAACATCAGCAAAATCCATTTCTTAATTTCTGAACACACCATTAGAACTCTTATTTGCTGTCCCTTCATCTCCTGCCTAGACTGTACAACCAGCTCCTTACAGGTCTCTCAGTGGACCATCTACCTCTATTGCATATTTCAGGTGAATGATTTATCTTCATCTAGTAAAACCATGTAACACCCCTTCTCAGGTCACTATATTATGTTTTGTTTCTTTTTTTTTTGTTGCTGCTTGCTATACTGCCTTTCGCAAAACATTAATGCAGTTTAGCATAAAATACAAATGATTAAAAATGAAAGATGAAAATATAGAAAAGAGAAAAGATGTCAGAAAAGGAAATTGGGGGAGAACTAATGCATCTTTTTTTTACATCTCAACAAGAGGAAAAGGGGAAAAATGTAGTAGATACCAGATCAGAGCACAACCACAGGCCTTTAGTGAGAAGGGGCAAATTATTCACTATCCATATCCATATCCATTTCAAGCTTCTTCTATTCATCTACAAGTATTATCATACTGCAGCTTCTTATTTCCTCTTCTGTTTTAATTCCCCCCTGCAGCCTTCTTTGTGATCTCGGAGTGGAATAAGTGGCCTGTGCCCATGTTCTATCTCACCAGCTCAGGACTCGGCTTTTCCCCAGCTTATGCCATACTCCTAGAATAGCCTTCATGAGTTGGTACGGCATGCCATACTCATGCCCTCTTGAAAACTCCACCTTTTTAAGGCTGCCTTTTAATGTGAAACTCTGGCTCCTTCTGTTCATATTTACTGTAGCTTATAATTTTGTTGACTGTGCCTTGGGAGCAGGGACAGTCTATTATTGTATTTGAACAGCACCACACAGCCCTATAAAAACAGTGAGCAGTAGTTGCAGTAGGATTTATTAGGGTCATATTTATAAAGAAGCTCTAAACATTTCTGAAGGTTAGATCTAATTGCTTGGGTTTAATACTTGCCAATCCGAAGGAAGAATCTGGTGAAGTCCAGGGTGCGCTAATTCGATAGATCATTTGGTAAAACGCTGGAGAACATACACACGCAACAGTCTCTTCAGACTCAAAAAGGCGCTTCATTATTCGGTTGTCAGTATGAGATAAGACAGTTCTTGATTGTGCACAGAACTAGAGAGACCTCATAAACTGCTTCAGAACAAACTACAGAAGAGAGTTCAAAAATTGTTTTCAGATTAATCAATGCGCGATGGATAAAGAATCGATTCTGAAGCATTTACTTGAAACTGGCCAAACTATATCACGGGTCTTATAGTTTGGATATTCACAGATGCATCTAGGGCAACACAGGAAAGAAGGGAACTCTGCAAGAATATTTGAAATTTGAACGATGGATTTACAGTTTGGTACCAGTGTAAATGTTGATTTTCCTTGAAGGAGAACTGTTACGCCAATTAATCCCTTCTGTTTGAGTTAGAGTCTCAGTCAGAAAATTGAGACTTTCTAAAGATATTAGTGAAGATATGTTGCTTTGAATTGATTCATTATTAATTATATCTTGTTGAGAAGCTGTAAGACTGATATCATTAAGATTTTGCATTTACACTGCTTTGTTTACATATTTTCATACTTCACTGGGAGAAAAGGTGTTTTGCTCGGAGGTTGGAGGCTGAGTAATCAGGGCCGGAGACGGGTACAAGTAACCCTAGGCAAACTTCAAGCCTTTCTTTCACTCACCTCCAATTAACTTTCTGTCCCTTTCTTTCCCCCTTGAGATTTCAACCAAATACATCAGTCATGATCACCCCAACACCACTTCTGCCCAAACAGCCCTGTAAGAATACATACATGGCCAGGCAATTTTGAAAAACCATTCACCCTGGTAAATGAGCTATTTGAAACTTTCCTATCCCCTTTGCTGGTTAAAGTATGTGCTGATTGCACTTTGGGTTTCGGTGATTGTGAGGACCTATCACTTTGCTCTGATTGCAACTTCTCTTTTCCACTCTAGATGACTGGTTCTTGAGTACTTAATGTAATATTTTCTTTCTGATATAATAATGTAGGGGCCTGTGTACAAAGCTGTGTTAAGTGTTCAATGCGGCTTTTAACACATGCTAACAGTGTGGTGCCCCAGTAGCAGTATATGCAGCAATTAGATGCCTAATTCCTATGAAAGGGTATGGTATGCTGGGACGTGGATGGGGACTACACCTTGCAGTTAAGACAGAGACCGTTACTGTGAGTTAACTGCTAATGTGGCAGATAACATGGCGCAGTTAACCACATCTCCAGAGGTGCAGGTACAGTAACTGCATGCGGCATTGCTGACTATGTCATTACCATGTGATAGTGATCTTTGCTTCAGGTTAATTGCACAGCTGCCTTTCGTAAAGTGCTAGCAGCGCGCAGAGGTTTTGCACCTCACATGCCTTAACTTTGGCTGTTAACATGCGTTACGAGCAAAACCTTCGTAAAACTTTGTAAATTGGTCCCTTAGTGTTTCATTATGGACTTGGTTAGAATTCGGACTACCTGAAATCAAACACTGTGATATTGGTGAGAAACATCCTTAGTTTTTACTGTATGGGGTGTGTTTACTAAATGGCGGTAGCAGCTTCCGTGCAATATCGGAGCCACGGCCCCATTGAAATCAATGGGGTTGCGGCTCCGATACCGCATTGAAGCCACTACCGCCTTTTAGTAAACCTATACCTAACAAATTTCTCTATAGCCATCTTTGGGAATAGCGTATTCTGCTTAGGAGCAATTGCTGTTTGTGTGATTACTGCTACTCTTCCTTTGTGTGTTACAAGAAATCTCATGATGTATTGCAATGAAATTTCATAAATAAAAAGTCTAGAAAAGTCTGTCGACAACTTCTGATGTGCTACAGCTAGAGCTACTGTGGTGTACAGCTGTATTAGTCTAGTGGTTAGATCAACTCCCTAGTATTGAGATTATCAAGGGTTTGATTCCAATTGCTACTCCTTGTAACCTTGGGCAAGTCACCTTGCCAGGCCTTTTCTACCAAGGCAATAGAGGATAATCTACTTCTGGTGATACATTGCCAAGAAAACCCAGAGGAAACTGGGACACTAGGAGTCAGCACTGACTTGACTGCACAAAGACACCCCTGTTAATGTGTTTATTTGTAACTAGACCCCACTGCAGAAAATGGGACTTTTGCTTAAAAATGTGTTAATAGCATTAGGGTGTGCTAAAGCAGTAATGCATGCTGGTAGTGATAGCAGCTAGTGTTCTCAGTTAAAAGGGCTGAGTCAGGTTTTGAGTGCTGTGTAAAAGCCTACACAACTTGGAAAACTCTGCCATTCTCGGAGGGGCTCATTTCAGGATTAGGCCATTTTCTGACTTTACAACAAATGCAGTGCCTGACATTCTTTAAAAAAAAAAGGATATTTTTGTTATGTTTTTTATAATGCTGATTAAGTGACTGGTTATTTTTGTAGCTTTCACAGACAGAGATTTTATAAGAGACTTTTGTACTGTTAGGATGTTTTCTTTCTCTAGCTTTAATACTGGAAGTTCAAAGGTGGGGAGTTAAATAATACTGTTTGAAGCCACTGCACGTCTAAGATGCAATACTACAGCTAGGAGGTCAGCTATCTCTGCAGAACTTTAATCCCAAATATTCAATGTCAGGGTCATATGCGGCCTTGTATTGAATATCCAGAGTCGCCGCACAGCCCTCAAGCCCCACAGAAGCTAATCAAGCAGCGGCGATATTGAGCCACTGCCTGGTTAGCTCACACAGGTGAAGATAGGCCAGCTTTTTCTGCACCTTTCTTTTACCTGGTCAGCGACTGGTGCCGACCCTGGAGCACTGAAGACATGCCCCCGAGGCTAAGCGGTTAGCATCGGGCCTGTAGCAACATTAATCGAGGATATTCATCAGCACTAATCATGTTAATACCGCTGAATATCCCGTTCAGCAGCATTTACATGGTTTACAGGTCTGTAAACCGTGTAAATGCCTTTGAATATTGGACCCAAAATATCTAGTTACAACAATGCAAAAATAAATTCACTGTGGGGCTCAGTAACCTACAGTACTGATGTACTACAGAACAGCGAATGCTCTGGTAAATTTCTGTATAGTAAAATAGTACAACAACGTGCTATTTTATTGCAAGTTAACAAATAGGAGCCTTAGACGGTAAGAACTCTGATAATAAACTTAGAATAGAAGAGTAACTTATTTGAGATTTGAGAGCTCTAAATTTATAAATTGTACCTTTTTTTTACATTTTGTTCAATAAAGTAGAATGGTTGCCACGTTAGTCCACTTTAATACATATAAAGGAAGGCCAAAGAAACTATAAGTCAAAGGTTCCCAACCTTTTTGCTTGTGTGAACCCCCTTATTAAGTTCACAAAAGTTCAGTGACCCCCAGTTCATCCCACCACTCTTCCCAGAATCCTTCCTCTCAGCCAGGGCCGGCCCGTCCATTGAGCAAGAATGTTTTTTGCACAGGGCCCCGCGTTTCAGGGGGCCCCGCGCAAAAAACATTCTTCAGCATCCCAAGTTTTAAAAAAAAAAACCAAACCGGCTGCTTCTGCCGCGGGCAGCAGCAAGAGCTCTGCCGCGGCAGCAGCACGAGCTCGGCCGCGGGGGCCCCCCCCTGCCCGGCAGAGCCTCCGTGCATCCTCCGCAGCTTTCTTCATGTCCAACACGCGGGCTTCTTTCAGAGCCGCGAGAGTTTCCTTTCTCGCGGCTCTGTTAATCCCGCCGAGGGTGATGGGATTTCCCATCAGCCCCGCGGGATTAAGAGAGCCGCGAGAAAAGAAACTCTCACGGCTCTGAAAGAAGCCTGCGTTTTGGACATGAAGAAAGCTGCTGAGGATGCACGGAGGCTCTGCCGGGCAGGGGGGGGGCCCCGCGGCAGAGCTCATGATGCTGCCGCGGCAGAACCAGCCAGTTTGGTTTTTTTTTTATTTTAATTTGGAATGATAGGGGGGGGGTGGTTAGGACTGGTAATGGGCTATGGGAGGGGAGGCTAAACTGGAAGTGGGCTGATGGGGGGGGGGTGGTGAGGACTGGTAATGGGCCGGGGGGGGGGGGCTGGTTAGGACTGGTAATGGGCCATGGGGGGGAGGCTAAGACTGGAAGTGGGCTGATGGGGGGGGGGTTAGGACTGGTAATGGGCTATGGGGGGGGCTAAGTGGGCTGATGGGGGGGGTTAGGACTGGTAATGGGCCATGGGAGGTGGATGCTAGGAATGGTAATGGGCAATGGGGGGGGGCTAAGTGGGCTGGGGGGGCTAAGTGGGCTGGGGGGGGGTTAGGACTGGTAATGGGCCATGGGGGGGGGAGGCTAGGAATGGTAATGGGATGATGGGGGGGGGTTAGGAATGGAAATGGGATAGGGGGGGGCTAAGTGGGCTGATGGGGGGGTTAGGACTGGTAATGGGCTATGGGGAGGGGGCTAAGGCTGGAAGTGGGGGGGTAGGACTGGAAATGGGCTGATGGGGGGGCTAAGACTGGAAATGGGCTGATGGGGGGGTAGGACTGGTAATTGACTATGGGGAGGGGGCTAAGGCTGGAAGTGGGGGGTTAGGACTGGTAATGGGCTATGGGGGGGCTAAGACTGGAAGTGGGCTGATGGGGGGGGGTGGTTAGGACTGGAAATTGGCCATGGGGGGGGGGTAGGACTGGAAATGGGCTGATGGGGGGGTTAGGACTGGTAATGGGCTATGGGGGGGCTAAGACTGGAATTGGGCTGATGGGGGGGGGGGTGGTTAGGACTGGTAATGGGCCATGGGGGGGGTTAGGACTGGTAATGGGCCGGGGGGGGGGTAGGACTGGTAATGGGCTGATGGGGGGGAGGGTTAAGACTGGTAATGGGCCATGGGGGGGGGTTAGGACTGGTAATGGGCCATGGGGGGGGAGGCTAAGACTGGAAGTGGGCTGATGGGGGGGGGTAGGACTGGTAATTGGCTATGGGGGGGGCTAAGACTGGAAATAGGCTGATGGGGGGGATAGGACTGGAAATAGGGTGATGGGGGGGTTAGGACTGGTAATGGGCTATGGGGGGCTAAGACTGGAAATGGGCTGATGGGGGGGTAGGACTGGTAATTGGCTATGGGAGGGGGGCTAATACTGGAAATAGGCTGATGGGGGGCTAGGACTGGAAATAGGGTGATGGGGGGTTAGGACGTAATGGGCTGATGGGGGGTTAGGACTAGTAATGGGCTATGAGGAGGCTAGGACTGGAAATGGGCTGAGTGGAAGGAGGGCTTGAACTGCAAATAGCTGATGGGGACGGGGGCTTGGAATGGAAATGGGTTGTGAGGGGGAGGGAGCTAGGACTGGAAATGGGTGAGGGGGGGCTAGGACAGGAAATGGGCTGATGGAGGGGCTAGAATAGGACTGGAAATTGGCTGTTGGGGGGTGCTAAGATTGGAAATGGGCTGTGGTGGGGGTTTGGATTGAAATGGACTCATGAAGGGGCTAGAACTGGAAGTAGGCTCATGGGGGGCTTGGATTGGAAATGGGCTGAGTGGAGGGGAGCTAGGATTTGACATGGGCTGATGGTGGGGCTAGGAAAGGACTAGAAATGGGCTCATGGGGGGGCTGGGATTGGAAATGAGCTGATGGAGGGACTTGGATGGGACTGCAAATAGATGGGGGAGCTAGGACTGGAAATGGGCTTATGGGGGGCTAGGACTGGAAATGGGCTGATGCGGGGACTAGAAGGGAGCGGATGCTGGGTGGGACTGGAACTAGAATGGAGCTGATGTTGGGGGAGGATTAGAATGGGATGGAGCTGGGAGAGTGAAATGGAGAGGGAAAAAATATTTTGTGTGGGAGGGAAGACAAATCTACAATTGTCCGGATATTGGGAGAGTAAGTGGGGATTGAGGATGGAGGGGTAAAATTTGAGTGGATGAAATAGGAATGAGGAAAGAGGAAAAGGAGAAAGATTAGTATGTTAAAGCAGATGTAGAGAGAGAATGGAAAAAAACTAGAAGAGAGAAGAAAAGACAAATGGACAGCAGACGATGAAGAATTAGCGGAAGACACGAAGAAACCAGAAGAAAGTGGCTGGAGCAATTGCAGCTGAAAAAAAATGCACAAAAGGTAGAAAAATATCTCTTTATTTTGAATTTATTAATTGGAATATGTCAGCTCTGGGAAATGTGCATCATTAACGTCTGCGCTTTGTTTAGTACAAGAGCAAATTAATGTATAGTTTTATTTCTACAGTGTTGTACATTCCAAGTTTGGCTTTTGGGATTCCCAGTTTAATTATTGTCTTCCTGTTTCTAAATTGTGATTCCTTGTTTGGTGATGGTTTATGTTCTGTTCATGTGTAACTGAGCTGAGGTATTCTGTTTATGTAATTCCTATTTGACATTGCCACTTGTTCTCTTTCCCCAGTAGGTCATGTATTGTTGTTCTCTGAAATGTATTGGTTTAATATTTGCAGCGTTTCCTTTTGATAGTTAGGGTATGGTGCTTTATGAGTCCTGGTAGTGCTGTTAGGATACGGCGGGTTTGCTATGGGTTCTAAATGGGCAGTGTTTGTAGTAGTTCCTAATGTGTCTGGCGGTTGGCACTGGATTATAGTAATGTAGAAGTCTTTTAGTCTTTCTTTATTCATACACTCATTAAGAGGCATGTTTACTAAAAGTTCGTGTATGGTAACATTATGCAAATATTTATGCAAATGAGGACCCTTATGCAAATGAGGCCCCGCACCGAGTCTCCGCACATGGCCCCGCACCCCCCTTGGGCCGCCCCTGCTCTCAGCATGAAGCCTTTCTCCACTAGCCCTCTTTATCTCACTCTCCATTCGGTCTCCACCAGTCTCACTGACTCTCCCCCAACCAGTTCTTTCCAGTCATTCTCATTTTTCTCTTTTCTGTGTCCTGCAGACACCCTGTAATGGTCTAACAGATTCCCAGTGGACCATAGACCACAGGTTGCAAATGATTCCCATAGGTGATACCCTTTCACTGGACTATTAAATTGAGATTAGCTTTCGAGAGTGATGCTTCATTCACCAGGACGCCACAGAGGGCAACTACTGCTGGGAAGAAATCTGTACTTGTAAGCACTTACCTCCTGAGACATTCTCTACATCTTTGGGAAAAGGAAATTATTTGGGGTAAAACTGATAAAATCTGTGTATTTTAAAATTCAGCGTTTATTAAATCAGTTAGGGCATAATACTATATATAAGGCAGCTTTTGATTAAATTAAAGTCAGTTAGAGCTTAGTGTAACAGGCCAGCTTTCAGTAAAATTACAGTCAACTGGAGCTTAGTATAACAAGCCAGCCTTCAGTTAAATTTAAGCCATTTAGGACTTAGTATTACAATCCAGCTTTCATGTAAATTAAAGTCAGTTAGGGTCTATCTAACTGACTTTAATTTGGAATCTGTTTGGGAGGATGTAGTAAGGGCTGTTAGTATAGCTGGGTTTAAAAAAGGTTTGGACAAGTTCCTGGAGGAAAGGTCCATAAACCACTATTAAAAAGGGACCCAGGATATCAATGCTTGACCCAGTACAAGCATTGTGGAACCTGTGTCTTTTGGGGATATTGCTAGGTACGTATAACCTAGATTGGCCACTGTTGGAAACAGGATACTGGGCTTGATGGACCTCGGTCTGACCCAGTATGGCATGTCTTATGTTCTTATGTTAACAGAGAGAGCAGAATAGGGTAAATATTCTTTGAGTATATATAGAGAAATTGTTTTCTAAAGAACTTTTACAAAGAGGCCTTTCAGTTAACAGGCACGAGAACTGTGAAATTGTTTTAAATACAGTAGGTGTTAAAGCCAAGTGATAGATCAAAGGGGCAACTTGTGTGAATCACCCAGGAAATTCACAGAGATTGCCTTAGAAGCACAGAGATAAATAGATCATCCCTCCTACCCACTCCTGCTCCCACGCACCCCAGGCCTACTCCTTGATTTATAACTTCCTAAGTCAGTCAAGGGGAAGGGGTGATCTTGTTCACTTTCAGGTTTAACTGATTATCTTCATCAACAGTTTATTAGAAGTAGATTAATTCCTATCAGTTCTCCTTGAAGGGAACACTAAAGTCCTTTATACTTATTATGCATAATTATGTTGGTTCAAGTATCCCTATTCCCCTAGCAACTTTATATAACTTAATTTTAAATAGCTAAAAGAAATCTTTAAATCCAAGATGCAGACAGCAGTTGAGGAGCAAGATGCCAGCTACACAGTCTTTTGCTCTGAGTGTTACATGTATGATTTTCTCCCAGTTGGTGAGAGGTCTAATGTGTATACAAAGTGCAAAGAGCTCTTTGCTTTCAGGGAATGAGTTTGATCTCTGGACGCTAGAGTAGTGTACTTGGAGGAGCTGAGGCAGACTGAGAGGTATATAGATGAGACCTACAGGGATGCAGCAGAGAAGTACCACCACTAGTCTGTCATCTTCTCTGCTTCCATGGAGGTCATGTAAAAGGAAAACATCACCTTGGTGTAGCAGGAAGTGATCCTCTAGCTAGGATCTGTCCTCTAGGTGATGTAATACCCTCTCTCATTGAGGATGTGTCTCCAGGGCTATGTGTCCATTAGGGAAGGGTTAGGATGATTGTTATAGCTGGCAATCCAATCATTAGGCATGTAGATAGTTGGTTGGCTGTTGAACATGGAGATTGCTTGGTAACATGCCTGCCTGGTGCAAAGATAGCGGACCTCATGCGCCACCTAGACAAGGTTTTAGATAGTATTGGGGAGGAACCTGCTGTCTTGGCACATGTTGATACCAATGACATGGGAAAATGTGGGAGGGAGGTTCTGGAAGCCAAATTTAGGCTTTTAGGTAGGAAGTTGAAATCCAGAGCTTCCAGGGTAGTGTTCTCAGAAATGCTTCCCATTCCATGCACAGGACTCAAGAGGCAGACAGAGTTCCAGAGTCTCAATGCGTGAATGAGATTATGGTGTAAAGAAGAGTGTTTTGGATTTGGTAGGAACTGGGCAACATTCTGGGGAAGGGGGGCTTTTCCAAAATGATGGGCTCTATCTTAACCAGGGTGGAGCCAGGCTGCTGGCATTAACCTTTAAAAATGGAGATAGAATAGCTTTTAAATTAGATAATGGGGGAAAGCCCACAGTCACCCAGGAGCACATGGTTCAGAATAATGAATACTTGTAGGATACCAGCAAAACAGGGAAGTCACGGCATCCCAAAAGAGAGATTCCAATAAAGGTAAAAGTAACCTAGGTGCCTTTAGGTAAAATTAGACAGAAATGAATGATTACAAATTAACCCTGTCATCAAATATCCAGACTGTTAATGTTAGCAAAAAAAAACCTTTTAAAGGCCTGTATGCAAATTCTAGAAGTCTAAAAATTAAGATGGGAGAGCTAGAATATATAACAATGAATGAATGGTTAAATATAATTGGTATTCCAGAGACCTGGTAGAGGGAGGATAACCAATGGGACACTAATTTCAGCCTACAAACTATATCGCAATAATAGGGTAGATCACATTGGTGGAGGGGCGGCTCTACATAATAGAGAAGGCATTGAGTTTATTAATTTATTTATTAGATTCTTCTATACCGCCCCTTCCAAAGATCAGGTTCGGTTTACAAAGAAAAGAACATTTTACATAGAACGGTGATATAACTTTTACATAGTAAACTTTATAATTACATTTAACATAACAATTTACAATTTACATTTTGCTTAAAACAAGAAGCTAATAAATTATGTACATAATCTCTGATTATGATGATTTTCTTTGAGTCTGAGGTTGCGGAATGTGCGTGTCTCTCAGGGGGTGTGTTGTGATGTAGCTTGTGAGTTTAACAGGATGAAGGTTTTGCAGGAAACAAAACTACATTTGTAGAATCTCTATGGATACAAATTCCATGTAAAAAGGGGAAGGGAATGGCAGTGGGGGTCTACTATCATCCACCTGGGCAGAATGAATAGGCAGGTGATGAAATACTAACAAAAATTAGGGAAGCTAACAAAGTTTACAACACAGTAATAATGTAAGATTTCAATTATCCCGGTACTGACTGGGGCAATGTCACATCAGGACATGCTAGGGAGAGAAAGTTTCTAGATGAAGTAAATGATTGCTTCATGGAGCACCTGGTTCAGGCCTAGTCCTTAGTGGAATTCAGGATCTAGCACACGAGGTAACTGTTTTGGGACTGCTTGGCAACAGCGATCATAACATGATCACATTTGATTTAATAAATGGAGGGAAATTGACTGCACTAGCATTCAACTTTCATAAAGGAGACTATAATAAAATGAAGAAAATGGTTAAGAAAAAACTAAAAGGAGCAACATCAAGCCTGGGCATTATTGAAAAATACTATCTTGGAAGTCCAGACCAGATATATTCCATGCTTTAAAAAAGGTGGAAGGAAGACCAAAGCCTGCATGGCTTAAATGTGAAGTCAAAGAGGCTATTATAGCTAAGTGAGAATCTTTCAGAAAATGGTAAAAAGAGCCAAATGATGAAAACAGGAAAAAGCATAAGTACTGGCAAGTTAATACAAGGCATTGATAAGGCAGGTAAAGAGAAAATTTGAAAAGAAGCTTGCCATGGAAGCAAAAGTACATAATAAAATCTTTTTCAGGTATACTCGTAGCAAAACACCTGTGAGTGAGTCAGTTGGACCATTAGATAATGGAGGGGTAAAAGGTGCACTGAAAGAGGACAAGGCCATAGTGGAGAAACTGAATGCATTTTTTGTTTTCTTTACTGAAGAAGGTTTAAGAAACTTACCAATACAAGAAATGATATGTAAAGGTGATGTATTAGAGGAATTGAAACAAATCTTGATAAATCAGGAAGATGTAATACAGCTAATTGATAAACTTAAGAGCAGCAAATCACCTGGACCACGTGGCATACATCTCATGGTGCTAAAAGAACTGAATATGAGATTGTAGAACTACTATTAGTAATCTATGATCTATCATTAAAATCATCTGTAGTACCCGAAGACTGGAGAGTGGCTAATATAATGCCAGTTTTTAAAAAGGGTTCCAGGGGTGATCCAGGAAACTATAGAATGGTGAGCTTGACATTAGTTTTGGGCAAAATGGTAGACACCATTATAAAAAACAAAATTACTGAACATGTAGATAGTCATAGTTTAATAGCAGAAAGCCAACATGGATTTAGACAAGGAAAGTCTTGTCTCATCAATCTCTTATATTTTTTGAAGGTGTGAATAAACAGGTAGATAAAGGCAAGCTAGTTGATAAAGTGTATCTCCATTTTCAGAAAGCCTTTGAGAAAGTCCCTCATGAGACACTCTTGGGGAAGTTAAAAAAAACATGGAAAGGAAGTAGTGTACTATTGTGGATTAGGAACTGGTTGAAAGATAGAAAACAAAGAGTAGGGCTAATTAGTCAATTTTCTCAATGGAGAAAGGTGAATAGTGGAGTACCCCAGGGGTTTGTGCTGGGCTCACTGCATTTTAACATATTTATAAATGACCTGGAAATAGGAATAATGAGTGAGGTGATCAAATTTGCAGATGATACCAAATTATTCAAAGTTGTTAAAACAGAAAAGGATTGTAAAAAATTGCAATAAGACCTTGATAAATTAGGAGACTGGGCATCCAAATGGCAGATGACATTTAATGTGGACAAGTGCAAAGTTATGCACTTAGGGAAGAACAAGGTTCCACATTAGGAAGTACCAACCAGGAAAAAGATTTAGGTGTCAACATGGAAAATACATTGAAACCCTCTGCCCAGTGTGCAGCGGCAGTCAAGAAAGCAAATAGAATGCTGGGAATCATAAGGAAAGGATATTATAAGTCCTCTGTATCATTCCATGGTGTGACCATATCTTGAATATTGTGTGCAGTTCTGGTCATTATATCTGAAAAAGGATATAGCAGGATTAGAAAAGGTACAGAGAAGAGCGACAAAAATTAGGAAAAGCTTAAAAGGTTAGGGCTCTTCATCTTGGAAAACAGACGGTTGAGGAGAGATACAGTATGATAGAGGTCTATAAAATAATGAAGTAGAATGAGTACATGTAGATTGGTTGTATACTCCTTCAAAAGTAGAAAGACTAGGAGACATGCAATGAAGCTACAAAGTAGCACATTTAAAACTAATCAGAGAAAATATTTTTTTCACTCATGCTTAATCAAACTCTGGAATTTGTTACCAGAGGATGTAATAAATGCTGTTATTGTAGCTGGGTTTTGAAAAGGTTTGGACAAATTCCTGGAGAAAAGGTCCAGAAACCATTATTAAAGAGGACCCAGGAAATCCACTGCTTACCCTAGGAAAAGCATTTTTGAGAACCTGACAGGTACTTGTGACCTGGATTGGCCAGTGTTGGAAACAAGATACTGGGCTTCATGGATTTTGGTCTGACCCAGTATTGCATTTCTTATGTTCTTATGTTTCTCTTGTTCTAGGTTTTCATCTTAATTGGAGCTGGTCTCTCTTGGCTACAGAAAAACCTTCATTTGCAACTACCTGGGGTTTCCCTCCCATTTTTATATCTCTCCCTATTCATTTTGCCAAGTCATCACAATGAAAGTCATTAATTAAGGAACACAAAACACTAGTCACTCATGAACCCTAAGTTTGACCACTGTGGGGGTAATCTCATAGACAGAGCTGGCGGTACTACCATGCAAACTAGGTGGTTGCCTAGGAACTTGCTCCTCAGAGGGCACCCATTGCTGCCACCGCTGCTGCCCCTCTCTGGGGCCTGTAGTGATGGCAATAGCCCCCAAACTGCGAAGCGACATCGGAGGGGGCAGAAACAGCACACTATGAAGAGGAAGAAACCATGATGCAGCACCCGAGTGTATTAGTAAGCACTGCATGGCAGTTTGGGGGCTACTGCCTCTGCTGCAGGCCTTTGAGAGGGACAGCGGGGCACTTCCTTGGGCACTTCCTAGGGCACTTCCGATCCTTTGGCCAGCCCTGCTTATAGATCTTTCCCCATGCTGAAAAGAGTGGTTAGAAAACCACACAGCCAAAAACACGCAGATGGAAAGAGTATGTCTACTTTTATGCAGACTGTATTTAGTCACTCCCTGAGGTGTACTTTGGGAGGCATTGGGGCAGAGTTTTGATATATATATTTATGTGTATTTTATAAAATATGCAGGTACAAGCATAGAGTACATACACCCAACACAGTTACCTTGGAGCGTTTTGGATGACATAAGCACCTGTTATAAACTTAGCCCATATGAGGTAATTTGATAACAGGACAACTAGGCTTCAAAGCACATAGGCATATATATTTTGCCTATTTTATAAAGATAATATATGTGCCTATGTGTCTTTTTATTATTTGTTTTTTTTAATGTATTAATTTTAAGAGAAACAGACCAAGTACAACTCAAATGAATCAAAAAGCACAAGAAAAGGAGCTATACAAAGCACAAATTTTCCACCACCCCAAAGGAAAAACTAATCTTCTCCAGCGCCACCACATCACATATGAGAGAGTGATTGTAGATCTTCAAGAACATAACAACAAAAAAAACCTAAAGATTACATACTCCAACATTCATAATTATTGGAAAGCTATGGAAGGTGCACTACTCTGATTTCCTGCCATTGACCCCTGACCCTCAATCATCGCTTTCAACTGTGAAGGTTGCAGGAAAACATAATCTTTCCCACAAATTTTAATCAGACACTCGCTAGGAAATTTTAAAGAAAACATATCTAGAGACATAGCTGTAGGCCACAAGCTCAAAAATTCTCTTTTGACCTTCTAGGTCTTGAAAGAGAAATCCGTGGCTGCTGTCCAGGGATTTGCACTAGCATTCTAGAAGGGCAAGCAGGAGCCTACAGAGCTGGTACAAAGATTAGAGGCGCCCTAGGAGGGCCCTGCATCCTGACACCCCCATTGCCACCACTGCCATCCCTCTCTAGGTCTGCAGTGGTGGCAATGGCTCAGAAACCGTGATGCAGCGCTTACCGAAATGCGCCACGGTTTCTCTCTTCTCCTAGCTGCCTCTTCTGTTCCCCTCCAATGCAGACTTCCAGAGAAGAGAGAAACTGCGACGCAGTACCAAAGTGTGGTTTGTGAGATATTGCCACCGTTGCAGGCCCTGAAGAGAGTCAGCAGCGGCAGCGATAGGCACCCCCAGAGGGCCAGTGCTCTAGGTGACTACCTAGTTTCCCTAATGGTAGCGCCGTCCCTGGGCATATACTTGTCTTTATAAAATAGGCACCTTCTCCATCATCTTTCCTATGTGCTCTGTTATGAAATGACACTCCTAAAGCTCCAAGTACCACTGTCTTTTCTTTGCATGTTTTCCTTTGTAAACTGTTTTATTTTTCTGATGTGCAATGCACCATATACACATATTTTTTCCATGGCCTTATATGTATTTCACATAAGTCTCTACATTCAGCAAACCTTTTCTAAAATACATTACAAACCATCTGGCCTAGATGCCCTGTGCAAATTTAGACTGTATGGGTTGCTCTCTAGCAATGCCTGAAACTCTCTTCTAGCAAGGTCTATGAGCACTGCCTCAGCAGCATCCCCAATCTCTAATGACCTGGTGGCAGAAACGGGGCCTGGGAATCGACTTCATTGGGGGTCTTTTACTAACATGTAGAAGCTGGCAATGCGTGTTCTGGTGTGCGCTGAAGGTGCACTGGGATACGTTCTGCCAGCTAAGACGGGGCCATGACACTTAGCATGGGACGATTTCCATGCTAACAATGCAGCCCGAGTCTGGGTTGTGAGTGGGCAGTTTAGGGGCACAGAGTGAGCGTGGTGTGCTCAGCACAGTAAGCGCCAGGCTCACACCACACACTAACTGCATTAGTGCGGGTTTACCTAAGGCCACCTCAATAGGCAGAATTAAGTGCACCCATACTACTGTGGCCTGCATTCGGGGAACGTGCTCTGCGTTAACTGCTGGAGAAATGCTTTCCACACCCATGACAGTTAACACAATGGTGTGGCACCTAATGCACCAAAATTCCAGCACATTAGTAAATGGGCCCCATAACGTCTGCAGGGCAATGTATCACTTGCCACCAAGTCAATGGACTTGCTCATAAAGTCTGTCTTTTAATCTCTCCAGAACTGACACAAATGTTGCTGTTTTTTGCAGAACCAGCCACTTGCTTCAACATACTGTTAGGTCAGCATTGAATTATTGACTTTCCTGGAGTGGCATATTTCTTTGTGAAGACAAATAGGAAAGAGAGCAAACCTGACAGTACCCGTAAACCAACCTATAAAAATTGCACAAAGTAAATACAAAATCCCTACGTTGACTTGCAAATATAATTCAGACTCCACAGGGAATTTATATACTACATAGGTTCTCATATAAAAGCTCACTTAAATCTGACAACCTGAGTTGTTGTCTTAGCCAAGCAAGTATCTCTGACAGGACATTTTAACATTGAAATATTGCCTCTCTTTACACAAGTTTGGTTCTGATTACGGATTGCATAGTTTTCTGCAAGGTCCTTTCTTCTGCTCTATTTGAAGGCACATAGTACTGCATCAGCACCTGGATAACGATAGGACTGGAGGGTCTGGATCAGGAAGCACAGTAAATCTCTATTCTCTCTGCTTCAGTTTCTCTCCTTCGTTTCCTGATCTCTACTACTACTACTACTACTATTTAGCATTTATATAGCGCTACCAGTCGCATGCAGCGCTGTACAGATATACATGCAAGAGACAGTCCCTGCTCGTCAGAGCTTACAATCTAGTCAAGACAAAACACAGAGCAATAGTCACTTCAGGGCAAAACAAAATGAGGCATTTACAATTTAGTTAAGACAAAAGATGGAAGTCAGGTCAAGACAAGGGACAGAAGTCAGGATCTGAAAGCGACAGTGAAGAGATGGGTCTTCAACCTGGATTTGAAGAGGGCTAGGGAGGGTGCTTGGCATATAGCCACAGGGAGGTTGTTCCAGGCGTAAGGTGCAGCAAGGTGAAAGGAGCGAAGTCTGGAGTTAGCGGTGCGAGTGGAGGGCCTAAATAGAAGTAATTTGTTAGAAGAGCGAAGTTCCCAAAAGGGGTTGTAGGGAGAGATAAGAGATGAGAGGTACTGAGGGGCTGCAGAGTGAATGCATTTATAGGTCAGGAGGAGAAGTTTGAACTGGATGCGGAAACAGATAGGGAGCCAGTGAAGTGACTTGAGAAGAGGAGTAATGTGGGCATGGCGAGGCTGGCAGAAGATTAGTTGAGCAGCAGAATTTTGAATAGATTGAAGGAGAAAGAGATGGCTCACAGTGAGACCAGCAAGGAGTAGGTTGCAGTAGTCGAAGCGAGAGGAGATTAAGGCGTGGACAAGCATTTTAGTAGCGTATTCAGAAAGGAAGGGGCAAATTTTGCTAATGCTGTAGAGAAAGAAGCGGCAGGTCTTAGCTACGAGCTGGATATATGTGGAGGAGAGAGAGGATTCAAAGATAACCCCCAGATTGGTGGCCGAGGAAACAGGAAGGATCGTAGAGCCATCCACAGAGACTGAGAAAGGAGGGGGAGGAGGGACTGAGAAAGGAGGAGGAGGAGGGGAGGTATTGGGGGAAAGATAAGGAGTTCAGTCTTGGCTATGTTCAATTTCAAGCGGCGATGAGACATCCAGGCAGCGATGTCGGAAAGGCAGGCAGAGATCTTGGTCTGGATTGCTGGAGAGATTTTAGGCAAAGAGGTAGATTTGGGAGTGATCGGCATAGAGATGGTACTGAAAGCCATGGGAGGAGATAAGCGCACCAAGGGATTGGGTAGAGAGAGAGAGAAAAGGAGCGGACCCAGGACAGATCCTTGGGATACACCAACAGGGAGCAGGGTAGGAGAGGAGGAGGAGCCACCAGAGCATACACTGAAGGAGCGATGGGAGAGGTAGGAGGAGAACCAGGATAGTACTTAGCCCTTAAAACCAAGCAAGGAGAGGGTATCGAGGAGAGGTTTGTGGTCAACAGTGTCAAAAGCAGCAGAGAGGTCGAGAAGGATGAGGACAGAGTAGAGGCCCTTAGATTTAGCCAGGAACAAGTCACTGGAGACTTTTGTAAGAGCCATTTCAGTGGAGTGTAAGGGACGGAAGCCGGATTGTAGAGGGTCCAGGACGGCCTGAGAGGAGAGGAAGTCAAGGCAGTGGCAGTGGACTGCTCATTCAAGTAGTTTAGATATGAAGGAAAGGAGGGAGATGAGTCAATAGTTAGAAGGACAGATGGGATCGAGTGAAGGTTTCTTGAGGAGAGGTGTGACCACAGCATGCTTGAAGTCTGCGGGGACAGTTGCAGTAGAGAGTGAAAGGTTGAGAATAAGAGAGATGGAAGGGACAACGGTGGGGGAGATGGGGCTTAGGAGATGGGTGGGGATAGGATCAGAGGAACAGGTGGTGGGTTTGGAGGAGGAAAGAAGGAGTGTGGTTTCCTCTTCAGAGATTGCAGGGAAGGAGGAGAGGATAGCAGAGGTAGTAGGGATGGGGGGAGAATTGGGGAGGAGGGGAGGTAGATGAGGAAGTGGGGAATTGGAGGGTAATCTTGTGGATTTTGTCATGGAAGTAGTCGGCCAGGGTTTGGGCAAAAATCGAGGGCGGGGCCAGGGGCAGGGCACCTTGAGGAGAGAACTGAGGGTATTAAAGAGACGGCGAGGATCAGAGGCAAGACAGTTAGTCAGATGGATGTAGTATTCTTGTTTGGCAAGTGCTATGGCTGACAGGAAGGAGCCAAGCATGAATTTGAAGTGTAGAAAGTCTTCCGGGGAGCAGGATTTGATACAAGCAAGTTCAGCAGAACGGGCACAGGTGCATAAATAGCGGGTAGTGGATGAAAGCCAGGGCTGGGGTGTAGAACCTCTCACAGGGCATGGGGTGGGTGCAGGGCCGGCCCGTCCATTGAGCAAGAATGTTCTTTGCACAGGGCCCCGTGTTTCAGGGGGCCCCGCGCAAAGAACATTCTGCTTTTTTAAAAAATATTATATTAAAAAAAAAAAAAGCTGGCGCTGGCTCTGGCTGCTGCCGCGGCCTCCGCGGCAAAATGGAGTGTCCCGTGGGGCCCCCTCTCCTCGCTGAGCCTCTCTGCAAGGGCTTTCAGATTCGCGAAGGGAGAGTGTCTCCCTCGCGTCTCTGTTAAGCCCGCAGGGTCTAATGGGAAATTTCCCATCAGCCCCTCGCGTCTAAAGGGGCAGATGGGAAATTTCCCATTAGCCCCTGCGGGCTTAACAGAGACGCGAGGGAGACAGACACTCTCCCTTCGCGAATCTGAAAGCCCTTGCAGAGAGGCGCAGCGAGGAGAGGGGGCCCCGCGGGACACTCCATTTTGCCGCGGAGGACGCGGCAGCAGCCAGAGCCAGGTTTTTTTTTTTTTTTTTAAATTTGCCATAAGCCGATGGGGGGGGGGGGGCTGTTAAGACTGGTGCTGGGCTGGGCTGGCTGGGCTGGGGGGGTGTTAAGACTGGTGCTGGGCTGGGCTAGGGGGGGTGTTAAGACTGGTGCTGGGCTGGGCTGGGCTGGGCTGGGGGGGGTGTTAAGACTGGTGCTGGGCTGGGCTGGGCTGGGCTGGGGGGGGTGTTAAGACTGTTGCTTGGATGGGCTTGTCTGGGGGGTGTTAAGACTGGGGCTGGGCTGGGCTGGGCTGGGGGGGGTGTTAAGACTGGTGCTGGGCCGGGCTGGGCTGGGCTGGGGGGTGTTAAGACTGGTGCTGGGCTGGGCTGTGCTGGGGGGTGTTAAGACTGGTGCTGGGCTGTGCTGGGCTGGGGGGGTGTTAAGACTGGTGCTGGGCTGGGCTGGGCTGGGCTGGGGGGGTGTTAAGACTGGTGCTGGGCTGGGCTGGGCTGGGGGGGGTGTTATTAATGGTAATGGGCTGGGCTGGGCTGGGCTGGGGGGGTGTTAAGACAGGGGCTGGGCTGGGCTGAGCTGGGGGGGTGTTAAGACTGGTGCTGGGCTGGGCTGGGCTGGGCTGGGCTGGGGGGGTGTTAAGACTGGTGCTGGGCTGGGCTGGGCTGGGGGGTGTTAAGACTGGTAATGGGCTGGGCTGGGCTGGGCTGGGCTGGGCTGGGGGGGGTGTTAAGACTGGTAATGGGCTGGGCTGGGCTGGGCTGGGGGGTGTTAAGACTGGTAATGGGCTGGGCTGGGCTGGGGGGGTGTTAAGACTGGTAATGGGCTGGGCTGGGCTGGGCTGGGGGGGTGTTAAGACTGGGTCTGGTGCTGGGCTGGGCTGGGGGTGGGTAAGACTGGGGCTGGGCTGGGCTGGGGGGGTGTTAAGACTGGTAATGGGCTGGGCTGGGCTGGGGGGGGTGTTAAGACTGGTAATGGGCTGTGGGCTGATGGGGGCTGTCTGGAAATGGGGTGATGGGGGGTTAAGACTGGTAATGGGCTGGGGGGGAGCTAGGACAGATAATGGGCTAGGGGGGGCTAGGACTGGTAATGGGCTGTGGGCTGATGGGGGGGTTAGGACTGGTAATGGGCTGTGGGCTGATGGGGGCTGTCTGGAAATGGGGCGATGGGGGGTTAAGACTGGTAATGGGCTGGGGGGGGGTTAAGACTGATAATGGGCTGGGGGGAGCTAGGACAGATAATGGGCTTGGGGGGGATAGGACTGTTAATGGGCTGAGAGGTGTTGGGGGGTTAGGACTGGCAATGGGCTGTGGGGGGGGCTTAGGACTGGTAATGGGCTGTGGGCTGATGGGGGCTGTCTGGAAATGGGGTGATGGGGGGTTAGGACTGGTAATGGGCTATGGGGGGGTTAAGACTGATAATGGGCTATGGGGGGGCTAGGACAGTAAATGGGCTCTAGCGGAGGTGTTAGCACTGGTAATGTGCTGAGAGCTGTTGGGGGGTTAGGACTGGTAATGGGCTATGGGGGGGTTAAGACTGGTAATGGGCTATGGGGGGGGTTAAGACTGGTAATGGGCTGTGGGCTGATGGGGCTGTCTGGAAATGGGGTGATGGGGGCTTAGGGCTGGTAATGGGCTGGGGGGGTTAAGACTGGTAATGGGCTGTGGGCTGATGGGGCTGTCTGGAAATGGGGTGATGGGGGGATTAGGACTGATAATGGGCTATGGGGGGGCTAGGACAGGACATGGGCTGATGGGGAGGGGTTAGGACTTGAGGTGGGCTGATGTGGTTAGGACTGGTAATGGGCTGTGGGCTGATGGGGGTAGGACTGGCAGTGGGCTATGGGGGGCTGACTGGAAATGGGCTGATGGGGTTAAGACTGGAAGTGGGCTGATGGGGGGTTAGGACTGGTAATGGGTTATAGGGGGGGCTTAAACTGAAAATGGGGTGATGGGGGGTTAGGACTGGAAGTGGGTTAATGGGGGGCTAGGACTGGTACTGGAAATGGGCTGTTGGGGGGCTTGAATTGAAATGGACTCATGGAGGGGCTAGAACTGGAAGTAGGCTCATGGGGGGGCTTGGACTGGAATTGGGCTGAGTGGAGGGGAGCTAGGATTTGACATGGGCTGATGGTGGGGCTAGGAAATGACTAGAAATGGGCTGATGGGGGGCTAGGATTGGAAATGAGCTGATGAAGGGACTCAGACTGAAAATGGATGGGGGAGCTAGGACCGGAAATGGGTTGATGGGGGGTAGGACTGGAAATGGGCTGATGCAGGGACTAGAAGGGAATGGATGCTGGGTGAGACTGGAACTAGAAGGGAGCTGATGTTGGGGGAGGATTAGAATGGGATGGGGCTGGGAGAGTAAAATGGAGAGGGGAAAAATATTTTGTGTGGGAGGGATGAAAAATCTACAATTGGCCGGTTATTGGGAGAGTAAGTGGGGATTGAGGATGGAGGGGTAAAATTTGTGTGGATGAAATAGGAATGAGGAAAGAGCAAAAGGAGAAAGATTAGTATGTTAAAGCAGATGTAGAGAGAGAGAATGGAAAAAAAAACCTAGA
Source organism: Ichthyophis bannanicus (assembly GCA_033557465.1). Lineage (NCBI taxonomy): Eukaryota > Metazoa > Chordata > Amphibia > Gymnophiona > Ichthyophiidae > Ichthyophis > Ichthyophis bannanicus. The sequence continues at coordinate 958,569,130 of CM066031.1, forward strand.
AGAGAGAAGAAAGAACAAATGGACAGCAGACGATGGAGAGTTAGCAGAAAACATGAAGAAACCAGAAGAAAGTGGCTGGAGCAATTGCAACTGAAAATAAATGCACAAAAGGTAGAAAGATATCTCTTTATTTTGAATTTATTAACTGGAATATGAAAGCTCTGTGAAACGTGCATCATTAACGTCTGCGCTTTGTTTGGTACAAGAGGAAATTAATTTATAGTTTTATTTCTACAGTGGTGTTGTACATTCCAAGTTTGGCTTTTGGGGTTCCCAGTTTAATTATTGCCTTCCTGTTTCTAAATTGTGATTCCTTGTTTGATGATGGTCTATGTTCTGCATGTGTAACTGAGCTGAGGTATTCTGTTTATGTAATTCCTATTTGACATTGCCACTTGTTCTCTTTCCCCAGTATTCTCTGAAATGTATTGGTTTAATATTTGCAGTGTTGCCTTTTGATAGGTAGGGTATGGTGCTTTGTGAGTCCTGGTAATGCTGTCAGGATATGGCGGGTTTGCTATGGGTTCTAAATGGGCAGCGTTTGTAGTAGTTCCTAATGTGCCTGGCGGTTGGCACTGGATTATAGTAATGTAGAAATCTTTTAGTCTTTCTTTATCCATACCCTCATTAAGAGACATGTTTACTAAAAGTTAGTGTATGGTAACATTATGCAAATATTTATGCAAATAAGGCCACTTATGCAAATGAGGCCCCGTACCGAGTCTCCGCACATGGCCCCGCACCCCCCTTGGGCCGCCCCTGGGTGGGTGGGGCAAGAGCATCCAGAGCCGAGGATAGTAAAGCATTATAGGAGGTTACTGCCTCATCGACGGACTTGGAGGACATAATGGAGGAAAGAGATGGAGAAATGGTGGAGGAGAGAGTCAAGGGATCAATATTATGAAGGCTTCTAAATAGGTCGGAGGAGACAGGATGAGGTTGAGACAGCAGAAGCTGAAGATTAAAGCTTAAAAGGTGATGATCAGATAAGGGAAGGATTGAGTTACGGTAGTTTGAGGGAGAGGAATTAGAGAAGAGTATCAGGTCAAGGCAGTGGCCGTGCTGGTGGGTGGGGGGAGTGGAGTAAAGTTGGAGGTCAAACGAGGAGGCAAGGGCGAGGAGTTTTAAAGCATGGGGATTGGAGGAGTTATCGACATGAATGTTAAAATCACCAAGAATAAGAGTGGGGGAAGAGGAATCCAGAAAGACGGAAAGCCAGGAGTCGAAGTCGGCAAGGAAGGTGGAAGCAGATTTGTTGGGTGGGCAATAGATAACAGCTACTCGGAGGGGAAGTGGTGTGAAAAGGCGAATGGAGTGGACTTCAAAAGAGAGAAAGGAGTGAGATTGAGGCAGCAGGAGGGGTTGGAATTGGCAAGAGGGAGAAAGTAGAAGCCCAAAACCACCACTGCGGCCAGTGGAACGAGGCGTATGGGAGAACTGGTAGCCCCCGTGACAGAGAGCAGCAGTAGATGCGGTATCATCTGGGAGGAGCCAGGTCTCAGTTAGGGCAAGAAGATGTAGAGCATTAGAAATAAAAAGATCATGAGTGAAAGCAAGTTTATTAGAAACCGATTGTGCGTTCCATAAGGCACATGAGAATGGGAGAGTGGAAGGGGAAAGGAGAGGGATATGGATATCACTACATAGTGCCTTCTCTGCTTTGGTTAATGAGAATGCCCAAACCAGGGAAGCTCAAGGGCCCTTAAATAAGATAGTCAATGCCCAATCTCCTGATAAAGCACCAATTATGAAGAAAGACTCAAGGAACATAAAACTACTACTACTTGGTGATTCCATCATCAGAGGCACCAACTTGGAAACACAGTTCAAAGGAGGGAAGTTAATCAAATGCCTCCCAGGCTCTTCATCTAGCAAGAATACAAACCAAATTGTTGATGTACTTAGCGCTGAAAGTGAGCACTCCAAAATTGATGTTATCATCCACTTGGGTACAAATGACCTGGCTAGAAACAGTGCCACTACAGTTCAAAGGAACTTTCAAACTCTGGGGGAGAACTAAAGCCCATTGTTAACACTGCAGCATTCTCAGAAGTTCTACCTGTTCTACCTGGAGTATAGTGTGCAATTCTGGAGACCGCACCTTCAAAAGGATGTGAACAGGATGGAGTCGGTGCAGAGGGTGGCTACTAAAATGATTAGTGGGCTTCATTATAAAGCAGGGGTCTCAAACTCAAATTGCTTTGAGGGCCAAATGAGGACTTGTAGAGTAACCCGGGGGCCGCACAAGACGCAGGCCTCATTTGCATAAGGGCATCGTTTGCATAAGGGCATCATTTGCATAAATATTTGCATAATGTTACCATACACTAACTTTGAGTAAACATGCCTCTTAATGAGTGTATGGATAAAGAAAGACTAAAAGATTTCTACATTACTATAAACCAGTGCCAACCGCCAGGCACATTAGGAACTACAAGAAACACTGCTCATTTAGAACCCATAGCAACCTGCCATGTCCTAACAGCACTACCAGGACTCACAAAGCACCATACCCTAACTATCAAAAGGCAACACTGCAAATATTAAATCAACACATTTCAGAGAATAACAATACATGACCTACTCGGGAAAGAGAACAAGTGGCAATGTCAAATAGGAATTACATAAACAGAATACCTCAGCTCAGTTACACATGCAGAACATACACCATCACCAAACAAGGAATCACAATTTAGAAACAGGAAGACAATTAAACTGGGAACCCCAAAAGCCAAACTTAGAATGTACAACACTGTAGAAATAAAACTATACATTGATTTCCTCTTGTATTAAATAAAGTGCAGACGTTAAAGATGCACATTTCCAAGAGCTGACATATTTCAGTTAATAAATTCAAAATAAAGAGATATTTTTCTACCTTTTGTGCATTTTTTTTTCAGTTGCAATTGTTCCAGGCACTTTCTTCTGGTTTCTTTGTGTCTTCTGCTAACTCTCCATCGTCTGCTGTCCATTTGTCCTTTCTTCTTTCCCATTTTTTTTCCATTCTCTCTACATCTGCTTTAACATACTAATCATTCTCCTTTTGCTCTTTCCTCATTCCTATTTCATCCACTCAAATTTTACCCCTCCATCCTCAATCCCCACTTACTCTCCCAATACCCGGCCAATTGTAGATTTTTCTTCCCTCCCACACAAAATATATTTCCCCTCTCCATTTCACTCTCCCAGCCCCATCCCATTCTAATCGTCCCCCAACATCAACTCCCTTCTAGCTCCTGCCCCACCCAGCATCCGCTCCCTTCTAGTCCCCGCATCATCAGCCCATTTCCAGTCCTAGCTCCCTCCCCTCACAGCCCATTTCCTTTCCAAGCCCCCCTCCCCATCAGCCCATTTCCATTCCAAGCCCCCTTCCACTCAGCCCATTACCATTCCAAGACCCTGTCCCCATCAGCTATTTGCAGTTCAAGCTCCCCCTTCTACTCGGCCCATTTCCAGTCATAGCACCCCCCCCCCAGTCCATTACCAGTTCTAGCCACACCCCCCCATAGCCCATTATCGGTCCTAAGCCCTCCAACAGCCCACTTCCAGGCCTAACCCTTCCATCGCCCCATCTTCATTCTTAGCCCCCCAATCAGACCACCTCCAGTCCTAACCCCCATCTGTCCATTACCAGTACTATCCCCCCATCACCCCATTTCCAGTCCTACCCCCCCAGCAGCCCACATCAAGTCCTGCTACCCCCCCCAGCAGCCCACATCAATCCTGCTCCCCCCCCAGCAGCCCTGCTCCCCCCCCCAGCAGCCCACATCAATCCTGCTCCCCCCCCAGCAGCCCACATCAAGTCCTGCTCCCCCCCAGCAGCCCACATCAAGTCCTGCTCCCCCCCAGCAGCCCACATCAAGTCCTGCTCCCCCCCCAGCAGCCCACATCACTCCTGCTCCCCCCCCCAGCAGCCCACATCAATCCTGCTCCCCCCCCCCGCAGCCCACATCAATCCTGCTCCCCCCCCCTGGGAAACTTAAACTTTAGAAAACAGCTGGCTGCTGCTCCTGCCGCTGCCGCGGCGGTAGCAGCAATACCGCATGTCCCGTGGCCGCGGCCCCCCCCCCTTCCCTGTCAGTTCTTCTCTGCTTCGGCTTTCAGAGCCGCGAAGGGAGAACTTCTCCCTCGTGACTCTGTTAAGCCCGCTGGGGCTTATGGGAAATTTCCCATCTGCCCCGGCGAGCTTAACAGAGTCGCGAGGGAGAAGTTCTCCCTTCGCGGCTCTGAAAGCCGAAGCAGAGAAGAACTGACAGGCAAGCAGGAAGGGATCGGGGGGGGGGGCCGCGGGACATGCGGTATTGCTGCTATTGCCGCTATTGCCGGGCAGATGGGAAGGGGCCGCGGGACAGTTGATTCTGCCGCTGCCACGGCAGCAGAAGCCGGGTTTTTTTTTCCCCCCTGTGTATCGCGGGCCGCATGCGGCCCGCGGGCCGCGTGTTTGAGACCCCTGTTATAAAGCATATGAGGACAGACTTAAGGATCTTAATATGTACACCTTAGAGGAAAGGCGGGATAGAGGTGATATGATTGAGATGTTTAAATACCTCCATGGCATAAATGTTCAGGGAGAGAGCCTCTTTCAATTGAAAGCAAGTTCTGCTACGAGGGGACATGGGATGAGGGTGAAGGGAGATAGATTCAGGAGTGATATGCGGAAATATTTCTTTACGGAAAGAGTAGTGGATCCATGGAATAGTCTCCCAGTGGAGGTGGTAGAGATGAGGACAGTAACTGAATTCAAAAAAGCATGGGACCAACACAGAGGATCTCTAAAGGTAAAAAGTGGACTGTTGTAGTTGTTGATATGGAAGGACAGACTAGATAGGCCATGTGGTCTTTTTCTGTCATCATGTTTCTGTGTTTCTATGTTTCTTGCTAAGGGGGCAGAAAGGCTAAATCACATAAACAGCTTTAACACATGGCTCCAAACCTGGTGCAAAGAGGAAGGATTCAGATTTATAGGTGACTGGGGAAAGAGATGGATCAACAAGAGACTATACTGTGCTAATGGACTACATCTTTCTGTCGCAGGGAGAAGAATCCTAAGTGAAAAATTCAGCCAGTATGTGGATATGCATTTAAACTAGAAAAAAGGGGTGACGGTTGTGGAAGGTCCAGTTCTGGACATCACTCCCTGCAAAAGCAGAACAACATCAGAAACAGACACACTTTTAAACCACACATCAAAAACAAGAGGGAAGAAGTAGACAGAACAAAATCAATGCAAAACACACACAAGCCAGTTAAATGCTGGAAAGCAATGAGCACAAATGCTCGAAGCTTATCCAATAAAGTTCCAGACCTGGAAGCCCTAATGGTAGAAATGGACTTGAACATTGTGGACATTACAGAAACATGGTTTAATGAATCGCATGATTGGGATATAGCCATAGCTGACTATAATCTATTCAGAAGAGACAGAGAAAATAGAAGAGGAGGTGGAGTAGCCTTGTATGTCAAAAGCAATATTAAAGCTACTGAAATGCAGGGGGCATGGGGAAAAGAAGAAGCACTCTGGGTTGTGTTGGAAAGAGGAGATGGCACTGTCATCCATACTGCTGTAGTCTACAGACCTCTGACTCATATCGAAGAGCTAGATAATGAATTGATTATAGACATTGTTAAAATAGCCACAAAGGGGAGGCGGAGCCAGCTGGAGACCCGCATGGACGCTTAAGGGAGAGCTCCCGCGGACCTAGTCTGAAGAATCCTGTCCCTCCCTGCGTGGTTTAGTATTTGTGCCGTCTGTTCAAGGTCAGTGACATTGGACCATGGCTTGCAGCAAACAGACGAGGTTAGAGTTTTCTAACCCCTCGAACCCCGGAGCAAAGGGATCGAAAGCGGATCCGCTATCCCCTCTCAAGATGGCGCCGCAGCGTGATCATGAGGATGGGGTGTGAGAGATTCTGAATGAAGTCCGGGCGATTCGTAGTCGCGTGGATACTAACGGGGAATGCCTGGCAGATTTGCAGTCGACTACTAAAGAACTGAGAGAGCAATTGTTGTCACTGGCGGCAAGGGTGGAGAAAGTTGAGATTAACGTAGCGCTGTATGAGGAGAAGATGGCGCAGCTAAGTAAGACCACGAGGAAGTTGGAGTTGCTGGACCATAGCCTGGAGGACATGAACAACAGGGCTCGGAGAAATAACATCTGTATTGTTGGACTCCCAGAGGGAACTGAAGGGAAAAATCCTATTGTGTTTTTGGAGGAATGGATTCCTAAAATACTTAAACTGGACTTGTCTCGCCCATTTGAGATTGAACGGGCGCACCGGGTGCCCTCGGCTTTAAACCTACACTCTAAAGGCCCTAGGCCGATGATCTTGTGCGTTCTCAGACATCAACAGGTTGTACAGATCATGCAAGCCGTGAGAGCTTCTACTAGCTTACAGTTTGAGGGCCATAAAGTCTCCTTTTTCCCAGATTTCAGCAAGGCCACGGTTGAGAGGAAGAAACAATTTCTGGCGCTCAGGCAGAGGCTCCAATGCCTCCAAGCGTGGTACGGACTGTTCTACCCTGCGCGTCTTTGGGTTACCCTCAACAATGTAACTAAGAACTTTGAGGATCCGGATGTACTTGAGAAATTTATTGCTGCCCAAGAAGCGCTTCAAATGCAATGAGAGATTAGAAGCTTGGAATTGGATTGCTTTCTTTCCCTTTATGTGGGCCTGGACTTCGCTGGACTCTTATTTTAGCTCATGCGGTGCATGCGCTTTCAAGATGTTGCTGGGGTATTTAGGCGGGTGGGCTCGGGGGCTAGGGGCACGCAGGGAGGGATTTTTGTTGTAACTAGTTTTGGTCGGAGGGTCTGATTGTGGCATGTTGGGCCAATTGCTGACTCACCCAGCCAGGGGTATGTGGGGTTTATTTTTGGTGTATAGGGGTTTTAAGTGGCTCTCTGAGGGGGGGTGAAACAGTGGTTTTAATGTGTAAAATCCACGCAGTCCTAATTGGGTATCATGGTCTTGGCAGGGAGTGCAGCTAAAGTGGTGCATTTCCTTTCTCTGAACGTGAAAGGGATTAGAAGCCCTATTAAAAGGAAACAAATACTTGCATATTGTAATCATCAGCAGGCGGATCTGATTTTATTACAAGAAACCCATTTAAACTTGGTGGAGACGAGAAAACTGGAGGATAAACAGTTTGTGTTGCTAGGTGCATCTCCTGCTGCTCACAAAAGGAATGGGGTAGCCATTTTGGGGCGGAAGTCCTTGGGTTTTAGAGTATTGAGTGATCGCAGTGACACGGAGGGACGTTGGGTGTTAATCTCTGTAGAGTGTGGGGAAGATACTTTTACCATTGCTAATGTTTATGGGCCAAATTCTGATGACCCCGGGTTTTACAGGGACCTATCTAGGGTATTGCAGGAACATTCTCCGTCTCCGTTTAATGTTGCTCTTGACCCCCTTTTGGACAAACAGCCAGTAAGGTTGGAGAAGTCTTCCAGGGCGAGGGTGGCATTGGCGGCTTTGAGTGCTGCCCTTGGGCTGTCAGATGCTTGGAGTCACTTTTTTTTCGCCTCCGCATCAATCGTGGTCACGGATTGACTTCTTTCTCATTTCTAAAAGTTTGATTTCAGGTCTCCGAAGAGCGGAAATCTTGGGGTATGCATATTTCAGATCATGCTGCCATCTCTCTACATGTAAACTGGGGTGATGGGATAAAGCAACCGCGGGTGTGGTCTTTCAATAGGTCTCTTTTGGCAGAACCTGTGTTTCAAGAGGAAATGAGGGCTGCTATTAGGGACTATTTTGACTCTAACAAGTGGGGGGAAATGGCTAGTTGGGCCTGGTGGGAGGCCTTTAAGACTTTTTTACAGGCAAGGATCACTAGCTTTTCCATCAAAGATTCCAAACGGAAAAGAGCTAAATTGCGTGTGCTAGAGGAACAGATTAAGGCCGGGGAGAGGCTTCTTTGTAAACAGGCGGAGCCAAGTATCTTACTCCGGTTGCAGAGACTTCGGTTTCAGTACAATGAGATTTTGAGTTATGATATTGAACAGGTATGCCTGAAACAGCAATCGCGGTACTATGTGGAAAATAACAAAGGGGGCAGGTTGCTTGCTAATGCTTTGAAAAGGAAGCAGGACAAGGCGAGAATTGCAACTATTGTTGACCAGAGCTGTGGGCCTCTGGTTAGTACGGATCAGATCCTAGAGGCATTTACGGAGTATTATCGTAAACTTTACTCCGTAGAATGTACGCCGGATCCTGAGGCAGTTGGGGACTTTTTAGGTAGTTTAGTACATCCGACGCTATCAGGCCAGCAGGCAGATGAGTTGGATAAGCCATTTACAGAGGAGGAGATCTGTAATGCCATAGCTGGTATGCCATCGGCCAAGGCGGTTGGGCCAGATGGCATCCCTGCTGAATTTTTCAAAGTTTTCAGGAAAGACCTTCTGTCCCATCTGTTGATTTTCTTCAAGGATTTGGGTGAATTTTCAGTGCATGGGGGTAATTTTGCAGAGGCAACAATAGTTGTTTTAGAGAAACCCGGGAGAGATCCCACTTTAGTCTCCAACTATAGGCCTATTTCATTACTGAATGCTGATTGCAAAATTTATGCTACGGTTCTAGCGAAAAGGCTCGGCAAAGTCTTGGAGGAGCTGATTCACCCAGATCAGTGTGGTTTTATTCCGGGTAGAGCTACCTCAGACAACGCCAGGCTTTTCTGTAATCTGTTGGAAAGAGCTAAATTTCTTGATGCTCCTCATGTGGGTATTTCCTTGGATGCTGAAAAGGCCTTCAATAGGCTGGAATGGGTCTTTCTCTTTAAAACGTTAGAGTGGTTTGGTATCGGCCGGAAGTTTATCAATATGTCGCGCAGTCTCTATGCGCACCCCATTGCCCGGATTGCAGCAAATGGAGCCTTGTCGTGCTCCTTCTCGTTGCATTGGGGCACCCGCCAAGGCTGTCCTCTTTCGCCTCTGCTTTTTAATTTGGCTCCAGAGCCGTTAGCCATTGCAATAAGGCAATCTAAGGATATTACAGGCTTGGCAGTTGGCCACTGGCAGGTTAAAGTTTCAGCGTACGCAGAAGATTTGTTGTTGTTCACTCAGCCCTCAGATATTCCCTCGATTTTGAGTTTGATAGCGCGTTATTCTTGGTTGTCTGGCTACAAAATTAATTGGTCTAAGTCAGTGGCTTTTCCTATGAATAGTAATGCCACTGCTGAACATCTGGCTTCTTTTCCGTTTCGGTGGGAATCAGGTAACATCAAGTATCTGGGAGTCAAATATGGTGTTCCCATTGAACAAGCCATTAAAGAGAATATGGAGGATTTGTTGCAAAATTTAAAGCACTCCATAATAGCTTGGTCCCCCCTTCAGCTGTCTTGGTGGGGGAGGCTAGAGACCATAAAAATGACGTTGACCCCCAAGATTAATTATATGCTGGGTATGCTACCGGTCTCACTAGATTCAGGATTTTATGCAGAGGTAGAAAGGTGTTTGAGTAGATTCCTGTGGGGTGGCCGGCAGCCTAGGATAGCTCTTAAGAAGTTGAAAGGTGGTGTCCAGTTTCCTGATTTCAAGAGATATCATCAGGCGTTCCTTCTAAAGCAAGGTGCGCTGTGGGCCTCCGAAGAGGGTCTGGTGTCTAGGCCAGTGTGGTTAGAAGTGGAGAAGCGGATTGTCCACCCTTGCCCAGTAAGAATGCTTCTTGGTATGAAGCACCCTGTAAAGGCTCAGGTGGGGAGGGTGGTTTTTGCGACACAAGAGGCGTATTTGGCATTGGTCCAGTTTGCGGAGGCCGACGGACCTACGGGTACGAGGCTTCCGCTGTGGTGGAACCCTAAATTAAGAATCACCGGTAAGATGTTTGCATGGAAAAGATGGCAAGCGTGTGGGATTTGGAGTGTGGGGCAGCTGTTTCATAACTCAAATTGGAAGGACTTTAAAGCTTTACAGCAAGAGTTTTTGTTACCTGATTCTGCTTATTTTTACTGGCTGCAGCTGCAGCATAGCATTAAATCGGCCAAAATTAGTGCTGCAGATTTGGTTGGGGAGGATTGTACCTTCCAGCAACTAGCGGAGATAGTCGGTACGGGGAGATCTGCCTCCAAAATTTATGCGTTCTTGAGGGACAAAACCCCATTCTGTTTACGGGGCTTGGTAAGAAGCTGGGAACTAGAAGTTCCGGATCCCATACCTACTAGAGCTTGGCGATCTGTATGGGGTCCTGTGTCTCGGGTTTCTAAGTCTGCTGCGATCACTCAATCTTTAGATTTTTTCATGCACCGTGCTCATATTACCCCCGTGAAGTTGGCTAAATGGGACAAGTCAGCGGCGGGTAAATGTTGGTCATGTCAGGTGCATACTGGCACTTTTAAGCACATGGTGTTTGATTGTTATCACGTTCAGAGATACTGGGGATCTATATGGCTAAGAATGCAGGCTGTTTTAAATGTTACAGGCACATTATCTTGGAGCATGGTTTGTTTAAGAGCGGCACTGCAGGTACCTGGCATAACCAAAGCAAATTGCTTTTTATTTTATTTAATTTAATTTATTTATTTACAGTTTCTTTTATACCGCGCTATTCGACATCAGTGCGGTTTACAGTGAACATAGAAACCACACGTCTCAATTAATTGATCTGTGCTTACAATAAACAGGTAAAATAAACTTGGATAAACATTAAACAGGTTTCTTGAACAGGGAAACATGATAACTATGTACAATGCCACTAAATGCAGCTATATGTAGGGTTATGTGAAACGAGGTGCATTTCTCATGGTGAGAGGAAGTGCGAAGTGGGATTACGGATCTACAGATTAAGAATGTGAAGTGCATGGGTTTAAGGTGTTGGCCTGGGGTGTGGTGGTGGGATGGTATGAGGGGGTATCCGAAACATCATAGTGCTGCAGAAATAGGTGATGCTTCAGTGCCTTCCTGAACTGGGAGAGGTCACTGATGGTTCTGATGCCTGATGGTAGAGCATTCCAGCATGATGGTGCAAAGTAGGAAAAGGCTCTGGATCTAGTGACTTGAGAGCACTGTTCCCTCTAAGCTGTGCGCGTGTGCGCGCGCACACACCTTGCCGAGTGAGCGCACATACTTTACAACAGAGCGCACAAAAATTACGGTTCTGATTCTGATAGAAAACAACACAGATGTTCTTAAAATTGAAAAGTTGTTGTGTATTTATGGTTTTCACAAGTTCTACAATATTTTCTAGTGCAATCAATGTGGTGTACATACTGTATTCTGACGTGTAGTCAAATTTTAAAGTATATAATTCCGAGTGTCATTATGTGGCACACAAAAATTTAACCTTCCTTCAAAAGTTGCACAGCTGATATTTTATGCGCACACAGCCTACAGAAAATTAGAGGGAACATTGCTTGAGAGCACTTCGTGATTGCCTTCGGTAATACGAGAGAATTGGAGGCAGTCGATCTTCTTGCTCGATTAGGGGGTGTAATTGATATGAGGTCAGTGATAGTAGTCGCAGAGTATTTATTGATCGCTTTATGAGTCATAGGGGCTTGAAAGAGATCCTAGATTGTATAGGCAGCCAATGTAACTGTTTCAGTATAGGAGTGATGTGGGTTCTCCTAGAAGCTCCGTGAAGGATTCCTGCAGCTGAATTCATTGCAAGTTGTAAGGGGTTAATTGTGCTCTTTGGTAGGCCATGTAGTATCGCATTAGCATAGTCAAGGTGAGGCATTATTAGGGCCTGAAAGACTGATCGGAAGTCATTGGACTCTAGCAGCTGATGTAGATGACGAAGGGTACGGATTTTGTGATAGACAGATTTTGCTACCTTGCCGATATGAACCTTCATATTGAGCTGTTGATCGAGTGTAACTCCCAGGTATCTCACTGTGGTCTTGCAGAGGAGTTCTGCGTCATGCACCTTAATGGACATTGGTGGGGTGAATGCTGGGCTCCTGGTGACAAAGAGGACTTCTGTCTTTTTGAAGTTTATCTTAAGCATTTGTGCATTTAGCCAGTCTGAGACTGCGTCAAAGCACTTGATTAGTGGGGAGAGGTCCAGGTGTTCTGTTGAGATTGGCATGTACATCAAGACGTTGTCAGCATAGACCAGGCAGTTGATGTTAAATTTTATGATTGCTATCGCTTTGAAAGTTATTTTTGTAAACTGGAAGAATACGAGCAGGCTGTGTTTTGATATGTGGTGGAACTTAGTCTGTCAATACGCCAGATACGAGAAATTGTACAGTAAACTTCATTCTCCTGACAGAGCTGAGAGCTGCTTAAAGAAATGGATATTGCTAGACAATTTTGCTGCTCGTGCTCAGATAAGCTGGGACCCTCCCTGAGGGGATGAGTTCCCTGCGAGGTTTGTTTGAGGGGCTGTTTATGGTTTATCTACTTAGACTTTTGCGCTGGATGACACTTAGTGCTGTATCCTCAGAGAGCCGAGGGGGGGGGGGGTTCGGGAGGAGGGGTGCTGTTTTTGTTTTTGGTTTGTGTATTGTTGTGTTTGGCGTGTGTTGATTTTGTTGTATTGTTCAAAAGCATAAATAAAAGATATAAAAAAAAATAGCCACAAAGGGGGAAGCGATCATATTGGGTGACTTTAATATACCCGATGTGGATTGGATTACTCTTTCTGCAAATCTGGAAAGAAGCAAAAAAATTGTGGATGCTCTGCAAGATGAGTTACTTAGACAAATGGTGATGGAACCAACAAGGGAAAGCTCAACGCTGGATTTAGTCCTCACCAACGGTGATAGCATGTCGAATGTCTGGGTGGGTGCACCTGTGAGCAGTAGTGATCATCAAACGGTGTGGTTTGAGATAAAAACCAAAGTGCAGTCCAACTATAGCAAGCTCAAAGTCCTAAACTTCAAAAACACTGACTTCAATAAAATGGCCATGTACCTAAAGGAAGAGTTGACAGGGTGGAAGGAGATAAGGGAAGTGGAATTGCAATGGGCTAAACTAAAGGTGGCAATAAAAGGGGCAACAGATAAATATGTAAGAAAAGTAAATAAAAACAAAAGGAGAAGGAAACCTATTTGGTTTTCCAAAGAAGTGGCTGCTCAAATAAAGGCAAAAAACACAGCTTTCGCAAAATTCAAAAGCTTGCAAACAGAGGAACACAGAAATGAATACAGGATCAAACTCAAAGAGACAAAAAGAGAAATAAGGATAGCAAAATCAAAGGCAGAGGAAAAGATGGCTAAAGATGTGAAGTGTGGCGACAAAAATTTCTTCAGGTATATTCGGGAAAGGAAGAAGATCAGAGGTGGAATCACAGGACTCAGAAGTGCTGGGAATGGACTCATGGAAAGGGACATTGAAAAAGCGGAATTGCTAAACAAATACTTCTGCTCTGTTTTTACTAAAGAAAATCCTGGAGAAGAACCAACTGTGACTCCCAAATATAAAGATGGGAATGAAGTAGATACCACACCATTCACAGAAGATGATGTGTTAGAACAACTTGCAAAACTAAAAGTGGACAAGGCCATGGGACCGGATGGGATACATCCCAGGATACTGAAAGAGCTCAGAGAGGTTCTTGCAGGGCCGTTAAAGGATGTTTTCAACAGTTCCTTGTAAACAGGAGTAGTTCCTCAGGACTGGAGAATGGCTGATGTCGTACCTCAACACAAAAGTGGTGTCAGGGAAGAAGTGTCAAACTACAGGCCCGTGAACCTTACCTCAGTGGCGGGAAAAGTAATGGAGTCACTTCTGAAGGAGCGAATAGTGAACTTTCTCAAATCGAACAGGTTTCAAGATCTGAGGCAACATGGTTTTACCGAAGGATGATCTTGCCAAACAAATCTGATTGAGTTCTTTGACTGGGTGACCAGAGAACTAGATCAGGGGCATGTGATGGATGTCATCTACCTGGATTTCAGCAAAGCCTTTGATACTGTTCCTCATAGGAGGCTTATCAATAAACTCAGTAGTTTGGGGATGGGTCCCAAGGTGGTAAACTGAATCAGAAATTGGTTGACTGATAGACGACAGAAGGTGATGGTAAACGGAGCTCACTCGGAGGAAAGGAAGGTGATTAGCGGGGTACCCCAGGGTTCGGTCCTGGGCCCGGCACTGTTCAATGTATTTGTGAGTGATATTGCTGAAAGACTGAATGGAAAGGTCTGCCTTTTTGCAGATGACACAAAAATTTGCAACAGAGTGGACTCCCCCGAGGGAGTCCTTAACATGAGAAAAGATCTACAAAAGCTGGAAGAATGGTCAAATGCTTGGCAATTAAGATTTAATGCAAAGAAGTGCAGAGTCATGCACTTGGGTAGCAGAAACCCAAGAGAAATGTACACGATAGGTTAAATTGCAAGCAATGGGTAGCAAGGAGTCTATAGGCTGTGCAGCAAAGTTACTTGCAAGCAACAAGGAAGCAAAGAGTTTATAGGCTGTGTAGCAAAGTTAATTGCAAGCAGTGAAGTAGCAATAGTGAGGAAGCGATGGGTAGCAATGGAGTCACTAGGCTGTGAGTAGCAGTGGATTGGTGGGTGCTTCGTGTGGGTGCTGTTTGGGTTTCAGGAGCCGAGTTGTGGAGGAGCACTTGTTCCCGCTCTACTCCTTGACGCTTCCCAGGTAATCTGCTGGTGCTGCTTTTTTAGATCACGCCGAGGGCACCTTTGGTCCCCGCCTAAGGGCCATGCCAAAGGGCCCTCTGGCGAGGCCCTGGCATGGGCGTGCCAAGGGCGCTTTGTTGTATTTAAACTTACTGGTGTAGTGGCCTGAATGGCCTCGGCGTGTGGAGGGGGAGGAGCTTTCTCTCCTGCTCTACTCCCCGAGGCTGGAGAGGCTTTCTTGCTGCAGCTGTGGCCTTAGGCTGAAGAGCATGGGGGAGTTCAGGCCCGGTTGGCCACATCGGAGGGGAGTGGGGAGGAGCTTACCTGCCCGCTCTCCCTCGATGCCAGCGATCGGGTGGTGTGACCGGGCTGGAGAGGAAGAGAGCGGTTTGCTGCCTGGATTGGGAGAGGCTGGCTGGAGTAGGAAGCACAGGGCCACTGTGCTAATAGAGCAGGGGCATTAGTGCACAACCTGGTAATTGTCCATACTATTAACCATTCCGTACCACGGTAATTTGAATTACTATTAGCACTATTTTTTTTTCCTCCTTTTAACCTCTTCTATGTTTGACTTTGGCAAAATGTAGAAATTCGGTCATGTCAATAAAGTTTCCTGAATCTCAACAAAGCACAAGTAAGGAGGAAGATGAGAGAGAGAGAGCAAGAGAGAGAATAGCACTAAGGGGAGAGAGTGGGCATAGAGAGAGAGAGAGAACACCATTAGTGGTGTCTCTTTCTCTCTTAACCTCCTGCCTCCCTGGTGCTCTTCCCATATTATGATGGCAGCAGAAGAGGCATGAACGGGTAGAAGTGCTGATCTCTTATGTTTCCTGCCATCAGGAGGGAGGATGGTAAGGGGTAAGATCCTGCTGTGACTGAGCTCTGCAGCCAGTTGCAGGGGGGGGTGAGGCTATTATGAAGATGTGAAGCGCTGGACACCCTGATTCCCTCCATACCCGTGCATGGCCAAAACAATGGTCGGTTGTCTTTGTTTAAAATATACTTTTTCCCAGCTCTTGGGCATTTTTTGTGTTCATTTCATGCATTCATTTGTATGCATGCAAGAAATGTTTTGAAGCATGTAGTCATTTTTATGCAGGTGAATTCATGGGTATGTGCACATACAAGCAATTGATGCACGTTTTAAATTTGTAGGCAGTTGAATGAACTGAATGTGTGCTCACAAATGCACACGTCTAGACGACTCTTCATCTGAACAGCAGCACCTTGCTTTCTAGATAAAAAGCGTTGGTTTTCTGAATGACAGAGGCAGAGCAGCTACATACAAAAAAAACAGTCAAATATTGATGCCTGCAGTCATGTTCTAGGTAAAGTGGCATGTGTTTGGTCATCAGTCCAATTTTGTCTGAAAAGGTTCCTCATACATTCATACGTAAGGCAGAAAAGAGGGTCCTATTTAGTTAAAAGCAGGTTCTCACTATAAGAGACACCTTTCACTAGCCTTATGTCCCATCAGGTGATAATACCTACTGTCAGGGGTCAGATCATCTGTCTATCTTGTCCGCCCATCTGTATGTAACTGTTTGTTTGCAAATGCCCGAACAAATGTGTACCAAGGAAAGCAGAAGCAGAGAAAACAAATGTGAGACAAACACGACAGTGGAGGAGGAATTGGAGGAGCCAATGGAGGTTTCCACCCTCCATTACTCTTAGCCCCCATCTACTCACTCACAAACACGCTCGTCTACCACTCACCTTTGCGCAATACTTAAGAGCATACACTTTTCAACTTGTTTGTAAGAAGTGGTCTCCTTAGTACATTTGTTTACCGTTTGTTGGCAAATGGCCAATGCCCAAGCTAGAAGCTATACCTGATGACAACTGGGAGACCACGATGGCACCCTGAGCAGACACACATTGAGACTGCTCTGCTCCCCATACTGATGAATCTGACACAATTACTCCCTTGCTACATTATCTTAAATTTAAAATTTTCCCGAATGATAGGCTCCGAGTTTATGCCTCTGAACCTGGGAGCATATCTGCAACTGAAGGTCCCTTCAAAAAATGCCTTTCAATGGATCCCTGAGTGAAGTGTCTTATACGCCTCGAGAACACAGGCTGCCCACTGCTTCTCCAGAAAGAGTTACCGCAGACCACTCCATCAGTATGAGCAGGGACAATATTGGCTCCTGTCTCGGGCTGATTCAAAGGGGAGATGCTACGAGTGTGGGAGGGTGTTTGGGAGAGGTGGCATTTTTACGGAGGAGAGTAGATTACCCCATGGAGATTACAATGGAAGGATAGATTAACCTGGGAGTCCTGTCTGTGAATCCTGTGGTGGCCCTGGGGAAAAAAAATCATGCAAGTGAAAGTAAGGTTACCAGATTCTTTGCAGGCAAATTTGGGACACTTATCCAAAGTATTGGGGGGGGGGGGGGGAGAGGAAGGGGTACTTTAGTTCCAGGTTTGAGCAACAAAGCATAGAGGAGGAAAGAAGAGTCATTAGCTTGCCCCCCCCCCTTCCAATCTATCCCATGACAGCAACAATATCACTTCCAAGTAGACAAATCCACAGAGAAATAGAAAAGTGATACATTTCCTCTGAACTGTGCAAATCTTAACTATTCAAATCACTAAATTGAAAATAAAAATTGTTTAACCCCTTCTGTCCCCATTGCTGGAACTGGGGACAGGAGGCTGCCAAACAGGTGGAAGTCAAGGACACAGCTCTAAAATCGGGGTTAATCCCTGAAAATCGGGGACATCTGGTAACCTTAGTGAAAGCCTGAAACCAGCAGCTGCGGTGTCTAGGAGTCTAACCCTGGGAAGTCATTCAATGTCCCAGGAGCCATCCAGGTGAAGTGATTAGGAATACTATTGTTACGTTGGAGTATTTCCCTTCGGGTAACATCCATGATTCAGTTTAAGGTACTTACTACTACACATCAGGCCTGCTATTCCAGACTCCCATTTTCATGCTGTGTTTGTAGTCTCCTTTGCTCCTCAATGTGCCCTTCGGTCTATTAGTTATCTCATTGCACTTGAAGATCCGATTGGAAGATGTATGTAAGTCCTGCTTTAGTGTAAATTGCTCAACTCTCTGGAATGACCTGCCCATGGCTATCAGACTGGAATCTCTGCTTAAAAGATTTAAGATATCCCTGAAGATCCACTATTTTATGTTGGATTTTCCTTAGATTTAATGATTCCCTAGGTAACAGTGTGATGAGTGCTTCTGTGGCTCACTGGCTGGCCCTACCATGGTTATGGTTCCCTTCTAGCCTAATACTGTATGTCTTATCCATGGAAATTTGTCTATTGTGTCTCCCTATGGTTGTTGTGTCTTTATGTCTCCCTCTTTATTTCTAATTGTGCCCTTAATTTTGATTATGGAAACTGCTTAGATATCTTCTTTTGATTTGCGGTATATTAAATAAATAAACATGGAACGTGAAACATGATAGATCTATGCAGCTGAAAAATTCCATAGCTAAGTTTTGGCTCTGTGATCAACAAAACATACAGAATGCATTTTGCAGCTGAATGAGAACAGACATTTCAGAACAATGAAGGGTCTATAAAGACACTGTGTGCTAAAATTGAGAACTTAGAAAATATAACCAAGCACAAAAGCCTGCAGTTGACACATTTTCAGAGGTTACTGTCTCTTTCTGCTCTGAGTAGGCTTAAGAGGTACTGTTAGTAGTTCTTAAAGTGTTTTTGGAAGCAATGGACCCAATCTGGACAATTTACTATCAGCCACCAACTATAAAATGGATCTGGGAGAATGGGAGGTTATAGGGTTATGAGTTGTCTTTTGATAATTAGATGAGAAAGATTGGCCACAATCTATACCCTGGCCTGATCATGAATGTTATCAATGAGCTAGACAGAGACTAGGCATTTAGGCCATACTTCCAGAACTGTAATGTACTTGTTCATTAGCTGAATGGAAGGGAAGAGATTTTGGATTTAGCTCATGCCTTTTTTCAGTAGTAGCTCAAGGTAAGTTGC
Source organism: Ichthyophis bannanicus (assembly GCA_033557465.1). Classification (NCBI taxonomy): domain Eukaryota; kingdom Metazoa; phylum Chordata; class Amphibia; order Gymnophiona; family Ichthyophiidae; genus Ichthyophis; species Ichthyophis bannanicus. The sequence continues at coordinate 958,587,628 of CM066031.1, forward strand.
ATTAGAGTATAATAAGGGCTTACAATCCAAGAGGCCAATATTCAAAAGCACTTATCTGGTTTAGGAGAACCTGCTAAATGGTTAAGTGCCGGCCAGTGTCATATTTAGCAGTGATATCCAAACAGCGCTCTGAATATTCCCTCTGACTGCTGCCACAATCTGGATAGCGCTGTTGCGGTCTGTGGGCAGAGCAGGAGCAGAGTGTGAGATAATCCAGTTAGCAGCGATATGCAGTTCGTTTACCATCCGATAACTAACCACATGAAGTTGGGCCAGAGAAAAGGTTGCTATCTAAATAGCAGAATGAATATTGTTACTCTCTGGAGTGTGACAGCAATCACCACTGGTTGTGGTATTCAGTGCTGACCACTATCTAGATACCGATGCTGAGTATCTGGATTTAATGTAACCATGGCAGCTGGTGCGTAAGGGCCCGATTTTGAACAGGGCGGTGCTATGTGCTGCGTCGGTGCATAGCCTGCCCCCTTCTGCCTAACTTGGATTTTCAATGCCGGGGTCTTATGCGGCCCCGGCATTGAAAATCCGGTTCCTGTTGCACAACCTGGAAGTCGCAGGAGCTAACCAGGTCGCACCGATTTTCGATGCTACCCACTTAGCCCCTGCACCTTAAAGATAGGCAAGGGTTTTCCACGCCTATCTTTAAGGCACAGAGGGCTAAGCGAGTAACATTGAAAATTGGTGCTACCCAGCTAGCCCTTTCCTCCGTCCCTGCTCTGCCCCAGAACACCCCTATCACGCTCCGATGCTGACCTCATAGCATCTGGGTGGGTTAGGGACATATCCAGGATTTTCGAAGGGCACTACCTGTTTAGGTGCAATTCAAAAATCCCGGATAAGGCATTTACACGGGTAACTAGGGAACTTACCCATGTAAATGCCTTTGAAAATCGGACCCTAAGAAATTGGCCCCAATGTTTGTATCTCAGACAACGGAGGGTTAAATAACTTACCAAATCTCATAGGGCGCAACCATGGGATTTAAACTCTTGCCTTTCCTTCTGCACACTCCATTGCACTAATCATGAGGCTACCCCAGTCTCCTATGTGTTTCCTTACCATTCTCACAGACATATCCTTGTCCTTAGTTGTTGTGTTGCTGTTTTGACTAGATTGCAAGCTCTGATGAGCAGGGACTTTCTTTTACATGTGTCTGTACAGCGTTGCATATGCCTTGTACTGCCATACAAATAATCAGCAGTAGTAGAAGTAGTACGTTAACTGATTTAGGAGCAAACATGACTATAACTGGGGCTCAGCTCTTTCTCAGATTTGCCTAGAAATATATCTATCAAGGTAACTGGTACCCTTTAAAAAAATCCTCAACAGTTAATTTTCTTTTTGAGGGATAAATCTAGTCAGCAATTTCTCCAGGTGCCCCCTATGTCTGCAGGGACCATTTCTCTCAAATTTCATGGAGTAGCTCTAATGTTGTCTAACTTGCACTTAAAGATACCACAGTTCTATTCTTTCTACTGTTAACTTGGATTTTATTTTCTCTGTTTTTATCTTTTTCCTTTTTGCTATCTTGGGGCTTTGTCTCACCTGTACGCTATTATGGCGCTGCTAGCTGGGAGTAGCACAATGGTTAGAGCAGGAGACTGAACAGGAGGGAAGCCAGGTTCAAATTCTATTACCATTCCTTATAATCTTAACCCTCCATTACCTTAGGTGCAGGCTTCAATTGCAAGCCATCTGAGGACAGGAAAAATACTGTAACTCACCTTTCACTTCTGAGAAAAGGCATGGGCTAAATGCAATTCCCTGTCTCAATTTTAGAATGATGTATGATCGTTTTCATTTCAATTTACCATTTTTCTTGATTTTTTCCTGTTAAAACTATTACGTGCTTTATACGAAAGAAGAGAATCTGCCACAGTATAAAGCCCATTTGCATAGGTCATGCAGCTGGGAATTGGGACCTTCGCCTCTGAACATGGACACTTACTAAAGCTCACCAAAGACAGAGCCTTCTGTAAAATATGAAGCTTATAATGAAAAAAACCCACCCTTCCTATGGTTAAATATGGTGGAGGTTCCAAAATGTTCTGGGGCTGTTTTGCTGCCTCAGGAACTGGAGGCCTGAAGTGTATTAAAAGAATCGTGAAGTCAGAGGACTACCAAGGTATTTTGGAGTGAAATGTTCTAGCTAATGTCAGAAAGCTATTTCTGGGTCAAAGGTCATGGGTCCTCCAGCAGGACAGTGACCCAAAACATACATCCAAAGTGTTAAAAATGGTTAAAAGGGAAATATGGACTGTTTTAAACTGGCCAGCAATGAGTCCTGATCTCAATCCAGTCGAGAACCTTTGGAAAGAGCTGAAATCTGCCATTGCTAAAAGGAATCCTGGAAACATTAATGAACTGGAACAAATCACAGTTGAAGAGTGTGAGAAACTACCAGTAAACAGATGTATGAAACTTATAAATAGCTTCAAGAAACATTTGGAGGCTGTCATCACTGCCAAGAGTTGTGCATCCTAATATTAGTGAAAGGTGTCATTAATCCTGTGCAGGTCATATTTTGTTGCTTTTTTTTTCTCAGAAATTGCTACTCTAAGTTGCCCAGACATCTTTTTTTTTGTTGTTGTTTACTTTTAAACATACTATTAAAATATTATGATGACATACAGTTGGAATATTTCCAATTATTTCTCAAGATATTGTACACATACTTAAAATGCAAGGGTGCCAATAATGTTGATCCCAACTGTATCGGAAGTGTGTGGGAGGGGGGAGGGGGAAGGGACACCTTAGTTTCAAGGTTGAGAAACAAGAGGAAAGAGGAGTTATTACCCTGCTTTTCCCCTCCCCTTCCCCCAACATCCCATGGCAGCAACAAGATCATTTCCTAGCAGACAAATTGACAGAGAAATAGAAACAGTGATGCATTTCCCCCGTACTGTGCAAAATATAAAGATAATGGATGTAAATTCTAAAGTCTGACATATTCAGATCACTAAATTGGAAATCTTTTTTTTTTAACCTCTCTGTCTCCATTGCTAGAATTGGGGACAGGAGGCTGCCAGGCAGGTGGAAGTTGGGTTCACAGCTCTGAAACTGGGGACACATCTGGTAACCTTACCAGAAGTCGATTGCCAGGCCTTTTCTTCCAGGGCAATGGAGGGTAGAGTGACTTACCCAAGGTCACAAAGGGCACCATTGAGAAATGAACCATGAGTTTTTGGATGCTAGGCTGTTACTCCTCCACTCTTATGTAACTTATAATATTCTTTTTTTTAACTTCTTTATTTATATTTTCAAACAAGTACAACAAAACCAGAAACACAATTAAAAAAAGATACTTCTCTTTACATAAAAGCAAAAAAAGGCTTTGAACAGCCTTCCCTAACCTTGTCCCACCCAATAACATGCGATCATCAAAGGCTATATATAAGAAAAAAAAGACAAGAGGCCTGAGGAGGCCTACAAGGGCTATGGCACATCAGGGAGCCTTCCACTACATAGGAAACCAATGATTTGACTAATGACCCCTTAGTTTTCATCATAACGTGCTTTGGAGATGTAGTTATACAGGGATTTCCATTTAAGAATAGTGGAAGGCGTGAGGGTTACACCATAACGTGGCATTTGTTCATATTTGCAGCATAAACACAGGCGATTCCTCCATTCATGCCAACTAAGCTCTGCAGTATGTTTCCAGTTAGAAATAACGAGATGCAGGGCCACTCCCATCATAAAATCAAATGAAAAATTACAATCCCTCTGTAATGACAAGATGCCAATTGCTGACCGAAAAACGACCACAGACCAGGAGAGAGTGGCCCTGAATCCCAACACCTCTTGGATGCGGTTCCAAATCAAAACCCAATAAGACTGAATGTTAGGGCAGTCATATACCACATGTCTCAAAGTGCCAACACCACTCTGACAAGACCAACACTCATTCCCAGCTGCCTTATCCCACTTAGCCACCTTTACCGGAGTAAAGTAAGCTCTGTGCGCAATGAAGTATAAAGCTTGTGAAATAGAAGCAGACTGGGATACTCTAGTTGTCTTGCTCCAGAAATTCATCCATTTTTCCAGAGAAGGAGCTTCCCCAGTATCATGTTCCTAAATTCGTTGAACCCCAATGGCCTGTGGGGTGTGGTTCTGGATGACCAATTTATAGTAGTAAGAAGCCACCCCAGAGGCCGTATGGGCTGAAGATATGATAGTCAGCAACCCCCACTCTTCAGGCAAAGACTTAATTTCAATAGGGGATTTCTCTATACAATGCCTCAGCTGGATCCACTGGAAGTATAGGGATGAAGGCAAATCAAACTTGCATTGTAGGGAAGCAAAAGGTTTCCACTTGCCATTCGATATCAGTTGGCCAATAGCCCAAATGCTCCTACTGAACCATTGTTGCCATGCAAATGAACTTTGATTAATTTTTAAAAAAAGGACTGTGCCAGATGGGGATTAGTTTAGCTAGGCATTCCTCCTTGGAAATAGCCTTCGCTAATTGTTGAAAGGCCATTTGGGTGTCAGCTATTACCCTATGAGACTTCAACCTCTTAAAAGGTACCATGCCAGGGAGGAGCTTTAAGGGGAAAGGAGCACTTAATCTCTCTTCCAGTTCTAGCCATACTGGGCGTTTCCCTACGGCCCCCTCCACCTATCTTGATCCTAGGTTTAGTAAAAAAGCACAATGATAGGCCTGAAAGTCTGGAAAATTCACATCCCCCCTCTTCTTTTTTAGCTTTAAGTTTCTTAAGAGCAATTCTAGGCAGTTTGTTTTTCCACAGAAATTGGACAAGAATCCTTTCAATTTGACGATAAATGTTACTAGTAAGAAAGGCTGGTAACATTTCTAATCCATAATTCACTTTAGGAGTGATAGTCATTTTTATAGCTTCAAGACGACCCCACCAGGAGAGATAGACCAGCAACCATTTTGTGGTTATATTACGAACCATAGAGAGGAGCTCCCCCTCATTATACTGTAAGGTTTCACTGAGTGGGTAACAATAGTGAACTCCCAAATATTTCACCATCTTAGGTTCCCACACAAAAGGAAAATCCTCTAAGTCTGCCCTACACACTCTTAAGTTTAAGGGGAATGCAAAAGATTTTGACCAATTAATTTTCTAGCCTGACAATCCTAAGTACTTATTTATTAACTCTAGAATAACCGGTATAGAGCTGGGCATGGTGAATAGAAATAGATCATCGGCGTACGCAGATAATTTAATTTCCATGTCAGCTATGGATACACCTTGAACCGCGGGGCTTTGTCTTAATAATAGAGCCAGAGGTTCCAAGGCCAGGTTGAAAAGGATGGGAGAAAGAAGGCAACCTTGACGGGTACCACGCCCTAAAAGAAAATCTCTAGACTGAGTCGCATTCACAGAAATTTTAGCACTTGGTCTCGCATACATAAGTTTGACTAGTTTACAGAAACCCTCCCCAAAACCAAACCATTTCAGAACAGCAAACAAAAAAGGCCACTCCAGCCGATCAAATGCTTTCTCTGCATCTAACGATAATCTCACAAGTGGGCCTTCTGTTTCCTCCGCGCCTTCCAGTACATGACAAAGCACTCTAGCATTCTCAGCTGTGGAGCATCCCTCTGTGAAGCCACATTGGTCTGGATGAATCAAAGAAAGGATCAATTTGGAGAGATGAACAGCTAAGATGGCCGCAAAAATTTTATAATCTTCATTTAGCAGCGAAAATGGGCGGTAATTACTAACCATCTGAGGATCTCTCCCAGGCTTTTCAAGCACAACAATGTTTGCAGAGGCGAATGCTCCAGTCTAGGCCCCATTTTCCAAAAGAAGTCTATAGCATTGTTAAAGATATGGGCCAAGAGTTTTAGAAAAAGTTTTATAAAATTCAGCCGGAAGGCCATCAGGTCCAGTAGCCTTGCCCACTTGCATAAAGTCAATAGCCAGGATGATTTCCGTGACTGTAAATTGTTTATCTAGTCCCACAGCTATTTCTTGATCTAACATTGGCCTCTGTATATAGGTCAGTAAGCTATCAAACTCCTTCTTAGAGAAATCTCTCTCTGGGGAGTATAATTGTGCATAAAATTGATAAAAGGTCTCTGCAATGTCAGAGTCCTTGACAATCAATTGTTGCACCTGAGGATCTCTCAGAGCAGTAAGGTGAGAAGCTTCCTTGCGACCCTTTAACAAGTTAGCTAGCAGCCGTCCAGCTCTGTTACCTTCCAAATAGTACCGCCCTTTCTGCCCTTGAATATTCTGTGAAACCTCAGTAGTCAAAATTGAGTTATATCTAAATCGAAGGTGCTGTAACCTTACCAGAATGCTAGGATCAGTTTTCTGGCCTAAGAGGCATTCTCCCACTTTAATCTGCTTGTCTAACGCACCCAGTTCTGATTTACGCTGTTTGGCCTGTCATATGGCAAAACTGGTAATGGTGGCCCACATATTAGCTTTGAAACCTTTCCACCATGCACACCCCGAGGTATCCTGGGGTAAATTAAACTGGAAATAATTTTCTATAACCAACAGGATGGTTGCATGGAACTCCTGGCTACCAAGAAGAGATCTATCAAAGTTCCAGCGTGAATGGGATTGGCAGCTCGTTGAGTCAAATAGGGTGAATGAGATTGCGGAGTGATCAGAGATATGAGCTGCATGAATACTGGACTCACTAATTCTAGAACAGAGTCCTTTGAAAACTAGGAAAAAGTCTATGTGTGATCACGAATTATGAGGGGGAGAGAAGAAAGTATATTCTTTGTTCACAGGGTGCTGCAACCACCATATGTCTATCAGGCCCAATTCTTGCATTAGGGACAAAAGAACAGGGTGGGCCTTGGGAACCTTAATGGTTCTCACTGGACTCCTATCTATCAAGGGATGTAGTACGAGGTTGAAGTCTCCCCCCACAACAGTCGGATATCTGGACACCTCCTACGCCAAGGCCGCAATGGAGCAAAAGAAGGTAGGGCAATCTACATTAGGAGCATAGATATTAATTAAGGCCAGTTCAATAGATCCAATTTTATTGACGGCCATTGCCCTTCAATGTCAGATCTGGTTTGTAAAACCATGGAGGAAAGAGATTTCCTCACTAATATAGCTACCCCATTTTTTTTTTATGGTTGGCAGCTGAGAAAGCCAATAATGAAAAGGGTTTTATATCTAGTTTTAATTACTCCTTCGTATTCAAATGTGTCTCCTGCAACAGTAAGATGTCAGCACTTTCTTTGCACCCATATAAGAGAATCTTTTTCCTCTTTATGGGATTGTTAATGCCCTTAACATTCAGTGATTCAATCTTAAAGGAAGACATATTGACAATGTAACACAGAATGATAATCAAATGTTACAGAAACATACCAAGATGTAGCATACACTTTTACATTGTAGTTCCACACCCTGAACGCCCACAAGATGCTAGCTGCACTTATAACCCAAAAAAGAAAACCTAAGAGGAAAAGTCACTGTTTAGCCATAGCCCTTGCACATGATTGCTCAGAATAAGGACACATAATTCTGAATAACTAAACCTCCAAAACCCTGGGGGGCTGTAAAAACACAAAACTTAGCGGGTGAGCCCAAAAGGACAAGACAGGCATGGAGGGCTAAGTTGCTATTGCACTTCTACATCTTTGTCACTTAAAGCAACGCAAACTATATATCACCCATACCAGGAACAGAGAGAATGTCGCCAAACCCAGAACGTCAGAACATTATGACAGGACTGCCCCCGTTGAAGCAATTATGGTAAAAAAAAAGGTCCCATGTAAGTGGACAAGGGCCGACACGCTCCTCCAAGCCCCGTTGGCCTCCCAACCACCACAAACATCACAAACAACATAAAACACAAAAGGAGAGAGAGAGAAACATAAAGAGAGACATTTTGACCAGGGTAATATCCTGGAGTATCTCCAAAAGAGACAGAATGAATGTCCCAGTGTATGACAATTCTGCATGATTGAATGTCACCTCTGCGTGAATTAAGTCGCAACTACATGACCTCAGACCAGTCAAATGCCCATGATAGAAAGCACCAAAGAACTTCAGCAGGCCACAAAATGCAAGGCAAATTTCACTGCATCAACACTGACTCCTTGTCCTCCAAAAATGTATGTAACTCCCCTGGCTCATCAAAAGTCTTAGTCTGGTTATGCAGCGTGACTCTCATATGGGCAAGGTAGAGCAGCCCAAATTGGGCCTGCAGCTGCAACAAGCGTGGACGTAGCGCCAAAAAGCTCTCTCTCTGATCCACCGTCGCCTTCGCGAAGTCAGGGAAGAACAAGAGTTTGTGCCCCTGATATTCCAAGGTAGAGAGTGTTCTGGCTGCTTCCATGATTTGTGAGACTTGATGAAAATGTAGGACTTTCAAGATGATTGGGCGTGGGTGCTTGCCCTTAATCACGGGCTGAGTAGGCACTCGGTGGGCGTGCTCGATCTCAAATGGCATGGCGAATTTCAATTTCAACACACCCGGAATCATTGCCTGCAAAAAGGCCACCATGTCAGGACCCTCGGCTCCCTCGGGATCTCCCAGTATTCTTATGTTGTTCCTTCGAGCACAGTTGTTACCGTCTTCCAACTCTCTTTGCAGTGAGCGTATCAATTTTGCCTGCCTCTCGATGGCCTTGAGCCACACACCATGTGTTGCCTCTATGTTCTCCACCTTCTCCAAGCATGCCATGATTGACTCCAAAGAACTCTTTAAGGCGCTGATATCTTCCTGCATTATGCAAAGCGAGTCTCCACTGGATTTGACCAAGTCTTTAACAGCACGAATCTCAGCCAAAAGTTCCTGCAAGGCCTCAGGACAATCTCGGGTGACCGCCATCTTGTGAGGTGAGAGAGGTTCCGTTTTGGTTCTCTTTGTGCTGGCGTTTTGAGATATTTGGTAATCCAGACGTATTGGCTTGGGGCCAGACATATCCAAGATCGAATGATATCAAAGTAGGTAGGAACTATTTAGTTAAAGACTGCAGAAGTCAGGATTCTTGACCATTGCCCTCCGGAGCACAGCTCTTACATGTCCACTCTTGTCCAAAGCCAGGCTACGCCCCTCGTAACTTATAATATTCTATAATTTATGTGTGTGTTCTGCAGATTTATCCATGGGCACCTACGCCAGCTCTAGGGCAGGCATAACTGCCACGTCTAGATTAAGGTGCATCAGTATGCCCCTATTTTATAAAGTATGTGCGTGCTTTGCTTTATAAAATAGGCCCCAATTACATGTATGGTAATGTGCATTGACTGCACCGAAGTTTATACAATAACCACTAAATGTGTAAAAAATGTAAAAGCCTTCTAAAATGAAACACTGAAGAATATCCCCCACAGTGATTCTCCAATTGGCTTCCTATTCTTACCTTGCAGCTCTATGAAACGCTCTGGAAACAAAAGTAACATGCAAATCATTTTTGCTCTTTTGAGACCCACTGGAAAAAACCTGGACTGGAATACCTGTTGCCTCCATCGGAGGATTTCTATCTTTCCAGAAGAAATAGCTGAAGGTACTTAAGTCTGAAGCAGCCACATATTTTTCAAACTGGATAAAGTCTTTATGAGGTTCAGAAGTCATCTGGGTGTCAATAATAACTTAACCTACTTAGTGCTTTATTACATCTCCATAATCCATTAGTAGCATTTCTATTCATTAAATTATCCAATTTTCTCCAAAAGGTATCTATCAATGCTGCATGCACCGTCTCACTAAGCAGATTTCATAATCTGATCACTTGAAAAGTGAAAATTTTTTTTCTAGAAAACTAAATTAAATTTGCATTTTGCAGCATCAAATGATGTTCTTTTTTTTTTCTATTCTGCGTTAAACATACATCTGACTGATCTATCTGTAGCTTTCTCAGAGATACTTTTACTAAAGTGTTGTATTTTTGCACTTACCATACATTACAGTACATGCAAAAATTAATGTGTGATAAGTGCAAAATTCTTTACCATGTGTTAAGTGCACTTAATATCTCCTTATGACAGTGCACAGTATTGTATCATGTGCTCATTTTCTGTCCATAACCCACCCATTTCCCACCCCATAACACAGCATGCAAATTAGCACACACTGTCATTTCAATGAAGCAGTGGCTGCTGGGGGCATGCACTAACATTTAGTCTGCATTAATTCATGCTCTAAATGCAAAGCACATTTTAGTAAAAGAGCCCCTCAGATACTTTTCCCAGTTATGTGTAATTCTTCATTAATTTCTTCTTGCCCCTTCATTAAAACAAGGAGCCCAAAATGATATGCCATACTCCAGGGCAGCCTTGCTGAAACACAGTACATTTGTTAGATAATTACAGGATCCTCTATAGAATATCAGTTTTTGTACAACCACATTAATGCTGGATTAATGCTGTTACTGTTCTTTCTTTTCTGCAGGCTCCTTGCTCTGTGTGTGCCCTCTGACTGCCATTAATGCCCCCCTCCCCATCTCTGCTCCTGATTGCTGTCAGGTGATGTCATTTTCCGTCAGTGCATATTACCTTTTTTGGACCAATGATACTTCCACCAGCTCCCTATCTTCTCTTCCACAGATGTCCTCTTGCCCTGGCTGCCAAGTCTTTGGGGGCTGCTGCACTTCACTCGCTCAGCTGTTTCTGGTAAGTAAACCTCTACATCACACACTAATTTTTATCCCCACGGTACATTTTTCTCTGCCCTACATTTCTCTCTTTTTAATGTCGGCCTTCTTAACTCTTTGTCACAAATCTTCTTTACTGACTGATCTTATTCTATCTCACTCACTCTCTCTTTATGCTGTAACAGAGATCTGGCTTAAACCGGGCGACCTGGCACATTTCCAAAATGCTTGCTCCCCCCCCCCCCATAGTTTTTGCTTCCTGCATCATGACAGCCCTTCTCACAATGGGGGCAGTCTGAGTTTCTTCTTCTCCTCTTACTTTTCCACCACTGCCCTACCTCTTCCTGAAATCTCACTCTCAGAGGTTCTTCTGGCTAATGTTTGTCTCGGCCCTCTCTGCGGCCACTACTACTACTAGTGAACATTTGTATAGTACTACAAGATGTAGGAAGCACTGCACAGACACATTTAAAGGTGGTCCCTGCTCTTCTGAGCTTACAATCTAGCTGTAGACATGGGATACATCTAGGAGGAATGGTAAGGAAAGACAAAGGAGACCAGGTGAGTCAAGATCCGAAAGCAGCAGTGAAAAGGTAAGTTTTCAGCCTGGATTTGAAAAAGGCTAGAGAAGGCACCTGACATACAAACTCAGATAGTTTGTTCCAGGCATAATGAGCAGCAAGGTGAAAGGAGCAAAGGTTGGAGTTAGCAATAGAAGAGAAGGGCACAGTTAGAAGCGATTTGCCAGAAGAGTGGATTTCCCAAGGAGGAATGTAGTGAGAGATAAGAGAGGAAAGGTAGTGACGAGCTGCAGAGTGAATGCACTCATAGGTTAGCAGGAGAAGTTTGAACTGGATGTGGAAATGGATAGGGAGCCAATGAAGTGACTTGAGAAGAGGGGTATTATCAGCATGATGAGGCTGGCAGAAGATTAGCCATGCAGCAGAGTGTTGAACAGATTGAAGGGAAGAGAGATAATTCAGAGGGAAACCAACAAGGAGTAGGATACAATAGTCTAGACGGGAGGTGACTAAAGCGTGGATAAGTGCCCTAGTAGTGTGTTCAGAAAGGAATGGGTGAATTTTGTTGATGGAGAAGGAAAGAGAGGAGTCAAAGACAACCTCAAGGTTGCAAGCTGAGGAAACAGGGAGAAGTAGAGAGTTATCTACAGAGACTGAGAAAGGAGGAAGGGAGAGGAGGGTTTAGGGGGAAAAATAAGAAGCTCAGTTTTGGCCATGTTCAATTTCAAACAGCAGTGAGACATCCAAGCAGAAATATCAGAAAGGCAGGTAGAGATCCGGGCCCAGATTGCCAGAGAGATTTCAGGTGCAGAGAGATAGATATGGGAGTCATCAGTGTAAAGATGATACTGAAAGCCATGGGAAGAGTGGGATAGCAGTAGAGGAGGATCCACCAGGACAAACACTTAAAGGGCAATGGGAGAGATAAGAAGAGAACCAGGATAGCACAGATCCCTTAAAACCAAACAAGGTATCAAGGAAAAGGTTGTGGTCAACGGTCTCAAAAGCAGCAGAAAGATCAAGCAGGATGAGGACTGAGTAAAGACCTTGGATTTTGCCAGGAACAGGTCACTGGAGACTTTGGCAGGAGCCATTTTAGTAGAATGTAAAGGACAAAATCCAGATTGTAAAGGATCCAGGAGAACTTGAGAGGAGAGAAAGTTGAGGTAACGACAGTGAACTGCACATTCAAGTAGTTTAGAAACTAAGGGGAGGAGGGAGATGGGTCTATAGATAGAAGTTCAGGTAGGGTCTAGAGAGGGTTTCTTGAGGAGAGGTGTGACCATAGCATGCTTGAAGGCTGCAAAGACCATTGCACTAGAGCGATAGGTTAAGATTATGAGAGATGGATGGGACAGCAGTGGAGGAGATGGAGTTTAGCATATGGATGGGAATAGGATCAGAGGAGCAGGTAGTGAGTTTGGAGGAGGAAAGAAGGTGTGTGGTTTTCTTCTCAGAGATCATATAAAAGGAAGAAAGAGTAACAAAGGTAGGGGGGAGGGAGTTGGGAATGAAGAGGGGGATAAGGAGAAGTGGCTGACCTAATGGGGAATTGGAGTGTGATCTTCTGGATTTTGCCATGCAAATAGTCAGCCAAGGTTTGGGCAGAAAGGGAAGGAGGGGTCAGAGGTGGAGGCACCTTGAGGAGAGAGTTGAGAGTTGTAGAGACAGCGAGGGTCAGAGACAAGAGAGAAAGTCATATGAACAAAATAGTCTTGTTTGCCAAGTGCTATGGCTGACTGGAAAGAGAGAAGCATGAATTTGAAGTGTAGAAAATCCGCAAGGGTGTGGAATTTGAGCCATGTGTGCTCAGCTGAATGGGCACAGGAACGTAGATAGCAGGTAGTGGAAGACAGCCAAGGCTGGAGTATAGTACGCCTCACAGGACGTGGCATGGGTGGAGCAAGAGAATCCAGAGCAGAGCACAGTCAGCATTATAGCAAGCTACTTCCTCATCAACAGACTCAGATGACATAGTGGAGGAAAGAGGTGATAAGACAGTGGAGGAGAGAGTCAATGGGTCAATAACATGAAGATTTCTAAAGAGGCTGGAGGAGAGAGGGCGAGGTTGAGGTGGCGGGTGATGAAGAGTGAAGCTTAGCAATGATGGTCCGATAAGGAAAAGAAGTGAGGTACAGAAGTTTGAGGATAAGCAGTTAGAGAAGAATACAAGGGTGAGACAGTGGCCTTGCAGTACAGCAAAGCTGGAGGTTGAATGATGAGGTAAAGGAGAGGAGCTTTAAAGCATGAGGAGTTATCAACACGAATGTTAAAATCCCCGAGAATAAGGGAGGGGGAAGATGAATTCAGAAAGAAGGAAAGCCATGAGTCAAAGTCAGTGAGAAAGGTAGAGGTGAGCAACTAACCGGAGACGCAGTGGAGTAAAAAGGCAAATGGAGTGGACTTCAAATGAGGGAAAGGAATGAGACTCAGGCAGCAGGAGGGGTTGAAATTGGCAGGAAGGAGAGAATAGAAGCCCAATACCACCACCACGGCCAGTGAAAAGAGGCATATGGGAGAACTGAGAGCTGCCATGACAGAGAGCAGCGACTGACGCTGAATCTTTTGAGAGGAGCCAGATCTCAGTTAGAGCAAGAAGATGGAGAGAATTAGAGATTAAGAGATCATGAGTAAAGCAAGTCTTAATTTACTGTCCCCCCTACTACTGCTTCTGTCCTCCTTGTAAACATTTCTCTTAAATAATCTCTCCTTATAGTCCTGGGGGATTTTTAACTGTCCCTCCTCCACTGACCCCCATCCTGACCTCCTTGGCTTCATATCATACCTACGATTCTCTCTGCTGGTCTCTACGTCTACCCACAAAGCTGCTTATATTTTGGATCTCATCTTCTGCCCACTGAATCTCCATCCTGGTCCTATTATTCCTTCTGTCTTGCCTGTCCCCTCTTCCAACCATTCCTTTGTTGCCTTCTCCTTCTCTGTCCCGTCCCTCCCTGCCTTCCCTGCCTCTAAGCTTGCCCATAACTGTTCTGCCTCTGCCATTGACCTTCTTTTCTCGCACATTGTTTCTGCCTCATTTGCCTCCTCTTTCCCCTCCCTTGATGCTCAGTTATCTATCTGATGCTCCACTATTGCCTACTGTGCTCCTCCACCCACAAACTGTGGTTTCATTCAGGTCTCTTTCTTCTTTGACAGCAACTCTGCCATGCTGAGTGTCATTGATGCAAATCTCACTTTCCTTCCTCACTTACTCCTTGGAAGTCAACTATTTGCTCAGTTCACTCTAATTATGTTCAGAAGTTGATCTCATCTTCATTTAATAAATCACAAAGATTATTTTGCATCTTTGATGCCCTCTCTCCCACTTCTGCTCCCATAGCTTCCTTTGTTCTTCATTGCCGGGAGTTCTTATGCCTCCTTTCTTCACAAGATTTCATCCCTTCACTCTGTCTTTCCTCTCCTTCTCTCCTCTCCTTCTTCACCTTTCCCCTCTCCTCCCTCTTCCCATGAATGCCACTGTCCAACCTCCCAGTGCCCCTTCTATCCCCACCTCTCCTTCCTCTCCCAGTCCCTCACCTTCTCCCTGTCATCAACTACTTTCTTTTCTGCTACACTTGCTATCCATTTCTTTACTATCGAACTCAAATATCTTGCCTGTTATAGATGCCACCTACATCAACGTACATAGGTTCATATTTTGTTACAGTTACTATTAGGGGTGAGCAGAGAAAAAATACTGAGTAAACTTTGTCAATTTGAGGAATTTTGCTCTAATTTTCTGCATTTATTTAGTTCATTTCACACATTTGATTTAACAAAATTATTTTAACAGCTTTAGGACTCTAATGCATATAAATTGATTGTTTAATACATATAAATTGCAGTTTAATGTAGGTTAAATTGATTTGGCACACAGCAAGGGGCACTGTCACTAAAGTGCATTCGACTTGTTCGTGTAACTTGTGTTTACCGCTAAAACTAATGTGCGTCAGGTTCAAGGCCTCTGCAGTACTGTTGGGGGCATGGCTGGTATGTTCCCAGCAGTTAATGCATAGATGTTTGCCCTAACACTTGGCGCAATTACTGCACCCCACATGAACAGTTAGTGCACGATATGTCTCTGCTCACTATCTTCAATGTGCTCCCTACACTCACTCTCCACCCCTAACTCCCCCATTGAACACCTCAAAGCGCAAATGACAGCGCATGAATCAGCGCACAGTAACTGTCATGGCCCCACATTACCAGTTACCGCGCACCCTCGCACACAGTTAACTGCTTAGCGCACTTGAGTAAAAGGGTCCCTAAATTTTTTAAGGTGCACTGATGTACTGAATGCACTTTGAGAGTTGCTAATCGTTTTCTCACCAAATTGTCCCTCTCAGCTGATAAAGTATTCATAGAAACATAGAAACATAGAAACATAGAAATATGACGACAGAAAAAGACCACATGGCCTATCTAGTCTGTCCTTCCATAACAACTACAATAGTCCACTTTTTGCCTTTAGAGATCCTCTGTGTTGGTCCCATGCTTTCTTGAATTCAGTTACTGTCCTCATCTCTACCACCTCCACTGGGAGACTATTCCACGGATCCACTACTCTTTCCGTAAAGAAATATTTCCGCATATCACTCCTGAATCTATCTCCCTTCACCCTCATCCCATGTCCCCTCGTAGCAGAACTTGCTTTCAATTGAAAGAGGCTCTCTCCCTGAACATTTATGCCACGGAGGTATTTAAACATCTCAATCATATCACCTCTATCCCGCCTTTCCTCTAAGGTGTACATATTAAGATCCTTAAGTCTGTCCTCATATGCTTTATAATGAAGCCCATTAATCATTTTGGTAGCAACCCTCTGCACCGACTCCATCCTGTTCACATCCTTTTGAAGGTGCGGTCTCCAGAATTGCACACCATACTCCAAATGAGGTCGCACCAAAGACTTATACAGAGGCATTATCACCTCCTTTTTTCTGCTAGCCATTCCTCTCCGTATGCACCCAAGCATCCTTCTAGCTTTTGCTGTCGCCTTTTCCACCTGTTTAGCTACTTTAAGATCATCAGACACAACCACGCCTAGGTCCGCTCTTCTTTAGTGGACAAAAGTACTTCACCTCCTATACTGTATTGCTCCCTTGGATTGCTGCAGCCCAAATGCATGACCTTACATTTTTTAACATTAAATCCCAGCTGCCAAATTCTAGACCATTCTTCAAGCTTAGCTAGATCCCTCCTCATGTTATCTACCCCTTCCTGGGTGTCTACTCTATTGCAGATTTTGGTATCATCCTCAAAGAGGCAAACCTTACCCGACAGCCCTTCCGCTATATCACTAACAAAGATGTTAAAAAGAATCGGACCAAGGACAGATCCCTGGGGCACACCACTGGTAACATCCTTCTCCTCAGAGTGAGCTCCATTTACTTGTACTCTTTGTCGCCTCCCACCCAACCAATTTCTAACCCAAGCAGTAACTTTAGGGTCCATCCCTAGGGTGCTCAGTTTGTTTATCAGTCGCCTGTGAGGAACAGTGTCAAAGGCTTTACGGAAATCTAAATACACCACATCTAGAGCTCTCCCTCGGTCCAACTCCCTGGTCACCCAGTCAAAAAAATCAATCAGATTTGTCTGACAAGACCTGCCTCTGGTGAATCCATGCTGCCTCGGATCCTGTAATCCGCTGGACTCCAGAAACCTCACTATTTTCTCTTTCAGCAGCGTTTCCAATAATTTACTCACCACCGAAGTTAAACTAACCGGCCTGTAGTTTTCAACCACATCCTTACTTCCGCTTTTGTGTAAAGGCACCACATGAGCCTCTCTCCAGTCCTTTGGCACCACTCCTGACTTCAACGAGGCATTGAAAAGGTCAGTCAGTGGAGCTGCTAGAACGTCCCCAAGTTCCCTCAGTATTCTAGGGTGTATCCCATCCGGTCCCATCGCTTTGTCTACTTTAAGTTGAGCTATTCACGCAAGAAGCCCTTGCAGCTGAATTCAAGATGAATTTATGCTATGATGTTAACATGCTACGAGTTGATGTTTTGGTCTGAACTTGGTTCTTCCTCAGGGTACACACTACATATACACCTGCCACCTAAAATGAAACAAAAACATCCCAAAATGCTTGCTAAAACTGAAAACATCAATACATCATCCCATCATCAGTGCTGCGTAGAGAGCTACTAGCATGCCCATAGGTGTTCTGTTAATGATCTAATTAAATTTAAATGGAAACCTCCTCTCTTTCATACCTTTATAGAGGCAATTTTCAAAGGGATGTCCCATGGATAAAAGGGTGCTTGCCTGCAGAGAAAGCCTCTTTCCAAACAGCCCTGCCAGTGTGGGTAAAAGGAAGCACCCCTGGGACAAGGCTCAAGCCATCCTGACAAAAGAAGGTTATTTTTGAAAGGCTTTTCTGCATGGAAAAGGAGCTTTTCGAAAATGCGTGTACTTATATGCATAACACATGTGGGCGTTCCTGATGGTGAAGTTGTGATGTACGCATATACTTTATGAAATACGTGCACACACTTACATCTTTGGTTTTGAGTGCTTATTTTCTAAAAGCACATAGACACTTAGGTTGCCTTTATGTTGCTTTACACCCTGATGACCTCAGTTCAAATCACGTCAAAATCTTTTTGACTTTTTCAAAAACATTTTGAGTTTTCAAAATCTATGATAATTGAAAGGGCGTTGGTTTGCATTTTAAATATTGTTTCTCAGTGGACAAGGGCACAGAAACAAAATGAATTTTGAAACATTTGTGTGTTTAATGAGTGCTTGTTTGTCCTCAGGTGCAATTGACGGAAACATGACAGTTAGCCCTTTAAAAATAGCAACTGGCAGAGAACTTGCTAACATTGAAAGCATGTAGTAAGGTGAAACACTACAATTCATCATTCTTATTTCTAGCAAGCCCCAGAAGCAGGTTGTCACCGAAACATTGTGGCTTTTTCAGCACAATTGTGAGCATAGTTCAGTGGACCAGGAGAGCTACGAATGAACATTTGCTAAGCTAAGTTTAAAGTTTTTAAGAACAGTGTGCTATTTGACTTGGAAATAGCATTTTGACTCCAATAGCAGCATTACTGTGTTAAAGTCAGGGCTGTTTTAACCCCTTTTGGGGCTCTGGACAAACCTCTAAGAATGGGCCCCGTTGGTGGCCACCCCCCATTCATAGCCCTCCTCTAGAAGCAGACAGGCATGGCCATGATTACGGCCCAGATGTAAGCTGTCTGCCCATAGGGATCCCCTCTACCATTGGCAAACAGGAGGGATTTTTGCTGCAATCATAGCTATCCCCTTCTGCCTACAGGAGAGGGGATCCCCGCAAGCAGAAGGCCATGGCCGTGATCGGACCCAGATTCTAACCAGATATCACAAACTGGATAAAGTTAGGACAGACGTTGATGTGTCCTAACTTTATGTGCTTTATCAATCCGATTAGCGGCTGAAAATCACCTTTAACTGGGTAGCTGCTGGGACCAACCCTGCTCTGCCCACAGACCACCCCAGTTTTCACCGGCGTGCCTTTTCTGTGGTCTGTGGGGATATTCAGTGGCAATGAATATTGGGATTGCCTCATTTTATTGGTTAGCAGATCCTGCTAACCGACTAAACCCTTTTGAACATGGCCTCCTATAAGATAATATAAAGAAAGACAGAAAATCCCAGTGGCAAGTGATGGAAACAAGCAAAAAAGGTGGCTAAGCTTAGAGAATGTTTGTCCCTATGCTGTACATCAAATTGGAGTCTCTTGATAAAGTGAGCATAAAATAAATGTATTTATCCACAATAGTAGCCATATTCAGTGGTGCCAATAAGCATTTATATTTAAATGTTGGCCAGGGAGGGGGGGGGCCTAGCAAGATGGTGCTGTGAGAGGCGTGCTATGAGTGGTTCCTTGTCAGTTGTTGAACTTACTTGGAAGAATTATTGAGTAAATATGGGGAAAAGGAAGACCAAGTTGCACCTGTGGCCTTGGGAGGAGCTCCAATGATAGTCTTCAGTCTGATGGGTCAACATGTTTTAATCCAGCCTCACACCACAGTTCATATCTTTGTTAGGGGGAGGGGCTGGCAATCTTCCACAGAGCTCTCAAAATCCTTGAGTCCCAGTTGTGCCTTCCCTCACTCTCGCCCAATGATGCACATTGCTGGTGCCAAGAAGGAAGTGGCTCTCTCCACATTTCCCTGTAAGAGCTTGCTAAATCTGTGGGGGGATCAATAGTATCTTTTATGACCCTAGTTACATGCAGAATTTCCTGGCTGAGAAGGAGTGCAATATTTAATGTGTTGCTTTTTTTTTTTTTACTTACTTGGGGTGGAATTATGAGGGTTGAAGTGCTATGCAATGACTGAATGCTATTAATTCTTTGAGAGTTTTGCTCTCTTTGTTGCATTCTTGTGTCCACACTCCTTTAAGCATTGTGGACAAGCATTTTTCTTTAAATCTGGCTGTATTTTACTGTTCATTTCTTTTTATGTCATTATAATGTTTAATTTTAAGCTGTTCCTTATAAAATTATCTGGATATCTCCAGGGCAGTTAGACCTCAGAGCTCCATCTTGGGGCCTCTTCTCTGCTTTCTCTACACTTGCTCCCTTAGTGCCTTGATGTTCTCCCATGGTTTTCAGTGCCATCTTTATAATGATGACTCTCAGATTTATCTCTTTACCTCTGAAATCTTTCCAGGAATCCAGGCCTGAATTTCTGCCTGCTTGTCTGACATCACTGCCTGGATGTCCCACTGCCGTTTGAAATTGAACATGGCCAAGACACAGCTTCTTATCTTCCCCCCGAAACCCACCTCCCCCCTTCCTCCCTTTTTCATTTCTGTGATTAATACTGTCATCCTCAGGGTCATCTTTGACTCTTCTCGCTCTCACTGCACATATTCAACAGATAGCAAAAGTCTGTTGTTTTGTCTGTATAACCTCAGCAAAATGTGCCCCCTTCCTCTCAGAACACACTGCCAAGACCCTTATCCACTCACTCATCACCTCCTGCCTAGACTATTGCAACTTGCCCCTCATTATTTATTTATTTATTTAAGTGGTTTATATACCATATTTCCAATGTTCAATATGATTTACAAATAACAGAACAGAACAAAACATTACATGGAACGTGTGAACATTAATCTAACATATACTACAGAAGCAACCCATATAATCATGAAGGGAACAGTTGTGATTGAGGCATCATAATAACATATATACAATATATACAGGTAATGATTGGGTATATTGATGTGGAGATTGGTGTGGTGTGCGTGTTTAATAGTGAGGGGCAAGGATGGGCTGAGTGTTTGTTAGGCGTGGGCTGTATCTTAGCTGTGCATTATTTATGGATTAGTGATGCTGTTTGCTTGCTTATGTTATTCCCTGAAAGCGCATTTGGAACAGATTTGTTTTCAGGAGTTTCCTGAAATCCTTGGAGTCTGTGGCTATGCAAATTCTTGCAGGGAGGGAGTTCCATATTGTTGGAGCATACATTAGTCTTCCATTGAATTATTATCTTTCTCTTCTTCAATCTGTTCAAAACTCAGCTGCATAGCTAATCTTCCTATGTCACTATGCTCACATAACCCCTCTTCTCAAGTCACTTCATTGGCTTCTTATCCATTTCTGCATCTAGTTCAAATGTCTCCTACTCTCTTACAAGTGTATTCATTCTGAGACTCCTCATTACCTCTCCTCACGCCCCTCCCCGGCAACTCTGCTTATCAAGCAAATCACTGATATCTATGCCCTTCTCATCTAATGCCAACTCTAGACACCCTTCCTTCTACCTTGCTGCACTGAATGCCTGTAATAGACTTCCTGAGCTGATACATCAGGCTCCATCCCTGGTTCTATTTAGATCCAGGCTAAAAACTTCCCTTCAAGGCTACCTTTGGATCCTGACCCCTTTCTCAGTTAATGTGTAATCAAACTCTGGAATTTGTTACCGGAGGATGTAGTAAAGGCTGTTAGTGTAGCCGGGTTTAAAAAAGATTTGGACAAGTTCCTGGAGGAAAGGTCCATAAACCATTATTAAAAGGGACCCGGGATATCACTGTTTGCCCCAATACAAGCATTGCGGAACTGGTGTCTTTTGGGGAAACTGCTAGGTACTTGTGACCTAGATTGGCCACTGTTGGACACAGGATACTGGGCTTGATGGACCTTGGTCTGACCCAGTATGGCATATCTTATGTTCTTATCCTCCTGTCTTCACCCATTTGTATTTTAATAATTTTCCCAGGAACTCCCTTGTCCCCCGGTTATTCTGTCTGTCTGTCTTAGCAGCCTGTAAGCTCAATGTAGCAGGGACTGTCTCTTTTTGGCACTTGTACAGTGCTGCATATGCCTAGTACCACTATATAAATGATAAGCAGTGGTACATAAGAACATAAGATAGGCCATACTGGGTCAGACCAAGGTTCATCAAGCCCAGGATCCTGTTTCCAACAGTGGCCAATCTAGGTCATACGTACCTAGCAGTTTTCCCAAAAGACACACAGGTATTCCCCCATCCCCTATACCATTTTGGTGGCTCTTCTCTGTACCTTTTCCAATTCTGCTATATCATTTTTAAGATACGGCGACCAGAATTGCATACAATATTCAAAGTGCAGTCGCACCATGGAATTATACAGAGGCATTATAATATCCTTTGTTTAATTCTCCATTCCTTTCCTTATGATGCCTAGCATTCTATTTGCTCTCTTGACTGCCGCTGCACACTGGGCCGAGGGTTTCAATGTATTATTCACAATGACACCTAAGTCTTTTTCCTGGTTGGTGGATCCTAATGTGGAACCTTGTATCATGTAACCATAGGTAGTAGTAGTAGTAGTTGTTAGTAGTAGTAGTTAGACATATTTTCTCTCCAGCACTATTTGTATAAGGGGTCATTCCAGAACACCAATAAGGGGTTTGTAGGTGCGTCAGGGATGTTTATGTGCCAAAAATGTCCTGAATTTTATTCTGAAACACTACTATCATGAACATACACGGCACTAGCATGGAAATCTCAGAACATACACAGAAGGGCAGAATGGGTTGGCCCATGTACGTATTAAGTGTTTCCTGGAAATGTCCACGTTATTCCTGCTGAAACGTGGAATAAGGCCAGAGCTCTGCGCCTCATCCCACATAGAATAGTGGTTGTGACAAGTATGTGCTGAACTGGTGTGACTGCAGAGAAAATATCTGTAAAGAACAAAAAGCAGAGATGAGGAAATATTGTAAGGTAAAGAAACATTAATAAATATCCTTACAGAAATGTTAAGAAGAGCAATAGTGTTTATTCAGGCTATGCTGAAATGTGCTGTTTGTGCTAACACAGCTGATCCAGGGGACCCTAAGAAGTCCTGTGTTCTGAAAACTGGAACCGTTGATGTAAAAATAGTATGAACTTTTCCCCTTAACTTCTATCACTCTTTCATCTTTTTCTAAGATCTCCGATGAGGAAACCTCTCTTCTTCTTTCCTCCTCTAAACTCATTACCTGTTCCTCTGATCCTATCCCCACCCATCTCCTTAACTCCTTCTCCTCCTCCATCATCCCTTCCATCTTACATATTCTCAACCTTTCACTCTCCACTGCAACTCTTCCTGCAGCCTTCAAGCATGCTGTGATTACACCTCTCCTCAAGAAACTTTCACTTGACCTTACTTGTCCTTTTGATTATCAACACATCCCCCGCCTTCCCTTTATTTCCAAACTTCTTGAATGTGCAGTTCTCCACCACTGCCTTGAAGTTCTCTCCTCTCAAGCCCTCTTAGATCCACTTCAGTCTGGTTTTAGTCCATTTCATTGTACTGAATCAGATCTTGCCAAAGTCTCCAGTGACTTATTCCTGGCTAAGTCCAAGGGGGATGTTTACTAAAGTGCGGTGAACGTGACTAACGCGCGTTATACGACGTTAACAATCGTAAGTGCCGTATAACACGCGTACCGACGCGCTAACGACCGTTAACATCATACTACGCGCGTTAACCGTAGTTAACGATCGTAAAGCTCCGCGGCACGTTAAAACAGCGCAGAAGGTGGAGAGTGGGCGGAGAGAAGGGGTCAATGGGCGGAGAGTGGGCGGGGAGAGGCTCCCCTCATACTAACGTGCTGAATTTCTGAGCTCAATTCCAACGCGAATGAAAACCTGTCGTTAAAGGCATTTAAAGGGAAGAGAAACCATTTCCGTTAGCAATGTACAGAAAAACCGGGGAAACCCACAAAACGTGAGCAGTGTGATACATGTGCACAGAACAAAATTTCACATAAAACGTTAAAAATGACCACAAGAAACATTTTAAAAAGCATAATTCAGCTGGGAAACAGTGATAGCAATGGGCAACAAGGAACAACACTCCCTGGAAAGCACCAAAATAAAAAGAAATGATGTGTGGAAGGGTCTACGCTCCGCAGACCCTTTCAAAGAGCATTACATTGTAATGGAGCTGTCCTGGGCGTGTGGTGTAATGTTTCCCAATGATATCATTGTTGCCCAGCTTGGTTATGGGTGTGTGCCCCTTTTGTGAGGTCTTTTCTGAGGTTTATGTGCACCGTTGTCTGCATACAAGGTAAATGAGGTCACAATAAACCTGTTGCAGAGCAGGGTTTCTGACTTGTCAGGCCGGTTTAACTAACTCCAGGGACTGCACTGTCTCTGTGGCTACAGTTTGGTGCAACAGACACAGCCAGTGTCTGTAAAACCATAGGGTCACAGGTTCAAATCCCAGCTGGGGCTCCTGCCAACCCAGTCCCCATAGTTTTACCCACCACCAAACAGTGATAGTAAAGACACTCCTTTATTGCTGAGAACATACGCATGGCCTATATTTTACCACACCAAACACAGACACCAGAAACAGGAACATTACCTAAAGCAGAGTCCCGCAAATGCAGTCCTGGAGGGCCCCACACCATTCCGGTTTCATGCTGCCTCTAATAAAGATGCCTGTGCTGCATAGCTATGCACCACCCCCATGGTATGCAGATGTAGCTCATGCATATTTATGAGGGACAGCATGAAAACCCGAACAGTGTTTGGAACACCAGGACTGGAGTTGGGGAACTCTGCCATAAAGCAGCAGCCAACAGGGACACCCACCCACCCACAGGCCCCATTGGCCAATGCTACCTGGAGAGGCAAGATATTGGGCCCTGCCTGTATCTCCCAACACTAGCAGTTGCATACCTTAGCATGCCACCCTACACCTGGGTATATGGTGCACAGCTATCAAACGTTTCCTATGATAACTGTCAGATATCAATTCCTATGTTAAGCACATTTTGCTCATTGAGCTCCACCATAACAATCATTCTGATGTCTGCAGTGTGTGCTGCAGGTCTGGTCTCTGACAGTGTTCACCACCCTGGGGAGTGACCCCCCAACAGTCTTGTGTACCATATCCATGCCTGTACTATGCCCAGGACTGGTGTGGTGGGTATGGCTGCTGACCACCTCTATAGTAGCACAATGCTGGCATAGGTGTGGGGGTGGCTGTCTGTCTATCCAGTGTGTGGTGGCTGCAAACACCTTCCACAGCCCACACTGCCAGCAATGTTGCCAGTATTGGGCTGCCAATGTGCATAATGAGGAGCAAGGTACCATGGGTATAGGCCGGACAGGGTGGCCTGGCCAGGGTGCATCTGCACAGGGCATAGGGCAGTGACAGGCACATTGCAGTGCCCGGCCACCACCTACACAGACAAGGTGAACTCAGTATATCCTGCTGAGAGATTGTGCAGTGACCACAGCATGGCTAGGCACTCCCATAGTGCTATCTAGTATTTCTCTCATGTGATAAATATGGGTTTCCTTTTGGGGCCCAGTCACTGATGTATCTGCTTGCTGTGTATGCTGACATCCCAGTTATGGGTGCAGGCATCTCCACTGGGCACTAGCAGACTGTTTGCAGCTGGTAGGTGTTGTGATGGAGTGGCTGATGGCTTGCACCAGGGGAATATCAGATAGTGGTGAGGTGCAGCCTAATGTCTGTCTGCTATTGTGTTATGGCTGTGTACAGAGCTGCATTGACTGCCCTGTGGGTGTCTGTTCCTCAGCAGGACTAGGGTTAATGTTCCCCTCTACTGCCACCTTTGCAGTGAGGTAGACTGTGGATCTTTTGATGGGAGACCCTGCTTGCCACCCTCAGCCCTGGGGGAGGGGGGTGGTGGCGGTGCATGGGGGCTACACCTGACTGAAACAGACAGAGATGTCCAAGGTGGTCCTGCAGAACCTACCTATCTCACACATTAACACTGCTTTGGACCTGGTGCTGGGTGCCTCACTGCACCCTCAGGGTGAGCACAGTACCCGCACAATGTGACGGTGTGTAGCTACTCTGTGCCAGTAGAACACACGGTCAGTACCCCCTACCAGGCCGAGGTGCTGTGGGGGTGCACATGGTCAGTCCCCCCTACCAGGCCAAGGTGCTGTGGGGGTGCATTCCCCATGGTGTGTATCTGTGGACAGCTGATTTGCATGTGCAGTGCATCATGGATGTGACTGGCACAATCCAACCCTGTGAAACACCAGCACCTGCTCACAGGCTCTGATAAACCATAGGCCATCACACGTACATCTGCTAGCATAATGCATAGGTGCAAGACACCCTACAGAGTCTGTAAAATAAGATGCCCACACTGGTAAAAACACACGTACCCACGCACGAAAAATCACACATACCCACGCACGATTGTACGCGCGCAGCTACTCACGAGGCTACGCACGTACCAATGCACGCAACCTCGCACGCACCAACGTACGTGGCTAGGCACACTCCGAGGGTGTTTTTCTGACACCAATACTCAGCGTAACGAAAAACATGCCTCCTCTTTCCCTCTGTAATGTACAGGGTGATGCCTGGGACAGCCTTCTGCGTTAGGCACACTGGGGACTCGCCCCCATGCTGCCTGTAACAGCGGTCAGTACCGTAACCATTGTGCTACAGCTCTGTTTCAGTGCTTTGTGTCTGTACATCTTCTTACGATTAACGCGCAGTAACGTGGCACGGCGCCCGGTAACGCTCGTTAATTTTTCTAACGCGCGGTAGTGGTGACGATGTACCGCCCATGTCCTTATTTGGGGTTTCTTTCACTACCGCGGCTCCTAACGCGAATTGCACTAACGCAGTTTAGTAAACATACCCCCAAGTTTCTTTACTCAGTTCTCATTCTTCTATACCTTTCTGCTGCTTTTGATTCTGTTGACCACCTCCTTCTCCTCGACAGTTTGTCCCCTCTTGGTTTTAGGGGCAATTTGCTGATCTCGTTCTCTTCTTAACTCTCCCATTGCTCTTTCAGTGCTTGTTCTGGTGGATCCTCCTCTACTGCCATCCCACTCTCAGTTGGTTTCACCAAGAGTCTGTTCTGGGACCTCTCCTTTCCACTCTCTATACCTAGTCTCTTGGTGCCCTCATCTCTTCCCATGGCTTTCAGTATCATTTTTATGCTGATGACTCTCAAATCTATCTACATCTGACATTTTTTTTACACTCCAAGCCCGTATCTCTGCCTGCTTATCTGACATTGTTGCCTTGATATCTCATCGCCATCTAAAATTGAACATGGCCAACAATGAACTTCTTATTTTTTCCCCTAAACCTTCCTCCCCCTTTCTCCTTTTCTATCTGTTGATAACACTCATCTTTTTCCTGTTTCCTTGGCCCGCAACCTTGGGGTCATCTTTGACTCCTCCCTCTCCTTCTCTATACATATCCAACAAATAGCTAAAACCTGTCGTTTCTTTATAAGATTAACAAAATTTACCCCTTTCTCTCTGAACACACTACTAAAATTCTAATCACTCTTTGGTCACCTCCCATCTAGACTTTTGAAACCTCCTTCTTGCTGGTCCCCCTCAGAGTCATTTCTCTCCTGTTCAATCTGTTCAGAACTCATATAACCCCTCTTCTCAAATCAGTTCATTGGCTCCCCTTCTGTTTCCATATCCAATTCAAACTTCTTCTGACCTATAAATGCATTTACTCTACTGCCCCTCACTACCTTTCCTGTCTCCTCTCTCCCTGACCCACCTCATGAATTCTGCTCTTCCTCTGGCTTTCTTCTCTCCATGCCCTTTTCTTCTACTGCCAAATCCAGACTTTGATCTTTTCACTTTGCTGCATACAAAGGCAGGGAGGACATGCACCACCTTATCATTACATCAAAGTGGTTGGAAGTGAGACTACATAGCACAGGGAATGACAATACATACATTACAATACAATTAACTAACATAGTCATACCAACATCCAACATCCCCCAGATTGTTCCATGAGGCCTACATTCTTCCCCAGTGCAAGATCTATGCAAGCTGTGAGAGTGATATATCTGGAGGTTGGCTACCTGGGTATGAAGACACAGATTTCCCCCCCCCCCCCTCCCATGTCCACACAGGCCTGACCAGGGGAGCAATGCCACAAAGCAGACTGTGGGAAGGCAGACAGGGTTGCCCCACAGATAGCGGATGTATACAGACAGACATACTCCATGCTGGGACTGGTGTAGCTGCTGTGAGAAATGGGAACAGGACAGAACAGGTGCATCACACAATGTTGGTGATAAAGAACTTTATTCAACAATCCTGATTTAAAAAAACCAACACGTTTTGGCTTGATGCCTTCTTCAGGGGGTATTAACCTCAAAAAACAATCACAAGAAGGAAAATCATAGAATAATTCAATGGATACAGTACAAATAAATATAAAAACAAAAATCAAACTGTAAAACACACAGCCACGCAACTGGCATGACCGCCTCGGGTTCCCCTCCCCTTATCCCGTCGCCTCCCCCCCCCCCTCCCTCCAATAAGTCACCACGTCACACCATGAGGTTTCTTTCACCAAACTATTTCTATTTATTTACAAACAATGGTTATTAACAGCACAAAACTGTTGGCCACAGCATGCACGTAAGAATCAACACAAAAACACTGTATGCAAATTCCTTGTATCACCTCTTTCCTTTTGCCCCCTCGAGAGACACAGCCAATATCCCACAGCAGGAGGCAAATCTTTTGCCGTGAAAGCTTTTTCTCAGTCCCTTAGTCTTTCCATATCCTTCAGTCGAAAAGCTGTTACGCCTGCCGTTCAAGCAGACTTGGCAACCTTTTCTTCTTTACCCCCCCCCTTGCCCGCCGTCAAAGCAAGGCAGGGGGCCCTCTGCGCGGTGTTCTTGTCACCATCTCACTCTCTCCGGGGGACAGGTCCGTGTTTCTCTCCTGTACCTCTCCCCCTTTACTTAAGGCCTAGGCTGTGTTCTCTCTCACCGGGTGCGTTTTTCCAGCTGTCTCGCATGCTGCGACGCTTCCCCCCCCCCCCCCCATTCTGCTAATTGGGTGGGTCGGGCGGGTGTCCGGCTTCCTCCAGGAAGGGGGGTGAGCGGCAAAGAGGCCGAGCCTGCGCTGGGAGCGCTCTTTTGTATGCGGCTCGTTGCCCGCCCCCCCTCCGCCGTCCCCCTGCCCCTCCCCCCTAACCCTCGGCTCGCCACCACGTGCCTGTGCCCGGCCGCATTGATTCGCAGCCGGGTTTGAACACAGACACAGATAAATAAAACCATTTCAAGCAACATCATAAAAATCAAATATCATGATCATATATATAAACATAAAAACAATAATGCATAAATAATTTTAAAATAAGAAATAATAATACCAAATGCAATGTGTGCCTTCGAGTCAGTACTGACTCCTGGCGACCCAGAAGCCCCTGGGTTTTCTTGGCAGTGTCACTGGAAGTAGATTGCCAGGCCTTTCTTCCGAGGCATAATAATACCATAGATGCCTAATCTTAAAACAATAAGAAACCATCAATAGTTGTTAAAATGGCTGTGGACAAAGACATTTAGAAATAAGTAGAAACGAAACATCAAATATACCATAAATGGTAAAAAGCATAACATGGATGAGGGACAAGGAGAACAGTTGCGGTGGGTATTAAAGAAATAGCACAGATTAAAAAGACACTAAAGATATCAAATAATAAACCCAATGTGCCTGTGGTAAATATTGTTAAGGGAGACAGAGCCACCGTATATCACATGTTACGATTTGTAAACTCACTGTGATTCTGCTTCCAAACGGAACAGTGAAACAAAAAACGCTTGAAATATGCCCTAAGGTGATAAAGAGTCAAAGTTTTAATGTAACAGCTATCAATGTTAGTATCATCTTCCGAGAGGAGAGAAAGAAAGAGTAACTTGCCTTTTAAATCGGACATGAGGCATTCAGCAACGCCAAATAGCAAAAGAAGCACAGACGTAATGTGCCGTCGTTCAAAAAGACTCATGCCAAAAGTGCTGCGGTCAAAGGTCAAGAGGCACAAAGAATCATGGGTGTCTCAAAGGGAGGTGGGGAGGAGTATAAACAATAGACAAATATTAGCAAGTCAAAAAGGCAATATTAGAAAGAGTGAACTGATCAATCCCATGCAATATACTGGCTGTGAAACAAGCGATAGATCTACACTATACTCAGTCATAATGTACAAAACCCCTTAATTGGGACACTGTAAAACACAATGTTTCCAGTCAGTGTCGAAAAGAAATAAAGGGACAAAAATTTAAAAGGAGATATCAGACTCATATTAATAAACTATGTATCAAAAGAAAATGAAAGTAGACCATGTCGGAGACAATCGTAACTCCAATATTGCTGGGGCTATACAGAAAACTGAGAACAAACAGGATGGCATTATGTGTATGGACACATTCCATAAAGACTCAAATGGAGTTATTATCTGCACAGACTGGAAACTACCTGAGTCTGTACATCAGGCTTCTTCTCTGGCCCTTCTCAAACCCAGGCTGAGCACTCACCTCTTCGTTGCTGCTTTTGGATCTGATCCGCCTAAGCTCCCTTATTTTTCTTTACCATTCCCTCTAAATGTATCCTGTCCACAGCTGCTGTGTTGTCTGTCTTGACTAGATTGTAAGCTCTGCTGAGCAGGGACCATTTTTTATGTGTGTCGGTACAGCGCTGCATACACTTTGTAGCACTATACAAATGATCAGTTGTAGTGGTAGTAGTAATATAGCCTTCTGGCTATGACATCTGATTCCTACATATCTGGGTACTGGCATTTCTCACAGCAGCAGCCCAAAGTAGAGCGCAAACACCTGTGGGTGATATAGGAACAGAACAGGCACACCACACAATGCTGGTGATAAAGAGCTTTATTCAACAATCTTGATTGTTGAGTAAACGTAACCTTTGAAAAAGCCGTGTTTGGAGCGGCGAAATCTACGTCCATGGTCAGGTTTCTCTGGTTACCTCCTGTTCATGGAGTGTGCTTAGTACTGTTCCCTGAGAGCATGTGAACATAGGAACATAAGCTATGCCATACTTGTGACCTAGGTTTGCCACTGTTGGGAACAGGATACTGGGCTTGATGGACCTTGGTCTGACCCAGTATGGCATATCTTATGTTCTTATATTTTGCTTGGCCAGTGTGTGAGCCATTTGCCGGATGTGTGTATGGGCCGGCTGTATAGCGCTTTGCCCGTGCCACACCGAACACGTCTACCCCCTCAATTCCGGACCCACAGGCATGTCTAGGCCAATGAATGTGGAATTAAGTTCAAAGAAGTCCCTTTTTTAATTTAGATGTGTCCGTGGGCCCGACGTGCATGTTATGGAATCAGGTACACAGGGCCTGATATTCAGCTGGGCAGGCCATATGCCACTACGGCACATAGCCCTGCCTGCCAACCCTTAACACCAGATATTCAATGCCATGGCAACAGAATTGAATATAGAGCATAGCCACACATGCCCCAGAACCACCGAGGCTAATTGGGTAGTGGCGATATTGCATCACTACCCGGGTAGCATCTGTGGCTAAAACTAGGCGAGCCAAAAGATGGCCTAGTTTTAGCAGCAGATCACTAACTGCATGGCGGTGCAATATCACTGCTAGCCGGTTAGTGGCAGTCTCCGCCTGCGCTCCATCCCGGAATGCCCCCAGCATGCCGCAGTGCTAACCGTACAACATCAGGGCATGTAGCAGGCTTTGAAGGGGCTATTCAATGGCACTAACCATGTCACCACACTGGTCTTTATCTGCCGTCATTTACTATGTTACTATGTAAGTGCTCTTCTATATCCTGATTAAAGGTATTTACACAGTCTCAATATTGCATTCTATATAATCGGTGGTATTTTTGTTCACCATCGAAAAATGCCCCTCTATATTTTTGATTGTTATTTATTTATTTTAAAAAATGCATAATCTGCACGCTAATGCAGTGGAGTACAATAAACACTCATAATCATGAGACAATATGAAAACACTCAAAGTATTACAACGAATGAAAATCACTCTCTTTCCATTTAACAATGGCATTTAAAATTCCATACAGCGGTCAGCAATGGGAAAGCCTGTTTGAAGAGATAAGCCTTCAAAACGTATGCCGAAAAAAACAACAATTCCGAGATTTTTCTTAATTTATCTGGCAGAGAGTTCCACAATGCCGGAGGACTGATATAAAACATTATGGGCCCTGTATTTGAAAGGCATTTACAAAGTTTACAGCTCAGTAAACTGTGTGAATGCCTTAAACAGGGATATTAAATGGCACCTACACGGTTCGTGTCATTGAACATCCCCATCTATGTCCCCTACGTGCCCCCGATGCTATCCAGTTAGCATCGGGGTGTGTTGGGGGTGTTCTGGGGCAGAAGGGAGGCAGGGAGTATCGCTAACTGGGTAGCAGCGATATTGCACCGCTACCCAATTAGCGATCCGAGGCTAAAACGAGGCCAGCTTTTGGCTGGCCTAGTTTTAGCCACAGATGCTAACTGGGTAGCGGTCCAATATCGCCGCTACCCGGTTAGGCTCTGCGACAGTTTTCCCTGGGCACCAAAACCGGATATTCAATGCCGTCGCCATGGCATTGAATATGCAGGGTTAGGGGTGAGCGGGCAGGGCTATGCACCGTAGCGGTGCAAAGCCTGCCTACTTGAATATCGGGCCCTATATTACTCAATGTCCGAAAATGTAACTTTTTAAATGAAGGAACATCGAGGAAGTTAGCATTTTGCGAACACAAAAATTTATTTGGACAACATGTGCGCAAAAGACATGAAAGGCTAATTGGAGCCCGATGATGTATACACTTAAATTATGTTTTTTGATATACCCACTATCGTATTCTGATGGGGTGGGGGGGGGGGGAAGGGCTGGTAAGGGGTTTTTGGCAACTCAGCTTGCAACCTTGTTGCATCCTCGCTTTTATCAGAAGCATCATTTGCTTTGCAACTGTCTGTAAATGTCCAGATTTCCAACATGTTTTAATTCCCAAATAGTTAATATTATAAAGAGTCACAGAGCCAGTATGAATAGTTCTAATACTCTGCCCGTTACATCTGTCCAATTTGACTCTTCTCCAGTTGTAATCAGGCACTGTTTGTCACAATAATCCAAGCAATTCTCATTGCAGCTGCACAGTTTTCCTGCCTAGCTTTGTGATTTTAATCCTTAACCAACTTTTGTATGGATGCAAATTGTCAAATGCATTGACAAAATCCAAATATATCACCACTCTTTCCATATTTCTTTTTAAAAAGTTTCCAATTTATTCTGGTACCAGTGAATCGACCTGAATCCCTTTCGAGTGATTGTTCATAGTCCTTCCTCTCTGATGCCATTGGGTGTATGAATATAATGGTAGGCGCAAGAGGGAGAATATTACAGGTCTTCAGCATCAAACTGACCTCATACAGCCTGGATATATGACACCTGTGAGCTCCTAAAGAGCACTCTCTTTTGCGCATTCTTAAGAAGAGCACTAGAAGCATTAAGGGCAACATTAGAGGTAAATTTGTGAGACTGAGATCATCTCCAACATACCCTGTTTATGGCTGAGGTTCATTCTAGGGATGTGCACTAACTCAAAAGAAACCTTCCATTTGTTTAGATTTCTTTAATCTTTCTTGACTTTTGTGTATTTTTTTCAAGTTTGTTAAAAACAGTATTTTTAAATGCGCATCTTGTATGTGCACTAGGACTTTTTTGAACACAAAAATTGATCTACGCGCATTAATCTGTAGACATACGTGTGTACAAGCGATTTGCACAGATTTAAACATTTTCAGGCGCCCAAATGTATAATCACAAATGTGCACCTCTGGTTCATTCCTATCATGGTATGTGTGCAATTAATTCATTTGGAGATACTAACCCAAAAGATATTATAGTGGCACAAATGAAATGTTAATTTCAACCCCCACCCTTGTGCCTGTGTTAAAATAAAAATGATCTTACAAACAGGAGTATGCTGAGAATCATTGAGAGACATGTTTTAATGTAAGTATTTATGCTACTTGAAATGATCAAAAGATTGTGCCATTAAGCAATGGCTTGTTTTTTTATCATTAAGTTAATAGCATTAGATATGATGAGATTCTAAGGGACTGATGACGATTCAGGGCTATCAAACATGATGGACAAAAGAATCATAGGAGTTTCTTTGCTGCCTTTTAGACCAACATAAATAGGTGCCTAAAGGGCATGAGACTGAAGAAGACTGATGTTAATACATTTTTCTTATGCCTTCTTCCAAGCATTGGTAGGCTCTGTGGAAGCATATTAGGCACTCTAATTGAAACTTTAACCTTGTAGACTTCCCCCTCCCTCTAAATTAACTTTCAGGTCCATAGATGACCCCCACCAGATTATGATAATTAGGCTCAAAAATTATGAAGACCCCTCCTCCCATCACTCCTCCAAGAACAATCCTGTATAAACACGTGATTGTACATAGACAAATCAATTTTTGAAAGCAGGATTGGCTTAACTATTAGGCAAACTGTGCAGTTACCTAGGCTGGAAGCTTCTGGAGGCAGCAAAGAGCAGCTGCAAACCGTCAAAGCAGAACAATCGGTCCTGACAGTCACACTAACTCAAAGAACCACAAACATGTATTTTTACCCACAGGGAGGCTTGACAGTTTTCAGACAGCTTATTTACCCAGTTAAATGCATTTAGAGATTGTAAATAGATAGAGACTTTTTTTTTTGGGGGGGGGGGGGTGCACATCTCTATGAGCCCCATTCTGATCAGGGTATGTTTGGCCTGTCCGGACGTCCAAAATCT
The DNA here is from genome assembly GCA_033557465.1 of Ichthyophis bannanicus. Taxonomy (NCBI): domain Eukaryota; kingdom Metazoa; phylum Chordata; class Amphibia; order Gymnophiona; family Ichthyophiidae; genus Ichthyophis; species Ichthyophis bannanicus. Next base: position 958,621,774 of record CM066031.1, read on the forward strand.
GGATGGGCTGGATTTGCACCCGATTCTGCACCTGCGGGAATGTTGCCGTGGGAGCAGAATTGGGTGCAAAGGACCTGGACGAGCAGGATGTGCCCTGATTCAGACCCGATATGTATGTCTGGTTCCCTCCCCATCTAATCCTCCCAATGCTCCTACATGGAATCCTGGTGCCATGGCATCCCGTCGCCATGACACTGGGATGCCCTGAGGAGCCTGATTCCCCGCAGAAGTTCAAAGAAGCTGTTCCCCACCGCCCAGTCCCTGGAGGGACCTGCCAAGGCCGGGATCAGGCTGGGAAGAACCTCCCGTTGCCGCTCACCTGGGTTGGGGGGTCCTCTGCTGCGACTCTGCCCCCTTGAATGGACTTATTCCACCTCTGAGGTGGAATAAGTCCCCTGTCTATCTCTTAAACACTGGATGTACAGGGCCACGACCGGAATCGGCCCTGTACATCCGGGTCATGGCCCGCCTCCACCCTGCCCACGCTCCTCCTCCAGCCCTCCTCCTCCTGCCCCACATCCAGAGCTCCTTGCACAACGCCAATGTACATGTAGGGAACCTGGTGATGGGAATTTGCTCCCTGTGAATAGCAGGGTTTGGACCTCCAAACCGGATGTCCAACTCCGCTATTCACAGATTGGAATGACCCCCTAGATGTCCAAGGGGGCATGCACAAAAATGATTCCTTTTTGCTGGTCTCTTCACTGCGCTTAGTGGTCTCTTCTCCAGGGGTGGATTTCAGTGAGAGAAGGGATTGCCCTTCAAGGCCCCAGGCATATACACAGTTTCTCAATACATACATTCCATTCTTAATTTTTGGTTGTTCAACATTCTATTGATACAAATTCAACTTAAAAAAATTTTAACAGGAGGCAGTATTATGAAACAAAGTATAGCAGCAGTTTTCAAAGATATGTACACAGTCCGGAGATATATATGCAAAGGCCCTTTGGGACCCTCACTTTCCCAGTATGCTATTAGCAGAAGGACCATATCATCTTGTTGTAGTAATGAGCTATTAATTGTCTTTCTAGAACTGGTGCAACTATTAGGCAAACTAGATCTGCAAACTGAGCGCATACCTTTGACTATCCTCCCTGTATGTTTCAGCAATCATGTCAGAGTATCTGATGAACATGTCATATGTGATTTTTGAGAATAGTCTGCAAAATAAAATCTAGAAATATATGGCAAGGATAAGGCACATAAGTTATTTATGAAATAACCCCTCCCCAGAAAATAGGCACCCACACTTACACCTGCTTTAAGTTTCGTGTAAATGGCCTGGCTGAATTTATGCACATTTTTGTTAGTTTATAAGATACATGAACAAGTCCTATTCTGTTCTATCTCTGCTAAGCATACAGGGGTAGATTCAGAGGGGTGACTAGCGGGGTTGAATGTCCGGATTAGAAGTACAACCTACAAAGAGACCCTGGACCCTATTCTACTCCCAGTGCTCTCTGCACTTATAGAGGGTTTGTGCGGGAAGCACTGGAAGGGGCGGGATGGAGGCAGAAAGAAGGCCGAAATGAGTGCCGGGTGTGGGCTAGATCAGTCTTGAAGGACTAGAAAAGGGGACTGTTACTTCTGGAGAGAGATCTGCAATTGTGAGTATATACTTCTTGGAATTTTCTGAAAGGAATTCTTTGTATTAAAGCTAATTAATCTGTGAACCCACTGTTTTTTGTTAAATCAGTCAGGGCCTAGTAGCAGCAGTTTAAGTTTAAATTTAAAACACAGAAGAGAGCTTCCTGGTTAAATTTGGAACCCAGCAGAGAGCTTGTAGTTTAAATTTCATAATAAGTTATAGCCTAGCAGCAGCAAAGAGCTATAATTTAAATCAAATCAGAATATAGCTTACCTCAGCAGCACAGGACAGGGTACTGTGTAGCAGCCCTCTTTTAATAAGTGAGGTTATCAAATTTGCAGATGACACAAAACTATTTGAAGTTGTTAAAACCCAAGAGGATTGTGGAAAATTGCAAGAAGATCTTGATAAATTGGCAGACTGGGCATCAAAATGGCAGATGAAATTTAATGTGGACAAGTGCAAAGTTATGCACCTAGGGAAGAACAACCCAAACTGTGGTTACACGATGCAAGGTTCCACATTAGGAACCACCACCCGGGAAAAAGATTTAGGTGTCATTGTGGATAACATGTTAAAACCCTTGGCCCAGTGTGCAGCAGCGGCCAAGAGAGCAAATAGAATGCTAGGTATCATAAGGAAAGGAATGGAAAATAAATCAAAAGATACTATAATGCCTCTGTATCGTTCCATGGTGAGACCGCACCTTGAATATTGTGTGCAGTTCTGGTCACCGTATCTTAAAAAGGATATAGTGTTATTAGAAAAGGTTCAGAGAAGAGCCACCAAAATGGTAAAGGGGATGGAAGGATACTCCTATGAAGAAAGGCTAAAAAGAAAGGCTAAAAAGGTTAGGGCTCTTTAATCTGGAAAAGAGACGGCTGAGGGGAGATATGATAGAAGTCTATAAATTAATGAACGGAGTGGAACGGGTAAACGTAGATTGATTGTTTACGTTATCAGAATATAGAAAGACTAGGGGACATGCAATGAAGCTATAGGGTAAACTATTTAAGACTAATAAAAGAAAATATTTTTTTCACTCAACGTGTAATCAAACTCTGGAATTTGTTACCGGAGGATGTAATAAAGGCTGTTAGTGTAGCTGTATTTAAAAAAGGTTTGGACATGTTCCTGGAGGAAATGTCCATAAACCATTATTAAGAAGGGACCCAGGATATCAATGCTTGACCCAATACAATCATTGTGGAACCTGTGTCTTTTGGGGAAACTGCTAGGTACATATGACCTAGATTTGCCACTGCTGGAAACAGGCTACTGGGCTTGATGGACCTTGGTCTGACCCAGTATGGCATATCTTATGTTCTTAGTCCCTTCAGCCCTCCAGATGTTATCACCCCACCATGGTAGGTATCCTGCTGCTCAATCCCGGCCCTGAGATGTACCCACCAAGGATTGGGCAGTGGGAAATGGATACCTCTTTCCATTTGGGCATTAAGAGCTCCTGCTGGACGTGCTAGTGCCATGGCATCCCGGAACATTGAGCAGACTGGCCGGGCAAATCCATGGACGTCCCCCACCGCTGAATAGGCTGCACGCTGGGCTGTCCAAGCGCCCTGATTCTGCAACCCTGGGAATGTAGAGCTCCTGCAGTTGCAGAATCAGGAGCAATACAGCCCTGTCCATTTTCTGTGTGAATTTAGGTCCCTCCCACACTCTTCCCCTGTGCACACCCGAACTGAAGCATGCATGATGGGACTTGCGTGTGCCCTTACAAAATAGTGACCTCCTAAAGCACGTGCATAAGTGCCTATTCACACACGTAAGTCCTTTAGAATAGGGACTGACGCACATAAATAGCGCATAACTTTCTGCACACTCTTAATAAAATCGGATCATTTCAAAAACTCCTGCAACGTTAACACACATTAGCGCGTGTCTGCTTTAATTTCTAAAATAGGGTCAAAAAACTTGTGTAAAAATGTGCATGATCAAGGCTGGTGTGAATGTCCACACCTAGATTTTTCAAGTACACATGTAAGTTCTGGCATGTTATAACTTTCATGTGTAAAGTTGCATTCCACCGTGCTTCACTCAGACTACGCACCATGCATGCTCACACTGAAAGTATTTGTGATCATACTTACATGCACATTTACATAATAGCAACTGCCTAAAATACATGCGTAAGTCCTTTAAAATATCTTTATCTTTATCTTTATTAAAATTTGATATACCGCTACAGCAGCGCATTGAGCGGTGTACAATAAAATGTGATTAACACTACAGTCCAGGAAAAGAACGCCAAATTCAATATAGGAAAGGAAAGGAAAAGAGACAGTGACCAAAGCAAGACACTAAACCATAATTCATAATAAATTTGACACATCAGATGTTAATGATGTACAACAAATCATAACAAATCAAAAGAAATTAACAATAAATCAAACCAACAAATCATAACAAATCAAAAGAAATTAACAATAATCAAACCAGGGCATACAAATACAAGGTACGTGGACATAGACATTACTTAGACACATCGACAGGACCATTCAGGATGGGTCTTCAGAGGGCAGGTCAAAAGCTTTGTGAAATAAGTAGGTTTTTAACCGGGATTTAAACTGGGAATAGGATGGTTCTAGCCGTAATGAGGCGGGAAGTGTATTCCAGAGTGAGGGTCCAAGGAAAAACCAAGCTGAATGCCGCGTCTGTTCCAGACGAGCTTGTGAGGGAGAAGGAAGAGATAACCGATTTGTTTGGGTGGAGCGGAGCAACCGGTGAGGAGTATACCGTGAGATACAGTCAGTGAGATAACGAGGGGTGCAAGTGTAAATAGCCCGGTGAAGAAGAATCAGAAACTTGTAGTGGTAACGATATTGGAGAGGGAGCCAATGCAAATGAAGCAGAATTGGAGTGATGCGATCATACTTACATGAAAAGGTGACGAGACGGGCGGCGGTGTTCTGAATACGTTGTAGTCGTTGGAGAGAATATTTGGGAAGATTAGCTAGGTATACATTACAATAGTCTAGTCTATTGATTATTAAATAGGGACATACATTCAGAAATGGCATGTGTCTTTAGGCAGCTCCTTTACGAGGCTGCTATTGCATATTTTTATGTGTGCATGCTGTGGGCAATTTTATTTATTTTGATGTAATGCATTTCAGGTTGTATGATTAGGCATGTTCATATTTAAAAACGTTTTTATGCTACTAGTATGAAAAACATCATTCAAAAAGGTTTACAGTTATAAGATATAAAACCAATAAAAACCACAACACCATAAAAACTGACCATCTGTCATCCACCCACATATTCTGCCTTCGCCTTTAAACCAACCCCCCTTTCCGCCATACTCCTGTGAAACTGCATTAAATTATTCTGGGAATAGAAAGGCTTTTCTCAGAACTGTAAAAGCCAAAGGTAACATTTTAAATTTACTCCTCTCTTGTAAAGGGAGCCAATGAGCTACTGATTCTTTACTCCAGTAACCAGATAACATATGTGCAGAGGCATTTTGGACCACTTGCAACCTCCACAACAAAAACTTTGGCATCTTCAGATAAAGGCGGTTGGAATAGTCCAAAACCGATATAAGTAGTGATTGTATTGCAGTATGTATACGTAGATACGTAGAGCCCTCTCATCCAGGAACAGATGTACTGTTCGTAAATAAAGATATATATACAAATAAATATATATTTTTTCTGTAGGCAAAATGTTGTTTTACTTGCAGAAAAGGCTTATAAAGTTAATCCCAAAATTTCAAAAATTAAATAAATACATTCTGGATTGGTTGAAGATAGTCTCTGCAATGTGTGTTGGGCTGGGTTGAACTAGGATGTCCTTTACCTTACCGTACACCATTCAAAAAAATCGTATAATTTTTTGTCACTTCAGTAATAGTCACTCACTATTTCCCGTAATTATTGTCATAACATGTTCTCCACCGGGAATCTTGCCCACAAATCAATATGGTAACACTTAGCTGAGTACAAAGGAATCCGGGGCTGCTAACCACCAGAAAGACCATCTTGAAAGCCTCTCAAACTGGATAGTCCAAATGTTTTCTGTCCACAAGTAGCTCCAATTAACTCCCGGAATGACTCGCTAGCTAAACTTCCATGTCACATCAAACAATGGTTGGGACTTGCGACACAAATCGGTTGTGTTTCAAGCCCACAATGAAACTGGCTCTTTTTCAAGCTAAACCCATCCTACTTCCTGTTCCGTTTGAACACGTGATGACATCAGCGTTACGCATAGGAGTATCAGATGACGTCTACAACACAAAAAATAAAGTTCATTTCAATAACCCCCATTCAATCTCCCCATTCCTAAAGGGGTAACAGGGGTTACCACTTCCTTACATTGACTGTTCTGCTGGTTGCAGATTTGTTTGAAAAAAGAACGCTTAACTCTACAGCAAGTAGTTTCTAGTTTATGCAGGGGCTGGTCCTTTAGGGCTAGTTATAGCCTCAGGCATTCATAGGTCATACAGACCTTTTAAATAAATGTTGAATAAAAAGGAGGGTCTGCTACTAGAGAGTGTGTTGCACCCTCACAGCAGGCGATCCGACAAAAAAAATATTGATTTGTGGGCAAGATTCGCGGTGGAGAACATGTTATGACAATAATTACGGGAAATAGTGAGTGACCTTCAACATTGAGATATTCATTTTGGTTTACTTACAGAGGTTCATTATTGATTGTATTGACTTCAGTAATAGTGACACAAACTCCCTCCATTATTAGGCACATGGGGCATGTTTACCTAAGCGCTGAATGGCATGCATGCGACTGGGAGTGGCCTGGGCGGACAGTGGGTGTTGAATGCACATTGCAGTTAGCATGAGGCTGAATAATGTGCATTGTCACTGTTGCTTCTCACTGAGGGAACTGCAGGGGGGAACACTGGACACAGTCCCAACAGTTAGTTCTCTTTCAACTCCTGTGCTAATTTTTGTTTCTTAATGCTCACTAAGGTATCAAACCTTAGTGCACTTTAGTGCCCCAAAGAGAAGTAACACAAAATTGCAAAACCGTCACTCAAACCTATATAACAAACCTGCCACACCAAAGCAGTGCTAACTCCTGGAACTCAAAGAGCAGCGAGCTCTCTATGAGAAGGCAGAATGCAGCTGTTACACCGGGGCCTAGAACTGTATTCCTATTTAATGACCTTGTAGTTAAAGAAATAGGCTGAAAATCAGGTTTCAAATCCCCGTTCCTCAATGCCACTCCTTGCAATTTGCTGTGTCTCCTTTGAGGCAGGGTCTTGTTACACTTGAATTCTAAAAATACAGTAAGTCACCTTGAACATTATTTTGAAAGGTGTGCCAAAAAATCCAAATTTATTATTAGCAATACACCTTCTATTTAGGAAATGGCATAAATTGGATTACACAGTAACGACTTCTTAGCAGAATACTTTACATTGGCAACACACTCAGAACACCGAAAAACCTTCATTAAATACAGAAGTGACCACAAATTACAAATAGAAAGATGCAGACATAAACTGAACTCTTGTTCGCTTTAGCCTCACCCTTCCCCTCCTGTTTTCTGGAGGAAAGAGGGAAGGGGTGGGTCTGGGGGCACAGTGTTTCTTCCTTGTTTTTTGTGTACTTCAGACTCACCCCCTCCCTCCCTCCTGTTCCCTGCATGATAGGAAGGTTGGGGGTGGGGATTAAGGGGGGGGGGTAAATAACAGGAACGGAGGAGCTGGGTTAGGTTGGAGACTATCCCTTCCTTTTCGCTCTACTCCATGCTCTTCCTGTTCCCTGCATATTGTACGAGAGGTGACAAGTTGGAGCATTAAGGAGAAGACTGTTCAAAGCAGGGCACTGCTCAGTAGACCCAGCGGGGCAGAGTCTTATGTGGTCAAGCCCCTGGTGCTACCCCACAAATGGTTGTGCTTTAGGCAGTCACCTAGTCTATCTAATGCAGGCAATAGATTTGGCATGCACCGCTTCCACTGTATGCATACATATTCATTATGGTTATCCTGAAAACACTGGTCAACAAATTTTTACAAAAGTCAAGTTACTGAAATAAAAATAGTCATTTCTTATCAATTTTTATATGCTGAACATGAATATGACAGTGAAATTGCAAAGTTGGCTCTAGTTTTTTTGTAATCTACAAGAATTAATGTTTACATCACGAAATGCATGTCAATAGTAAATATAATTATATTATATTATATTATATTATATTATAATAGGCCTTCGGTTAATACCTGTAAAAAACCAAGTCATAGACTACTTCTTAGATTTTTTCGCCTGTCTCTTGTACAGCTGTTCGGGAGCTTCTCTGGGGAGTGTCCAGCAGTAGTCAGCCAGCATTGTAATGGACCATTTTCCCTGGTATCTTTGCTCCATCGTTGCGATATCCTGGTGAAAATGTTCGCCCTGTTCGTCACTAACCATACCACAGTTGTCAGGAAAGAAATCAAGATGGGAATCAAGGAAATGGATCTTTAGAGACATATTGCAGCCAAGTTTCTGATACTGCATCAGCATGTCTTCTACTAGTTCCTTGTAGTTTTCTGCCCTAACATTCCCGAGAAAGTTTGTTGACACTAGGCGAAAAGCATGCCATGCTTATTTCGCATCACCCTGCAGCAAGTTACTGAACCGGTCATCTTTGAAGAGCTCTCGAATCTGAGGACTCACAAAAACTCCCTCTTTAATCTTTGCTTCGCTGAGTCGAGGGAATTTTTCATGCAGGTATCGGAAAGCTGGCGAAGTGTGGTCCATGGCTTTCACAAGTTTTTCATCAAACCTAGTTTGATGTGAAGTTTCAAACCTAGTTTGAAAAAGTTTTTCATCAAACCTAGTTTGATGTGAAGGGGTGGTAGCAGGATTTTGTGAGCCTCAACCAGAGCTGGGTGCTGGATATTCTTCTCTCTAACTGCTACATTTTGTCTACGATTCCATTCCTTCCGCAAGTAGTGCCAATCCCTTGCTCGGCTATCCCACTCACATAAGAAACACATGTATTTTATATATCCCTGCTGCAGTCCCATTAAAAGGGAAACTACCTTCAAGTCACCACAGAGGTGCCAGCTGTACTTGTTATAGTTAATGGAAGTCAGTAGATGCTTTAAGTTATCGTATGTCTCTTTCATATGGATGGCATGCGCTACTGGAATAGAAGGAAGACGGTTTAAATTGTTCAAAAGCACAGACTTCAGACTCAGTTTCGAAGAGTCTATAAATAGTCTCCAGTCTTGTGGGTCATGAGTGATTTTTAAGGCATTCATGAGGCTTTCAATATCGGAACAGAATACCAGATTACTTTCCTTTCCGACTGCGTATAGTACACTGCTGACGTCAGATGGCTTCAGCAGCCGTCTGGCAGTAGTATTGCATAGCATCAGAAAATGATGCAATCAACTCTGGATGATGTGTGCAAGCTGGTATTATGCAATGTGATGCAATATTACATCATTCAAGGCTTATTTGGGATGTTGTTGATGTCCTACTGAAGAAATTTACATGGTGAAACATCAAAAATGAACTAAATGCAATATCTTCAAAACGAGAGCCAATACATTTTGTAATGTTCTATTCATGTTCAGCTCACCAAGATACTACAGATTAGGGCCTTTTAAAGTCAGTAACGATTTCAATGTTGACCAGTGAAACCTGTCTGTGTGTGTTGCCAGGACTGGATTGAGAACCACTGTTTTAATGGATTAGAGGGAAAGCCTGCTGCATACCTATAGGGCTCTGCTCTTTATTGTTAAGAAACAGCAGCCCATCAGGAAACTATAGAACAAAAGAAGAACAAAAATACAAGCATGAATTTCAACAAATATTATATGTAAGGAAGCATCTAATTTTAACTTGTCATGGGTCCGACTGGATGTTTGTGGTATTGCGCCACAGAATTCCCATAAGTCAGGGCCAGTTCTTCTATTTGACCAGGTGTTGGCAGCCCAGCCCTCGGGAAGCAGCAGCTAATCAGGCTTTCAGGATATCTACTATACCTGGACTAGAAATGCATATAACGGAGACAGTACATACTGATCTATCTCACACACATTCAAGGTGCATATCCTGTAAAGCAGGCCATCTGGGAGTGCTCTGGGCTGAGGACCTCTGGTTTAACTACATATTTTATAGAATTTGAGGCCAATCCTCATTTTCCATTGCAGTTCAGTCCTTATTTCCTGCATGATGGGAGTTATGCGGTCAGTACAGGGTTAAAATCCCATGAAGACCTGGAGGCAGTGTAGCAGCTTTGCTACCCTTCTTCCCTACCTGAGGGTTCATAGGCACTGCGATTCCTACTTACACATGTCTCTTTCTTCTGAAGTGCTATGCAGCCAAGTGAGCAGCAGTACAGCTTGATTAATACTTTACCATTCCTGCACTCATTACCTAACCTCCATGATGCATTTTCCTTTATGCACTTAGTGAAAAGACTTTTACTTCCCCCAACTTGTACTCTTGGCATCTCTTTTAGCAATTATAAAATAATATTCCACTATGTGCCCAATTCTGGGATGCAGGTTGCAGGGCCCGATTCCCCCTCCGGCTCTCCCTGTACATCCTGAGCAGCAGAACGGGGAGAGCCGGCAGGGGCAGGATCTGATCGGAGTGGGGGTGGGGGTGGGCCAGCCCAGGAGGATGAACAGGTCCAATTCAGGTCACAGTCCTGTACGTCCTGCTGGGTCAAAGGAGACAAGCTGCTTATTCCACCTCAAAGGTGGAAGAAGTAACACCGACTCGGTGATTGGGCCCAGGGATCCCCTCACCCCCAATGCCAGGGTCGGTCGCGGGGGAGTCCCTGCCTCCCGATCCAGGCCTCGACAGGCTAGCCATGGGTCGGGCAGCGGGGAAGGGGGGGGCTGAGCTGTGGGAGTCGGGGGTACCTGCGGGAAGGATGTCCCTGCGGGCAGTAGGGGCATGCCGGGTCATCCATGGGCCCGATTCTGTGCACCGCGGGAATGTTTTGTTCCCGTAGTCCAGAATCGGGTCCAAATGGGCCCGTCTTCATCAGGGACCTCTGGACGACCCGAACGTACCTCTCTGAGAATCGGACTCCATGATAATCAAACCATTTTCCTTTTTACATTTTCTAGACATCTTTTTTAATACTCATTTCCTAGTTTTTCTCATTCATCACCCATCCCAATGTGCTTGGCAAATTTCCTTATCCATTGTTAAGAGGAGATGATTTATATTGGGATTAATTCATTCCTGCATTTTAGACATCACTTGGGGGCATGTTTACCAAAGGTTAACACATGTTAAATGGGCTGTGACGGCACTTCGTGCACGTTAACTTTCATTAACACGTGTTCACAACTGGCACTACTATCACTAGGTGAACTAGGTGGTCACCTAGAGCACCACATTTTGGAGGGCAGCACCATTCCCAGACCTGCAGTGGTGGCAATGACCATTAAACTACAAAAAAGCACTTAGCAGAGCCTGAATCGCTACATGTTGGTGCTACACTCTGTAAGATCGACTGGTCTAGCGGCATTAGACGCAGACTTCCTGTTTTCCGTGGCGGCAGAACCTGCTGGCCTTTCAGAATGCAGCACCAACAGGCAGCAGTGAGACTCTGCTAAGCAGCTCTTGGTCATTTGTCACTGCCGTCGCTGCAATTATAGGAGAGGAGTGGTGGCAGGGGCGGGGCATCAAGAATGAGGGTTCATCTAGGACGCCTCATATCCTTGCACTGGCCCTGTGTTTGTTAACCTTAGTAACTGCCATTACTACTAATACTTATCATTTGTATAGTGCCACAAGGCCGAAACAGTCCTGTTCACATACTTATAAGAGGCGGTCCCTACCCAACAGAACTCACAATCTATGCAAGACAGACAAATACAACAAACAGGGGATTTGGGTAGAAATGAAAGGGAAATGGTTATAACATATATGGATGGTCAACAGGAGAATAAAGGGGGGCATAATAAAGGATCCACTCAGGAGATGTTTGGGGTTAAAAAAATCATATCCTCTGCAGCTTACATAAAGCAGGAAGGGGAGCAACCATAGACACTCTAGGACTGCTCCTTGCTCTGCCCAGGAACCAGTCCACAAATACTACAGGCTACTTATTCCTATAAAGGCCTATTCCAATCTGTACATCCCAGGCCTCTCTGCATCTAGTCGGAACTGAACGCACAGAGGTAGACGTGATTCTGATCCCGTGGGGCAGGTCTAGCCCTGCTGGATCAGAATCACTTCTAAGTCAGTATGTGCAGGCCGGAACCTGATTCTGGTCTGCCTGCACATATAGACTCCTGCCCGGCTAACTTAGTCAGGCTCCTGAATGGAGCCACGGCTCCATGGCATCCAGTTACCATGGTACCACGGCTCCATTCAGGAGCCACCATCCCTAGCCACCGACCACTTTTTTCATTCCCCACAGTCCAACCCCCGATCTGGCCACCCATTGCCAAGGATGGGCTGCGGGGAATCTCCTGCACCCCCTCCACTCTATGCCAATGCCCGGACCTGCCATTCCCCAACGTCTAGGGGAACTTATTCCACCTCAGAGGTGCAGAATGAATGCACTTATAGGTGAGTAGGAGAAGTTTGAACTGGATAAAGAAACAGATAAGAAGCCAATGAAGTGATTTGAGAAGAGGGGTGACATTAGCACAGCAAGACAGGTGGAAGATTAGCCTTGCAGGTAAATTTTGAACAGATTGAAATGAGGAAAGATGATTCAGAGGGAGACCAGCAAGGAGGAGGTTGCAGTAGTCTAGATGGGAGATGACTAAAGAGTCAGCGAGGTAGGTATCTCTAGGCATTAGCCTTCAGCAAGAGCTAGGACTCATTTGTCCCCCTCCTTTCCCCCAAGGAAATATGAGGACAATCTCAGCGGCAACCCAGGTTGACCCAGAAAATAGAAGACCAATTTAGGAATCAAAGCAGGCAGGGGCAGCGGAACAGCTTTTTGGTTGGAGGGGCCAAACAAACTGATCTCCAGTCCTGCCCCCAAGTTCTCTAATTGCTAATGCTGTGCCACTCATGGACTAGTCTAAAAAGAAAACTTTGGGCCACAGACAAATATAAATCTTCTTTCCATGTTGCAATATTGGAGTAAGGCTAACAATTAGGACTTCAAGAACTTTTAAATAGACAATTGAAAGCATGCAAAGAAAGGCACACCATGCATCCAGTACCACAGAGGCTGAATTACATCATGTGGATCCATCTGTCAAATGCTTGCATTAGCCAGCCAGTTCTCCTGCTGTGCATAACATTTGTGATCCATGCTTAAACCAGGAGTAAATCCAATAGAAATCCAACATTTGCTGTTTTATTACCTGGAGCTAAGAGTTCACAGAAAAGACGTGAATAATGCCCACAGAACAGGACTGGACAAGCATCCATGACTAATAACCGCAGAGAAATACACTGTCGGTTTTTTCATTACACCTAACTCAGTGCGACACTTAATCCTACCGATCTGAGACCAGAAAAAAAATCAGCAAGGAAGTGAAAACAAATTCATTTAACACCTTTAGAGATGCCGCTGAAAGCACAAAGATTCTCTGGCCTTTTTCTCCTGAGACTTCAAAGGAGAATCTCTTTCCATGTTCTGAGAAGCCCAGGTCCTGCTGCACAATGAGTGACTGTTAAGAAATTCAGTCTGGCCGAATATCTGATAACCCATGCTAAAAATGGGAAGCAATGACAAAGAGTTGCAGAATCCAGAATCGGGCATTGTCTGTGAGAAATAAAAGCAGAGATACATAAAGGGACAGATGGGGATACTATGAGAAAAGAGTGTAAAGAAAAAGAATACAGAGATGGGGTTATAAGAAAGATCTCACTCAGCATAAGATACATCTTTATTTGTATTATAGCAAATACTCAAAGAATGGAGGTAGAATTCTTAACACTCGTACATTATGAGAGAAGAAGAGCGCACATGTGGACCTGATGTCTATTGTGTGCTAATAGATTAGCAGATTGTGTTTAAATTTGTGCTATTTTATGACTGTTGGTTTATGTCTGTGTTTTGATTTTGTAAATTCATTTGGCATATTTATATTGCAAACCATTTGGGATAACTTTCAGGAAGGTGAAATAAAAATGCTTGCAAATAAATAAATTGTGTGCATAGTTTTGCTATGGTACACAGTGAGTGATCTTATGAATCTGCTATAGCATGTTTGCGTGATGTTAACACTAGCTACACCAGTGCCTATCTCTGCTACTTGAAGGGTTGTTGTTTCCCTCTGACAGTCAGAGCCACTCTGATGCTAAGTCTGCAAACAGAAATTGGACTAGGAGGATGAGGCTCCTCTGTTTCAATGATGTCACATTCAGTTGCGCGATAAATGCAGAACCAGTGTGGTCCTGCTCGTCTAAGCTTGGGCTTCTCCAAGGCTGGTCACATCTCCATGCAATGTGTAGAAAACCCACTGCTCCTTTATATGACAGTGCCAACCTACATACAGCTGCATATCTGTTGTCACTGTTACTGATTTGTCTGCTAGGTACTGGTGGGAAGGTCCCTACTACAAGAGATGAGGGGCAACGGTGACCTAAGATCTGCTTCCATCAGCTCCTGCCAAAGAACTCCAGCCCACCATTGCTGGGCCTGCCATTAACTTAAGGCTTACGCTATTATCTGTCAGGGGAACTTCTACAAACGTATGTATTTCTCCACCGTGACAGATAAAGGCACGTTTAAAAATGATGTCCAAGTACAATCTGGGACGTCCAAGCTAAACATCTGAAAAAATATCAGGCACATCCAAGTTCAAGCATGGTTTCATAAATGTGAACATGCCTGAAATGGATGTCTGTGGGGGTGTCTACATATACATCCCCAAAATAGTATTATGGGCTATGGTACATAGGGATAGCCCAATGGTTAGAGTAGTGGGTTAGGACCAGGGATGCCAGAGTTCAAATTTCATAGTTGTTATCATTATGATTGTGCAAAGTACTCAGGCTGGTGGAGTACTTTGGAAGTTTTATGGCCAAAACAAGCACTTTTTTGATGCCTATTCATGTCTGTAGTGCAGTGATTCCCAACCCAGTCCTCGGGTACCCCCAGGTCAGTCAGGTTATCAGGGTATTCACAATGAATATGCATGAGATAGATCTGCATACAATGGAAGCAGTGCTTGAAGATGTATCTCATGCATATTCATTGTGGATATCCTGAAATCCTGACTGGTTTGGGGGTAATAAGGACTGGGTTGGGAACCACTGCTGTAGTGAGTCTAAACTTGGATGGGGTCACAGACGTCTCTGACATTTCTGAAATTAAACAGGGACATGTAAGTCCATTGAACCCGCCCCCCCCCCCCCCCCGCCTATTTGACATCCCTGCACCAGAGACATCTTTAAAAGCCATTTGTAAAATGGCTTCAAGGACATCTCTGTGATTTGGACATCTGCATGTACATTTTTGGACATCCAAATCACGACTAAGGTTTTTAAAGCAGCCATTCTCAACCCAGTCTTCAGGGTACACCCAGGCAAAATTGGAATCTACTACATCCTCTGGAATTTGTTACCAGAGGATGTAGTAAAGGCTGTTAGTGTAGCTGGGTTTAAAAAAGGTTTGGACAAGTTCTTGGAAGAAAGGTCCATAAACCATTATTAAGAAGGGACTAGAACAGGGGACTGTTACTTCTGGAGAGAGATCTGCAATTGTGAGTATATACTTCTGGGAATTTTCTGAAGGGAATTCTTTCTATTAAAGCTATTTAATCTGTGAACCCACTATTTTTTGTTCAATCAGTCAGGGCCTAGTAGCAGCAGTTTAAGTTTAAATTTAAAACACAGAAGAGAACTTTCTGGTTACATTTCATACCCAGCAGAGAGCTTGTAGTTTTAATTTAATAGTCACTCAGGGCCTAGTATCAGCAAAGTACTTTTAGTTTAAATTTAAAACACAGAAGAGAGCTTTCTGGTTAACTTTGGAACCCAGCAGAGAGCTGTAGTTTAAATTCAATAGTCACTCAGGGCCTAGCATCAGCAAAGTACTTTTAGTTTCAATTTAAAACACAGAAGAGAGTTTTCTGGTTAAATTTAGAACCCAGCAGAGAGCTTGTAGTTTAAATTTCATAATAAGTTAGAGCCTAGCAGCAGCAAAGAGCTATAATTTAAATCAAATAAGAATATAGCTTACCTCAGCAGCACAGGACAGGGTACTGTGTAGCAGCACACTTTTAATAAGTGTTATTTCCCTCCCTCCCACCCTCCCCACCCCCACCCACCCCTGGGATAATCGTAGCTTTATAGGTACTTACACATCTTAAAAGACAGGAGGTGCTCTCCGGTGAAGCTCGTTATCCAAATCAGTCATACACTAAGGACCTGAGATTAATTAAGCTTCAGGTGAACAAGGTATATTAAACGTATTAGGTACAGTTTTATTGGTATAAATATCCATAGCAACCCTTAGTAAGTAAAAGAACTTAAAGATCTAAACAAAAACTTAAAACTAAGATGCAGACAGCAGTCCAGCAGCGAGATGGGGGCTTTCCAGTCTTTTGCATTGAGTGTCACATGTATGATTTTCTCCCAGTTGGTGAAAGGTCTTACGTGTGCACTAGGTGCAAGGAGCTCTTTGCTCTCAGGGAACGAGTCCATTCTCTAGAGGCTAGAGTAGCAGACTTGGAAAACATAAGAAAGACAGAGAGGTACATAGATGAGAACTACAGGGATATAGTCCTGAAGTCCCACCTCCAGTCTGGCAGCATCCCTGTTGCCATGGAGGAGAGAGGTCACGTGACAGGAGAGCATCACCCTGGTGTGGCAGGAAGTGATCCTGTAACTAGGACCTGTCCTCCAGGTGATGTAAAACCCTCTCGCACTGAGGAAGTTTCTCCAGGGCCATGTGCCCATGAGGGAAGGGTTAGGACAGCCGTTATAGTTGGTGATTCGATCATTAGGCATGTAGATAGCTGGGTGGCTGGTGGACATGAGGATTGCCTGGTAACATGCCTGCCTGGTGCGAAGGTAGCGGACCTCATGCGCCACCTAGATAAGGTCTTAGATAGTGCTGGGGAGGAGTCTGCTGTCTTGGTACATGTCGGTACCAATGACATAGGAAAATGTGGTAGGGAGGTTCTGAAGGCTAAATTTAGGCTTTTAGGTAGGAAGTTGAAATCCAGAACTTCCAGGGTAGTGTTCTCCGAAATGCTTCCTGTTCCACGTGCAAGACCCAAAAGGCAGGCAGAGCTCCGGAGTCTCAATGAGTGGATGAGACAATGGTGCAGAGATGAGGGGTTTGGATTTGTTAGGAACTGGGGTACATTCTGGGGAAAGGAGGGGCTCTTCCGAAGGGATGGGCTTCACCTTAACCGGGATGGAACCAGGCTGCTGCCATTAACCTTTAAAAAGGAGATAGAGCAGCTTTTAAACTAGATAATAGGGGAAAGCCGACAGTCGCCCAAGAGCGGATGGTTCGGAAGAATGTATCCTTGAAGGATACTACCAAAAGCAAAGAGGTTCCAAAAAAGAGTAAAGTAGCCCAAATGCCCTCGAGTATGGAGCAGTCAGAGCTTAAAGATCCCAAATTACCCATGTCTACCAATAGCCAAATTAATATGAATAAAAAACAGTCTCTAAAATGCTTGTATGCAAATGCTAGAAGTCTAAAAAATAAGATGGGAGAGTTAGAATATATAGCACTAAATGAGAGGTTAGATATGATTGGAATATCAGAGACATGGTGGAAGGAGGACAACCAGTGGGACATTGTGATACCTGGGTACAAACTATATCGTAATGATAGAGCTGATCAAATTGGTGGAGGGTTTGCGCTCTATGTTAGAGAGGGCATTGAGTCAGAAAGGATTAAAGTTTTGCAGGAAACAAAATTTGCTGTAGAATCTCTATGGATTGAAATTCCATGTAAAAAGGGGAAGGCAATGGCAGTGGGGGTGTACTATCGACCGCCTGGCCAGAATGAACAAATGGATGATGAAATGCTCAAAGAAATCAAGGAAGCTAACAAAAGTTACAGCTCTGTAATAATAATGGGTGATTTCAATTACCCTGGTATCGACTGGGTCAGTGTCACGGCAGGACATGCTAGGGAGATAAAGATGCTAGATGACATAAATGACTGCTTCTTGGAGCAGCTGGTTCATGAACCGACCAGAGGGGAGGCCATATTAGACCTAGTCCTTAGTGGAACACCAGATCTAGTGCAAGAGATAAGGGTGTTGGGGCCACTTGGCAATAGTGATCATAGCATGATCGCCTTTGATTTAATTAGTGGTGGAGGGACAGTAAGGAAATCCACAGTACTTCCTTTTAACTTTCAAAAGGGAGACTTTGATAAAATGAGGAAAATAGTTAAGAAAAAACTAAAAGGAGCAGTTTCAAAGGTTAAAGACTTACATCAAGCTTGGGTGTTGTTGATAAATACTGTCTTGGAAGCCCAGACCAGCTGTATTCCACGCTTTAAGAAAAGTGGAAGGAAGTCCAAAAAACTGCCAGCATGGTTTAAAGGTGAGGTCAGAGAGGCTGTTGTTGCCAAAAAAGCATCTTTCAGGATATGGAAAAAAGAGCCAAACGACGAAACCTGGAAACAGCACAAGCACTGGCAGGTCAAATGCAAGGCATTGATAAAGAAGGCAAAGGGAGAATTTGAGAAGAAGCTTGCTGCGGAAGCAAAAACGCGGAATAAAGATTTTTTCAAGCACATTCGTAGCAAAAAACCTGTGAGAGAGTCGGTTGGACCATTAGATGATAGAGGAGTTAAAGGGGCACTAAGAGGCGACAAGGAGATAGCGGAGAGACTGAATGAATTCTTTGCTTCGGTCTTTACTGAGGAAGTTGTAGGGATGTTACCCATGACTGAAGTGGTATTTAAAGGTGCGGAAGAATTGAAGGAAATATCAATATATCGGGAAGATGTGTTACAACTATTAGATAAACTGAAGAGTAGCAAATCACTTGGGCCGGATGGTATACATCCAAGGGTGTTGAAAGAACTGAAATATGAGATTGCAGACCTGCTATTAGTAATCTGTGAATTTTCATTAAAATCATCTGTAATACCTGAAGATTGGAGGATCGCCAATGTAACGCCAATTTTTAAAAAGGGTTCCAGGGGTGATCCGGGAAACTACAGACCGGTGAGCCTCACATCAGTACTGGGAAAAATGGTAGAAACCATCATAAAGAATAAAATTACTCAGCATGTAGATAGTCATGGCCTAATGGGAGACAGCCAACATGGCTTTAGACAAGGAAGCTGCTTTTTGACATATTCATAAATGACCTGGAAAGTGGAATAACGAGTGAGGTTATCAAATTTGCAGATGACACAAAACTATTTAAAGTTGTTAAAACCGAAGAGGATTGTGGAAAACTGCAAGAGGATCTTGATAAATTGGAAGACTGGGCATCAAAATGGCAGATGAAATTTAATGTGGACAAGTGCAAAGTTATGCACCTAGGGAAGAAGAACCCAAACTATGGTTACACAATGCAAGGTTCCACATTAGGAACCACCACCCAGGAAAAAGATTTAGGCGTCATTGTGGATAACATTTTAAAACCCTCGGCCCAGTGTGCAGCGGCGGCCAAGAGAGCAATTAGAATGCTAGGTATCATAAGGAAAGGAATGGAAAATAAAACAAAAGATATTATAATGCCTCTATACCGCTCCATGGTGAGACCGCACCTTGACTATTGTGTGCAATTCTGGTTGCCATATCTTAAAAAGGATATAGCATTATTAGAAAAGGTTCAGAGAAGAGCCACCAAAATGGTAAAGGGGATGGAAGGATACTCCTATGAAGAAAGGCTAAAAAGGTTAGGGCTCTTTAACCTGGAAAAGAGACGGCTGAGGGGAGATATGATAGAAGTCTATAAATTAATGAATGGAGTGGAACGGGTAAACGTAGATCGATTGTTTATGTTATCAGAATATAGAAAGACTAGAGGACATGCAATGAAGCTACAGGGTAAACTATTTAAGACTAATAAAAGAAAATATTTTTTCACTCAACGTGTAATCAAACTCTGGAATTTGTTACCTGAGGATGTAGTAAAGGCTGTTAGTGTAGCTGGGTTTAAAAAAGGTTTGGACAAGTTCCTGGAGGAAAGGTCCATAAACCATTATTAAGAAGGGACCCAGGATATCAATGCTTGACCCAGTACAAGCATTGCGGAACCTGTGTCTTTTGGGGAAACTGCTAGTTACCTACGACCTAGATTGGCCACTGTTGGAAACAGGATACTGGGCTTGATGGACCGTGGTCTGACACAGTATGGCATATCTTATGTTCTTATGTTCTTATGGGTTTTCAGGATTCCCACAATGAATATGCGTGAGATAGATTTTCATGTACTGCCTCATTGGATGCAAATCTATCTCATGCATATTTATTGTGGGAATCCTGAAAACCCAACTGGCCCCAAAGACTGAGTTGCGAATGGTTGTTTTAAAATGACTCCCAAAGCATCACACTCTGCAGCAGGGGTTCTCATCCAGTCCTCGGGACACACCTAGCCAGCAAGGTTTTCAGGATAACCACTTTGAATATGCATGAAAGAGATTTGCATGCAAATTTCTTTAATGCATATTCATTGTAGATAGCTGAAAACCTGACTGACCGGGCGTACCCCTATTCAACATTGTGGTACATCATTTTTCTTTTCATTTTACTCATATTTTATACCCAGAAACACTGCATATGCTGACACACCCAGCCCCAACATCACTTATTATTATTTAATCCATCAGACACACACTCGACGTGGCCAGCATTTTACAATATAACAGTGGCATCAAGAGTGTGTTGTGCCTTTCAACAGGTAGACCCATGAGGAGTTATCCTTAACAGCTAGATAATTTCCTGAAGGAGTAATCTTGGGTTGAGTTTCAATATTTGGAAACAGTCTGATGTCTTTTTTCTCCTCATAAAGTTGCAATTGCTATTTCAGTGATTTATTGCTTGGTGTGTTAGTTTTCCACAAGCCTTGACAGGCGTGAACCTCACTCCTATCACAGGGTACATTGGACCAGGACTGTACCAAGCTAGCAATGTGCCTGTGCAACTGGTGAACCTGGTGCCCCCTCCCACCCAGCTACATGCAGGAACTCAATTTTGTCGGGCTTTCTGGGACCCCAGTGATGACATCAACTCCTCTTCTGTACTTGTGCCCTGTGCGGCCATATCGCTCACACAGCCCTTGGTACGGCCCTGCATTGGAAATCATCTCAGTCTTTCAAAAACACTGCTAATGCTCATCTCAGCACTTGCATTGTACCAAAGAGAACCTCTTTCCGGCATTCATAAATGTATAATATACACAGGAAACATATCAAGGCGTGCTTCAGAATTATTTTTAATCAAACTGGTTTCACCCAACACTTTTGCGACAATTCCTATATCTTTCCAGCACATTTTCTTGGTTTCTGATTACATTTTCTTAACAATTGAGGATCTTCTCTTTTTTTTCTTATACTACAGAAGAGCTGTTTGGTACAATCTCTATCTGTAATGCTTTTCTTGTACTTTTCTTCTTTACCACGATGCCCAGTTTTCTTGCACTGAACTTTTTATTGGTGGTAATAAGAAGGTTTCGGGTGATCATAGCATCGTTACAGTTCTGCCAGGGTCATGATCCATGGGGGCCTTTTTCGGCAACAGCTGTCAGTGCTACTAAAGGGGCTGGCCGTCGCCACTTTAATGTACAACCGGATATTCAGCTTCTGTCCATATCCGGCAACTGGCAGTAAATATCTGGTTTCATTAGATTGTAATTCTGCAATCTGATTAGTGGCAATATTCAGACACAAACTGGATTGCAAAACTGCATAAAGTTGAGACAGCTTTTCTCAGGAGAGAATATGGATTAATCAGCCTCATCTCTCTTAATATTTCAGTTGCAATACATTTGGCATCTTATTTGCAAGTGTGCAGGGTGAGCCTATTATCTTTGAAGATCACTTTTATATCAAATCTTTGGTTTACTTTCCACCTGAGTCCAGAAATCCTGATAATTCAATTGCAACACTTATCTGAAATCAAGATACTGAACTATGCATGCTGGGGAGAGGAGCAGTTGGAATAATGGGGGGTTATTTTAGAAGCTCTATTCATGCTTTGGATGTCTGAAAATGGGTACCCAGATGTCCAGTTCACAAGGGCATCCCTGGAGCCATTTTAGAAACCAGGTATATGGACATGCCTAGCAAGAGGATGTCCAATAGAACAGGGGCATGATGGAGGAGTAGCCTGGATAAAGCAACAAAGATGCACATCGTGGTGCAAGTCCACAACTGGCCCTAGTTGCTGAGATACTCAAGCCATACTGTACCTGACCACAAAGAAGGAGTGAAAAAAATGCTTGTTTAATGGCGGCAATACTACCAGGGGGAAAAGCACAATGCACTGTCATCGGCATAGTCAGTATTTCCTAGCCAAAGAAACCTGCATGTAAATACAAACCCAAACAGATTACTAACCACCCACCACACATCTGAGTGTCTGCAATGTCAATGAACATGGATGTCCCCCTTCTGGGAAACGCCTGCCAAGAAGCCATTTCTGCGGCCGTTCATTTGAGAATGTCAAGTTTTTTAAATCTAGCCAAAATATAAATGACCCCAGAGTTTCCTCAGACACTATGCTCTGGATGGCCCAGATTGCACCTGGTGCCCTTTCTAAAATGCCACTTATGGGCTGAAACCAGGATGCAAATCTTGCTTCTGCTACCAACACTCCTTGTGACTCTGGGCAAGTAATGATATCACATTGCCTCTTATACCCACTTATATTGTAAGCCTTTGGAGTAGGATCATATTGTACCTGAGTGCTTATCACCACTTTACATCCAATAGAACTATGAATATCCAAGCATTCTGTCTTTTCAATTAACAGCTTGCATTGGAAAGAAGCTCCAGAAAAAAAGTATTTTATACAACTAGAGTAGAATTGCTTATCGAGGCTCTGTCTAGCGATATTACTGTTTTCTTAGGCCGGCCAAATAACTGCAAGAATGTTCCACAGTGAGGATTTCCTAACTATTGATTGGAACTGGAATGTACAAAGACTATAGTTGTCTGGAGTTTCCAAGCCCTTTGCTTTCATTTGGAAGTAAGCAAAAATCTCTGGGAACTTCAAGCTTGGTATGATGACTAGTTTTTAACAAAGTAGAGATTTGAACTGTGGTGTCTCCAATAGTAGGGCCCAGGGCTGGCCCTACCACATGGTGGACTAAGCACTCGCCTACAGCACTAGACACTGGGGGAGAGGGGGTGGCAGTACAGCAGCAGGACAGCCAACAAGACACTCTATCAGCACAGCAGTGAGTCTTTGCGTACCCCTGGGAGCATGTTCAGTCTGCCGCTGCCTACCACTACTACTACTGCTACTACTACTAGGAGCTGGAGTAAATCTAGGGGAAAAATAAAGATACACATAGGTGGTGAGCAGGAGAACAAGGGGATCCTGATCCAAAAGCAATATCAAAAGGTGGGTTTTTAGTCTGGATTTGAATAAGGCCAGAGATGGAGTCTGATGTACTGACTTGAGAGTTTGTTCCAGGCATAAGGAGCAACAAGGTGGAAAGATTGAAGTCTGGTGTTGGCAGTGGAAGAGAAGGCATAGATAGAAGGGATCAGCCAGAAGAGTGGTATTATTGAGGAAGGGTAAAGGTAGAGATAAGAGAGGAACAGTAGTGAGGAGCCGCAGAATGAATGCACTTATAGGTCAGTAGGAGAAGTTTGAAGTGGATGCAGAGACAGATAGGGAGCCAGTGAAATGGCTTGAGCAGAGGGATTATTTAAGCATAGTGACACTGGTGGGAGATGACTAGAGAGTGGGTTAGGGTCTTAGTAGTGTGCTCAGAAAGGAAGGGGCAAAGTTTGCTGATGTTATAGACCAAGAGATAGGTTTTAGCTATCCACCACCTCTGACAGAAGGTTTGCATTGGAAAAGACAAGAACGTCAGGCCATAAGCACTCTTGCTGTGCCCAAAGGCCTGCCACTGCGCTTCTTTTATTTTTGATGCAGGCTCAAGGATGGACGTATGCTGGTAAAAGCAACAAAGGGGAGGTGAGGGAAGAGAGATGCTGGACACCTCTGAGGAATGGGGAAGGGGGATGAGAGAGATGCGGAATACCTTGGGGAAACACCTTGGGAGGAGGAAGAGGAAAGAGATGCTGGACACCTTGAGCGCAGTAGGGAAGGGAAGTCAAAATACTAGATAACTGGGTGAGGTAGTGAAGGGAAGTGGAAATGCTGGACATCTGGGGGGGGGGAGAAAGGGAAGAGAAGGAGGGATGCTGGAGTACAGGGGAGGAAGGGACATGAGCCATCTTGGGGGTGTGGCATGGCTGAAGGTTCGACTATTTCATTTCTTTTCATTTCATTTATTAGAACTTGATATACTGCCCTTAGTGAGGGACAGCAGAGCGGTTTACAAAGATAAAACCAAAATTATAAGTAAGTATAGAAAGGAATGCTCTATTACTAATACTGCAGATACCCTATGGAAAAGAGCTCTTGAGCCCATCTTGTTTCCTTGAAAGCCACTGGGCTACAAAATATTTCATGCAACAATTTTACATTTAGTCCTCCTAAGATGGAGAGAGACAATTTTCTTTACTAATGATATCAGAGGAAAAACAAGATTGGTTTTCCTAAAGCTACTTGAGTTAAAGAGAAAATTCCATCTTGAAATTGGAATTCTACAAGATGCTCAAAGATCTATGTTGAATGATGCTGAGAAGATCAAGAAAAGGTGGAAAGAATATATAAAGTCATTATACCATAAAGATCAAGTGGACCAACAGTTGTTTCAACCTGTACCTTATGAACTGGAACTATTTATCTTTATTTTATCTTTATTTTGGTTCTTGATAGTCCGCTTAGGCCAAGGCATTAAAGCGGTGTACAAAAATATGCAAGGACTGCATAGAGGCAAGAAAAGGAAAAGAACACCATTATCATATAAGACGGGGAGAGAGAAAAGGAAAGAAAAGAAAAGGACAGGTCAGGAAAAAGGAAGAGGGGAGGAGACAAAAGAAGATGCCACTATAGGACACCAGAACTATGCAGGGACAAAACCTCAATGGGGGTTTCAAGGAGGGGGAACCCAGGAGGGAAATGCTAACTGGAAAAGATGGGTTTTCAGGGTAGCCTTAAACTTAGTGAATGATGGTTCAGAGCGGAGGGTAAGGCAGAGAGATTTCCACAGGGCAGGCCCTAAAAAGAAAAATGCAGACCCCTGTGTGTGTTCCAAATGTGCTTGGGATACAGACAGGAGAGTCAGGTGATGGGTGTGTATGGAACGTAGCAGACGGTGTGGAGTATGAAAATGGAGTAAATCAGCCAGATACTGAGGAGTGGAAGTTTGTGCACAAATATAAGGATTTTATACTGAATTCAGAAAGGGACAGGTAACCAGTGGAGACGAGCTAGCAGTGGGGAAATGTGGTCAAACCGAGAGGAGTGAGTGAGTATACAAACAGCAGTATTCTGGAGGAGCTGGAATCTATGAAGGAGGTACTACAGGAGGTCAGTTAGGGTGACATTACAATAGTCCATTCTGGAAATCACGAGGGAAAGAAGGAATGTAGTCAGAGAGGCTGAGGAGAGGAAAGGATGGACTGCATGGATTTGATGAAGATGGAATAATGACTGGCGAACAATAGATGAAATGTGTTCTGCAAAGGAGAGAGAGGAATCAAGGATGACCCCCAAGGTAATGGAAAGAGGAGACCATGGGGATAGGAGTCGAGGAAATGATGGGGGCCAGGGAGGAGTAGGGGGCTCTGAAGCTAAACCATATGGCAGTGGATTTAGAGGGGTTCAAGGGCAAGAAATTGGAAACCATCCAAGAATGGATAAGGGCCAGGCAAGAATTAAGTGGTGAGAGATCCAGGGAAGAGGAAGCAGTGCAGTGGAGGAGAACAATGTCATCCACATAAGTATATGCAGAGATACCAGACTGCTGGATAAGCAGAGAGAGGGGGGCCAGAAAGACATTAATGAGGAGAGGGGACAGAACAGAGCTCTGAGGGACACCACAGGGCAGGGGCACGAGAGGAGAGGAGGAAGAGTCCAGAACCTGTGCAGGGGGGTGCCCCAGATGCCAAGATCAGAAAGATGAGCAAGGAGAGCATGATGATCCACGAGGTCGAAAGCAGAGGAGAGGTCCAAAGAAACAGCCAAAGTGAGATCACAATGATAATAGGAGACATGGACAGAATAGTAGATTCAGTGCTGTGTCCTGCTCTGAAGACAGATTGGCAGAGGTGAAGTGTGTTGGTGGAGACAAGATGGGTGGAGAGTTGATCAAAAACACAGTGCACAAGGATTTTTGAGAGGAAGGGAAGATTTGAAACAGGGTGCCAATTGGAAAGTACAAAGGGATCAAGGGAAGGCTTCTTCAGGAGCAAGGTGAACCAGGGCCTGCTTCCAGAGAGCTGGGAAGCAACCAGGGGAATGACTAGAGTTGAGTATGAAAAGAAGGTGATGAAAGAAGATATTGAAGCAGCACTGAAAGCATTATCAAAGAAAAAAAGCACCAGGAATTGATGGCATTTCCATTGAAGTATTACAACAATTGGATTTTGCAGTTACCGTACTTACAAGGCTCTGACAGGAAATTTGGAAGACAACATCATGGCCAACTGACTGGAAAAGATCTGTGTTTATACCACTACTGAAGAAAGGTGATCCAACTGACTGTGGAAATTATCGCACAATCGTTCTGATCCCACTTATCAGCAAGATTCTATTCAAGATCATTCAGCAGAGACTACAACCTGGAATGAGAACTCCCTGTCGTGCAAGCAGAGTTCAGGAAAGGCAAGGAATGAGCGACATCATCGCAGATGTAAGATGGATCCTTGAAAAGACAAAAGAATACCAAAAGGATATCTATATGTGTTTTATTGACTACAGCAAGGCTTTTGACTGAAAACCATGAGAAACTCTGGCCCACATTAAGAAGTATGGGTATACCAGAACACCTGATAGTTCTCTTGCACAATCTTTACATTGAGCAAGAAACAACAAATCGAATGGAACAAGGACGAACAGAATGGTTTAAAATCAGCAAAGGTGTATGACAAGGCTGCATATTTTCCCCCCTATTTCTTTAATTTATATGCAGAATAAATCATTAGAGAAACAGGACTGTATGAAGACAACTGAGGTGTGAAAATTGGGGGGCAACTTATCAACAACCTTCACTATGCTGATGATTTATTTGTTTAACAAGTTTTTTTATAGCACACTATAATTTCAGTCAAAACAGTTTATTTTGTAACTTAAACTTGGTAATGTACATTAAACAGGGAGATTGATACCTTGGATTTTTCTGAAGCAATGGAAGGAGTGCTAGTGGGAATTGAATCCTGGTCTTTCGGTGCCCAAGCCCAAGCCCAAGCTCGAACCATTAGGCTACTCTTCTACTCTATGACATCACAATACTGGCTGAAAGTGAAGACAATCCTGACAACTGGCAAAATCAATAAGTTCATCATTGATGGAGAAGATATTGAAATGATGGATAACTTTAACCTGCTTGGATCAATAATCAATAACGAAACGACAAGCAGTCAAGAAATATGACAAAATATTGCTCTTGATCGAATGGCTATGAAGAACCAAGATCAAATTCTCAAGAGCAGAGATGTCTCTCCATATAAATATTTGACTTGTCCAAGTCATGGGATTTTTCATAACGTCATATGGATGTGAAAGTTGGACAGTGAAAACGATAGACAAGAAGAAAACTGATGCCTTTAATTATAGTGCTGGTGAAGAATACTGTGTACAAGTATACCATGGACTGCCTGAAGAACAAATCAGTCAGTACTAGAGGAGATCAAACCTAAGCTTTCTTTAGAATCTCAGGTAACAATAATTTGACTTTCATACTTTGGACACATCATGCGAAGAGAGTGATCATTAGAGAAAAACATCATGGGCGGAGCTTGCCGCGAAGTGTGATGGTCGCCTAAGAAGCTAGCTCCTGCACCACATTACAGAATCCGCCCTTTCTTCCCGGTTAATTCGGTGGGTCAACGCTATTAATTAGGTCTCTGTGTATTAGAGGATGGCGTCTTTAAAACCAGCAAGGTTAGAATTTCCGGCGCCCACAGGCCAAGCGTCCAAACGCCAAAAGCATGATGTGGCCTCCCCGCAAAAGGGAAAACCGGAGCACGAGGCAACGGAAGGCGTGCGGGAAATCCTCTCAGAGCTGCGAAAGATGAAGGAGATGATGGAGAGTAATGCAGAGATCCTGTCCCAAGTGCAGGAGGAACTTCACACGGTACGCGAGCAACTGAGTGGGATGGATGAGAGATTAGTGAAAGTGGAGGCCCTAGTCCAAAAACACGAGGGGATGCTGTTGCAGGTAGGCCCTTTGGCGAAAAGAGTTACTTCATTGGAAGCGCAGCTGGAAGAGCAGAGTAACAGATCACGGAGGAGTAATATACGGGTGATCGGACTGCCAGAGGGAGTTGAAGGGAACGATCCGATTGGCTATATGGAAAAAATGCTACCTGATCTACTCCAAATTAAATTTGTGGCTCCTTTTGAAATTGAGAGGGCGCATCGGGTTCCCTTAATGAGCACGGCTCAAGCGAAGCGCCCGCGACCAATGCTGATTAAAGTTTTGCGTCATCCCCAAGTTCTGCAAATCATGCAAGTGGCTAAACAGCGGACTTCTATACAACTCAATGGCAGCCGGATTGCCTTTTTTCCAGACCTCTCCAAGAAGACGGTGGACCGGCGTCGGGAGCTATTGGAATGCAGGCCTTTATTACAAAAGATCCAGGCACGCTATGGACTGTTTTATCCTGCTAAGATGCGAGTCACTGTGGATAATTTATTTATTTATTTAACATGTTTTGTATCCCGCCTTTTCCTTCAATCAAAGCGGTTAATACAGCACAAAGTTAAACAAAGGTGAGGGAAACATACATTGCATTATCATTACATCACAACAAAACACTAGGAGTACAAACAGGGAACACAGTACATAACTTACATTACATTACCTTACATTAACTACAAACAGCATATCGCTGAACAGAATGAGCATATAGCAGCAGATAGTGGGTCTCGCACGGTCCACCGCCTAAGGGCCACGCCAAAGGGCCCTCTTGCGAGGCCCTCAGGCGCGGGCCTGCAAGGCATGGGCGCGCCATTGCTGAAGGGATTTTAAATGATTTGAAAAGTGCTCAGATTGGCTGCAGTTTTCTCTCACACACAGTTCCCAACTAAGTAGGCACAGCTGATTCTCACTCACTGCTCACAGGATCGTTGGAGCCTTTGCTGAAGGGATTCTAAATGATTTGAAAAGTGCTCAGATTGGCTGCAGTTTTCTCTCACACACAGTTCCCAACTAAGTAGGCACAGCTGATTCTCACTCACTGCTCACAGGATCGTTGGAGCCTTTGCTGAAGGGATTCTAAATGATTTGAAAAGTGCTCAGATTGGCTGCAGTTTTCTCTCACACACAGTTCCCAACTAAGTAGGCACAGCTGATTCTCACTCACTGCTCACAGGATCGTTGGAGCCTTTGCTGAAGGGATTCTAAATGATTTGAAAAGTGCTCAGATTGGCTGCAGTTTTCTCTCACACACAGTTCCCAACTAAGTAGGCACAGCTGATTCTCACTCACTGCTCACAGGATCGTTGGAGCCTTTGCTGAAGGGATTCTAAATGATTTGAAAAGTGCTCAGATTGGCTGCAGTTTTCTCTCACACACAGTTCCCAACTAAGTAGGCACAGCTGATTCTCACTCACTGCTCACAGGATCGTTGGAGCCTTTGCTGAAGGGATTCTAAATGATTTGAAAAGTGCTCAGATTGGCTGCAGTTTTCTCTCACACACAGTTCCCAACTAAGTAGGCACAGCTGATTCTCACTCACTGCTCACAGGATCGTTGGAGCCTTTGCTGAAGGGATTCTAAATGTTACCAGAAACTTTGATAATGCTACAATGCTCAGATCTTTCCTACATGACTACTCCCGGATGGAAGTGAGCCGTTGACTGTGCAGATCCGGCGATGCTGTCTACAATAATGCAGGTCGTGTGACTCTCTGAAGCTCTCAGGATCTGATATCTATTGTTGGACCCTTTTAGGGTGCTGGGGGTGCAGTCGGGCCTGTTAAACCTTAGGGACCTTATAACAACCTTAAGTCCCCTATTGATAGTATTTTCTAGTGACTCTAGTTTTGATAGATGAGGAAAGTTCAGGGAAGAAAGGGATGGGTATGGAATGTAAAGGGGATAACTGCTGGGGGGTGGGCCTGGGTGGTTTGATCGCTAAGGGGGGTACTCCACTATACAAGGGGGTTTAATGGTTATAGTTCTATATGTTGGAAGGCTATATGTACAATGTTTGTATAGTACTAAATGTATGATGTGTAGGCGCTTGGTGATGCATGTGACCCCAGGAACAGGGGCTATTAATGATGGCAAAGAGGGATCTTAAATTTTTGTCATTGAATGTCCAGGGCATTAACAACCCCATTAAACGCACGAAACTTTTAGTGTACTGCCAGAAACAAGGAGCAGATATTGTGTACATGCAAGAAACGCACTTGACTTTAGCTGAATCCTGCAAAGTTCATAATGGTATTTATCAGAATGTTATCTCAGCTCCTGCGATGAAAAAGAAAGGGGGTGTGCTTATCCTGATTCGGAGAGCTCTACAACCCATCGTTCGAGGATGTGATCCCATTGGCAGATGGGCCTGGGCACATGTGCAGATTGGGTCCGAGGAGTATCTTTTAGTGACCGTCTATGGTCCCAACAATGAAGATCCAGTGTTTTTCCAGCACCTTGCGACCGAAACAAGGATGCCAATTTCTGTACCTATGGTGCTTGGGGGAGATTTAAACGTCCTGTTGGATCCCCTGCTAGATCGCGCTCCCTATCGGCCTCAAATTAAACCCAAAACGTATGGGGCATTGCAAGGATTTATGGAAACCTTTGATCTTGTAGATCCATGGAGACTCCTTCACTCCAACGCTCGAGAGTATACTTATTATTCTATGCCGCACCATACGCAAACTAGGATTGATTATTTTCTTATTCCTAAGCAACTGATGTCGAGGCTATCTAGTGCAGAGATCTTGCCCAGAACCATATCAGATCATTCCGCCATAATCCTGACATTGGAAGGCTATACTAGGGGACAGGCGAGTGCGAGATTCCGAATGGATAAAGCCTGGCTTGAGGATGAGCAGTTCTTAGAGCATGTGCGGACATGTCTCACTATGTATCTGGATTGCAATAAGGTCGATGACACGCCCGGGTGGGCATGGTGGGAAGGCTTAAAGGCAACTCTTAGAAGCTATATCACCACCTATGATATTCAGCAGAAGAAATTGCGGAAAGAGAAACTTCGGGATCTGCAGACTTCAATTGGAGTCGGGGAGAGGCTGCTTGTCAAGAATGCGGATCCGCTGATTTTGCTTAGACTGCAGCGCTTACGCTACCATTATAATGCTATTCTGAGTGAAGAAGCTAAGACCCAGTACCATATGCGGAATAGTACTTATTACTATGAGTGCAACCGTGCCAGTCCTCTTTTAGCACGATCCTTACGGACGACTCAGCCATCTAGCCGTATTACGGGCTTACATGCTAAGCAAGACCACTTGCTAGTGAAAGATGAGGATATCTTGGGAAGATGCAGGGAATTCTATCAAGACCTATATAAATCTGATGTAATATGGAATGAGGACGCTTTTCAGCACTTGACTGCTAATATTCAAGGTCCTAAGTTAACTCCTCAGCAGGCGGGAATGCTGGAGGCTGAGATTACATGTGCTGAAATTGAGGCAGCGATATGCCAGTTGGCCAAGGGGAAAGCCTGTGGTCCCGATGGCATTCCATTGGAATTTTACCTTGCCTTCTCTGCCCTTCTTGTCCCAGAGCTGCAAACTTACTACAGTCGCCTAAATGCGGAATACCCTGATATTGGTGCACTTGCCGAGGCCACTATTGTCATACACCCTAAGCCGGGTAGAGACTCTCAACGAATTGAAAATTACCGACCTATATCGCTTCTCAACGCGGATTATAAAATCTATGCTAAAGTTTTGGCCAACAGATTAAATAAAGTGTTGAGCTCCCTAATACACCCGGATCAATCAGGCTTTATGTCTGGACGGTCGACTGTGGATAATGGAAGACTGCTAGCTCATGTGCTATTGGAGTCTCACAAAGCCACTTCCCCAATTGTGGGGTTGGCCTTGGATGCGGAAAAGGCCTTTGACAGAATAGAGTGGGCCTTCCTCTTTCGAGCTCTAAGATGGTTTGGATTTCAGGGGTGTTTTTTGCAACGAGTTCAACTACTATACTCTCAACCCACTGCAAGAATATGGGCAAATGGGATGATGTCTGCTGCCTTTCAACTATATCGGGGCACTAGGCAAGGATGCCCATTATCGCCATTACTTTTTAATCTTGCCCTTGAACCCCTAAATTTATGCATTCGCCAGCAAGATAACATCAGGGGCATTGAGATACATGACCGACATTACAAACTCTCGGCGTATGCCGATGATCTGCTTATTTTTGTGGAACCGCAATCTCTTGATCCACTGCTACAAACTATAGCAACTTACTCGAACGTCTCAGGCTACAAATTAAATCTAGCTAAAACTGTCGTGATTCCATTTAACCATCTGGTAGCTGTGGATATGCTTGATAAGTTTCCGTTTAAAGTGGAAAAGAGTCATTTCAAATATTTGGGGGTGGAATATTGTACTACCCTACCAGACACTGTGACGCATAATGAGGCACACTGTGAAAAGTTGATAAAAGAATATATACATAAATGGAATCCCCTTCATCTGACATGGTGGGGCAGGCTTGAAACTATCAAGATGGTGATTGTCCCCAAGGTCACTTATATTTTAAGCATGATACCGGTCCTATTCTCCTCACGATTTTACAAGGCAGTGAGCAAGCTTTTATTAGCTTTTCTATGGCGTAATAAAACTCCCCGAATAGCTCATTGGAAACTTAAACTGGCCAAGAAATACGGTGGAGTGCAGTTCCCGGATCTCCACTGGTATCATATAGCTACTCTTCTGCGCCATGGGAGCCGGTGGAGTGATTTAGATCTTGATCCTAACGACCCACATTGGTTACATATAGAAGCAGCTGTTTGTAGACTGCTCCCACTGTCTGCATGTATTGGGGCGGCCAGCCTTAAAGAATGGGAATCTAATACAGTAATCAAAGCTACCCTACAAGCATTTCAACTACTCCAGAGTTCCGTCATGGACTGGAAGAGATATGCCGCGGACACTCCTCTTTGGTTGAATCCCGGATTTAAGATAGCAGGGAAATCTTTTCTGTGGCCTCTTTGGCTCCAGCATGGAATCTCCACGATTGGACACTTGGTCATTGGAGATAGATTTAAGACTTTTTCAGAATTAAGCCAAGAATTTGGGCTTCCTCGGAGTGGCCTATTCCAATGGTGTCAGTTGCGCCACTGTTTGGGGAAAGCCGAAGTTATACCAGCTGGATTACCGACTTCCACTCCGTGGAGGCTGAAAGTTGTTGAGCTTCGGGAAGGACAACAAATTGTCTCGAAAATAGTCTCCATATTGCGAGACGGACAGGCAAAGACATGTAGAAGTGTGCAATCCATCTGGGAAGAGGAAGTGGGTTGTATGGAAGACGAGGAGGATTGGTTCTACTTCTGGCAACATCAAATCAGGATAGCCTGTTCTGCCCCTTTGACGCAAACGCTCTTTTTTCTGGCGCATC
Source organism: Ichthyophis bannanicus (assembly GCA_033557465.1). Classification (NCBI taxonomy): domain Eukaryota; kingdom Metazoa; phylum Chordata; class Amphibia; order Gymnophiona; family Ichthyophiidae; genus Ichthyophis; species Ichthyophis bannanicus. The sequence goes on from CM066031.1 coordinate 958,655,058, forward strand.
GGGCCTATCTGACTCCAGTTAAAGTCGCGAAATGGCAGGACCCCGCTAACAATCTCTGTTGGTCGTGTAAAATGGAACCAGGCACTCTAGAACATATGCTTTATGGCTGTATCAAGCTGAAAAGATATTGGAGACAAATATGGGACAGAATAGCCTTGTTATTGGGGTTACAGATACCCTTAACATTCCGAATAGTTATATTCCGTTCCAGGGCAGGAATACCGGGACTACTGGCAAAAGACTGTGGCGAATTAGATTTGCTGCTTGGACTCGCTTTGAAAACTTTGCTGAGCCATTGGAAGAATTTTGATCTCCTATCGTTTGAGCATTGGTGGAACATGCTGTGTACCCATCGCAAATATGAGCACCTTTATGTTAGTCAACATCCCTATCTTTCGCCACGACTGATGAAGTGGCGGGCTCTGGACGCCAAGATTATAACGACATAGTTCCGGGAGTTCACGCGCATCACCGAGTGACCTGATTAGAATTAATTTGGAATTTACTGTAATATCTAGCGGTTTTCTTTTAGGTCCAGAAGGTTTATTTGTCTGTACATGGATCCACAACAATAGATCCTTGATGTACTTATAGCCAGTTCTATATGTTATGATGTTTTTGTATACTCATACTTTGGTTTGTATATGTTTCTTTGTTGGAAAATGATAAATAAACTTGTTAAAAAAAAAAAAAAAAAAAAAAGAGAAAAACATCATGCTTGGCAAGGTTGAAAGTCAATGCCAAAGAGGAAGACCAGCAATGAGACGAATCAATACAGTAACAGCAGCCATGGATGCCATTATATCAATAATGAACTGCCTGACTGAAGACTGAACACAGTTTAGTTCAACTATCCAGAGGGTCGCCATGAGCTGACACCGACTCGATGGCACTTAACAACAACAGCGATGTCAACAATGCTAGACATTGTCTAGGTAGGGAAAGGGACATGTAGGTTTATGTATTTAAAACTACACTCTCTTCCCTTCCCCTTCCTCTATGTCTTTCATCCCCCTCTCTTCTTTCTCTCTCTCACAGTCCCTTCCCTTCTCTCTTCTCCTATTCTTCACTCTCACCCCTTGGCTCTCTGTCTCTCATTCCATTTCCCCTCTTCTCCCTGCCTTCCTTGTTACTCTCTTCCCCTGCTCTCCCCCCACTTCTTCCATCCTCTCTCTTCCCCCTCTCGCTCACAATCCTATCCCTCCCATCCTCTACCTTCCCTCACATCCATCCTTTCATTTACTTCCTCTCCATCTCATTATCTCTGCCTACTTCCTCTCCTTCTTGTTGATGCCACTTCCATTTCATTCTTGCCCCTTCCCTCTCTTCTCCGCAAGCAGGCAGGGGCACACCGGGCCATCCTCGGGCCCGATTCTGCATGCCGCAGGAATGTTTTTTTTTTCCCACAATACAGAATCAGGTCCTAACAGCCCCGTCCTGCATGGGGATGTCCGGATGGCCTGGATGAGCCCTTCTTGGAAAAGGGCTCTATGCATCCCTCCAGGCCAGTCTCCATCCCTCATTCTCTCTTCCAGTGGCATCTTCCATTCTCTGTGTCCTCCTAGTTCCCAGCTAGTCTCCATTTCACACTCTCTCTCCCTTCCAAGTCAGTCCCTATCCTTTACTCTCCTTTCCAGTGCTGTCTCACATTCTCTCTACCCCCCTCCTCGTTCCCAGTCAGTCCCTATTTCACACTCTCTCTCCTTTCCAAGCCATTCCATATAGCAGGACCTATTGGGTTTTGAATTTTTGAGCCTGTTAGGGATTTACGTTATATATGTATTGCTGCCTCCCTTGGTATGTGTAAATGTAATTTAGATAAGGGTATTGGGATTTGTTGCTAATGTTGGTAGGTATCCTTCAATGTCGAACATCTCCTCTCTGTTTCTGTAGCACCTCCCCCCCCCCCTCATGTCCAGTTTCTCTTCTGTTTCTCTAGCCCCTCCCCAGGTCCAGCACCTCCTGTTTCTATATTGCCCCCATCCCCTTGTGGCTCAAAATATCATTTCTTCAGTCCACCTTCCACTTTCAACCTATCCCCCTCCCTCCTAGATCTAGCATGTCTCCCCAGTAGCACATCTACCTTCCCTCCCTCTGAGTCTAGCATCTTCTCTTCTCACTATTCCCTCTCCCCTGCATGTCTGTCCTTGAATCTTCCCTCCTCCCCCCCCCCCCCCTGTTCCCTGATCCAGAATTCCCCCCTCACTACTCTGGCATCAATCTATATTCCCCCTCTTTCTCTCTCCCCACTCACTGAGGTCAATCGCAGCAAATCACCCCGGATCTGCAGGCAGCCAAAGTAAGACAACAGAGGGATGAGACCTTGAGTCCTTACCTGTGCAAAAGGCTCAGCTGTGTCCAACCCCCTATGCAGACTTTCTGCTTTTGTGGGGGCAGGATGCAGCTGAGTCTTTTGCACAGCTGTGGGCTCAAGGTCCTGCAATTCCTGTGTCTTGCTGTGGCTGCCTGCAGGTCCTGTGGGGTAATTTGCAACAATCAGTGTTGCCTGGGGGGGGATGAGGATTGCTAGGGAGTGGAGGAGGTTAAAGTTGGCAAGCCGATGGTGCTGCGATCATCAGAAAACCGGCTGTCTGACAGATATGACTCCGCACAACCCAGAACTATAGACACTATGCTCTTGCCTCCTTTTCCACTCTCCCCTTCTTTCCCTCTCACTGTTCTCGCTTGCCTTTCCCTCACACCTTTTCCTCCATCCAGTTCATGTACTGTAACAATAACATAATGGATGATAACAGATGGACAATGCAGCCCATCCAGTCTGCTCAGTAAGATGGTTTAGGTTGTATCCAACACACGGTGCAGATTGCTTCCTCCATGCCTTTTTTATTGGGCGGTTCCTGCTGTGAAGTGGAACATTTTTAGAGTAGATTGGTTGTTTACTCCTTCAAAAAGTAGAAAGACTAGGGGATATGCAATGAAGCTACAATGTAGCACTTTTAAGACCAATTGAAGAAAATATTTTTCACTCAATCTGTAATTAAACTGTGTGCCTTTTTGGGAACCTGCCAGGTACTTGTGACCTGGAGTGGCCACTATTGGAAAGAGGATACTGGGCTTGATCGACCTTGGCCTGACGCAGTTGGACATTTCTTATGTTCTTATGTTATTTGGAATGAAATAGGAAGTGCCATTGACCTTTCCTATTTGGTTTTCTTTTGTTCCCAAAATGAAACTAAAGAAAAGCCAAAAAGGATGTTCAGTTTCCCCTTTGTTTCATTTTGGCCTCTATTTCTTTTTAATACAGATGCCCAATGTCTGGCCCCCTACCACCAAGTTGTTGCTGCCTAAATTACTGGTAATTGTTGATCATTCCTTCACCTGCTGATATTCACCTAGAACAGGGGTTCTCAACCCAGTCCTTGGGACACACCTAGCTAGTCAGGCTTTCGGGATAACCACAATACGTATGAATGAGTGAGATTTGCATACAATGGAGGCAGTGCATACATCTCTCTCTCATGCATATTCATTATTGTTATCCTGAAAACCTGACGGGCTAGGTGTGCCCTGAGGACTGGGTTGAGAACCACTGTAGACATCCCAAGTGCAAGGACGTACAAGACAGGACGAGGGTGTGGTATAGGTGTGTCCAGGGCGTTCCCAGGAATTTGAATATTCTTGCCCAATTTCAATAATGTTCTGGATGTCCTGAGCTGCATCACTTTTTCCAGACACATTTAAGCATTGGAAAAATGCTTGTTTGGTCAGCCAAACATGTAGAGAATTTGGAGAAGGGGGCACACTCATCTCTTCTACCTTGTCTATTTTGGCAATCAATACTTCAGAGGACTGCGGGCTAGTGTTTCCATTTTGCCACGCCAATGAATGTTTCTGTATGCAACCTTGTATTACATGGATATCCCCACCCCACAGTTTCATAGTGAGGACATCTATGTGGATGCCATCGGGAGAGGGGGGGGAGTTGGTCTATGTTTCTAAAATTGGACCAAAACGTAGACATCCCCAGCGTTTTTCTGCCCCTTCTGCCCTAGACGTCCCAGATTGCACTTTGACACCCTTTTTGAAAAGCCACTTTTAATGCCATACTGGGTCAGACCAAAGTCCATCAAACCCAGTATCCTGTTTCCAACAGTGGTCAATCCAGGTCACAAGTTCCTGGCAGATTCTCAAAAAGGCACACACGTTCCACAATGCTCGTCCTGGAGTAAGCAGTGGATTTCCCATGTCTTCTTTAATAATGGTTTATGGACCTTTCCTTCAGGAACTTGTCCAGACCTTTTTTAAACCCAGCTATACTAGCAGCTTTTACTACAACCTCCGGTAATGAATTCTAAAGTTTGATTACACACTGAGTGAAAAAATATTTTCTCTTATTAATTTTAAATGGGCCTCATTGTAGCTTCATTGTATGTCCTCTAGTCTTTCTACTTTTTAATGACGTAAACAACCGATCTACATATACCTGTTCCACTCCATTCATTAATTTATAGACCTCATTTCCTTCCTCAGCTGTCTCTTTTCCAAATTGAAGAGCCCTAACCCTTTAAGCCTCTCCTCATAGGGGTATCTTTCCATCCCATTTACCATTTTTGTTGCTCTTCTCTGTACCTTTCTAATTCTGCGATATCCTTATTAAGAGATGGTGACCAGACCTGCACACAGTCTTCAAGGTGCTGTCACACCATGGAACACAGAGGCATTATAATATCCTTTGCGTTATTCTCCATTCCTTTCCTTATGATTTCTAGCATTCTATTTGTCTTCTTGGCCGCCGCTGCACACTGGATGGAGGGTTTCAACATATTATCCATGATGCTGCCTAAATCTTTTTTCTGGGTGGTGGTTCTTAATATGGAACTTTGCATCACGTAACCATAATTTGGTTAGTTCTTTCCTAGGTGCAGAACTTTGCACTTGCCCACATTAACCCTGGAATTACCGAGATTTCTTGCACACACTGAATATCGTTGGGGTCATAAATGACCCCACGATGAATTCTAATTGTTAACCATGAAAAAGTTAAACTAAACGGACAAAATATTATTCTGAATTAATTATTTATTATATGAAGGTTAAATGTTTTGAAATGTAATGCTTTATCATAAGATTACACGAAGAAGAGTTGCCATGAAAGCAGTTTTTGCATGCACTTGATGAACACAGTAAAGTACTACAGTCATTTGCATGAGACACAGACAATTTCTGAATGTTCTTTGCAAACATTGCGCTTGCAGGAGGTGCAAACTATGTTGCTTTTTTTGTCTTTTTCTCTGGAACAGCAGTGACACCTTGCCATTTTCTTTGGGATCCTGACATAGCAAACAGCATCAGTGGCTTCTTCAATGCTGGAAGAAGTCTTGCTGCAATTACTCTGAAGCAGCTGCTTTCCTAATTCCAAGAGGCATAGACGACGTCTGTGCTTTGACTTGGACTGCCATTCTGGATTTAGTGACATCCAAACAATGAAGGCATTCAAAGCACTGATGTCCAACATGTTGTAGAAGATTGTCACTGGCCAGCATCTTGTCATTTGTTTTGTGGTATACGTGCGCAACATTTGATTTGCCGTATCTACTCCACCTTTACTAGAATTATAGTCCAAGATCATGCGTGTTTTTTTGTCTGGATGTGTGTTATCTACTTCTTCTTGATCATGCAAACTGCTCAGAAGAACAACCACTTTTCCTTTCTTTGGGCAATAGGAAAACAGAGTGGCATCATCGCGAAAGGCAAACAGTGAAGTGAATACCTCTCGGCCCTTTGCTGTTACAAATTCTGGAGGTAATTCTTTTCTGTTCTTTCAAATTGTCCGCAAAAGTGTCATTTGTTTTTCTAGCAATTTCTGTGACAGGGATAAACTGTAGAAGAAATTGTCAACAGTAACAATTCTGCCAGATCGTTTCAATCCTTCAGTGAGTTGCAGCACAACCCTTTCACCCTGATTCTGTTCCCTATTTTGTCCGAGTTCCCTTCCTGTATATACTTGAAGACGCAGAACATATGACGTTGCACTGTCACACAACATCCATAGCTTTATGCCATATTTCCCAGTTTTGCTGGGAATATATTGTCTGAATGGAACACGGCCACGAAATGTAAGCAGTTGCTCATCCACAGTAACATTTTCACCAGGAACAAAGGTGTCACTTAGAGTTGCTTCCCAGGTATCAAAAACGTGTATGATTGGAGCAAGCTTATCCACGCCTTGTTGTTCACGTCTGTTGGTTGCATCATCAAATCTGAGAGCACAAGAAATTTGCTGAAAACGGTTACGGGCCATATTTTTGCCAAAAACAGAATGACCATCTTCAAGGTTCCACAACTGAACTATGGATTCATTCCGTGACTTGTACATGCCTGAGAGGATCAGAAGTCCAAGAAAATGCTGAAATTCTCTGTCTGTCAAATCTTTCCAGGTGTCGTCATAAATGTGTCTTCCTTGTTTGCTCGTCCACATCATGATTTCATTCAATAGGTTTTTCCTCATGATCAAGTGGAATGCTGCGAGAGGGCCATCAACATTTCGTATAGCATACCTTGTAGGACCTTGTTGTACGGGCATGACATTAGCTCTGGCGTATCTTCCAGCAGCTTGCTTTATAGGTTTCCTGTTCCATGATGTGGCATCCTTAGATACATAGGCTTCAATGGCAACATTTGTGCTTATAATTGATGACCTCTTAGCTCCTCTACGACCACAACTAAGATTCCTCACAGATGATACTGACACCGAGGACTCCTGCCTTCTTCCCCATCCAGCACAGCCTCGACCTTTGCCTCGAACTGTAACCTGACTCTTTGCTGCAGGCGATGTTACCAGCTCAACATCAGTCTCACATTCACTTGGCGACCAACTGCTGTCGCCATCTGAATCATGACTGTCATCATCAGATTTATCGCCTGAACTTGGCTGATATGCTTCTTCGCTTGCTGAATATGCTGCATCATCAGACGACTCAGAGCCGTCACTGTCAGCATCTCGTTGCAATATTTCTCTTACTTGGGCAGCTGAATACTTTCGTTTTGACATCATAAACAATAACCTAAAATAAATAAACAAAGATAAAGTTGAATAAAACGCAAAGCAGTTTTACTATAGATGTACAATAATCGTGATGAAGAAGCTGAAAGCCTTTAGATTTCATCAGAAATAATGAGAGAACGTATGATATCAATTACAGAAAATGTGTAATTTTCATAAAATAAGAGTACAAAAAATAAATGATACATAATTAATGATAAATACCTTTGTCAGATCAAAAAATTCACAAAACTGCAAATTGTATCACGATCCAAACCGGACATAAGCAACTGGGGTCAAAAATGACCCCACTGGTACTCTGTGCTGAAATTCATCACTAGCGTCACCTAGAGGATGAAAATGATTCCTCTCATGGCACAATATAAAGAGAATATTGACATGTGAAAAGCCATAAAAAGATTGCATTCTTGAGCAACTAGTTTCCGAGATACGCGTTGTGAAACTTGCAGTGGGGTCACTTTTGAACCCATCGGTACTCCCAGGGTTAAATTTCATCTGACATTTGGATGTCCAGTCTTTCAGTTTGTCAAGGTCCTTTTGCAATTTTTAACAATCCTCTTGTGTTTTAGCAACTTTGAATAATTTGATATCATCTGCAAATTTGTTCACCTCACTCATTATTCCTATTTCTGGGTCATTTAAGAATATGTAAAAAGCAGCAGGTCCAGCATAGATCCCTAGGGTACTCCACTATTCACCATTGAGAAAATTGGTCATTTAGCTCTACTATCTTCTTTCTATCTTTTCATCAGTTCCTGATTCATTTGTTAAGTGCAAGACACAGTCCATGCCTATTCCCTGACCTATTCCACGCCATGCAGTTAATATGGGAATTAATGTACACCTGGGCCATACCAAGGGATGTACGAGTAGTGTGGCTGTACAGGGCATAAGCACAGAAGGGCACACTGATATCATCACTGTGCTTCCAGGAAACTCAAAAAGACTGAGTTAATGAATTTGGCCAGATGGAGGGGGCACCAGATTTGTTAGTCGCACAGGGCACATATCTAGCTTGGTACGATCCTGGATGACAACTGCAATGTTAACTGTTAGAGGCCATGAGCTAACTGCATGTACTAATTCCCACGTAACCTGCTTAATGAATCTTAGTAAAAGGCTCCCAACATTTTTTAAGTGCCTTTATGAACCGAATGAGCACTTAGTAACTGAAATGAAGACTCTAAGGAAAGCTATTGCACTACCATCTAACTTTAACACTAGAAGCCCCCAAAAAAGTTTTACCTAGAAACCCCAAAGTGAGTCAATTGACGCATCATCACGACGACTGCGTTTAGCATGAAATGCAGATGTGAATTAATGTGAAGTTACTTATTTGTTTAATACGTGCAGTATGTGACGTCATTACATGATGTCATCGTGTGTTTATTGTTTGTAATTTTGGAGTAAAACTGTAAACAGTGATTGATGTAAAACCAAAAATTACTCTGTTACACAGGTATGTACAATGTCGTGACTTTTGAACATGCCCTAGAACAGGCCGACACTGCAGAACTTTTAGCATATCGCTTTCTCCCTGAAATGTTATTCATTTTTTTTCTACGACTCTATTTACAGAGTCCTTGCAAGAAGACAGCAGTGCCTAGATGTGCTGGTGCAAAATCAGTTGATCTGTTGCCAGCTGCGGCTACCACTTCAATGCAGAAAACGAGAGAACTGCGTCCGCATCGCATGACAGCAGCACAAGCACTTGCCAAGCTGCAAGATATTTTGGAAATTGACAGTGGCTCTGATTCGACTGAATCAGATTCAAACGTTGACCTACATGTTACAGGTTGTGCAGGCGTAGAGGATTTGACTGGTTCAGACTACAGCAGAAACACTGATGAAAGTGATGATGATGCTCATTATCCAATAATCGCTGAAAACAAGAGCAGGACGACAGGGTCAATAGTGGTAGCAAAAATGGGACTGAATGGAAGATCATGTCACAAGGTGAAAGCAGTGACAGATTGCAGGCCCAAAATGTATTCACTGCTAAAAGTGGGGTTACTGCATATTGTCGTAATGTTGAAACACCAGTGGATGCATTTAGATTGATCGTTGACCCCAGTTTTGTGAGTCACATCAGGAGCTGCACTTTGGAGTATGCCCGTTTATCAGACCCATCATGGGTCCAGTTTGCGGACAGTGTCTGTCGACAATTTGCGCCAGTTGCACATAGACTCTATATGTACAATAGCAATCCGTACATGCTTATCCTGTTCGTTCGTTAACTGACATGGACTTTGCAGTTACTTTTGAATTTGCAGTTACTTTTAAATTTAGTTAACACTGTTCTTATGTTAGTCGTTGTAAGAAAACTTGTGAAAACCACTCAATTTTCATGGTTGCGTCAATTGGCGTACTTTGGTGCTTCTAGGTATAAATTCATTTTCCCGCTAGGTGGCGCATCTGTCATTAATTTTTGATGCACATATTTGAACATCTTGACCTCGCTAACAAAGTCATGGAACATAACTGACATAGTTCTAACAGTGGCACTGGTATACAACTTTGAAGATGCATTTGCGTCAATTGACGCACTTTGGGGCTTCTAGTGTTAAAAAGGGAGACTATGATAAAATGAGGAATATGGTTTAAAAGAAAATCCCTAGAAGGAGCAGTGCAAAGGTTCAAAGTTTACATCAGGTATTGGTGTTATTGGAAACCCGAACCAGAAGTATTCCACGTATTCAAAAAGATGTAAAGAGAGCCAAACGACAGTCAGCAAGGCTATCAGAACCAAAAGAACATCTTTCAAAAACTGGACAAAGGATCCAAATCAAGGTAACAGGAAAGCACCAGAAAATTTGATGCAAAGAACTGATAAGGAAGCCAAAAGAAATTTGCCGCATAGGCAGAAATTCATAACAAAACCTTTTTCAGGTACATTCAGAGCAGGAAGCCTGTGAGGAAGTCAGCTAGACCATTAGATGATCATGGGGTAAAAGGGGCACTCAGGGAGGACAAGAGTGGAGAGAGTAAGGGGCCCCTTTAATAAGGTTACCAGATCTTTTGGAGGCAAATCTGGGACACTTACCCAAAGCGTGGGGAGAGGGGGGGAGGCAGTAAGGGATACCTTAGTTCAAAGTTTGAGCAACAAGGAGTGAAGGAGAGGAGCTATTACTTTGCCCCCCTTCTTCTATCCCATGACAGCATCAATATCACTTCCAAGTAGACAAACTGACAGAGAACCAGAAACAGTGATACATTTCCACTGTACTGTGCACAATATAAAGATAATGGATATAAATTCTAAAACTAACATATTCAAATCACTAAATTGAAAATATATTTTTTTCTACCCCCTCTTGGATTCAGGGACAGGAGGCTGCTAAACAGGTTGGAGTCAGGAACACAGCTCTAAAATTAGGGACAATCCACAAACATCGCAGACATCTGGTAATCTACCGTTTAATAAATTGTGCCAATGTTTACCGCAGGATTCCTCACATGCTAACAGCCCGCAGTAACCACTATCGCATGATAAAAGCAGCCAGAATGCTTTCAGCACTGTGGAGCATGATCAGGGCGGGACTGAAGCAGACAGTGGGTATGTCAGCTGGCGACAGGGTGTGGGACAGCACCAAGTGCTAGTTGTCATGACTGCCAATAGCACAACCGTACTTAACATCACCTCAAGAAGCAGCATTAACTGTAGCCCTGCTACCAGCAGTTTGGTAACATTGCTGCTGACAGGCCCATGAAAACTGCAAGGCTACAATGAGACTACCGCTAGATTGAAAGCCACCATTTTGGAACCCCAAGCAGTCAGGGCGGCAGTGGAGCGGACCTGCTTCTTGTCCCAGGCCCACTAGACACCAGGGCACCCCCTGGGTAAATCCTGGGGTGGGTTGGATGGATGGGGGAAACGCCGGTGGGGTGTGCTAAGTGGGGGGATGCACTTGGGGGGGGGGGCTTTTCAAGATGGTATCTTCTGTTTAGGGGTGATCTGGAAGGGGAGTCTTTTATGAGAGTTTCTCTTAATGCTATGTGCTACTGTCTGGGGAGGGGGTTCTGAAAGGGGGCAGAGGGGTGATCGAGTGTGGATGGGGGAATTAGGTTAGGGTACTTTCATTTTTGTTAGGTATTGAATCAGTGGGGTATATAACAAGGTGGGAATGGGATCGGAGGGGAGGTCTGGGATCATTGCAGTTGCAGTTGCAGCCGCAGTCCTTGGCAGCACATTTTTTGGGTTACTCCCTTGCTACCTGCTGAGGCAAGGAACACAGGCCCCTGTGGTACAGTAAGTGCCTGGCCTGCATAGTAAATGCAGAGCAGATGCTGGGCACGATCACTGCATTTTCCATGGAGGCTTTGCACTCATTTACGTTATTTTTTGCACATTACGTTTACTGCACTTAAAGTGTTACATAATCGATTCTTGGCTTTAGTTTCTACTGAGGAAGATATATGGGAACTACTCATGTCAGAAATGGTATTTAATGGTGGTGATTTGGAGGAATTGAAAGAAATCTCAGTGAACCAGGAAGATATAATAGGCCAAATCAACAAACTAAAGAGCAGCAAATCACCTGTACAAGATAATGTGCACTCCAGAGAGCTGAAAGAACTAAAAAATGAAATTGCAGATTATACTATAAATAATCTGTGACCTTTCCACAAATCATCTACGATTGGAGGGTGGCCAAAGTAGGAAGATTGGAGGGTGGCCAAAGTAACGCCAGTTTTCAAAAAAGAATCCATGCGTGATCCAGAAAACGTCAGACCGATGAACTTGACGTCAGTGCCAAGTAAAATAGTAGAAACAATTATAAAGAATAAAATTACTGAACATGGTTTAATGGGACAAAGTCAACATGGCTCAAGCCAAGGGAAGTCTTGCCTCACAACTCTGCTCATTTTTAGAAGATTTAAATAAACATGGATAAAGGTGAGCCAGTTGATATACTATAGTATATTTAGACTTTCAGAAAGCCTATGACAAAGTCCCACATGAAAGACCCCTGAGAAAATTAAAAAATCATGGGATAGGAGACAATGTCCTGTTGTGGATTAGGAACTGGTAAAAAGAGAGAAAACAGAGTGTAGGGTAAAATGGTCATTTTCTAGGTGAAGGAAGGTAAATAGTAGAGTAAACGAGGAATCTGAACTGGGACCTGTGCTTTTTAACATACAGCGTCTTGTGAAAGCATTCATCCCCTTTGTGTTTGTCCTGTTTTGTCGCATTATAACCTGGAATTAAAAAAACCTTAAAGGGGTTGTCCGAGTTATGTAAAAAAAAATATAGCACTGTAAATCTGATGGTCAGCAATATATACATAAGCTAAGCAAGTTTTAAGTCCGTGCTTCTAATGGTAGAAGGGGTTAATCTTTCCTGAAGAATCCAGTGGGAGGGAGACACAGGGCAGATAGCAGCAGCTCCGGTCAGTGCAGGGGGGCGTGGCCAGAACTGTGACGTCTCGTGTACAGACACAGAGCTGCTCTCTCCTGCATGCCACACTTGTGCACGAATCCTCATCAGGTTCTTGGTTCTAGGCTGTTCACACTTTTTCATCGCAATTCGTGTTAGCTCGTCATTCTTCAACCATTATGTTATGGCTCCGCAAAAGTGTATTAATTCGCCAGACAGTTTCTGTTTCATCTGTGGTGAATATACAGTGTTGAAGCAACAGCAGAATATTACAGACTTTGTGAAAAAAGTATACTTTGCATACTTTGGACTAAAAATTGGAGATCAAGATAAAGTCTGGGTGCCTCATAAAGTGTGCAAATGGTGTGTTGATGACCTCCGAAACAGGTTCAAGGGTAAGAAAAAATCTTTCCATTATGGGATTCCTATGGTATGGCAAGAGCAAAAGAACCATAGTGATGATTGTTACTTTTGTTCATGTGATGTGAAAGGGTTTAATTCCAAATGGAAGCATTCCATTTCATACCCCAATCTTAACTCGGCAATTCGTCCCATACCCCATGGCACAGATATACCAGTACCCAAGCCCCCTGCTACCTTGGAAGAGATACCTAGCTCCGATGAAGGTGAAGTCATACCTGAACCAGATGACAAATCAAGTTCTGACTTTGAAGATGATACAAGACCAAAATTGTTTTCTCAGGAGGAGATGAATGATTCGGTAAGAGACTTGAATCTTCCCAAAGATGCCACTGAGTTACTCGGATCAAGGCTGAAAAGCAGGAATTTATTGTTGCCAGGAGTGTCATCTTCATGGTTCAGACATTGTGAAAAGGAGTTCATTCCTTACTTCGCCCAGGAAGACAAGTTGGTTTATTGCATCGATGTCGAAGGTCTGATGGGTCAATTTAAAATCCAATATGATTCAGAGCAATGGTGTCTTTTTATAGATTCTTCAAAAAGAAGTCTCAAAGCAGTTTTACTCCACAATGGTTTTTACGCTTCCATACCTGTAGGTCATTCCGTACACTTGAAGGAAACCTACGAGAACTTGGAATTGGTTCTTCGTAAACTTAAATATGAAGATCATGGTTGGCAAGTGTGTGGGGACTTGAAGGTCTTGTGCATGCTGCTCGGGAAACAAGATGGGTATACCAAATATCCTTGTTTTCTGTGTCTATGGGACAGTCGAGACAGACAAAATCACTGGACCAAGAAGAGTTGGCAGCAGAGGGTGCTAACAGTCGGTGAAAAAAATATCCTCCGAGAAACTTTGGTACCTTCCCATAAAGTTCTTCTACCACCTCTCCACATAAAATTGGGATTGATGAAGCAATTCGTAAAATCACTTCTAAGAGATGGAGAATGCTTCAAATACTTGGTCACCAAGTTTCCAGGTCTGTCGGAGGCAAAATTGAAGGAAGGTGTGTTCGTCGGACCAGACATTAGAAGGCTTATAGTTGATCAAGAGTTTGTCAATACCATGACGGATCCTCAAAAAGAAGGTGGGATTGCATTTAAAGAAGTCGTACAGAAATTTTTAGGCAATAACAAAGATCCTCGCTACAAAAAGATCGTCGGACGAATGCTGAAAGCATTTCAAGCTTTAGGTTGCCTGATGAGTTTGAAAGTGCATTTCCTCCAGTCCCACCTTGACTACTTTCCTGAAAATTTGGGAGCTTTGAGTGAGGAACAAGGTGAACGATTCCACCAAGACATTAAAGAGATGGAAAGGAGATACCAGGGAAAATGGAGCATTACAATGATGGCAGACTACTGTTGGATGCTTCAGAGAGACATTCCAGATGCTACTCACAAGCGTAAATGCACCAAGAGGAGCCTCACAAGGAAGAAGAATCGAGTTTAGTGTGTGTAGGTGAGCTCATTTCAGTTCAGAAAAGGATTTTCATGAAAATATTGTAATAAAACGTTAATTTTATAAGTCTATTTCTATTTATTTTGAGGTATTGCCTTATTTAACATAGTTACCTAAATTGTCAGGAAATGTGATGTCCTATGACAAAATGGAGGTCATTTTCAGATTCAGCGCACCAAAAAACATAAAGATTATGTGGAATAACCAAAACAGCTCTCGAAAAAAAATTTATTGCAGACCTGCAAAAAAATTATAATTAAAACAAAAAAAAAACCTGAAATCAGGAGTGTGCATATGTATTCACCCCCAAAGTCAATACGTTGTAGAGACACCTTTTAATGCAATTACAGCTGCAAGTCTCTTGGGGTATGTCTCTATTAGCTTAGCACATCTAGTCAGTGGGATTTTCATCTATTCCTCAAGGCAAAACTGCTCCAACTCCTTCAGGTTAGATGGGTTGCATTGGTGTACAGCAATCTTCAAGTCATGCCACAGATTCTCAATTGGATTGAGGTCTGGGCTTTGGCTAGGCCATTCCAAGACATTTAAATGTTTCCCTTTAAACCACTCCAGTGTAGCTTTAGCAGTATGTTTAGGGTCATTGTACTGCTGGAAGGTGAACCTTCGTCCCAGTCTCAAATCTCTGGCAGACTGAAACAGGTGTTCCTCAAGAATTATCCTGTATTTAGTGCCATCCATCGTTCCTTCAATCCTGATCAGTTTTTCTGTCCCTACCAATGAAAAACATCCCCACAGAATGATGCTGCCATCACCATGTTTCACTGTGGGAATGGTGTTCTCAGGGTGATGGGAGGTTTTGGGTTTGCACCACACATGGCATTTCCCATGATGGCCTAAAAGTTCAATTTTCGTCTCATCTGACCAGAGAACCTTCTTCCATGTGTTTGGGAGGTCTGCCACATGCTGTTGTGCAAACTCCAAACTTGTTTTCTTATTTCTTTCTTTAAGCAATGGCTTTTTTCTGGCCACTCTTCCATAAAGCCCCGCTCTGTGGAATGTACGACTTAAAGTGGTCCTATGGACAGATACTCCCATCTCCGCTGAGGATCTTTGCAGCTCCTTAGTGTAATCCTCGGTGTCTTTGTGACATCTCTGATTAATGCCCTCCTTGCCCTGTCTGTGAGTTTTGCTGGGAGGCCTTCTCTTGTCAGGTTTGTAGTAGTGCCATATTCTTTCCATTTTGTTATAATGGATTTAATGGTGCTCCCTGGGATATTCAGATTTTGGGATTTTTTTTTATAACCCAACCCTTCTTCACAACTTTGTCTCTGACCTGTTTGGAGTGCTCCTTGGTTTTCATATTGCTTGCTTAGTGGTGTTGCAGAATCAGGGGCCTTTCAGAACTGGTATATTTATACAGGCATAATGTGACAATGATTACACACAGGTGGACCCTATTCAACTAATTATGTGACCTCTGAGGTTAATTAGTTAGACCAGATCTTATTTAGGAGTTTTGTAGCAAAAGGGATGAAAATACAGTATATACTTTTCAGTTTTTACTTGTTTTTATTTTTATATATACACAAGGTATTTTACTGTCCTTCCACTTCACCAGTTTGGACTGTACTCTTAGGTCCATTACCTAACATCCAAATGAACCTCCATTTTTCATTCCAGGTTGTACGTAATGTGACAAAACAGGACAAAAACCGAGGGAATGAATACCTTCACAAATAATCTGGAAATGAGAACAACAAGCAAAGTCATTATATTTGCAGATGATACCATATTAGTTAGAGTTGTTAATCATATGCGGATTGTGAGAAATTGCAGGAGGACCTTGTGAGGCTGGAAGACTGAGCATCCAAATGGCAGATGAAATTTAATGTGGAAAAGTGCAAAGTGATACACATAGGGAAGAATAACCCTAGCTATAGCTACATAATGCTAGCTTCCACATTAGAAGTCATAAGAACAAAAGATATGCCATACTGGGCCAGACCAAGCTCCATCAAGCCCAGTATCCTGTTTCCAACAGTGGCTAATCTAGGTCACAAGTACCTAGCCATTTCCCCAAAGGACACTGTTTCCACAATACTTGTATTGGTGCAAGCAGTGGATTTCCCGGGTCCCCTTTAATGGTTTATGGACCATTCCTCTAGGAACTTGTCCAAAACATTTTTAAACCTAGCTACACTAACAGCTTTTAATACATCCTCTGGTAACAAATTCCAGAGGTTTATTATGCATTGAGTGAAAAAATATTTTCTCTTATTAGTCTTAAATGGATTACACTGTAGCTTCATTGCATGTTCCCTAGTCTTTCTATATTTTGATGGCATAAACCATCTATCTACGTTTACCCGTTCAACACCATTTGTTAATTTATAGACCTCTAAGATATCTCACCTCAGCCGTCTCTTTTCCAGGTAGAAGAGCCCTAAACCTTTTAGCCTCCTCTCATTATGGGTATCCTTCCATCCCCTTTATCATTTTGGTGGCTCTTCTCTGTAAGAACATAAGAACATAAGAAATGCCATACTGGGTCAGACCGAGGTCCATCAAGCCCAGTATCCTGTTTCCAACAGTGGCCAATCTAGGTCATACGTACCTAGCAGTTTCCCCAAAAGACACAGGTTCTGCAGTGCTTGTACTAGGCCAAGCATTGATATCCTGGGTCCCTTTTTAATAGTGGTTTATGGACCTTTCCTCCAGGAACTTGTCCAAACCTTTTTTAAACCCAGCTATACTAACAGCCCTTACTACATCCTCCGGTAACAGATTCCAGAGTTTGATTACACGTTGAGAGAAGAAATACCTTTTCTAATAACACTATAACCTTTTTAAGATATGGTGACCAGAATTGCACACAATATTCAAGGTGCAGTCACCCTATGGAATGATATAGAGGTATTATAATATCCTTTGCTTTATTCTCCATTCCTTTCCTTATGATTCCTAGCATTCTATTTGCTTTCATGGCCACCGCTGCACACTGAGCAGAGGGTTTCAATATGTTATCCACAAAATCTTTTTCCTGGGTGGTGGTTCCTGATGTGGAACTTTGCATCGTGTAACCATAGTTTGGGTAATTCTTTCCTAGGTGCATAACTTTACACTTGTCCACATTAAATGTCATCTGCCATTTGAACATTCAGTCTTCCAATTTATAAACGTCCTCTTGCAACTTTTTCACAATCCTCTTGGGTTTTAATAACTGAATAATTTTGTGTCATCTGCAAATTTGATCATCTCCCTCATTATTCCCTTTTCCAGGTCATTTATAAATATGTTAAAAAGCAGCAGACTCCCTGGGGTACTCCACTATTGACCTTTCTCTACTGGGAAAATTGGCCATTTAGTCCTACCCTCTGCTTTTTATCTTTTAACCAGTTCCTGATCCACAATAATACACTGCCTCCTATCACATGACTTTTAATTTCACCAAGAGTCTCTCATGAGGGACCTTGTCAAAGGCTTTCTGAAAGTCCAGATATGCTATATCAACTAACTCACCTTTGTCTACCTGTTCATTCACACCTTCAAAAAAACATATCAGATTAGTAAGACAAAACCTTCCTTGGCTAAAGCCATGTTGGCGGTCTCCCATTATGCCATGACTATCTACATGTTCAGTAATGTTGTACTTTATAATGGTTTCTACCATTTTTCCTGGTACTGATGTCAGGCTTACCAGTCTATAGTTTCCCGGATCATACCTGGAACCCTTTTTAAAAATCGGCGTTACATTGGCCATCCTCCAATCTTCAGGTATTACAGATGATTTTAATGATAGTTCACAGATTACTAATAGTAGGTCTGCAATCTCATATTTCAGTTCTTTTAACACCCTTGGATGTATACAATCTGGTCCAGGTGATTTGCTACTCTTCAGTTTATCAAATAGTTGTAATACATCTTCCCACTGCATCAATATTTCTTTCAATTCTTCTGCGGCATCACCTTTAAGTACCATTTCAATCATGGATTACATCCCTACATCTTCCTCAGCAAATACCAAAGCAAATAATTCATTTAATCTCTCTGCTATGGCCTTGTCCCCTTTTAGTGCCCCTTTTACCCTCTATTATCTAATGGTCCAACTGACTTTCTCACAGGCTTTTTGCTATGAATGTACTGTACTTGAAAAAGTCTTTATTATATGTTTTTGCTTTCACAGCAATCTTCTTCTCAAATTCTCTCTTTGTCTGCCTTACATCTAACTTGCCAGTTCTTATGTTGTTTTCAGTTTTCATCATTTGGCTTCTTTTTCCATTTCCTGATGATGCTTTTTTGGCAACAACAATCTCTCTGACCTCACCTTTAAACCTTGCTGGCAGTTTTTTGGACTTCCTTACACTTTTCCTAAAGCGTGGAATACAGCTGGTCTGGGCTTATCCTTTTCCGCAGTGGTGACTAGAAAAAGATTGAAGTTAGGGCATATCGACAGAGAGGTTCAAATAAAGAAAAAAGTAACCCAAATGCCCTTAAGTAGAGAGCAGACAGAGCTTAAAGATTCCAAATCACTCCTGCCTACTGATAACCCAATTAATATGAATAAAATGCAACCTCTAAATGCATGCATGCAAATTCTAGAAGTCTAAAAAATAAGGTTGGAGAGTTAGTATATATAGTACTAAATGAGAGGTTAGATATGATTGGTATCTCAGAGAAAAGGAGGACAACCAGTGGGACACTGTGATACCTGGGTACAAACTATATCGTAATGATAGAGCAGATCAAATTGGTGGAGAGGTTTCACTTTATTTTAGAGAGCGCATTGAGTCACAAAGGATTAAAATTTTGCAGGAAACAAAATACACTGTAGAATCTCTATGGATTGAAATTCCATGTAAAAAGGGGAAGGGGAAAGTGATGGCAGCGGGGGTGTACTATTGACCGCCTGGTCAGAATGAACAAATGGATGATGAAATGCTAACAAAAATTACAGCACAGTAATAATAATGGGTGATTTCAATTACTCCGGTATTGACTGGGTCAGTGTCATGCAGGACATGCTAGGGAGATAAAGTTTCTAGATGAAATAAATGACTGCTTCTTGGAGCAGCTGGTTCATGATCCGACAAGAGGGAAGCCATTTTGGACCTAATCCTTAGTGGAACGCAAGATCTGGTGCAAGAGATACGGGTGTTGGTGCCACTTGGCAATAGTGATCATAGCATGATCCCGTTTGATTTAATAAATGGAGGAAGGACAGCAAGGAAATCCACAGTGCTACCTTTTAACTTTCAAAAGGGAGACTATGATAAAATGAGGAAAATAATTAAGAAAAAACTAACAGGGGCATTGGCAAAGGTTAAAGATTTACATCTTTACCCTTTGGTGTTGTTTAAAAATACTATCTTGGAGGTTTCATCTTGGACAATATGCTGAAATCTTCTGGCCAATATATGCCAGCAGGAGGAGAACAGGAGGTGAAAGAGAAGAAAATTAAGAAACTTAAATGTGATAATGCCGATTATACAACGGGTTACATCTACCCATGGATGAATACAAAAAGAGTTTTTAATAAGAGGTTTAAGAAACGGGTTACCTTTTATGATACTTCGGATGAGGGTTCCACGGATTCGGTAGCTTCTTCTAAGAGTGGAAAGGATTTTTTAGAGGAAGAGTTGGGACACAGAGAGAAAGGGAAGAAACAGAAGGATCAACAGGGTCAAGCCCGACAACGGGTCAACACACGCAAGAAATAACTGAAGAATTACTGGATAAGAACCTTCTGATTAACATCTCAGGTCAACAGTTATCATTGTCAGCACAACATGTCCTTAATAAAGGCCTGTCGTTTGTGCCGTTTATCAAGTTTGATTTCTTTCAATTCCGTTTGGATTTTGAACAACTGATACGAAAGTTGAATCTGAAAGCTTATTTTAAAGATCGTGATACATTAACAACCGGACCAAGTGAAGAGTCCATGATATCGCGGGTACCGCTACCATATAAATCCAAATGGTCCCCTCCAGGCCCGATCCATCCAGCAATAGAAATTTTTAAACAATTAGTACTAAAGGAAGTAGCGATTTTGCAAAAAGATAGTAAATTACAACATACTGCCTTAGCACAGGAGGAACAACACAGAATTACGTGCAAGATCTGACATTGTTATCAAAAGGGCTGATAAAGGTGGGGCAATTGTGGTCCAGTCTCGAGAAGCATATCTCATTGAAGCTTTTAATCAACTACAAGATTCTAAGACATATGTTAAATTATCGAAGGACCCACAGGATTCTTTACCACGTCAAATAAAAGAATTAACTAAATCTGCCTTAGATGAGAGTATCATTACACGCCAAGAATATAATTTTTTGAATGTTGCCGCTCCAAATACTGCTAAGTTTTATCTAGTACCTAAGGTACATAAAAATATACAGCAACCCCCAGGGCGCCCCATTGTATCCACGAGGGGGAGTATTCTTGAACCACTTTCGATTTATATAGATTCCTATATGCGGCCATTATTAAAGACCATACCTTCCTACACAAGGGATACAACTCATTTCTTACAAGTTTTGAATACTATGGATCAATGGTCAACTAATCCAGAAGTTTTGTTAGCCACACTAGATGTGGTTTCTTTGGGGTCTGTTTACTAAACATTCCTAACGTGCGGGGCCGTGCTAGTGTGCCTGTGCCATATAAGGAGTGGGCGGTTCAGGCAGAAAATAGAAAAAAAACGGTAGTAAGCAACCGGACGTGTGTGCGTCGCGCTAATGTGCGGGGGTCGACATTAGCGCGTGGAAAGGCAAAGTGGCGCGCTGCTGAGTATACAAAACAACAGAGCCGTGGTACAACAGTGAAGACACTGACCAATGGTGCAGGGGCCATGGGTTCAATCCCCCAGTGTGCGCAACGACAAAGGTCAGCTGAGGCAGTAACTGTAATGATTAACATTGTTTTAGGAGGCAAATTAATTTGGAACGGCATAAGGCGGCGCACAGTTATTTTTGGGCAGCAGAAGGCGGCGCACAGTGCTTTTTGGGCGGCATAAGGCGGCGCACAGTTATTTTTGGGCAGCAGAAGGCGGCGCACTGGTCCCCTTGGGCGGCAGAAGGCGGCGCGCTGATAGGCACAAGGCGGCGCGCTGATGCACAAGCATAGGAACAGAGCCACAGCACAATGGTTAAAACACTGACCAATGGTGCAGGGATCAGAGGTTCAACTCCTCACAATGCCCAGTGAAAAATGCCTGCTGAGACAGTATGTATTATGCTGTAGGAGGCTGTATAATTTTATTTTGTTATCACTACTAGCAAACGCACTCTCCCAGCATGTTAACATACGGCGGCCCATAAGGCACATGTTACAGTGCACTGTTCGCCAAGGCACCCTTGAATGACCCCTATAGGGCAGCATGTATGTTGCGACACAGGATAATGTATAGTGCACCCTATAGGGATGGCAACCATAAGGTGGCCTACAGGGCGCCCTATGAAGCACCCTCAGAGGCACCTAATGGGTATAGTAAGCTGAGGGTGGTCTTGCCGGCATAGACATATGTACAGTAAATAAAAATAAAGCTGTGGACAGCCCTACCAAAGGGCCCCACTGTGGGTTTGAACCCATGACCTCTGGTTGCACAGGCAGTGATGTAACCATTGCGCTACAGCTCCATAGCTGTAAGCAGGCCCCTGGCTGGCTGCAGATAGCCTACACGTCACCTCACAGACAGTCTGCTGGTGTCAACAGGATAGGGTTAGGCCACCCGTACCCATGATGCACTGCACATGCAAATTAGCTGTCCGCAGATGGACACAAGATGGGGAATGCACCCCCACAGCACCTCGGCCCTGTTGGGGGAAGTGACCGGGTGCACCCACACAGCACCTTGGCCTAGTAGGGGGCACTGACCGGGTGTTTTACTGGCACAGAGTAGCCACACACCGTTACATCGTGCGGGTACTGTGCTCACCCTGAGTGTGCAATGAGGTGGCCAGGACCAGGTCAACAACACCTGCCATGGCTGACGGAGGCCAAGCGGGCGTTCCAAAGCAGTGTTAATGTGTAAGATAGCTAGTTTCTGCACAAACACGATGGATATCCCTGTCTGCCGCCATCAGGTGCACCCCCCCCCCCCGTGGCAAACATGGTCCCCATCAAGGGATCCACACTCTACCTCCCTGCAAAGGTGGCAGTAGAGGGCAACATCAACCCCAGTCCTGCTGAGGAACACCACCACCACCCCCCCAGGCAGGCAGCTCCATACACAGCCATAACACAATAGCAGACAGACATAAGCCCAGGGTATGGTAAGCTGCACTCCACCACCAGATATTCCCCTGCAGCAAGCCAACAGCCACTGCACCCTGCAAGCCATTATAGCAAGACATTTACCAGCTACAAACAGTCTGCTGGTTAGTCCATAGTGCATGTTCCCAATGGAGATGCATGCACCCAGAACTGGGCTGTCTGCATACACAGCAAGCAGATAGATCAGTGACTGGGCCCCAAAGAGAAACCCATATCTATCACATGAGAGAACTACTATACAGCACTATGGGGGGGCCTAGCCATGCTGTGGTCACTGCACAGTCAGGGTGAGCGTGATCCCCCAGAAGGACATGCTTTGGCCACCCTGTCTGTGTAGGTGGTGGCCGGACACTACAATATCCCAGCCAATGTCCCTGCCAGGGCCCTATGCCCAGTGCAGATGCATCCTGGCCACGCCACCCTGCCCTGGCTATACCCATGGTACCTTGCACCTCATTATGCACATTGACTGGCCAATACTGGCAACAGTGCTGGCAGTGCGGGCTGTTGAAGGGGCTTGCAGCCAACACCCACTGTATAGACAGACACACACTTCCACACCTCTGCCATCATGGTGCTACGATTGAGGGGGTAAGTAGCCTTGCCCACCAAACCGGTCCTGAGCACGGCAAGGCATGGATATGGTACGCATTACAGCTGGTGGTCACTCCCCAGGGTGGTAAGCACCGTCAGAGGCCAGGCCTGGAGCATGCCCCGCAAACACCTAACAGATTGTTTGGATGGGGTCAACTAGCAGTATGTACGTAACGTATGGATAACTGCCTGCCTGTGCTCCTAGCAAACGTCTCCGAGCTGTGTACCGTATACCTCAGGTGTAGGGTGACATTGGTAAGTTATGCAAGTGCTCGTTTTGGGTGCTGCATGCACGGTCCAATGTTCTGCCTTTCCAGGAGACATTGGCCAATGGGGCCTGTGGGTGTGGGTGTGTCTGCCCTTGATGGCTGCTGCTTTACGGCACAGATTCCCAACTCCAGTCCAGGTTTGCATCACACTGTTCAGGTTTTCCTGCTATCCCTCATG
Organism: Ichthyophis bannanicus; assembly: GCA_033557465.1. NCBI lineage: Eukaryota > Metazoa > Chordata > Amphibia > Gymnophiona > Ichthyophiidae > Ichthyophis > Ichthyophis bannanicus. The sequence goes on from CM066031.1 coordinate 958,678,608, forward strand.
AATATGCATGGGCTACATCTACATGCCATGGGGGTGGTGCATAGATATACAGCACAGGCATTTGTATGAGTGTCAGCATGGAACCTGACTGGTGTGTGGCCCACCAGGACTGCATTTGGGTGCTTCTGCTCTAGGTACTGCCCCTGTTCATGGTGTCTGTGCTCAGTGGGGTAAAAGATAGCTGTCTTACCATTGCATATGTCCCCGCCATGAAAGGTGTGTCCTTACTATCACTGTTTAGTTGTGGGAAAAATATGTGGGCAGGATTGGCAGTAGCCCCAGCTGGGCTTTGAACCTGTGACCTTCTGTTCTTGTATGCACTGTCTGTGTGCACTGCACCACTGTGTAGCCACAGATTGGTTGGATTCCCTGGACTGTCCATGACTGTGGATCCGGCAGGACCTGTCTGTTGCAGTGGACTGTGCCAGCCTGCACATGGCTAGGCCTCTGTCTTCTGTGGTTAGCAGCCACTGCCCCCTGCACCACATGTACTTGTCCGCCAACATGCTGGCATGAACTTCTCTCAGAAAAAGCAGTTGACCTGATTGCAATGTGGCAGTATGGTACTGCATTTGGGGGACTTGGCTGTAGGTAATGCCCATTGTTGTGGTGTGTGTGCGGTGTTGGGTAAAATATGGGTGTTTTCCCCATGCATACAGGGGTGTCTGCGCTATCTTTATTTAGTGGTGGGTAAAATATAGGGACTGGGCTGGCAGGTGCCCCAGCTGGGTTTTGAACCTCTGCCCTCTGGTCCTAGAGGTAATGACTCTGTCCGCTGTACCACACTTTGGCCACAGAGACAGTGCAGCCCCTGGAGGCAGTAAGCCTGGCAGGATGGAGTCACAAACCCTGCTCTACGCAATTCTACTGTGGGCATATGCACCCTGTCTGGTGACAAACGTGCACATAAACCCCGGAAATGACCACGGGAAATGTGGGACAAAATATTACCACGCTGGGCAACAGTGATATTAATGGGCAACCATAGCAAACACTCCCAGGAAAGCTCCAACACGTGGAAATGTTTTTTGGAAGAGTCTCCTCTCAGTAGACCCTTCCAAAATTCATTTCTTTTTGCTGGGTGTGATTTCTGTATTTGCCCATCACTATAACTGTTCCCCAGCTGAATTACTATTTTTAATAGTTCTGTTGTGGTCATTTTCTATTTTTATTTTCACTTTTGTGCTGTGCACATATATCACACTGCTCACGTTTTGCTGGTTTCCCCGGTTTTCCTGTACATTGCTGACGGAAATGGTTTCTCTTCCCTTTAAATGCTTTCTACCGCGAGTGTTTCACTCGCGGTAGTTTTTACATGCACATTCGGGCCCGATACTGTGCGGGGAGCCTCTCCCCTCCCACTCTCCACCCATTGACCCCGTCCCTCCGCCCCTCCGGAGCCTTCCTCCGCCCTCCTTTCGCCGTTCCACGCCTCTATCGGACATTTGCGGGCCCGCACTTGTACGGGGCCCGTTAGTGAGCCGCGTACCTGTGCGGGGGTGACACGCACGTGTGCGGGGCGTTTAAACGCGTTTCTGCGCGTTTCAGTGCCGCGTTGCCGTGCGCTATTTTGCGGCGCGCTATTTTGCGGATTTTAGTAAACATGCCCCTTTGTATACTCACATCCCTCAAGAGGCGGCATTACAAGTGATAACTGATGTTCTACATCAGCGTGGGGACATTTCTGCACCTAAAGAAAGGTTTATTCTGGCTCTAGCCCAGCTAGCCATTCAAAGGAATTATTTCCTGTTTCAGGATGAGTTTTATCAACAGATAGCTGGAGTAGCGATGGGCGCAACATGCGCCCCATCAATAGCTAATTTTTACATGGGCAGTTTTGAACATCAGTGGGTGGTTTCATCTGTATATATGTCTCAGATTTTGCTATGGCAAAGATTCATTGATGATGTTTTCTTGATGTGGCATGGCACTGAAGATTCTTTTTTTCAATTTTTAGAGTGGCTTAATCAATGTGATAATAATATTTCTTTCACATCAACAGTACACAAAGATGTTTTGACATATTTAGATGTACAGATCATGAGAAGTTCCTCTGGCTGGAAGACAACGGTTTTTAAGAAACCCGTGGATAAAAATTCACTATTACATTTTCATAGTCTACACCCTCGCCGCCTAAAGGAAGGTCTTCCGTATTCTCAGTTCCTAAGGTTCCGCAGGAACTGCGCTGATACCTTAGAATACAAACAAAAATCAAAAAGTTTATTTGCTGACTTCCTAGCTCGAGGCTATCCATATGGAATTCTTAAAAAAGCATATACCCGGGCTTTATATAATCATCGGGCAGCTCTTCTTGAATCACGTCCTCCAGTTTCAAAGCAGTTTGACTCTCCTTTGGTGAATTTTATAACACGATATACTCCTTTGAGCACGAGGATCAAGAAGATTATTCGTAAACATTCCAACACTTTATTGACAGTACCGGGACTACAAGAGAAATCAGTCCGATGTGTATGGACTAGAGATAATAATTTGAAAGATTTATTATGTCCATCGGTACTGAAACCACTTGTTTCCCCAAGGGAGACAGATCAAACAAAGGGACATCGTAGTTGCGGTAGTTGTGATATCTGCCCTTTAACTTTGACAGCTTCTAGTTTTGAATACAATGGTCTCCGAAGAGAATTAAGATCGTCTACCACATGTAACTCTACCCATATAGTATACGCCATTATTTGTCCTTGCGGATTGGCTTATATAGGAAAGACTACGCGGACATTGCGAGTCCGCATTAGAGAGCACAAGAGTCGTCTTAAGAATAGGGTACACGAGGCCCCAATAGTGGATCACTGTATAAAAGAAAATCATACATATGATCAATTACGAGTATGTGGGATAGATCAGATTACTCAGACAATGGGTAACACCAATATAGATCGGCGCCTTATCAGGCGAGAACAATGGTGGATTTTTACTTTTGATACTGTTATCCCCAAAGGTTTAAATGCAATAGTGGAATGGTCGAATTGTATTTAAGGACTAGAGAGCTAGTAGTATTTTATTTTCATTGGGGGGGATACGTGTTAGAAAAAAGTTCCCTAATAATAGGTTTTCTCTTGTAGAAACTCAAGATATAAACCAAGGAGATAAGGAGAGAGAGATAACTATCACGTTTTAAGTAGTTGATAGAGGGATATAACAGGATTTTCATGATAGGTGGTTAGAGTCTTTAGCCCCTTTAAAAGGGGCGGCATACCATTAATCCGCATGCGCGGCGTTTCAATTTTGAGCAGTAGAGAAGAAGGATTATATACTAACGAAATGCGGGCAGCAGCGTCTTGAAAATGGTAAACTTTTTCTACATATGATATTAGTTCAGAATAGTTTAGGTTACTAACGCAATAAATAGATACATAATGTAGTTAAGAATAATGACAGCATTGGCTAGTGGAAAGTAGTAAAGTTAAAAGGTTTTTAGTTGAAAGGGGTGGGCATTTTGGGATAAGGAATCGGTTACTTATATATGTTTGGTTTTTTTCAGTTGAAAAGCAGTTGAACAGCTTTTAGGACTATGAGTTTATTGAGAATCCCCTGAAGAAAGTCTCAGTCTGAAACGCAAGAGCGGTACCCATTGAGGGCGTCGGGATCCTTAAACTGTCCTTCTAACATTGGCGGGTGCATTCAAACATTTGAAATAAGTAGTCTTTGTTATAAGACATAGAGCAGCTGAATGTATTCAAATTACCTGCAAATGTGCTTTTCATTATGAGGTCATTGATGCAAACGGGCAAACTGCTTGAATAACGGACGTGAGTCCCAATAGCAGAGCCGAAAAGTCTGAGACCTCGAGTTAAATAATTTAATTTATTGAATAAGATATGAGAAAATAAGTGCATCTCCACTTTATTGATACATGAACGATTTTTCATTGATATTGTGGCTTAAACCAATCGTTCGGTAATTTGACCAATAAAGAAAATATATGCCAGCAGCCAACATAGAAAATAATGTTAGAAATTATTAGGACTGGAAAAGAGAATTAAAAATGGAATATTGCAAGGCCTCTGTATCGACTCATGGTGTGACTTGAGTACTGTGTGCAATTCTGGTTGCCACATCTCCAAAAAGATATAGCGAAATTAGAAAAAGTACAGAGAAGGGCGACCAAAATGATAAAAAGATGGAATGATTCTCCTATGAGGAAAGATACATTGGTTAGGGCTCTTCAACTTGGAGAAGAGACAGTTGAGGGGCATATGATAGATGCCACTAAAATCCTAAGTGAAGTGGAACAGGTAAGTGCAAATTCCTTATCATCCAGATTGAGTGGGTTTATGCTTCCTTGCCAGCAGGTTGAGGCAGACTTAAGCATCTTTCAATGATGTCATCAGGAGATATATTCACTGGTGCAGCACTGAGAGCAGCCAATATTTTTTGCCTCCAGCAGGTGGCAAGAAGTTCATCTTGGCATCTCTGGAGGACATCTATAAGGTTGGCTTTCTGATTCTCATTGAGTACCTTTGTGAGCAGTACAGGAGCTGGAGCTGATGACACCTTTGGCAAGACTGTTTTGACCAGAGCATTATCTCCTCCCAACCTTGGGTCGTGACTGTTTGGATATATCTCACTAGTCTAGATTGGTCTAGTAGGATAATAAGGAAGGAAAAAAATTACATATCAGATCATTTTCTTTCCTTGAATCCTGCTAGAGCAGTCCAGAATATGCACTGGAAGACTTTCATACGTGTTGGGAAGCCATGCTGCCTTTGAATTGCATTGTTTTTCAGTGTCTAATGCAGAATGATTTATGGTAAGAGAGCCAAATACTTGTTCCAATGTTTGCTCTGATTGACTGGTTATCAATTCCAATAGTTGCTGAGTTTTTTCTGAGTTTTTCAGTCTTGCTTAGTGCTTGGGAAGTTTCATATTGACTTCTCTCAGCACAGTGGATATTAATCTTAATGACATCATTGAAAGCTGCTTAAGTCCGCCTCACCTGCTGGCAGGGGAGCATAACCCAAATATCTAGACTGGTCTAGCAGGATTCAAAGAAAAAATAGATTCTGGTATGAAAACTTTTTACTTGATGGTTTACCCTTCCAAAAAGTAGAAAGATCATAATTTTGCAAAGCAATACATTTAAAATAAAGAGGGGAATAGCATCTGATGATCATATGGTCTACTATGCTGGAAATGAAAGACATCCTGTTCACAGCCTTTTGAAGGTGTGGTCTCCAGAATTGCACACTATACTCCAAATGAAGTGGCACCAAAGACTTATACAGAGGCACTATCACCTCCTTTTTTATGCTAGCCATTCCTCTCCGTATGCACCCAAGCATCCTTCTAGCTTTTGCCATCGCCTTTTCTACCTGTTTAGCTACTTTAAGATCATCAGACACAACCACGCCTAGGTCCCGCTCTTCTTTAGTGGACAAAAGTACTTCACCTCCTATACTATATTGCTCCCTTGGATTGCTGCATCCCAAATGCATGACCTTACATTTTTTAACATAAATCCCAGCTGCTAAATGCTAGACCATTCTTCAAGCTTAGCTAGATCCCTCCTCGTGTTATCTACCCCTTCCTGGGTGTCTACTCTATTGCAGATTTTGCTATCATCCGCAAAGAGGCAAACCTTACCCAACAGCCCTTCCGCTATATCACTAACAAAGATGTTAAAAAGAATCGGACCAAGGACAGATCCCTGGGGTACACCACTGGTAACATCCTTCTCCTCAGAATGAGCTCAATTTACCTGTACTCTTTGTCGCCTCCCACCCAACCAATTTCTAACCAAAGCAGTAACTTTAGGGTCCATCCCTAGGGTGCTCAGTTTGTTTATAAGTCGCCTGTGAGGAACAGTGTCAAAGGCTTTACTGAAATCTACATACACCACATCTAGGGCTCTCCCTCGGTCCAACTCCCTGGTCACCCAGTCAAAGAAATCAATCAGATTTGTCTGACAAGACCTGCCTCTGGTGAATCCATGCTGCCTCGGATCCTGTAATCTGCTGGACTCCAGAAACCTCACTATTTTCCCTTTCAGCAGCGTTTCCAATAATTTACTCACCACCGAAGTTAAACTAACCGGCCTCTAGTTTTCAACCACATCCTTACTTCCGCTTTTGTGTAAAGGTACCACATCAGCCTCTCTCCAGTCCTTTGGCAGCACTCCCGACTCCAATAAGACATTGAAAAGGTCAGTCAGTGGAGCTGCTAGAATGTTCCCAAGTTCCCTCAGTATTCTAGGGTGTATCCCATCCGGTCCCATCGCTTTGTCTACTTTAAGTTGAACTAGTTTCTCATGAACACAGTCTTCTGAAAATTATTCAAGATGTCCCTCACTTCTGTTTCTATTTGTGGGTGTTTTCTGAGGTCCTGCTCCTGGTTCTTCATCTGTGAACACAGAACAGAAATATTTGTTATGCAATTCCGCTTTATCCTCATCAGCTTCTACATATGCCTCCCCTTCACCCTTGAGTCTGACAATACCACTTTTGCCCTTCCTCTTCTCACTAACATATCTGAAAAATGTCTTATCCCCCCATTTTATTGCATTGGCTATTTCCTCCTCTTAAAGAGAACCAGAATGGTTTAAAATCAGCAAAGTTATACAACAAGGCTGAATACTTTTCCTTTGCTTGCTTAATTTATATGCAGAACAAATAACACAGGCACACTAAAAAAAAATTTTTTTAAACTGCCTCTAATGTTTCGATTGATTTTTACGTTTTTTGGTGCGCTGAATCCAAATCTGGTAACCAATTTGCTCCATCACGTACAGATTTTTTGCTACATTGGGTTAGCAGTTTGAGGTGAACGTTTCAGATTGAGTGCGATCAAGATAAAAGTTTCTTGGATGAATTCTTTATACTAATTGTTTAGTAGTTATTCAAATAAGAATAAAGAAAATTGTAACAAGGCAGCACATAAGAATAGAGTAATGTCAACAAAACACACTGTGATGGTAGCAAAATTGTCTGCACTTAAAACACCCACATACATGTGCACAAACATTGAGCATATAAGAGCGAGGTTAGACACAAAGCAAAGCAAAGAAATGTGCAAAAAATGTTGTACAGGTATGTATGTAAGAATAGAAAACGCAAACCACACCATTGCAATACATGAAGACAAACACCCGATGGTGTGAAAATAAAATTATAATAAATGAGATCCGACACTGTGGTAATAACTAGCAAATTTTTATTTCAAAGTTTAGTAAAAACACGATATTTGTCAACACAGTTTAGATTTTAAAGTCATTCTTGGGTTAATCAATCTCCTGGTGGGCCCGTTTCTTCTTCCCCCGAATGCTTCTCTTGGTGCGCTGCTTGGCGTATTTTTCATCTGGGGTTTCCCGCAGCAGCAACCAGCAGAAATCAGCCATCATAGTGGTGTTCCATCTTCCTTGGTACCTTCTCTCTGCGTCCTTGATGTCCTGGTGAAACCTTTCACCTTGTTCTTCACTGTACGCCCCCAAGTTTTCGGGAAAGTAGTTCACATGGGAGTGCAAGAAATGGACTTTCAGGCTCATGTTACAGCCTTGTTCTTTGAAGGCATTGAGCATCCTGGCAACAATATCCTTATAGTTCTCATCCCGCCTGTTCCCCAAGAATTTGAGAACAACATCCTTGAAGGAATCCCAGGCTTCTTTTTCCTTCTCAGACATCGTTTCAGCGAATGCTCCATCTGAAATGAGTTTCCTTATATCAGGGCCAACAAACACTCCTTCCTTTAGCTTTGCTTCAGAAAGTCGGGGGAACTTTGAGCAAAGGTACCGAAAGCACTCACCATCTTTTGGAAGGGACTTGATGAATTGCTTAATGAGACCCAACTTAATGTGGAGAGGTGGTAATAGAATTTTATCACGAGGTACCAAGCTCTCATGAAGAACATTTTTCTCACCGGGTCTCAAATACTTCCGAATTGGCCAGTCTTTTTTCCCCCAGTGTAGGTCGCGGGCCCGGCTATCCCACAAGCAAAGGAAGCAGGGATATTTGGTGAAACCGGATTGCTGCCCTAATAGCATGGATAGAATTTTAAAGTCTCCACAAATCATCCACTTATGCTCATCATAACGAATCTTCTGAAGAATCAGGGCCAAATTCTCGTATTTTTCTTGGAGAATAACAGAGTGAGCAATAGGAACTGAAGCGAATGTGTTGCCATTATGAAGAAGAACACCTTTTATGCTGTCTTTTGACGAATCAATGAACAGCCGCCATTCAGCAGGATCATTTCTTGAGTTTAAACTTTTCCATCACTCCGTATATATCGTTGCAAAATACCAAATCTTCCTCTTTGCTGAAATACTTCAAAAATTGTGTCTCGCGGTTGCGGTACCAATAAAAGGTTGTTCCTGGTGACAATAGATTTTTCTGTTTAAGCCGAGAACCTAGCAGTTGGGCAGCATCTTTTGGGAGTCCTAAATCCCGGACTAAATCATTCAATTCAGCTTGAGAGAAAAGTTCAGGTTTCGGATCTGGTTCAGTTTCAAACTCGGAAGTACTGGACTCATCGGGAAAAGCCATCTGATGAGTCTCATCATGATCAGAACCGTCCACACAAATATGATCCACAGATTTTGGTGGTTCAGGCACAGGTACTTCGTTGCTATGAGGCATAGGCCTAATTGCTGAGGGAAGGTTGGGGTAACTTATTACGTTCTTATTTTTTAAGTTGTATCCCTTCACAATGCAAGAGCAAAAATAGCAGTCACTGCTGTGGTCTCTTTGTTCACGCCACATCATAGGTATTCCGAAACGAAATGCTTGTTTTTTACCTTTCATCCATAAGCGTAGATCTTCCTCACATGTCTTGCACACTTTGTGAGGAGCCCACGGTTTGTCTTGATCGCCTAACTTCAAACCAAAATAGGCGAAATATACTTTTTTAATAAATGCAGAAATGTTCCTCTGCCGCTTTTTCACGGTATATTCCCCACAAATAAAACAAAAACTGTCCGGAGAGTTGACGCAACCTCTGGCTCTGTGAGCCATCACAAATACACAGCACTGCAAACTACAACTGTAGTGAACCACTTCGGAATAAAGCTGGATTACGACTGAGCAAACAAAAGGTAATAATGAACTTGCAAGAAACTGAAATTTGACAGGAACGTTCATGTCGCAACCACCGTGTTTGAGCGAGCGAACGAGGCGAGGCGAACAGGAAAGAACATGCGCCAGCGCGAGTACTGGATTTAGCCCCCCGCCTCCCAATTGTCCTGTTAATGTATAAAATGAATACAAAACACTCTAAAATATCATGAGGGAGTGTTTCTAGTTAGTTAACCATTACAACCTCTATTTTGGGCCAAGAAAATAAACTGCAGTCGGCTAAAAAGAAATTATGTGAACATTCCTTATATGGGTAAGAAATCTAATTTTGCAAGAAAACGTGACGTGATGGAACATTTTGGCTATTTTTCCTGGATTCAGCACCCCAAAATCTATAGGAATCAGTTGCAAAACTGGAGGCAGTTTTTTGGTAGTGTACCTGTGTAATCAGAGAAGCAGGACTATATGAACACAACCAAGGTGTGAAAATTGGTGGAAGACTCATCAACAACCTTTGCTATGCTGATGATACCACATTACTGGCTAAAGTGAAGATGATCTGAAACATTCGCTTCTCAAGATCAAGGAAAATAGTCCTAAAATGGGCTTGCACTTTAATTTAAAGACAAAGATCCTGACAACTGGCAAAATTAATAAGTTCATCATTGATGGAGAAGGAATTGAAAAAGTGGACATCTTTAATCTACTTGGATCAACCATCAATAAAGAAGCAAGCAATCAAGAAATACAATGATGCATTCCTCTTGGCAGAATGGCTATGAAGAACCTAGACAAGATTCCCAAAAGCAGAGATGTCTCTCTCCATATAAAGATTCAACTTGTTCAAGCCATGGTATTTTCAATAATGTCAAATGATTGCAAAAGTTGGACAGTGAAAAAGATAGACAGGAAGGAATTGGATACCTTTGAATTATGGTTCTTGCAAGGAATACTGTGTATACCATGGACTGCCTGAAGAACAAACCAGTCAGTACTACAGGAGTTCAAATCTAAGCTTTCTTTAGAAGCTCAGATAAAAAGACTTTGACTTTCATACTTTGGACGCATCATGTGAAGAGAGAGATTTTTAGAGAAAGATATCATGCTTGGCAAGGTAGAAGGAGAACACAAAAGAGGAAGGTCAGCAATGAGATGGATCAATACAATAACATCAGCTTTGGCTGCCACTCTATCAACAATGAGCCTCCTGACTGAAGACCGAACACAGTTTACAACAACTATCTAGAGGGTTGCCATGAGTCGACACCAACTCAATGGCATTTAACAACAACAGGAGGAAATATTCTTTCTCTCAATGCATTATTAAGCTTTGGAGCTCATGCTAGAGGATGTAGTAAGAACAGTGCATGTAGATGGGTTTAAAAAAAGTTAGAAAACATTTCTCTAGGGAAAATCAATAAACGTTTATTAAGGCAGACCTGGGGAAAGCCACTGCATGCCAGGTTCTTGTCACCTGGATTGGCCACTGTTTGAAACAGGATACTGGCCTTCTTGGCCTTTGGTCTGAACCAGTATGGTAGTTCTTTTGATTACTTTTCCCACAAGTAAAAGTTTCATGTCGTTGATCCTTTGCATGTACTTTTATCGGAAAGGATTGGCAATTTCCAAACAACGATTTACCAAGCTAAACTTGTCTGAAAAATATCCCTCTCTATACATTTTGAAAGGTTTTTATAAGAACCCTTATAAACAGTCTTAATGAAACAAGCTTTCATGGGATAAGGGCAAATATTCTTTCATAGATCGAAACCTGGCTTAAGGATATGAAACAAAGATTAGGACAGAATCCTTTTTCACAGTAGAAGAAGATGAATAGTTATTTCCTACAATAATCCATGCTAAGACAGTTGCTGTGAAAAAAAAAAGAATTAACAATAGAGTGGCAAAGTCCACAGGTTTTTTTCTAGGCAATCCAAGTTTTTAGGAGGTACAAAACATATTCACCAAACTGAGGGTCTAAATTACTAATGCATGATAACACTGCCATACCACAAAATAGTGCAAATGAATACACTTAATAAAAATACTTAGAAACATAGAAATATGATGACAGAAAAAGACCACATGGCCTATCTAGTCTGTCCTTCCATATCAACAACTACAACAGTCCCCTTTTTACCTTTAGAGATCCTCTGTGTTTGTCCCATGCTTTTTTGAATTCAGTTACTGTCCTCATCTCTACCACCTCCACTGGGAGACTATTCCACGGATCCACTACTCTTTCCGTAAAGAAATATTTCCGCATATCACTCCTGAATCTATCTCCCTTCAACCTCATCCCATGTCCCCTTGTAGCAGAGCTTGCTTTCAATTGAAAGAGGCTCTCTCCCTGAACATTTATGCCATGGAGGTATTTAAACATCTCAATCATATCACCTCTATTCTGCCTTTCCTCTAAGGTGTACATATTAAGATCCTTCAGTCTGTCCTCATATGCTTTATAATGAAGACCACTAATCATTTTAGTAGCCACCCTCTGCACAGACTCCATCCTGTTCACATCCTTTTGAAGGTGCGGTCTCCAGAATTGCACACCATACTCCAAATGAGGTTGCACCAAAGACTTATAGAGAGGCAATATCACCTCCTTTTTTCTGCCATTCCTCTCCGTATGCACCCAAGCATCCTTTTAGCTTTTGCCGTCACCTTTTCTACCTGTTTAGCTACTTTAAGATCATCAGACACAACTACGCCTAGGTCCCGCTCTTCTTTAGTGGACAAAAGTACTTCACCCCCTATACTATTATTGCTCCCTTGGATTGCTGCAGCCCAAATGCATGACCTTACATTTTTTAACATTAAATCCCAGCTGCCAGATTCTAGACCATTCTTCAAGCTTAGCTAGATCCCTCCTCATGTTATCTACCCCTTCCTGGGTGTCCACTCTATTGCAGATTTTGGTATCATCCGCAAAGAGGCAAACCTTACCCGACAGCCCTTCCGCTATATCACTAACAAAGATGTTAAAAAGAATCGGACCAAGGACAGATCCCTGGGGCACACCACTAGTAACATCCTTCTCCTCAGAGTGAGCTCCATTTACTTGTACTCTTTGTCACCTCCCACCCAACCAATTTCTAACCCAAGCAGTAACTTTAGGGTCCATCCCTAGGGTGCTCAGTTTGTTTATAAGTCACCTGTGAGGAACAGTGTCAAAGGCTTTACTGAAATCTAAATACACCACATCTAGAGCTCTCCCTCGGTCCAACTCCAAGTCAAAGGAATCAATTAGATTTGTCTTACAAGACCTGCCTCTGGTGAACCCATGCACTATTCTGATAGCACTACTGGATGCACACAGCCCTACACAGTAATATGAATTCAGGTGCAATATTTCCCTGCCATAGAAAGCTTACCATCGAAGAGTTGTAATTGCTGAGGCACACTGTTGCTAACACATGTTAGTTTACCATTAGTGCGCATTAATAGTAACTAGGTAATATACATTAGCCGTAAAAGTATCTAGTCTCTATTTCGTGTGTTATGTAAATCGTTGCCAAAATCAAAATTGTACTCTAAAAATTCATTGTATTGTACGATACATGATGATTCTGTAAAGTAACCGCGGCTGATCATAGGAAGCGGCGGTATACAAATGTTTACTAAATAAAATAAAAATAAAATAAAACAATACCCATACCTTAGGAACTATGGCCCTAAATGGATACCTGAAGCAATATGAGACCAGTAAACTGTGTAAATGTCTTACACAGGGATATTGAATGGTGCCTACATGGTTAGTGCCATTGAATATCCCCTTCTAGGTCCCCTACACACCCCGATGGTATCTGGTTAGCAATGGGGCATGTTGCGGGTGTTCCAGGGCAGAGCGGAGGTGGAGACTGTCGCTAACTGTGCAACAGTGATATTGCATGCTACCCAGTCAGTGATCTGTACCTAAAAGATACAATAGGCATGGAAAACCCTCACCTATTTTTAAAGCGCAGTGGCTAGCCAGGCAGCATACAAAATCACTTCCAAAATTCGAACAGCTGAAAATTGGGCCCTATATATCCAAAACTGTCCACATCATGATTTACAGCTGCTCATTTCAGCGAGCCCTTCAAGGCAGGATTAAGAAAGTTATCCTCCTTAATGCCCCACTGCTTATATCCCCTTCAAACTGTTCTTAAAGAATGCAGCCTCTGTAGTGAATTGGGAGAATCTGCACCTTTAGGTTTGAAAAGTGGCCTACATATATGTATACATGCCAACACGTAACGTGTAAATTGTGAAATATCAACTTTCATGTGCAAGAACCACCAGTACTTACACAGGTAAGTTTTTGATTTTCATTACATTTGCAAAATGGTTGTTGTGACTCTATATATTGGCAAATACATGTGCACTCCTGCACTATTTTAGAAAAGGTTCAAAGTTTCGCAGAATCTTTTCTAAAATATTGCTGGACTTATGTACGTCATGACCAATGTTCCCTCTAATTTTCTGTAGGCTGTGTGCGCATAAAATATCAGCTGTGTGCAGCTTTTGAAGGAAGGTTAAATTTTTGTGCGCCACATAACGACACTCGGAGTTATATACATTAAAATTTGACTACACGTCAGAATACAGTATGTACACCGACACTCGGAGTTATATACTTTAAAATTTGACTACACGTCAGAATACAGTATGTACACCACATTGATTTTAATCAAATTAAATGAAAACAGACGATTACTAAATGAAGCGGGAAATTTCTAGTAATTATAATCATAACTTTTAAATTTTAAGACGTCTGTGTTGTTTCTATCAGAATCAGAGCCGTAATTTTTGTGCGCTCTGTTGTAAAGTATGTGCGCTCACTCGGCGAGGTGTGTGCGCACGCACACACGCACAGCTTAGAGGGAACAGTGGTCATGACCCCAACATCTCAACTCTGATCTCCACGTACTATCTAACTATGCCCTCGTGTGACTTGACCAAGGTGACAAAGAGTGTTACTCATACAAGAGGGGCTTGAAACCTGGCTTCCCTGTTCTCAGACCATTGTTTTAACTAATGGGCAACTTTTGTTCCATGTTAAGTACCACTGGCTCCATTATTTTCCATGTGGCAAATTCATTAGTCATTGGAAATCATGGAGGCAGTAGCATGATTACCATGTTTTAGTGATTTAGCCCTCGAAAGAGGGAGCATGAATTACAAGAGAGAGAAATTCAAAGCAATGCACATGGAAAAGCCAGCAATTCTAATAACTAGAATATAAGAGACAGTCAAATAAGCTCAATTTTTACAGTTTTAATGCTATCCTTTTTTTACTGATGATGTGTGTGTGTATATATGTGTATGTTTGTGCATTTATTTTAGTTTAATTTAGTTTATTATATTTGAATGACTTATTTAGTTTATTATATTTGAATGGCTTCTATACTGCAGGTGACTCACTCTACTAAAACCCATGGTCCTTTCATTAGATTCTATATGGTTGGCAATTGAAACGCTGGGGGAGTCTTTCTTTGGGCAGTTTGATAATTTATTACAACAGTTTAATAGTGTTGAATTTAAGTTGGAAGAGCATGATCAGAAGATTTGGAACATTAGCACCACTTGTTTTAATATGGAGGAAAAGGTGGCTGGGATGGTGACTAATGTGGATATCCTATTTAGTGATAATGCTGTGATTCACTTTAAGATGGAACATCTTGAGAATGTTACCAGGAGAAGAAAATTAAGATTGGTGAATTTCTCAAAGATGGATTTTATTGTTTCTGCAGAGCTGTTTGCTGGAAATATTAAAATGTTACAACAATTATTGCCTCCGAAATCTAGTAAATGCCTCCACCCTGAAGGCCTGATGGTGGTTTGGATGCATCTGCTTTTTTTTTAAAGTCATTTTTATTGTAAACCACCTTAGCACGTGTTGAAGGGCAGTATATTAAGTTTTATTAAAATATAAACATAAACATCACTGGATAGTCTTGATTTAGAAACATAGAAACATGACAACAGAAAAAGACCACATGGCCTATCTAGTCTGTACTTCCATATCAACTACTACAACAGTCCCCTTTTTTTCTTTAGAGATCCTCTGTGTTGGTCCCATGCTTCTTTGCATTCAGATACTGTCCTCATCTCTACCACCTCCACTGGGAGACTATCCCACAGATCCACCACTCTTTCCATAAAGAAATATTTCCAACATACCACTCCTGAATCTATCCCCTTTCACCCTCATCCCATGCCCCCTCATAGCAGAGCTTGAAAGAGGCTCTCCTCTTCTGCATTTATGCCACGGAGGTATTTAAACGTCTCAGTCATATCACCTCTATCCCGCCTTTCCTCTAAGGTGTACATATTAAGATCCTTAAGTCTGTCCTCATATGCTTTATAATGAAGACCACTAACCATTTTAGTAGCCACCCTCTGTACTGACTCCAGCCTGTTTATATCCTTTTGAAGGTGCGGTCTCCAGAATTGCACACAATACTCCAAATGAGGTTGCACCAAAGGCACTATCACCTCTTTTCTTCTGCTGGCCATTCCTCTCCCTATGCACCCAAGCATCCTTCCAGCTTTTGCCGTCACCTTTTCTACCTGTTTAGCTACTTTAATATCATCAGACACAATCACACCTAGCTCCCGCTCTTCTTTAGTGGACAAAAGTACTTCACCCCTATACTATATCGCTTCCTCGGATTGCTGCAGCCCAAATGTATGACCTTGTATTTTTTAACATTAAATCTCAGCTGCCAAATTCTAGATCATTCTTCAAGCTTAGATAGATCCCTCCTCATTTAACTGCTTTCCTTGAGAGTTCTGAACTTGGAGAGGTCTCCCCAGTTACCTTGATAGTCACTTTGGTACTAAACAGAGATTTGATATGTCATTTCCTTTTTCACCATAGAGAAGATGTCTTTTGTGGGAATAACATTCAGATAACCTTAAATCCTCCAATTCTCCAAAGAGATGTAGCAAATTTTGTTACTACATTTTTGCCAAGAGTGTTACAGATTAATGCATTATTTTTCTTGAAATACTTTTGGAAATGCATGGTAAAATATAATAATGTGAAATTCATCTTTTTTGATCCTGCCCAACTGACCTTCTTTCTGAGTGACAAGTCACCTCCTTAGGGTTGGCTTAGTAATGTCCCAGGGGTGGGGTAACAGTTTGTGGTATGATTTGTGCCTCCTGTTTAGATGTAATGGTTTTTAGCTTTCTTGCACATTAGTATTCCTAAATTACCTGGGGGTGGGGGAGGGGGTTTGACTAGCTCCTCCTTATTGGAGGACTTTGGCTGATGGAATATGGATATTATCTTTTTATTATACTTTTCTTTCTGTAGTTGTTTATGGTATTTATTGCCATTGCCTAAAGAGATGTTAATCTTGATATACAATTGAAAATGTTATAAATATGTTAAAAAAGATGATGCCAAAAGCCTGAGTAAAAATCACATTAAGAGCAGGAGGAATGGTGTTTTAAGGAAAGGGGGCTATGCATGTATAGGAATTAGTGCTGCTATGATATGGTACATTTTCTACATAATCGAGTGGTTTTGTGTTCTTTCACAATGTGCCTAGTAATGGGAAGAGTTATGTTGCCTGCTACTTAAATGTCACAAGTATCAGAATATTCCATGGAGAAAAGTCCTAGTTCTGATCTGTACCTGTTGTAGGGTTTTTGCCGATGCAGAAAAGGTTTACATTTACAAATGTGTCAAACCTAAGGTCTGTGAGAGTCACGTATGTGGTGTGTCACATATGCGAGTATTGTCTGTCACGTGTGCCCCGATGGAGAAAAGGTTGAGAGCCACTTCACTAAGGATAACCCATTGATGAGCAGATGAAGAAGAAAAGAGAAATAAGCAACCGGGTGGATGAAGTCTCCTACTGGCTCAGATCAGGGATTCTGCTTTTTTCACTTCTGTGGTGTTCATGTTCACTAGATTGCAGATAAAACCCCAACGTTTTTGATTGGAAAACTAAGCTGTACAATGGTAAAGCCATCCTGTATCAATCATAGCAAGGACTTCCCCTATGATGCACAATACCTTTCCTTTGTGATAGATATATGAATGCCTACATGGTTTCAGTTTTCAACATCCAATACCAAAATGATCTATTGTGAAGAAATTTAATAAAATACCATCCAATACCAAATTGATCTCCTGTGAAGAAATTTAATAAAACTAAATTTAAATACCTTAAGCAGGGAAATGTATCTTTGAGATGGAGGATAAACATTAATTAAATTGTTATCTTACAAGGCAAGTTTCCTTATGGTATTATCTAGGATTAGAATACCTCCGTTTCCCCTCATTGTTTCCTTCTTTTGATATAATACAATACATTTCCTTCTGTTTTTATCACCTTCGCAATTCAAAAATTTTCATTATGCAAATAAAACTCAGCAAATAAGCAGTAAGTGATATTTTTTTATTGCACTAAGTGACATGTTTTCTAAAGTGTAATATGTTTTTGCACTTACTTCATATTAGAAGTAAACATTAACAGCAGTAAGTGCAAAGGCCGTGCACTGTCGGGTCCTGGCCAGCATGTCCCCTACAGTTCCTGCACTGAAGTTTTCCTTAACACGTTAACTTCATTCGCACTTAACATGGGTGCTCTTAATACCTCCTCTTGAGGAGGCATTAAGAGAACCCACGTTGACTGCAAAAGTGATAGCTACAATGTGCAGTCCACATCCACTCTCTGCCCATAGCAAGCCCAATCTCTGTCCCATTATGAACTAAGCACTTAATGTGGGATTTAACATAAGAATATAAGATATACCATACTGTGTCAGACCAAGGTCCATCAAACCCAGTATCCTGTTTCCAGCAGTGGCCAATCTAGGTCACAAGTACCTAGCAGTATTCCCAGAAGACACAGGTTCCACAATGCTTGTATTGGGACAAGCAGTCATTTTCCCAGGTCCCCTTTAATAATGGTTTATGGACCTTTCCTCCAGAAACTTCTCCAAACCTTTTTTAAACCCAGCTACACTAACAGCTTTTATTACATCCTCCGGTAACAAATTCCAGAGTTTGATTGCATGTTGCGTGAAAAAGCATTTTTTATTAGTGTTATATAGGTTACACTGTAGCTTCATTGCATGCCCCCTATTCTTTTTACATTTTGATGGCGTAAACAATCGATCTATCTGTTTACCGGTTCCACTCCATTCATTAATTTATAGACCTCTATAATATCTCCTTTCAGCTGTCTCTTTTCCAGGTTGAAGATCCCTAATCTTTTTTTTTCTTTTTTTAAATTTTATTTATTTAAAGTTTCTACAAACAACAAATCAAACAATCAACAAAATACCAAACATGTCAACCCACCCCCTCCCCGGCGCCTTACAAGTGGGCTAAATAATACAGAACTAACGCATGGTTAGAGTGTTGGCCTTCAACTCCTTAAGCCTTTGATCTGGCCAAATATTCATCCAAAGGCGTCCATTTCTCTACGTTGGGCAACCAACTCCCACTATAATATACATTACTATAAGTTTTCTCAAAATTTGCATATAAGCATAAAGAGTTCCACCACACATTCCAATCCAAATTGGTTAAACTCTTCCAGTTTTTAAAAATAATTTACAGAGCAATTGCTATCATAAAGTTCAGTAAGAAGCACTTCCCTTTAGAAAGTGATGGGGAGTTCGCTGCAGGTCGCAAGCATATGGTATTCCATGTCAAAGGGGCAGGGAATTTTAAAACTGCCTGAATTCTATTCCAGAGTCCAGAACCTTCGAACTCCAGTACACTCCAATACCATATGAGACAGAGTGCCGGTCTGCTCATCGCATGTCCAACACCGCCCCTTAACCTGTTTGTCCCATTTAGATAATTTTATTGGGGTAATATGAGCTCGATGCAGAAAGAAAAATAAAGACTGCGTAAGCACTGCTGACCTGGAGACTCTGGTAATGGGCCCCCAAAGCTTCACCCACATATCTGCTGTGACCTCAGTACCCAGGTCTTTCTCCCAAACATTAGTAAGACCCACCAATGGCCTTGCTGAACATTCTCTGAAGAAAGCATACAGAGATGAAATTGCTTTTGGTTGGTCCACAATTTTGCTGACTTTACCAATCAAGTAACCAGAATCTGGTAGGTTAACAATGTCAGTGACGATTGACTTAATACAATGTTTCAATTGAAGCCATTGGAAAAAACATGCTTTCGGCAGTGAGAATTCTTTCCTTACCGCAGCAAAGTCTTTCCACCGATCCTCAGTTAGCAGCTGGCCCAACGTCCATATTCCACACTTCTGCCAGGTCCTCCAAGCAAAAGTATTTCTCTTTATTTTAAATATCGGGTTCCGCCATAACGGCAAAGCCCTAGAGGGGGGGTTATCCTTGTTCACCCAAGCAGCAACAGTCAAATAAACCTCTTGGGTATTTGACACTACCCTCAATGCTCCTGTAAGATCTATGATCCTAGTTCCAAGAAGCACCTGCAATGGGTAGGGGGAAACCAGACGGGTTTCAACCTCCAACCATATTGGTTTTTGAAACATGACCTCGCGCCTACACCATAACGCCCCTTGTCTTAGGATAGACGCCATATGATAATGGTAGAAGTCTGGGAAAAGCACCCCACCTTTATCTCTAGACAGTTTTAATTTATAGAGCGCAATTCTAGGGGGCTTCCCTCTCTACAAAAAGCTAAGCAATATGCGCTCAAGAGATTTATACGTCATCTGAGCTAAAATTATTGGGAGCATACCTAAAATATAATTTATTTTGGGCAAAATTGTCATTTTTATTGTTTCTAGTCTGCCCCACCACAAAAGATGGAGGGGAGACCAATTTAAAACTAGACTACTTAGAAACATGATGACAGAAAAAGACCACATGGCCTATCTAGTCTGTCCTTCCATATCAACAACTACAACAGTCCACTTTTTACCTTTAGAGATCCTCTGTGTTGGTCCCATGCTTTTTTGAATTCAGTTACTGTCCTCATCTCTACCACCTCTGCTGGGAGACTATTCCATGGATCCACTAGTCTTTCCGTAAAGAAATATTTCCACATATCACTCCTGAATCTATCTCCCTTCACCCTCATCCCATGTCCCCTCATAGCAGAACTTGCTTTCAATTGAAAGAGGCTCTCTCCCTGAACATTTATGCCACGGAGGTATTTAAACATCTCAATCATATCACCTCTATCCCGCCTTTCCTCTAAGGTGTACATATTAATATCCTTAAGTCTGTCCTCATATGCTTTATAATGAAGCCCACTAATCATTTTAGTAGCCACCCTCTGCACCGACTCCATCCTGTTCACATCCTTTTGAAGGTGCGGTCTCCAGAATTGCACACTATACTCCAAATGAGGTCGCACCAAAGACTTATACAGAGGCATTATCACCTCCTTTTTTCTGCTAGCCATTCCTCTCTGTATGCACCCAAGCATCCTTCTAGCTTTTGCCGTCATCTTTTCTACCTGTTTAGCTACTTTAAGATCATCAGACACAACCACGCCTAGGTCACGCTCTTCTTTAGTGGACAAAAGTACTTCACCTCCTATACTGTATTGCTCCCTTAGATTGCTGCAGCCCAAATGCATGACCTTACATTTATTAACATTAAATCCCAGCTGCCAAATTCTAGACCATTCTTCAAGCTTAGTTAGATCCCTCCTCATGTTATCTACACCTTCCTGGGTGTCTACTCTATTGCAGATTTTGGTATCATCCGCAAAGAGGCAAACTTACCCAACAGCCCCTCCGCTATATCACTAACAAAGATGTTAAAAAGAATCGGACCAAGGACAGATCCCTGGGGCACACCACTGGTAACATCCTTCTCCTCAGATTGAGCTCCATTTACTTGTACTCTTTGTCGCCTCCCACCCAACCAATTTCTAACCCAAGCAGTAACTTTAGGGTCCATCCCTAGGGTGCTCAGTTTGTTTATAAGTCGCCTGTGAGGAACAGTGTCAAAGGTTTACTGAGATCTAAATACACCACATCAAGAGCTCTCCCTCAGTCCAACTCCCTGGTCACCCAGTCAAAGAAATCAATCAGATTTGTCTGACAAGACCTGCCTCTGGTGAATCCATGCTGCCTCGGATCCTGTAATCTGCTGGACTCCAGAAACCTCACTATTTTCTCTTTCAGCAGCGTTTCCAATAATTTACTCACCACCGAAGTTAAACTAACCGGCCTGTAGTTTTCAACCACATCCTTACTTCCACTTTTGTGTAAAGGCACCACATGAGCCTCTCTCCAGTCCTTTGGCACCACTCCCGACTCCAACGAGGCATTGAAAAGGTCAGTTAGTGGAGCTGCCAGAACGTCCCCAAGTTCCCTCAGTATTCTAGGGTGTATCCCATCGGGTCCCATCGCTTTGTCTACTTTAAGTTGAGCTAGTTTCTCACGAACACAGTCTTCTGAAAATTGCTCAAGATGTCCCTCGCTTCTGTTCCTATTTGTGGGTGTTTTCTGAGGTCCTGCTCCTGCTTCTTCATCTGTGAACACGGAACAAAAATATTTGTTAAGCAATTCCGCTTTATCCTTATCAGCTTCTACATATTCCCCCCCTGCACCCTTGAGTCTGACAATACCACTCTTGCCCTTCCTCTTCTCACTAATATATCTTACCGTTTCTTGCAATATCTTACAGTTAACTTGGATGGTCTGCTCAATTGAGGCACAGTAACAAACTCCTAGATACTTAATTGGGCCGGCCTCCCACTGAAAAGGGAAACCTACCATAGAAGCTGCTGTAGCAAAACTATTTAAGGGAAAGGCTACCGACTTACTCCAGTTTATCAGCCAACAGCCATCAGCCAACAGCCTCCACCTGCTCATACAACCGGAAACCAGCGCACGTCCCAGAAGAAGTCAAACATGCAACCGAGTCAGCACCCCAAATGAGTACAAGCACACACGCAAGGACACAACAGACAGAGCTCTCTCCATGGCTGCTCCAACAATATGGAACAATCTACCGGACGATCTAAGGGCAACTCCAGACCTCAAAGACTTCAGAAAACAACTGAAAACCATGCTGTTCATAGAGCACTATGGTCACATAACATAACCTAAGAGAATGGATAACAGCACTCCAATCCTCCCAAACAACTGAATATATATAAAATATGATTCTAGCACCACTGTAAATAGCCCACCCTGTATATAGCTCAAACAAATCAAGCACCCAACACATCCCTCACACAACTAAGTTTTATCCTCACTGCATGTACAACACACACACTTTACCTGATTGCTTGCTGTGATACCACCTTGATTATTAAGATAAGGCGGTTTAGAAATACTGTTAAATAAATAAATAAATAAAATCTTATAACCAGAAACAGTTGAGTAAAGCTCTATCAAATTCAATATTTCTGCAACCGATATAGGTTGGGTAAAAAGCAAAAGATCGTCTGTGTAAGCCGAAAGTTTAACTTGCATATTCCCTATTTCTATTCCTTTAATAAGATTGGATTGTCTAATGGCCAAGTTTAATGGCTCTAATGCTAAATTAAAGAGGAGGGGAGATAGGGGACAACCCTGTCGGATGTCCCTATGCAATGCGAATGGTTGAGAGAGCAAGCCATTCGCAAATATGCGAGCTATCGGTTTAGCATATAATACTCTCAACATGCGTATGAAAGATGGGCCAAACCCGAACCATTCCAAGACTTTAAACAAAAAGGGCCATTCCAGTCTATCAAATGCCTTTTCAGCATCCAGAGCTAATCCTACCAATGGGAGCTCTAAAGTATTAGCTTTAAGGATCAAATTACAAAACAATCTAGCATTATCTACCGTTGATCGTCCAGGGATAAAACCACACTGATCTGGATGGACCAACCCTTGGAGAACTCACGACAAACGCCGCACCAAGACTGTTGCATAGATCTTGTAGTCCGCATTCAGAAGCGATATGGGACGATAATTATCGACCACTGTAGGGTCCCTACCCGGCTTCTCAAGGACTACAATTGTTGCCTCTGACAAGCATCCAGTGTCCGCCTGAGCCTCTTGCAAGGATTGAAAGTATTGCAACATCCAGGGGGTTAGTTCTTGGGCAAAAGTTTTGTAAAACTCATTAGGGATGTCATCTGGGCCAGCAGCCTTTCCCAGAGCTAAAGATCCTATAGCCGTCTGAATCTCTTCCTCCCCCAAAGGTGCATCTAGTTCCTTGATCTGGCCATCACTTAAAACTGGATGTATTATTTGACTCAGAAACCCCATAAGTTGCTCTCGGGAAGCAGTCGTTTCTGAGTGATATAATTTAGCGTAAAACTTAGAAAAGGCATCTAAAATTTGCTCACTTTTATTTAAGTTATTCTGTTTGTCATCCATTAGACCTGTTATGTGGGGGGGCGGAGCCTGATGTCCAGCGGGTAGGACGCTTTGCGTTGAAGCTCCCGAGAGGCCTACTCAGAATCCTGACTTAATACCTATATAAATTTACTATTTTGCTCCGAGCTGACCGGGGCACCTCGGGGGGGATGGCGGCCCACAAACCAGCGCGCTTGGACTTCGGGTCTCCTTCTTCTTCTCACGGAAAACGCTCCAAAACGGAGGTATCCTCCCCGCAGAAGATGGTTCCATTTCGTGAAAACCCCGCAATGCACCTGGAGATTTTGGAGGAAATACGCGGCGTGAAGGAATTGGTGCAGTCTAATGGAGAAGCGCTTCGAGCCATGCGAGAAGACTTTGGAGTGCTCCAAGACCGACTTGAAGGTCTTTCATTACGGCAGGACAATATGGCGGGGGTCCTCGACTCGCACGAGGTGCGTTTGGGCAAACTGGACGAGGCTGAGCGCCAGATACAGAATCTTCAAAAGGAGTTGGAAGATAGCAATAATCGCGCCCGTCGCAACAATGTGAGGCTCCTTGGAATGCCGGAGGGAGTGGAAGCAGGAGATATAAGAGAATTCTTGCTCAAAACTCTTCCCTCCTTGCTGAAGATTACTTTTCACAGAGAACTGGAAATCGATCGAGCACACCGTGTTCCTGCCCGCATGGCGCTCAACCGCACGACCCCCCGGCCTATTATCTTTAGCTTGCTACGATATCAACAAGTGGAACAAATTTTACATGCTGCCCGAGCGAATCATCATTTGGAATATGAAGGTCGTAAGGTCTCCTTCTTTCCTGATTTGGCAAAGCCTACCGTTGACCGTCGGAAGAAACTCCTTGCTCTTCGCCCTCGACTTCAACAGCTACAGGCTCGCTTTGGCCTGTTGTATCCAGCGAAGCTCCGAGTGACTCTCCATAACCAGACCAGGACGTTCGAGGATCCTGATCTATTATCAACATTTTTGGACTCCAAAGAAGCAGAACAGATGCGCTAATCCCAAATTTTGGACTCTTATTTGCCGGCTCTGTCCGCCATTTTGAAGGGCCCGATGCGGCGGTCATAGCCCAGCACAGAAATAGCCTGGACTTTCTTTCTTTCTCTGTATGACTTTTGTCTTTGGTCTCCTATCCCTTCATGATGTGTGCCTCGGTCGGATTCGGAGCACGCACAGTCCTACAGGTTATATGTTTTTTCAATTTCGGCCTTCTCTGGGGCTTCTCCCCGCAGACACATGGTCGCCAGTAATTTTGGGGTTTTGCTTCTCCTCTACCGTGCTGCGGTTATCTTTGTTAATGTGGGGCGCTTCATCGTATTATATTAGCTTATTTTCCTATGTCATGTGTACAGCCAAGATACAGTCAGTTTGAGGGACACAGTGAAATTATGTGTGCTATCATGCTCAGAATTTTAACTTTTCTGAATGGCCTCATGTAAAATCTTATTATTCATCGTACAAGGCATTGCTGGTCCACTCAGCAGAAAGAAAATCCTTAGCTATCTTAGCCACGAGCACGTTGATTAGGTGTTTCTTCAGGAAACGCATTACACTCTGCTGAAACACTGAAACTCAATGCTAGGCCTCACATGGTAGCTGCCTACTCTCCCACCGTTTCCAAATGGTACGGGATAGTCATTCTGGTCAAGAAGTTTTTGCACGCTACTGTACCTGATATTAGCGCTGACATGGAGGGTAGATGGGCCCGTGTACACCTTGAGGTTGGAGATAGTGAATTCACGTGTATTTGCACTATGTCCCGCATGTGGACAACCCTGCTCACTATGCAAGTTTTGCGCAGTTGGCCTCGGCCTCCGCTAATTCTCCATTAATACTTGGTGGCGATTTTATTCAAGTGCTCCCTCAATCTTTTCTTCTCAAACAAGGTGCTTGTTGGTTGGAAGCTCCAGTACCGAGCAGACCTGTGTGGCTAGATATAGTAGCGGGCCTTTGCTCACCGATTAGATTCCCACTATCCACCAATGTTTTTCGACACTTTATGTGCCTTTAATATTCCTATGCAACCTTTCGACTCCCGACTCTGGTCAGTGTAACTTCAGCGTTGCATTCGGAGCACTAGAGTACTCCCGCCATCGGCACTCTCTGCATAAGGTTGATTGGAAACTTCCGATCTCTCGGTAGTTTACCGGGTGTAGCATCCAATTTTACTAAACCTTATGTAATGCTATCACTAGAGATACCTCTATAGCGCAGAAAGTATGGGAGAGAGAATTGCATGTGACTTTAACCTCGGAGCAATGGAGCCTTATCTGGAGCAGAGGGACACGGGTTTCCGACCCGCCTCACTCACTCAGACCCTCTTCTTTCTAGCCCACCGGTGTTTTTTTTTTTTTACACTCCTCACAGTTTAGACATATGGAACACTACTCAGGGTAATGGTTGCTGGACACGTCCTGTGGCCATTGGTTTATTACTTCATTTCATGTTATGCATGAATATCCCGCACTACAGTATAACTGGCGTCGGGTCTGGGGTCGTATTTAGTCTATATTGCACTCTCAGGAGTCCCTTTCTCGGAGGATTGTGGGACTTCGCCCAGTTGCGGGGATCCCCTCTCTCCCAAGAAATGGCTTATCTCCTTTTGAACTTTATGCTTGGCATTGCTGTTTCCCTTATTGAGTAATACTGGGAAATTAGTTCCCATCTGAGCCTCAATGAATGGTGGAATCATGCCTGTCTCCACAGTAAATATGAACAAATACCTCGTCTGTGTGCTTCCTCCGTTCAGACTCCTTCTTATTGGTCTTAATGGAAGATGTTCAATGAATATGTACATTTTGCTAAATGCTCTCATCTGACTGTCTAACTTTGTATATATCTCTGTCTCATGATCATGCTGTATTATGGATATTTTTTGATTGTTTGATGTATAATCACTGTTAACTGGAAGCGCTCACATGCTGATACAAACGGGTAGAGAAGAAGCACCGGGGTGGGGGGTAATGGGTTTACTTTTCCTTATTGTATACTTGTTTTGTCTTTTTTGGTGTGTTGTTTCTTTGTTTGTTGCAAAATGAAAATAAAAGTTTCAAAAAAAAAAAGACCTGTTATGTGGGTTCTATTCCATTTGCCTTTTAACATTGATGCCAATGATCTGCCTGCTTTATTTTGCTCTATATAGTATCGCGATTGTTGCTGGAGCATAACTTGCTCAACTTCCGAACTCAGCATAGCATTATACTGATATCGCAACTTTTGTAACTTCGCTAAGATATAACCCTCCGCATTTTTATACCATAGTCATTCCCCAGCTTTAATTTGATCATCTAGAAACCTAAGTTGCACTTGCCTCTTTTTAGCCTCCTTTATGGAGTAACTGCCCCATCTGGGAAGCAGCAGAATGGGATAGTGTTGACGGCAGAGGATCACATTTTTGTGACAACGGCAACAACACCAAACTTAAACTGTGCGGAAGAAAGGCCCGGCAATCTACTTCTGTATCTTGCCATGAAAACCCAATGGATAGTTACAACAACACAAATTGTGCTATGGTGCTGGAAGGTGAGACCCCCAGGTCGGAAGGCACTCAACCAGCTACTGGGGAAGAGCTGAAGACTTTTCAGAGTAAAGCCAGCATTTATGATGTGGTTGGATCAAAGCCCTCGGGAAGTCTGACTGCTGATGTAGCTGCGCATGAAATGAGAGTCAGAAGTTGTAAAGATGTCTTACACATTGGAACATGGAACGTACAAAGCATGAACTAAGGGAATTTGGAGGTGGTCAAGAATGAAATGGAACGTGTACAACTTGATCTGTTGGGTATCAGCGAACTGAAATGGACTGGCATTGGGCACTTTGCATCAGATGATCACATGGTCTACTATGCTGGAAATGAAAGACAAAGAAGAAATGGTGTTGCATTTATAATAAAGAAGAAACTTGCAAGAACTGTAATGAAATACAATGCAGTCAGCGAATGCCTAATCTCTATTCGTCTACGAGGATTGCCTATCAACACAACTATAATTCAAGTATATGCCCCAACAACAGCTGCAGAAGAGAATGAAATTGAAGAGTTCTATGAACAAGTACAAGCTGAAATTGACAGAACATGCAAACAGGATATCCTGATAGTCATGGGTGACTGGAATGCAAAAGTTGGCAACAAAGAAGAAGGCAAAGTAGTTGGAAAATATGGACTTGGCAACGGAAATGAAGCTGGAGAAAGACTGATAGAATTCTGCAAGACCAATGATCTATTCATCTCAAACACCTTCTTCCAGCAACACAAGCGGCGACTGTACACATGGACTTCACCCAATGGATTGTATAAAAATCAAATTGACTACATCTGTGGAAGTCAACGATGGAAAAGCTCTATAACATCAACAAAGACAAAACCTGGAGCTGACTGTGGTACAGATCATCAACTACTAGTATGCAAACTCAAGCTAAAGTTGAAAAAGAGCAAACCACTCATGAATGCAGCAAAATATGACCTTGAGAATATACCACTGGAATTTAAAGACTGCCTGCAAAATCGATTTGCTGCTTTAGATACAAATGACAGAGCTCCGGAAGAGTTATGGAATGACATTAAGAAGGTTGTGTTGGAAGAAAGTGAGAAGTCTCTACAAAAGGTGAAAAAGCAAAAACGGCCAAAATGGATGACGGAAGAAACTCTGAAAATTGCCCAGAAATGCAGAGAAGCTAAAGCCAGAGGAGAAAGAAAGACAATCGCAGAACTCAACAGAGATTTCCAACATGCAGCAAGACAGGACAAGGAAAAGTACTACAATGACACTTGCAAGGAAATAGAAGCAGAAACTATTAGAGGAAGAACAAGATCGGCTTTCCTGAAGCTACGAGAGTTAAAGAAAAAGTTCCAGCCTCGTATTGGAATGTTACAAGATGCCCAAGGTTCTATGTTGAATGATGCTGAGAAGATCAAGAAAAGGTGGAAGGAATATACAGAGTTTTTATATGATAAAGATCAAGTGGACCAACAGCCGTTTCAACCTGTACCTTATGATCGGGAACCATTGGTGATGAAAGAAGAAGTTGAAGCAGTATTGAAAGCCTTATCAAAGAACAAAGCACCAGGCATTGATAGCATTCCTATAGAAGTATTGCAGCAATCTGATGCAGCTGTTACCATACTTACAAGGCTCTGCCAAGAAATATGGAAGACAACATCATGGCCAACTGACTGGAAAAGATCTGTGTTTATACCAATACTAAAGAAAGGTGATCCAACTGACTGTGGAAATTATCGAACAATCGCTCTGATCCCACATGCCAGCAAGATTCTACTGAAGATTATTCAAAAGAGACTACAATCATACCTGGAACAAGAACTACCTGAAGTGCAAGCAGGGTTCAGGAAAGGGCGAGTAACGAGAGACATCATTGCGGATGTGAGATGGATCCTTGAAAAGACTAAAGAATACCAAAAGGATATCTATTTGTGCTTTATCGACTATAGCAAGGCTTTTGACTGTGTAAACCATGAGAAACTCTGGGCCACATTAAGAAGCATGGGTATACCAGAACACCTGATCGTTCTCTTGCACAATCTGTACATTGATCAAGAAGCAACAGTTCGAACGGAACAAGGAGAAACAGAATGGTTTAAAATAAGCAAAGGTGTAAGACAAGGCTGCATACTTTCCCCCTACCTGTTTAATTTATATGCAGAACAAATCATCAGAGAAGCAGGATTGTATGAAGACAACACAGGTGTGAAGATTGGTGGAAGACTCATCAACAACCTTCGCTATGCTGATGATACCACATTACTGGCTGAAAGTGAAGATGATCTGAAACATTTGCTTCTCACAATCAAAGAACATAGTCTCAAAATGGGCCTGCACCTTAATGTAAAGAAGACAAAGATCATGACAACTGGCATAATCAACAGGTTCATCGTTGAAGGAGAAGAAATTGAAATTGTGAACAACTTTAACCTACTTGGATCAACTATCAATAAAGAAGCAACAAGCAGTCAAGAAATCAAACGACGCATTGCTCTTGGCAGAATGGCTATGAAAGACCTAGATAAGATTCTCAAGAGCAGAGATGTCTCTCTCCATACAAAGATTTGACTTGTTCAAGCCATGGTATTTTCAATAACATCATATGGATGTGAAAGCTAGACAGTGAAAAAGACAGACAGGAAGAAAATTGATGCCTTTGAATTATGGTGCTGGCGGCGAATACTGTGTATACCATGGACTGACCAAAGAACAAACCAGTCGGTACTAGAGGAGATCAAACCTAAGCTTTCTTTAGAAGCTCAGATGACAAGACTTCGACTTTCATACTTTGGACACATCATGCGAAGAGAGAGATCATTAGAGAAAGACATCATGCTTGGCAAGAGAGAAGGTCAACGCAAAAGAGGAAGGCCAGCAATGAGATGGCTCGATACAATAACAGCAGCTACGGGTACCAGTCTGTCAACAATGAGCCGCCTGACTGAAGACCGAACACAATTTAGGATAGCTATCCAGAGGGTCGCCATGAGTCGACTTCAACTCAACGGCACTTAACAACATGGAGTAACTAGTGATCACCGCTCTCATTGTCACTTTGAAAGCCTCCCACCATGCCCATCCCGCTGTATCTGAAGGAACATTAACGTTAAAATAATCAACCAAAGCCACCCTGATGGTTTCACGAAAGTCATCCTCTGATAGAAGAGATCTTCTAAAGGACCACATCTCCGGACCTGTTGTCCCACCCAGGGATTGAAGGCCTAAAGTAATAGCTGAGTGATCCGATATATGTCTGGCTTTTATATCTATGGAGTCTGTTCCAGATACCAGAGTTTTGGAAATTAAAAAATAATCAATACGGGACAGGGAGTTATGTGGAGATGAAAAAAATGTAAAATCTCTGTCCGTAGGGTGGAATACTCTCCAGACGTCTACTAGCCCGACAGACTCCATACAAGCTTTAAGAACCATACTAGCCCTAGAATGGCTCTCCTTTTTACTTGGACTGTGATCCAAAAGAGGATCTAGCGTCATGTTCAAGTCTCCACCTACCACCAAAGGTACCTGCGCCTCTTCTTGCAAGTTTGCAGTTAGCAGCTGGAAAAAACCTGGGTCATCAGTATTCGGGGCGTAAACATTAAATACTGCTAATTTCAGACCTTTAATTAACAACCTTGCCATGACCCATCTTCCCTCCAAACCATTTCTGGTTACCTCAACTTTCACCCCAAGCGAACTACGAACTAGGATAACGACACCATTTTTTTTCCGAGCTGCCGGGGCATGCCCAACCAGCTCATAATACCCTCCACCCAGCTTCCTAGAATCCAAAGTGTTCAAATGTGTTTCTTGCAGCAGGAAAATATCAACTTGGTGCTTTTTGCCGTAGCTTAAGGTCTTTTTCCTTTCTATTGGATTCTGAATACCCTTAACATTTAGGGACATCAGTTTAAGCCCGCTTAACCCAGCCGCCATTATTGCACATTCATTGTTACCGTATATCTGCCAGATTCTTGTTTACCAAAGAGATAGGCCCAACTATCACCGCCCAACTTGCAATGAGCCAACCCCATCCCCAGAAAGGACAAAAGCCCACCCCCAGGTGAGACAGCACGAGACTCATGGCCCCAATATAACCCATACTTCTTACAAGATGATAAAGCCACCAATCAAACATAACAATCCACCCAAACCCATTGGGAGGAGCGTACCATGTTACATATTCCTATACACAACCATCCCCTATCATTTAACCCACTATCCATCAGTACCCTCCAACCCCAAGACCACCAGCAAAGGGGAAACCTGCGAACCCATCAGCACATAAAAAAAGATCCAAATACAGACTATTGCATAAGTTGAAATGTACATAAGTATAAACTGGTGCAAATAACACAGCAGGCAGGCCCTGAATGGTTCTCCTATGCCTCTATAATATGCCCTCTATCATCAGGGATCTTCTCTCGACTCGCAAAACGAGTTAATGAACATGTCCTTACTATCAACATATCTGAAGTGCCTCTTGATCTTCAATAAACGCTGCCAGGGACTTGGGATCCTCAAAGGTCTTCGTTGAGTTATTTAGAGTCACCTTAAAGTGCGCGGGGTAGAAGAGCCCATATCGGGCTTGTAGTTTTTGCAGTCTGGGCTGCAGCGCTAGAAACTGCATCCTCCTTTCGACCGTGCTTTTACTGTAATCCGGATAGAAAGAGAGTCTATGCCCCTCAAATTGCAGCAAAGTCGTAGCTCTTGCAGCCGCCATGATTTGAGATACTTGTTGGAAGCGCAAAACACAAAGAATCATGGGTCTGGGCTTGCCATCACGCACTTCTCTCTGATGAGGAACTCTATGAGCTCTTTCAATCTCAAACGATTTCTGAAAGTCAATCTTGAGCAACCTGGGTATCCACGATTCCAAAAATGATACTGGATCTTTCCCCTCCACCCCTTCAGGGATGCCAGTTATACGAATGTTGTTATTGCGAGATTTATTATTCATGTCCTCCACTACACGTTCCAGTTTCTCAATCCATTTTGAGGCCTGCCTCACCTCCATAACACATTCCTCCTGAGCAGCCACTCTCTCTTCAATTTTTTCGATTCGGGAAGTTAAAGCCTCTAACGAGCAACGCACCTCTTTAAGATCCGCCTGCACCAAAGATAGGGTTTCTCCGCTGTTCTCCACAAGTGCCCGCACAGATCTGATCTCATTCAGCAACTCTTGAAAACCCTCCGGTGTCTCCTTCTGCGGCGCCATTTTGAGAGGCGATAAAGGATCGGATTTTGCTCTCTTCGACCCAGTGCTCGTCGCCCCCGCAAAGTCCAAATGCGTCTGTTTGGAACTAGCCATGTCAGGCACCTCATAGTAGGCAACTTCACGAGCCAAGCTCTTGATCTTATTTGGTAGCTATGCTGGTTTAAAACGGGTTTGCGGGAGAAGCGATTTCACGCGGCCATCTCTGTCCACAGCTGGCTCCGCCTCCGAAGATCCCTAATCTTTTTAGCCTTTCCTCATAGGGGTATCCTTCCATCCCCTTTACCATTTTGGTGGCTCTTCTCTGTACCTTTTCTAACTCTGCTATATCCTTTTTAAGATGCAACGACCAGAATTGCATACAATATTCAAGGTGTGGTCGCACCGTGGAACGATACAGAGGCATTATAATATCCTTTGTTTTATTCTCCATTCCTTTCCTTATGATACCTAGCATTCTATTTGCTTTCTTGGGCACCACTGCAAACTGGGCAGAGGGTTTCAACAGGTTATCCACAATGCCGGCTAAATCTTCTTCCTGGGTGGTGGTTCCTAATGTGAATCCTTGCATCGTGTAACATGCTTTTATAGCTCAGTAACCATTAGCAATGCCCATTAATGTGTGCTATAATGCATATTAACAGTTAACGCACTTTGGTAAACATGCCCCTAAACCCACAAATTTATGACAAGCTTTCTAGAGGGACTCTCTTTCCATTAGATTGCTGCAAATGACTCAACAAAGTGACGCAAATAGATATTGCTTATAAAATTCCATAAAAAGGAGAACAAATTCTTCTTTTTATGGGATTTTATAAGCAATATCTAATTGCATCACTTTGTTGGGTAATTTGCAGCAGTCTAATGCATTGTGTTATATCAAAAAGCTCTAGAAAGCTTGTCATAAATGTGTGGATTTAGGGACATGTTTACTAAAGTGCACTAACTATTAATTCAGAAACAATTTGTTATCCATAGTTCTACAAAATACATTTATTAATGGTCCATTTAGTTTAAACTTTTGAATATCATAAAACATTCTATAATGGAAAAGGATAAAAGTATTTTCTAACATGGCTAGTTTACATTGTCCCAACTGAAAATTTGCAAGACACACATCAGGTGACTTCGGATATTGCTAATTGGAGAAATCAATGGAAAATAAAGAAAAACATGTTTATGTATAAATTAAAAATGGTTTTAACCTAGGGACATTAAAAGAATATATGAAAAATGGTTTCTCTGCTTGAACAGAATGGACTTGTCTCTGCAACCACATGGTTCCCAAACATGACGATGATTTCAGGCTGACCCTTCCGCTAGAGATCAACAGAGACTTTCAGGGATATGCATACAAAAAACATTTGAACGCCTAGTTTAGAAAAGATGTGGAAGTTGGAATTGAGAGGGTGAGGTGGCAATGTTTACAATTCGGGTGACATTTTAGAAAAGGTTCTGCTAAATGTGGAGTCTTTTCAGAAATGCCAGAGTGCCCTGTACCTTCTGCTCCAAGAGGATGGCTGCAGGGATGACCTTACCCATACTTGCTGGGTTGAAATCATGGTTTCAGTCATATCCTTAAGAGGCTCTGGAATATATACCAACTGTGTCATGGATAATTAATACTGATGCCCAAGGGAGCGATCCCAACCTATGCCAGCCTCTAAAGATTA
The DNA here is from genome assembly GCA_033557465.1 of Ichthyophis bannanicus. Lineage (NCBI taxonomy): Eukaryota > Metazoa > Chordata > Amphibia > Gymnophiona > Ichthyophiidae > Ichthyophis > Ichthyophis bannanicus. The sequence goes on from CM066031.1 coordinate 958,712,309, forward strand.
CTTATGAAGAGGTATCTGGCAGTCCACTAACCTCTAGAATTCCATCTGGTACCTGCGCTCTGTCAAAGTTGTTCAGAGGTGCCCCAACTGATTTAATTTAATGTAAATATAGAAGTTTGTTTTGTTTTTCCAGGAAATTCTAGGTTCAAGGTGTATAATGCTCATAAACAAAATAAAGGCATACAATAATATAGTACAGGAGGATTTTAGAAAGGACGTCCAATTGCAATCTAGGACGTTTAAGGCAGAACACCTGAAAAAAATAGGCATGTTCAGGAGCAGACATGATTTCAGAAACATGGACATGCCCAATATGGACATCCCTAGAATAGTATTTCGGAACCTGAACTTCTAGGAATAGCCTAATGGCTGGAATAGTGGGCTAGGAGCCGGGAAGCCAGGGTTTAGATCCCATTGCAGCTACCACTGAAATTGTGTTGAGTACTGGGAATGATGGAGTGCTTTCTCTTCTACACTCTCTGGATGTTTTTCAGCCAAATTGAGCACTATTCATGTCTGGAGAAGGTCTAAACTTAGACGCAGTGCTGGACATTTCTGAGATCAAGCAGGGATGTCCACGTTCTTGGAAACACACCATGCTCCCATTTACACCTGGACATCCACAGGTTGGGATTCTAAAATGTCTTTGGAGATCTGTATGCTGGTATTCAAGTGTCCAAATCACAAATAGAAGTTCTAAAATGACCCATGTGGAGGCACATTCCAAATGGGACATACGAGTCCAATCTGGGTCGTCAAAGCCAGAACATCTGAAAAGAAAGGCAGGCATGTGCAAGTTCAGGCACAATTCCAGAAATGTAGACGTGCCAATATGCACATGTATCAAATGTCTATATAGACATCCCCAGGAGAGCATTTCAAAATCAAGATGTCTGATAACATAATGGTTAGAATAATAGCTTAAGAGCTGGGTGGCCAGAGTTCATGTGCATATTTATTCCTGCTCCAGGCATGAATAGGTATCAGGAAAGTGTTTGTTTTCACCTTAAAACATCCAAAGAGTGCAGAGAAGATGGAGAGTTAAGTGACTAGCTTTAGATTGGAAAGTCGCACACTGGGATTTGAATCCTGGCCACCAGCTCTTACTCTAACCATTATGCTATTAGACATCTTGGTTTTAAATGCTTTCCTGGGGATGTCTATATAGACATTTGATACACATGCATATGGGGCACATCCACATTTCTGGAATTGTGCCTGAACTTGCACGTGTCAGCCTTTCTTTTCAGACGTTCTGGCTTTGACGTCCAGATTGCACTTGGACGTCCCATTTGGAATGTGCCTCCAAAGTAATAAGAAGGTTATTCTAGAAGCATCTCCACAGGCAAATAGTGACATTTACACATGTACATAAGCTAATTGTGCAAACAGCTATTTTAGCAAACAGCTGTTTACCTGCAGAGATCCACATCAGACAGAAATTTCAAAGGGGCATGGCTTGACCATGAATAGGGCATTGATTGAGTAGGTTAAACATATAAACATGCATTCACCATTTTATAAGGGAAATACATGTCTATAAGTAGACTAAAAAAATTCTGGCTTGACTTTTACACCTTCCTCGAGATATACATTAGGTGCCAGTTGAAGAGACAGGTGCACAAACCCCCCTTACCTCTCACTCCACGTACTTCCTGAATCCCCCCCACACCGCAACACCACCAATAGTCCCTGACCCCCTATCCTCCCCCCCAAATTTCCCACATACCCCCTGACACTATCAGTATCTTCCAAACCCCCCACATCCTCTGACAAATACTATGCCTTCCTATTGAACACCCATCTTCCCTCACTCTCTCGTCTTACTTGGAGTCTCCCTGCTGCCAAGTAGAGACAGGGGTGATCCCCGGTTGCTCCTGCCCCATTGGGTACTGGTTTCAAAATGGCGCCATTTGAACTCTAACCAGTCTTGCAGTTCTATCACTTGGGGGTCAAGCTGCCAAATAAGGGTTTTATGTGGTAGTTTGGCCCCTAGTGGTAGTACAGTGAAACTACCACTAGAAATCGACTGGCATCATTTTGAGTCCAGTATCCAATGGGGCAGGTGTGACAGAAGATTGCTCTGTCCCCCACTAGACACCAGGGAGACCGCCCTATAAGATCCAGGGAGGGTCAAGGTGTAGGGGGTTCATGGGGATACTGATGATGTCAGGGGGGGTTGGGGAATGAGGGATCAAGTGCTGTTGAGAACAGCTATTTTAAAAAGCTGCACACATGCACATTTAAGAAGAACAAGATGCTTCTCCCCACCCCCCACACACGTAGCTTTTTTAAATCCTTGCTCACACTGGACATGTTGGCAAATACTCGTGCATGCCTGTGTATCTTTCCAGGTATTTTTTAAAATGATCTGCATTTTGCAGAATCCATATAAGAGTGAAGTGTAGTAACATACAAGTGGAAGTGTGATAATAATCATTTTATTGAAAATCAATTTGTCCCACCTTACATGACTGTTTTTCAACAGAAAGCCTTCATCAGTGATGTAGGAACCTCAATTAAAACATAATATAGGGGCGGAGCCTGATGTCCAGCGGGTAGGACGCTTTGCGTTGAAGCTCCCGAGAGGCCTACTCAGAATCCTGACTTAATACCTATATAAATTTACTATTTTGCTCCGAGCTGACCGGGGCACCTCGGGGGGGATGGCGGCCCACAAACCAGCGCGCTTGGACTTCGGGTCTCCTTCTTCTTCTCACGGAAAACGCTCCAAAACGGAGGTATCCTCCCCGCAGAAGATGGTTCCATTTCGTGAAAACCCCGCAATGCACCTGGAGATTTTGGAGGAAATACGCGGCGTGAAGGAATTGGTGCAGTCTAATGGAGAAGCGCTTCGAGCCATGCGAGAAGACTTTGGAGTGCTCCAAGACCGACTTGAAGGTCTTTCATTACGGCAGGACAATATGGCGGGGGTCCTCGACTCGCACGAGGTGCGCTTGGGCAAACTGGACGAGGCTGAGCGCCAGATACAGAATCTTCAAAAGGAGTTGGAAGATAGCAATAATCGCGCCCGTCGCAACAATGTGAGGCTCCTTGGAATGCCGGAGGGAGTGGAAGCAGGAGATATAAGAGAATTCTTGCTCAAAACTCTTCCCTCCTTGCTGAAGATTACTTTTCACAGAGAACTGGAAATCGATCGAGCACACCGTGTTCCTGCCCGCATGGCGCTCAACCGCACGACCCCCCGGCCTATTATCTTTAGCTTGCTACGATATCAACAAGTGGAACAAATTTTACATGCTGCCCGAGCGAATCATCATTTGGAATATGAAGGTCGTAAGGTCTCCTTCTTTCCTGATTTGGCAAAGCCTACCGTTGACCGTCGGAAGAAACTCCTTGCTCTTCGCCCTCGACTTCAACAGCTACAGGCTCGCTTTGGCCTGTTGTATCCAGCGAAGCTCCGAGTGACTCTCCATAACCAGACCAGGACGTTCGAGGATCCTGCTCTATTATCAACATTTTTGGACTCCAAAGAAGCAGAACAGATGCGCTAATCCCAAATTTTGGACTCTTATCTGCCGGCTCTGTCCGCCATTTTGAAGGGCCCGATGCGGCGATCATAGCCCAGCACAGAAATAGCCTGGACTTTCTTTCTTTCTCTGTATGACTTTTGTCTTTGGTCTCCTATCCCTTCATGATGTGTGCCTCGGTCGGATTCGGAGCACGCACAGTCCTACAGGTTATATGTTTTTTCAATTCCGGCCTTCTCGGGGGTTTCTCCCCGCAGACACATGGTCGCCAGTAATTTTGGGGTTTTGCTTCTCCTCTACCGTACTGCGGTTATCTTTGTTAATGTGGGGCGCTTCATTGTATTATATTAGCTTATTTTCCTATGTCATGTGTACAGCCAGATACAGTCAGTTTGAGGGACACAGTGAAATTATGTGTGCTATCATGCTCAGAATTTTAACTTTTCTGGATGGCCTCATGTAAAATCTTATTATTCATCGTACAAGGCATTGCTGGTCCACTCAGCAGAAAGAAAATCCTTAGCTATCTTAGCCACGAGCACGTTGATTAGGTGTTTCTTCAGGAAACGCACTACACTCTGCTGAAACACTGAAACTCAATGCTAGGCCTCACATGGTAGCTGCCTACTCTCCCACTGTTTCCCAATGGTACGGGATAGCCATTCTGGTCAAGAAGTTTTTGCACGCTACTGTACCTGATATTAGCGCTGACATGGAGGGTAGATGGGCCCGTGTACACCTTGAGGTTGGAGATAGTGAATTCACGTGTATTTGCACTATGTCCCGAATGTGGACAACCCTGCTCACTATGCAAACTTTGCGCAGTTGGCCTCGGCCTCCGCTAATGCTCCATTAATACTTGGTGGCGATTTTATTCAAGTGCTCCCTCAATCTTTTCTTCTCAAACAAGGTGCTTGTTGGTTGGAAGCTCCAGTACCGAGCAGACCTGTGTGGCTAGATATAGTAGCGGGCCTTTGCTCACCGACTCCTTTTACCTTACTCCCTGGTATGACTCTCCCATTAGACTCCCACTATCCACCAATGTTTTTCGACACTTTAGGTGCCTTTAATATTCCTATGCAACCTTTCGACTCCCGACTCTGGTCAGTGTAACTTCAGCATTGCATTCGGAGCACTAGAGTACTCCCGCCATCGGCACTCTCTGCATAAGGTTGATTGGAAACTTCCGATCTCTCGGTAGTTTACCGGGTGTAGCATCCAATTTTACTAAACCTTATGTAATGCTATTACTAGAGATACCTCTATAGCGCAGAAAGTATGGGAGAGAGAATTGCATGTGACTTTAACCTCGGAGCAATGGAGCCTTATCTGGAGCAGAGGGACACGGGTTTCCGACCCGCCTCACTCACTCAGACCCTCTTCTTTCTAGCCCACCGGTGTTTTTACACTCCTCACAGTTTAGACATATGGAACACTACTCAGGGTAATGGTTGCTGGACATGTCCTGTGGCCATTGGTTTATTACTTCATTTCATGTTATGCATGAATATCCCGCACTACAGTATAACAGGCGTCGGGTCTGGGGTCGTATTTAGTCTATATTGCACTCTCAGGAGTCCCTTTCTCGGAGGGTAGTGGGACTTCGCCCAGTTGCGGGGATCCCCTCTCTCCCAAGAAATGGCTTATCTCCTTTTGAACTTTATGCTTGGCATTGCTGTTTCCCTCATTGAGTAATACTGGGAAATTAGTTCCCATCTGAGCCTCAATGAATGGTGGAATCATGCCTGTCTCTGCAGTAAATATGAACAAATACCTCGTCTGTGTGCTTCCTCCGTTCAGACTCCTTCTTATTGGTCTTAATGGAAGATGTTCAATGAATATGTACATTTTGCTAAATGCTCTCATCTGACTGTCTAACTTTGTATATATCTCTGTCTCATGATCATGCTGTATTGTGGATATTTTTTTTTTTTTTGATTGTTTGATGTATAATCACTGTTCACTGGAAGCGCTCACATGCTGATACAAACGGGTAGAGAAGAAGCACCGGGGTGGGGGGTAATGGGTTTACTTTTCCTTATTGTATACTTGTTTTGTATCTTTTGGTGTGTTGTTTCTTTGTTTGTTGCAAAATGAAAATAAAAGTTTCAAAAAAAAAAAAAAAACATAATATAGAATGAAAATCATACATTAATATCCAAAATGATTGTATATTTATATATATATATAAAATCATATAACAAAACACCCCAGCAAGAGGGATATGGGGGCGTAAGGGTACTGCATAATGATAGTGTATAAAATACAATATATAATATATAATATATAATGCATAATAAACATTATGCTAACATGAAAATATCCATAATGTAATAGAAAATTATAAATACAAGCTACTAAAAATAATAGTAATAATAACAAAATGCTCATATAGAGTCATAAGAGTTCAGTGCACAATAAATAATAAATTAAGAATAATTTTTAAAAAATGAGCTACCACGTGAAAAAAAAGGTGAGGGGGGGGGGGTCTGGTATGGATAAATGTAACAATACAACTCCTAAAGGAGTAATATTTATTTATTTACATTCTCTTATATACCGTGCTATTCTGCATCAGTGCAGTTTACATTGAACAAACTGAAATTACATTGAACAGGGCATTATAACTTGGAGATAACTATTTTACAGGGAACATGGGCTATGGAGGGTTAAGTGGTTTGCCCAAGACCACAAGGAGCACCTGTGGGACTAGAAACCTCAGTCCTTCTGGCCCAAGGTTGCTGTCCTCTAGTGGGATTTGAACCCCTGACCTTCTGGCCTGAAGTACCTTGCCCCAACCACTAGGCCACTCCTCCACTCCCTAGGCCACTCCTCCACTCCAAAAGAACAAATGTACTTTAAGACATATGCTTACTCGGTAGTGGTATAAGAGGACTGTCACTAGGTAGTGCAAAGTGTCCATGTCGAAGACATAAGTAGAGAAAGCCACTAAAATAACAAAACCATATCATCTATTTCTCCAAAAATATAAAATATAGGAAAAGAGTACATATCACGCTCAAAAAGAAGGGGTGAAGTGGAATCAAAATAATCAACTCAGGAAGGACCCAGGACAATATTTGTATGGTGGTAATACTGAGGAAAAGAACCATAAATATATTTGTAAAGATTTGTAAAGATTATCAGGGGAATGGTGAAGGGGATAAAAATAAATAAACCAACACATATCCAAATGTGATATTGCACAAAGAGGGAGCAACAGACCCGACGTTCCGTAAACAGTGCAAACCCCAAAGAGTAATGTGTTATATCAACGAATAGAATGTTGACAAGTAGAGGAGCATGAACATAGTAGCGCCCAAACTCAAAAATACTTTGAGTACCGTAATTAGATAACTGTAAAATCAGAAGGATACAGGAAGGTGAAGGAACAGAGGAGGACCAGATACCTAGTATAACCAGATCTTTTTTAAATTTGTGCAGGATCGAATGGGAGCAGTGATAACAATCTCATCAATACCATTAAAACTAGAAAAGAGCATGGCACCATTTTTAAAACCAAGATCTCGCAACAAAATGTAATGAATGATTACCATGGTAACTAATGAAGTGTGGGTAGGGGCAGACACGAAAGCCACAAGCTCAAGTAGAAGGGAGACTCTAATGACTGAGATACAGGGAACTATAAAAGAAAACCCAGTGGCAATAAAGAGCACTATAAGTAGTGAAAATAAAACTCTAAATGAACAAAAAAATTAAAAAATAAGGACAATAAGCAAACAATTATCACAATAAAATGACCATGCATAAAAGGACATAAATAATGACTATAAAAGCCAAATGATGGTAATAAAAATAAATTAAAAGATAATAAAAGAGGTAATAAAAAAGGGAGGGGAGGAGAACGAGTAAATCACCAAATATTAAATATACAAACTAAGGAATATGTTTACTAAACAGCGGTAGTGGCTTCCGTGAGCGCGTCCAATTTCAATGGGGCTGCGGTTCTGATATCGCACAGAAGCCACTACCGCTGTTTAGTAAACATACCTCTAAGATTGCAACCATAAAAGAAGAAAGGGAAGGAGGAGAGGAAAAGTGGGATGGGGACAAGGGGGGGAGGAGGAAAAGGGGGAAGGGGTGGGGGTAAGAAGGGAAGGAGGGGGAAGGAAGGGGAATGAGGAGGGGGGTGGATAGTAGGGAGGGTCTTCTGCTGGCAGGGAATGGGATCTCCATGGGCAGCCCTCTGCATGCCAGGTGGCGATCATGGTAAAGACTCCTGCTGTCTGCTCATGGGAGATCGGGTCCCTATGGGCAGACAGTAGGCGAAGGCCAGTGATCGCAGCCTCACTGAGTTTGGCTGGCCAAGGGGTGGAGCTTAGCCCCCCTCCCAATGGGAATGGCATTCCGGTGCCTCTGATACATCCCTATTCTATAAAGCAAAGCCCGCTCTTGATCTGCTTTATCAAATGGCCACAAATACATACATGACAATGCAATTTGCCTCTGTATGAGCTTATAGAATTACCATCTTAAAGGGCAGTTCTATAAATTGCTAATGTGTGTTAATGTGTGTTGAAACGCATATGTCTGGATCATTCTATAAAGTAAAGAATACCTGTACCTTACCTTATAGAATTGAAGCTGAGGACAAGGATATATCTAGGAGATGGAAACACACATGAGACTAAGCGGATCAGGATCCAAAAGTGGCCTAGAAGAGGTGAGTTTTCAGCCCGGATTTGAAAAGTGCCAGAGATGAAGTCTGATGCATGGACTCAGGTAGTTTGTTCCAGGCATAAGGAGCAGCAAGGTGGAAGGATCAAAGTCTGGAGTTAGCAGCAGGAGAGAAGGACACAGATATCAGGGATCTGCCAGAAGAGCAGAGTTCCCAAGAAGGGGTGTAGGGAGAGATAAGAGGAAAGGTAGTGAGGAGCAGCAGAATGCATGCCCTTCTGGGTCAATAGGAGAAGTTTGAACTGGATACGGAAACAGATAGGGAGCCAGTGAAGCAACTTGAGAAGAGGGGTTACCAAAGAATTAACTTGTGTACAATCAATTTGTTTTCTTTAAAACGTTTTAGCACTCATGCAATGCTCCTAAAGAACAAATAAGTGAACCAAAGACAAAAACAGGCTTGAAAATCAGGAAAATGTGTTTTCAATAAGCACGAACTAAATTTTTTTTTAGTTATGCACACCCTTACAAAGAACTGGGATCAATGTGTATGCGTACATGGGGTAATTTTAAAGGGAAAGTATGAGCTTAATTTTACTTTGGCATACGCTATGCTTATATGATCCACACACATTATGTGGATTTTTATAAAATTATACTCTGTATGCCTTGAAGTTAAAAAAAAACCCTGTGATGAAAGTTTATACCATACAATGTTGATGTTTTCATGTTGTTTTGAAATGACAGCACACTCGTAGATCATTTCAGAAGTTGAGGCTTAGACAATGTACTGCAGATAGGGTTTATAGACATGCTTGTCCGTAATTTATCTATACCAATAGTATCTGGAAGTCTTGAGCTGCACATAATGTTCAACTCCTACTGCAAGCATATAGCGTTCTCTTTTTCCCATCTGTATCATAAAGAAGCTTTCACATATTATTCAAATCTTCTTGTGTGAGCCTGATCTACATTAAGATATATTATGAAACTGGACAAAGCAGGAATTCTGTCTGGAAAGCATTTGTCCGAAAAGACAGTTGCTTACTCTTTCTAAACATTTTCAAGGGAAAGCAGGCCTGTTTTCCCAATAGGTAGTGCATTTAACAACTGGGCTCAAAGTGTGGGTACAATAGCTAAAGAATCCTCTGACATCCTCCTGAAATTATTTTAATCCACTAGATGTTGTATTTAATATGTATGTACTACTATGATCCTTTTGGTAGCATAAGGATATGTGGAATGTGAAATGGAAAATGATGAATTTTTGTCATGCTTACAGCAATGAAAAATCGAAACATGCTTAGAGAACTGAAGCTTTCAGTTTCCAGAGTAGGAATGCGAAAGAGAAGTGTCTCTGATAATTTTGGTACTCTTTGGGACCTAGGAATCCTCATGTATTTAAAAGAGATTTGTAATACATAGCCAAGGTAATATTCAGCCCATGACAGTCAGTGGTTTTTTTTATAATGCTAGATTCCACAAGTTAAAAAAACAAATCGGAATGATGTGGGCTATGAACGGATGCTTTCATATACAATGATGTAGCTCCCATTTGTGCTGCAAGTTGCATTAGGCACTGCTGTGAATAAGTCCTCTTTATACCACTAAAACAGCTGAGATTTAACCCCCTGAAGAAGGCAGTATTGCCGAAACACTGCCAGTGTTTGGGTTTGACTCAAATAAAGCTGCTTTTCGATTATTGAAGGGTGGAGTCTTTTTCTTTGCATCACTCCTCTCTGTTCTGCTGTGGTGTGCTGCAAGTGTGTGTGCCCCGTCTTGGACTCTATCTGGATTGTGTATCCATTATCCAGATATTCACCACCATTATCAGGATAGAGTGATTTTCAGCAACTATCTAGATAAGCTATCCGGAAAACACTTAGGACAACTCTTTTAAAGCCCTAAGCTGTGTGGAGAGCGGCACTGGAAATCGTTGCTGTCCAAATAAATCATGTCCCTGCCCCTGCTCTGCCCCCAGACTGTCCTGGCGCTATCTGGATAGTGCCAAGGTGGTCTGTAACAATATTGAGCCTCACTGTCTGGATAGAGGCACTGAATATCTGTTACAACCGCGTTTATCTGGACTACAGCTGTTACTGCCTGGATAAAAGCTTTTCAATATAGCTGCATCAAAATTCTCTTCATCTATAAAGAAAAAATTTCTATCTTATGCTAGTCAACTCATTTTCCACAGATAGATAAATGGTATTTCTCTCCAAGGGACAGGGCAATTGGAGAACAATAATCTCTGTGGGGATTGAAACATGAATGTTGCTGTTCTGCTCAGAGGGTCAATCAGCCTCTGAACTCCTACTGCTAACATCTACAAAATACACAGTTTTAAACAACAGTTTTCATTCTAGTAAACTCTGAGTATTCTTGGACTCTTCTGTGGAAGTGATAATACTTAGGGGTTATTTTAGAAGCCCTATATGTGAGGTGGACTCTGAAAATGGGCACTTGGACATGCAAGCATGGAGGCATCCCTGTAGTTATTTTAACAGCCGGGACTATAGATGACCCCAGAGCAAGAATGTCCACGAGGCACAGGGACATGATGGAGGCATGGTGTGGGCAGAGGAAGGGAGATGCATGTTGTGGTGAGATTTCAGAATGGCTCAAGCATGTGTGGCCCTGGTTGTTGAGGCGTCCATGCCTATACCTGCTCCTGACCATGAATAAGGTGAAAAAAGTGCTTGTTTCATGGATGTGGAATGCACATAATGGGCCGATATTGAATTGCGGATATTGAATAGCTGTCTCCGCCGAAATGTAACCCAGGATATTCAGTCCGGGGCCATATTCAGCCACCAGCACTGAATATCCGGATTTGCAGCACAATCACACACAGCGCAGAAGCTAACGATGCAATGGCGATATTCAGCCGCTGACTGGTTAGCTTCGGTGGCAAACGTTAAGACAACCTTTGCTGCGCCTAACTTTCACCACTAAGGGATAACCAGGCAGTGGATGAATATTGCAGCTGAACTGTTATTCCCAAGTAATGCCCTTGGAACGCCCCCGACACGTCCCGATGCTAAGCGGTTAGTATTACTCTGGGATATTAAGCAGCACTAACTGTGTTAATGGGCTGAATGTCCCGATTAGGGGCATTTACATAGTTTACAGTCTCATAGCATAATCATCCCCTTTCTGAAATACTTCTACCGGGATGTCCATGTACCCGGTTCTGAGGCTGTGCACGTCAAGGATGTCCACATTTGTGAAATGGCCTACACTTGTGCACATACCCAATCTTGCAACCTTGTATGCGGCCAACATCCATAATAAGTTACAGGGACACTCATTTCTCAGGGTGAGATAGAGTGATTTCAGAAGGAACTTGCACATACCTCCCTTTACTGATTCCACTCCTCCTGATTTTTGTACATTCTGCTCTGGATGCTCCAGATTCTTACTAGACGTCCCGTCTGAAATCCTACTTCTATGCAGCAATGTTCAGTGGTGATAAATATTCAGATACATTTTATCCCTTCCCCATGGAACTTACAGTCTAAGGCCCTGATGCTGTAAACTGTGCTATCCTTTATTCAAGACTTTCTCTTGCGGTTCTTACTCCCAATGCAGTAAGAATTTTTAACACAAGAAAATCAATGGTCAAAACCACGGCATTGAAGGGCAACACAATGCACATGCAAAAAACATGCATATCATTGAAGAACAGACTGCTCCAGACAATCACCCCATACAGATTCCCACAATCCTCTGGCTTCCCACAACCCCCAGACACCCCACCCTACAAGATTTTCCCATGATACACCTGCCTCCCTGGCCTAGCGGGACCCCCTCATCTCCAATAACACCTCTGCCCCTGGAGATTCATGACCTCTCCAGACTCCCCGCCCCTCTGTGATGCCTCCAATGTCCTCTCCATCCGTATCCAGCCACCGGCACTGAATATCCAGATTTGCAGCATAGTCGCACACAGCGCAGAAGCTAACCATGCAGCGGTGATACTCAGTCCCTGACTAGGTAGCTTTGGCGGCAAACGTTAAGACAGCTTTTGCTGTGCCTAACTTTTTCTGCTGAGGGATAACCGGGCAGTGGATGAATATTGACGTTGCAAAGCTATTCCCAGGTACTGCCCCTGGAATGCCCCCAACTTGTCACAATGCTAAGCGGTTAGCATCAGGGTGTATAGCAGCATTGTTATTCTTAAGTGCCATCAAGTCGGTGTCAACTCATGGCGACCCTCTGGATAGCTATCCTTAATTGTGTTTGGTCTTCAGTCACGCAGATCATTGTTGACAGACTGGTACCTGTAGCTGCTGTTATTGTATCGATCCATCTCATTGCTGGCCTTCCTCTTTTGCGTTGACCTTCTATCTTGCCAAGCGTGATGTCTTTCTTTAATGATCTCTCTCTTTGCATGATGTGTCCAAAGTATGAAAGTCAAAGTCTTGTCATCTGAGCTTCTAAATAAAGCTTAGGTTTGATCTCCTCTAGTACTGACTGGTTTGTTCTTCGGGCAATCCATGGTATACGCAGTATTCACTGCCAGCACCATAATTCAAAGGCATCAATTTTCTTCCTGTCTATCTTTTTCACTGTCCAGCTTTCGCATCCATATGATATTATTGAAAATACCATGGCTTGAATGAGTCTAATCTTTGTATGGAAAGAGACATCTCTGCTCTTGAGAATCTTATATAGGTCTTTCATAGCCATTCTGCCAAGAGCAATGCATTATCAAATTTCTTGACTGCTTGTTGCTTCTTTATTGATAGTTGATCCAAGTAGGTTAAAGTTGTCCACAATTTCAATTTCTTCTCCTTCAATGATGAACTTATTGATATTGCCGGTTGTCATGATCTTTGTCTTCTTTACATTGAGGTGCAGGCCCATTTTAAGACTATGTTCCTTGATCGTGAGAAGCAAATATTTCAGATCATCTTCACTTTCAGCCAGTAATGTGGTATCATCAGCATAGCGAAGGTTGTTGATGAGTCTTCCACCAATCTTCACACCTGTGTTGTCTTTATACAATCCTGCTTCTCTGATGATTTGTTCTGCATATAAATTAAAGAGGTAGGGGGAAAGTATGCAGCCTTGTCATACTCCTTTGCTTATTTTAAACCATTCTCTTTCTCCTTGTTCTGTTCAAACTGTTACTTCTTGATCAATGTACAGATTGTGCAAGAGAACGATCAGGTGTTCTGGTATACCCATGCTTCTAACGTGGCAGTAGTCGATAAAGCACAAATAGATATCCTTTTGGTATTCTTTGGTCTTTTCAAGGATCCATCTCACATCCGCGTTTATGTCTCTAAGGTCATTTACACGGTTTATAGTGTCATAGCATAATCATCCCTTTCTGTAATACCTCTACCGGCATATCCAAGTACCTGGTTCTGAGGCTGTGCACTTCAGGGTTGTCCACATTTGTGAAATGGCCTACAGCTGTGCACATATCCACTCTTGCAAACTTGTATGCGGCTTGCATCCAATCAGTTACAGGGACACTCATTTCTCAGGGTGGAGATAGAGCGATTTCAGAAGGAACTTATAGATATCTCCTTTTACTGTTTCCACTCCTCCTAATTTTTGGACATTCTGCTCTGGATGCTCCAGATTCTTACTAGACGTCCCGTCTGAAATACCACTTCTATGCAGCAATGTACAATGGTGATAAGTATTCAGATTCATTTTGTCCCTTCCCTATGGAACTTACAGTCTAAGGCCCCGATACTGTAAACTGTGCTATCCTTTATTCAAGACTTTTGCTGTTCTTACTCCCGATGCAGTAAGAATTTTTAGCACAAGAAAATCAATGGTCAAAACCACTGCATTCAAGAGCAACACAATGCATATGCAAAAAAACATGTGTATCATTGAAGAACAAACTGCTCCCAATATGAAAAAAAAAAAGTTTGTTTATTAGTCTTCTCCTAGTGCTGAATCTATATGCCAGCTGTGGCCTGGAGTCAAGATACAGTATGGATCATCTGAGGTGAACTGCAACGCTTCACCACAGATGGTCCAAGATTCCTGGTGACCTAAGTGAAACCCCAGGCCTCCCCCAGACAATCACCCCTCCAGATTCCCATGATCCTCTGCCTTCCCAAAACCCCCAGACACCCTACCCCACAAGATTTTCCCACGACACCCCTGCCTCCCTGGACTAGCATGACCAATAAAACCTCTGCCCCTGGAGAGTCATGATCTCTCCAGACTCCCCGCCCCTCTGTGATGCCTCCAGTGTCCTCTCCAACCTGAATTCCCTTCATCCCCCCCAAGGATATCTGGTCAAGGGTACCCCTGGCCTAAGCACTTAGGCCAGCAGATCATCACCCAGGAATTTTGAGCCTGGGCACCCCTGGCCAAGGAACCCTAGGTTAGGGTATTCTTTGTCCAGGCACCCCTAGTCTGGGCACTCAGTCAGGAAATTTCTAGCCTGGGCACTTTGAGCTTGGACACCCCTGGCCTGGACATCTGGCACAGGGAAGCCCTTGACCAGGGAGCCTCCAGTGGTAAACTGGATCCTCCTGGATCAATTATACTTGCCTGGTTTGAGGAGGCATCCAGCATGGATTTTCTCTTCATGTTTTATTCTTGAAAATTGGCATCGTCTTACCCTAGCAGTGTGTTGGGATGTATTGGTAGAGATCAATTTGCCAAATAAGGCAATGCATCCCAAACAAGGGAAGTACTCCCCTATTTGCAGAATAATCCCTAGTGATGCTCTGCGATGTATTGCTAGGGGTCAGGTGATATCATTTTCCAAGATGGTAGCATGAAGAGAGAATCACTGCTAAATGCTTCCCCAGACCAAATTGGTCTGGGGGCTATCAAGTTCACCACTGGAGGCTCTCTGTTTAAGGGTCTGCTTGTATCTGGTGTCCAGACCAGTGGTCCCCTGGGTCAAATATCCCCTGGGGCAGGAGAATGGGTGTCAGGATTTCTGGGGAGGGGGACCAGAAGGGCCCCGAAGAGTCAAGGGATCCAAGGTCTACTAGTTAACCAGGGAATTTTTGTGGGAATTGCTGCCTACAAAGTTATCTGTGAAATTTTACAGAGTGGGGTTAGGGGATGAGGATTCTTGCCAGCCTTTATTTTATGAAATGTCTCCCTTCCTGTCAGTGTGTGAAGCAGTTCCTGCTCATGCACTGGCAGGAAGGGAGATATTTTACTCACAGTGCAGCAAATCACTACATATTTCCATGGTGGTGTGTGCAGTTTTTTTTTTCTGATAGTGTACAATTTTGAATGCCATTAGATTAATGCATCAAGAGTAAAAGATTCTTTTTTTAGCACATGTGTTAGAATGCTTCAATAGTGCACTGTTCTAACACACAACTTATTGATTAAGTGGATACCTGAGGCAATGGTAGATAAAGTTACTTGCTCAAGGTCACAAGAAGTGTGAATGGCTCTCAGTCCATTGCTCTAACCACTAGGTCATTTCCTCTCCATACTCCACAGAAGGAAAAGAGGTGGATAAAAACAGCAATTCTCTGCTATCACATTGCTGAAACTCAATTATTTATTATTAGTTCCTGTCCCCTTATCCCTCCCACCTTGTTATCTTATCTAGATTTCCTTTTTTAGTTTTGTTGAACTATTCACTCCTAGTTTTCCAGGGCTGGAAAAGGGTCAGGCTTTCAGAATATTCCTAGTGAATCTGCCCAAGATAGATTTGCCTGCAGTGGAGGTGGTAGTCATGCAAAATTATCTCATGCATATTCATTAAGGATATTCTTAAAACTTGATCCATTTATGGCTTGTTAATGGATTGGGAGTGAATATCACTGAACTACAGTATCATTCTCTAGAAACACTCCCGCTATTTCTTATTCCACTAGAGCCTGCAACTTTTTCTAGGTCTCCAGCCAAAGTGCTTCACTGTTCCCTAGGTTAATCTGAGCAGAGAGCATTTGTTCAAAAATATTTTGAAAACCTGCCAGAATCGCTACATCCTTCCCATTTTCAACACTAGCATGTCATCAGTATACATCAACAATTTTAAAGGCTCATACCCTGGTATGGGCCAAGAGGTTCCAGGGAAGTGTTTTCTTAGCAGACATGGAAAGAGAAAAGGCTCATAAATAAATTGAGCATTCTGTGAGTTGGTCTCATGGTGGTCAACTGGTTTAGAATTCACTTGGAAGAAAGAAAGGTGACTAGTGAAGTACCTGAAGGATCAGTCCTAGGCCTAGTTCTGTTCAATATATTTGAGAGCAATATTGTGGAAGATTTAAAAGGAAAATTTTGCCTTTTTGCAGATGATATGAAGGTCTGCTAAAGAGTGGATTCTCGGAGAGGGTATTGAAAGTGTTCTACAAAAACTGGAAGACTAGTCAAATGCTTGACAGTTAAGCTTTAATGTGAAGAATGCAGAGTGATGCATCTGGGATGCAGAAATCCAATGTAGCTGTATGTATCTGGTGTTCAGAGGCTGACTTGCATGGACAAGGAGAGAGACCTTGGGTTAGAAGTGTCTGATGATTGTATAGTGGTTGAACAATGTGATAAGGTGGTGGCGAAAGCTAGAATGTTGCTGGGCTGCATAGAGAAAGAGGCATAGCCAGCAGAAAAAAGAAGAAGATGATGCCTCTGTACAGGTTATTGGTGAGGTCTCAGACTGAATACCGCTTTCGGTTTTGGAGGCTCTATCTCAATAGGGAAATAAAGAAGACCAGTAGTGTTTTCAGCCCCCATGGCACTCAGAGCAGATGCCCCTCCCCCATGCTGCCGATGTGCTCCCCTCCATGTGGTATGGCATGACACTGTGTGCCGTGATGCACCCCCATCCAGTCGGGCCCATGGAGGCAACAAAGCAAACTTATGATTAAGCTGGTTTGCTGTGGTGCCTCATGCTCCAGGGCTGGCTGCTCTTCTCTCCTGGCCAAAGTCTTCTGAATCATGAGATTTCAGCCGGGAGAGAAGAGTGTCCGGCTCTGGAGTGCATGGCACTGTGGCAAGCCAGCTTAATTATAAGTTTGCTGCGCTGCCTTTGTGAGCCTGTTCGGCACATGGGGTGGGCCATACCCACCGTTCCATCCTGGATACGCCATTGAAGAAGACAGAGGCAGTCCAGAGGAAAGCAACCAAAATGGTGTGGGGTCTGTATTGGAGGTCTATGAGAAAAGACCGGGGGACCTAAATATGTATACGCCAATGGAAAGGGGTAACAGGATATGATATTGATGTTTAAATACTTTAAATGTATTAATGCACAAGAGGCAAATATTTTCTGTAGGAAAGGAATCTGTAGAACTAGGGGACATGATATGAAACTATAGGGAGATAGAATGAAGAACAATGGCTAGAAACATTTTTCAAGGAAAGGGTGGGGAATGCCTGGAAAGCTCTTCCAGAGAAGGTGCTAGAGACAGCAATGATGGAATTCAAGAAACAGAGGAATACTCAGAGGATCCTTAAAATGCAACAGTATGAAAAGCAAGCACTGAGTGCCTCAGCTCAAAACAGCACTGAAACAACTTTTACACTGATTAAGAAGGCCCGGGGGAGTCAGCTGCATGGAGCAGCACCTTACCACCTTACTGGGCAGACTCGATGGACCATTCTGATCTTTATCTGACATCATCTAGCATGTTACCATGTTACTATGACAGTACATTAAGGGACCTATTTACTTTAGGTATTTAACATGATTTTAATGAATGCTCATAGCATGTTGCCATGGTAACTCTTAACAAAGAATGTTAACTAGTAGCATGTGCTAACAACTGCCATGGCACACCTAACATGGAAATTCCTATTAAGGGGTATGATATAGAAGGGGAATGAGCAGGGACTGCAACTTGCTGTTAACATGCAGCTAATACAGTTCAATTAGTTACACTTCCAGGGGTGTATCTAACTGCATTCTGCAATATTGGTCATGCTGTTGACGCTCAATGGAAACCATTGCTCTGCTTCAATGGCATTGCTGCCTTCCCCAAAATGCCTTAGCCGTGAACGCAGAGGTTTTGCAGCTAATGTGCCTTAATTTTGGCTGCTAATAGCTAGACTCCTAAGAGAAGGTCTCTCAAGTTCCTCTTCTTCCTCTTATGAAATCTTTGAGAGATCTTGCAAAACCTTCCCGGCCTCAGACACGTTACAGCTTCCGAGCAGCGCACTTACTACAAGTTGTAACAGGTTGTGTCTAGAAGTTAATAGTGATTATCTGCTCTGCAACATATTTTTAGGATAAAAAATATGAGTAGGAGCATCCATGTTATTTAGTTTTTGAAAGTACACTCACACTAGAGCCTTATGAGCCTTGCTGGCTGGTCGATTCATTATTTCTCCATATACTTCAAGCTTTCACTTAGCCCACAGTGTATTTATTTTCAAGAGATTTTGAATATCAACTATTTCCCTTCGAACGCCATGGTTTGCTGATTTCGGATCCTTGTGGCCTTTCCAGTATACCATTGGCAAAATAATTGAATTTGGATCCTGCCCACATCCCTTCACTGCCTTAAAGATAGGAAAGTCTTTTTGTTTTCGATGGTTCCTAAAACAATTTTTCTAAAATATGAATCTCAGAATAAGTGGGTTTTAAAATGCCAGTAACAGCTTCATAGAGTGAAATGAAAGCTAGCTATGTTATAATCAGAGAATCCAGTAAGAACAATTTGATTTCCTGGCAATCAACTTAATTAATTTCTTAAAACGTAAAATCTGCCCAATCATGCTAAGGGCAAGTGACTGGCGCTGACACTTCTATGAGATCATCGCCATTTGTAATAGGAGTTAATGGGTGAGGCTCCAAATGATTCCCTGCTATTACATTCATCAATTGTACAGTTAATATTCTCACTCTTGGGGGGTGGTTTTATTTGACAATCAATTTGTTAGATGAGTGCATAGCTTCTTCAATCAAAAGGATCTAGTGCTGTCCCACAACAGGCGCATTAAACAAACAGGCAAATATCAAACAATTTTGACTAGGGCTAAATTTAGCTTGAACCTATATCTTTCTGTTTCTATTTTTCTATGGAACTTTGGAAGAAAGGTGGGGGAGAGACTCTTTTGATTGAAAGAAAGCTCTGCAACAAGGGGACCTAGGATGAAGGCGAAAGGAGATAGACTCAGGAGTAATTTGAGGAAATATTTCTTTACGGAAAGAGTGGTAGATGCATGGAACAGTCTCCCAATGGAGGTAGTAGAGACAAAGACTGTATGTGAATCCAAGAAAGCATGGGACAACCACAGAACATCTCTGAAGAAAAGAAAAGGGGCTGGATAGGCCATCTGGTCTTTATCTGCCATCATGTTTCAGTGTTTCTATCTATTTATTCAAACATTTTGTCTACCTTTCCAATTGAAGTACAGATCAGGTTACAACAGTAACATAAACAATATCTGTGCAAATGACAATAAATAAATCCCACTAAAACTACTGTACCACCTAAATTAAAAAGATAAGGACTTAAAATTAGTAAAGTAACCTTGTCTCAGGCGTTAGAAGTCATTTCAAAAAGCCCCATGTTAAGTTCTTCTTTAACCCCACCTTCAAACCATGCTAGCTGTCATTTAGTCTTCCTTTGATTTTTTAATTTGCATGCGATATATTTACTTGGGCTTTCAAAATGGCAATTTTAAATAATGTTCATGCCGCATACAAACTTTTGATTGTGGTAACTTCTTTTACATTTTTTTCATCTAATTTCTTCATGTTATCGTAGGGTCCCTTTTGCTAAAGCCTGTTAACGTGTGTTTTAACATGCTGCAACTAGCAGTCAAGAACACAAACACGTGAATCTGTCTGCCACATATGCTTTAATTGGCAATGGCGGGATGGAGTGGGGAATGGGCAGAGTTGAGTGTAGACTACACAATATTGCTAGTTCCAGGGCAACTGCTATGCACTCAGCAGCAATGCTGCTCTTAAAGTGAGCTCACTAATCTTAATGGAGTGCACATTCGAGTGATCCATCACACGTTAGCTGCTCCATGTCCCCCCCCCCACCCCCCAAACAGCAGATATGGAAACTTTGCAATGGCATGTATTTTTTTTTTTGGTGCGTTAATCACAAGTCCTTAGCAAGCTTTAGTGAAAGGCACCCAAAGTGTGTCGTGTGGCTAACCCACATTTCGGCACACATCAACAATTACCATTGGGCCGCAGAAGTGATCATCGTGCAGTCATGACAATTACTGTGTGCTGTACTGCACTTTGCACAATGGGGTGGGGGTCTGGGCAGAGCGTGGGCATTGACTGCACAATGCGGTTAGTGTGAGCACCAGCACTAATGCCAACATTGATGGTGAGCTGACGCTAGCCGCAATGTTCATTCCATGCCCACAGTCTGCCCCTTACATGTCCCACCCTCTGTCCCATCCTGTGCTAAGTAGTTAGGATGGGATTTGTATGCACCCACATTTTTAGTGGGTGGTAATGCTTGCCACGGTGCCTTAGCACGAAGTAAACCCTGGGCTAACATTAGTGCGGTTTAGTAAACGTGTCCCTCAGAGAATAAAAGAGCTACACCTGGCCTTATGTTTGAATTGGAAGAAATAATTCTCCTTTCCATTCTTTGCACCAGTCAGCTTAATTCCCTTCATCTGTATATGTGTCTTGTAATATAGAAATATTAATTTTCTTCTGTAGTAGATATTAGCAAACAGCGGTTTGTTTGTTAATGTTCTGCATCAATTTGCAGGCAAAGTTACACTGGCTGTTTTAGTGCTCATTATATTAAAGCACTGGCTTGGTAACCAAGACGCCAGAGTTTGATTCCCACTAGCAATCCTTGTGAACTTGGGCAAGTTACTTAACTCTCCATTGCCTCGGAAGAAAGGCCTTGCAGATCTACTTCTGGTCACACTGCCAAGAAAACCCAGGAGCTGCTGGGTCGCCAGGAGTCAGCATTGACTCAAAGGCACACATTACATTTTTGCATGGCCCTATTCAGGGTATCTAAAAACATAATACATAGGAAATGAAAAGGGTTGCTTGTTACTCTCTAAGGATTTACAAGCTTTTTTTGTCAGTTTATTTACAAAAGTCTATGGGGAATGTTTACTAAGCTGGGTTAATGGTTTGCGAGGGCTATTTGTAACTACTGTAGGTTACATGTTATTCAATGGGGCCTAGTTACAAACAGCCAGTGCTAACCATTAGCCCAGCTTAGTAAAAATGCCCCTATGTCTTGTTTAATTTCTTGTACTTATTTATTTGTTTGAGAATATTTGATATACCTCCAACTGAACAAAAATGTGACATCTTGGCAGTTCATAATGCCAGTAAATACTGCAAACAATATAACAACTCAATCAACACTTACAAGGTGGCATAAATAACTCATTCATAAATATCCAACATCAGGTACAATTGGAAGGGAATGAAAACAGAACATTATAAATCCTGAATGACAATGCAAAATACATATCAGCAGAACACATAAGGTAACACGTGATAGGGGAAACCATTTCAAAGGTAATCAGCAAAAGAGCATTGGAAATACCAGATTTTTGTTAGTTTCTTGAACTCCTTGTGTGAGTTTTTCTGACAAATCTTAAATGGGAGTGAAGGCCACAACTGAGAGGTAAAATAAGAAAAAGTGGAATTACGTCTCCATTCTTATCTCAGTTTTTAAAAAGAAGGGGCTACCAGTAAAATAGCTTGGTATGATCTTAGTTGCTGTCATGAATTATATGGTATGAGAAGAGAAGAAAGATAAAGGGGTATGTTTACTAAACTGCGGTAATGTTACATACCACACGTTATGTAACGTTAACGATCGTTAGGTAACGTTAACATGTGGTATGTAAAGTTAACGCGCGTTAAAATTACTTAACAATCGTTAACGTTCCCGGCCGCGGTAAACATGGCAGAAGGTGGAGTGAGGGCGGAGAGAAGGGGTCAATGGGCGGAGAGTGGGCGGGGGGAGGCCCCTTTCACACTAACGCGCTGAACTGAAGGGCTGAATCCTACCACGAATGAAAACCTGCCGTTAGATGCACATTTGCAGGGGAGAGAACCCATTTAAGTGTCAGCAATGTACAGCCTAGGCAGGGAGTCCAAGAAATGTGATAGTAGTGCTCCATTTTCAGCAACACCATAGTGCCAAAGTATGAATGGCCACTATGGCGATGGTACAAATGGGGCATAGGGGGCTGCAGGCAAGACATGTAGCATGGGCAGCTAGGGCACAGGGTGGTCCAGGTGGGCACCTAGGTGGCACATACGAACATAGAAACCAAAAATCAGCAAGACAGAGCTGACCAAGGCCAAACACAATCCAGCTATATCTACCTGGTTCACCCTAGCCAATAGTTTCTAGGGCACTGACCTGACATCCCCCCAGCCATCCCGCCCCCATGTGGAAGGGACATAATATTGGTAGGCAGTGATATGGGGGGGATGTGAGGATGTCCATGTATGGCCTCCCCACCCCGGGATCCGCTCCCTAGGTGGGCACCTACCTACACAGTGGATGGCCTGGGACTGCGCACTACCAGCACCAACAGCAAATGGCCATGTCAGCTTGGCAGGGGGGGTGTGCCCGTGCTGGAGGGGGCAGTGCCACCTCTCTGCAGTGGACCTAGGCCATGCCCTGCATCAGTGCGTGGTGTGCAGTGCAACATACAAAGTCTGGCTGAGGAAAAGTATAGGTAGTCCCAGGGACTATTGTGCATCTGTGGCAACAGTGTGGTGCAGTACACCCAGCCAGTGTGTCCAGAAGCAGAGGGTCACAGGTTCAAGCCCCAGCTGTGGTTCCTGCAGAGCATGTTCCTATGTTTTACCCTACAATGCAGATACAACAGCAACATGTGCAAAGCCCAAAGCAGCGGCAAACAGGGGTACAAACACCCACCTACACAGGCTCCACAATCCAAAGATGCATGGAGAGTCAGGCTGTTGGCCCCTGCATTAAGCTGAAGTTATCACCAGAGCACTACTACTACCCCCTGCACAGTTTAGCAATGTCGGCATTGTGATCAGGACCAGTGTGGCAGGCAGGGTTGCCAACCACCCCTATCTTTGTACAATGCTGCAATAGGAGTGAGCGTGTGTGTGTATGTCTATCCATTGTTCTGTGGCTGCCCACCCTTCACTGGGCCCAAAATGTCCCACTGTTACCAGTGTTAGCCTGAATAGGTGCATAATGAGGAGCAAGGTATTTTGGGTATGGCCCGGACAGGGCTGATTGGCCAGGATGCATCTTCAGAGGATGTGGGGCAATGGCTGGGACACTGCCAGGTACGTATGACCTAGATTGGCCACTGTTGGAAACAGGATACTGGGCTTGATGGACCTTGGTCTGACCCAGTATGGCATATCTTATGTTCTTATGTTCACTGTAGTGCCTGACCACCACCTGCATGGACAGGGTGGCCACAGCATGGCA
The DNA here is from genome assembly GCA_033557465.1 of Ichthyophis bannanicus. Classification (NCBI taxonomy): domain Eukaryota; kingdom Metazoa; phylum Chordata; class Amphibia; order Gymnophiona; family Ichthyophiidae; genus Ichthyophis; species Ichthyophis bannanicus. Next base: position 958,735,767 of record CM066031.1, read on the forward strand.
TGCTGGGAGGGCACTCACTCTGACCGAGCAGTGACCATGGCAGGTCTAGGTTCCCACATAGCGCTCTACACTATCTGCCTCCAGTGATATATTTGTGTTCCCCAGTGCTGGGGTTCCAATCACTGAGATGCCTGCTTGCTGCACATAGTTCCTCTTTGAGCATGCACTATGGACTGGCTGGTGGACTGTCTGCAGTTATACTGTGCATGGTCAGAACACCTGTAAGGTACAGTCTGACTGTGCTGTCTGCTGGTGACTGGCAGACAGTTGTGGGAGGCAGTTGGGGTTTTCCAGACCTAACCCCAGCATTGCTGCTGGTCTGCCACTGCCCCAGTCATAGGTATGGCTCTGGCCCACCAACCCTGGAGGGCTGTCTCATACAAACAGGATGGAGGTTGCTTCCCCGGGGCAGGGGCACCTGTTCTTTACCTACAGAAAGGGTGATGTGGGCCCTTTGGGGTATGTAGTGTATACCACTGTGACCTATAAAGGCACTGCTACACACACCTCATTTCTAGGAACCCCTCTGCCCTGATAACAGTTGCCCATGTCAGCCACCCCTAACATGGGGTACACTCCAATCTGGCGGGTGTCTGCTCCCACAGGGCCACATGTGACTGCAGGATACAGATGGACACCGAATTACCTTTGGCTGCACTGCAAGGAACACCTGTCACACACTGGTAGTGATGGGGATGTACAGCAGGACCTATCTCTAGCACCACATGTACTGCGGACCTAGTGCATCCTATCCCTCAGGGTGAACACAGAACCTGCACAATGGCATGGTCTGTAGCTACTCTGTGCCATTATCACGCACTGTCAGTTTGTCTTTCCAAGCTGAGGTGCCGGAGAGGTGCAGACCCCATTTGGTGATCAGCTGTAGACTGCTATTCAGCATGTGCATTGCATCATGGGTACTGGTGGGGTTACCCTATCCTGGCACTCAGAGCAGACAGTTTGTGCGGTGACCTGCAGTCCTTCTGTACCCAGACATTGCTGTGACATACACCATGGAGGTATAGTCTACTGGTTAATACATTGCCATTCTTGGCAGTATTCATGGGTCCAGTTCTTCATTGTTCCCTCCTCTCATGCCTGTCCTACTCAAATAGTGTGCATGCCTTTAGAGGTCATATTTTTGCAGATCTGTGCTTCCAGCACATAATACCCTCGCCACAATTGCCAACATTCCCTCGGTCCGTCTATCTGCGTCTGTCAGCTGTGTAGAGTCCTGTCTGCCAGTGCAGGATGCCACCCCATGTCCTGCACTGCTACCCTTTCCTGCATTGCGCCTCTTCATGCTTGCCTTGCCTGTGCCTGATCTGCATGGCACCACCACTCCTCTGTCCACCCATCATTGTAACTATCCTGCCACCTCCGCCTCCACTGGGGGACACGTATTCCCATCATCTGCCACCAACTGTTTTTCCGGTACTTTACATTGCCAACACCCTGTGCTGTGGTACAGCTGCCCCACCATGTTTGTCATCAGTACTGGCAGGCACATGGGATTCCCGCAGATATGGCAGGTCCAGCGGCTCCCACTTCTCCCTCCTTCACTCACCTGTTTATTACCTTTCCTGAGTGCTCTATCTAGTCTTAGGGCTACATCTGTCTCTGTTCCGCACAGGTCATGCACGTCATCCTGAGGTACCTTGCAGTCCCTAGGGCACACTAACCTAGGACACCATAACCTTGTTAGGCCACCTTAACCTATGGTTCCATAGCCCAGGGTGCCTTCTGCGGTGCCTTGTCCAAGGGTGCCTAATATGGCACTTAGCCTAGGAGGCCCTATAGGGTGCCTTACGTGGCACCTTACATGGCACCTTACATGGCACCTTACTGGGCACCTTCCAAGGTGCCTTCCAAGGTGCCTTACAAGGCGCCTTGTAACGCTCGTTAGTCTAAGGTGCCTTGTAATGCACGTTACCTGCTACAGCTTGCTGTAACGATGCAACACCCACGCCTTTATATGGGCATCTGTACCTTTACTGCGGAACCTAACACGAATGACATTACCACAGTTTAGTAAACATACCCCAAAGAGGCTATCCAGTGTAGAAAGACCCATGTGCTAATATTAGAATTTTAAATTTGATGCAGCTAGAAACCGGAAGCCGATGTTGTTTTATTAACAGTGGGATAATGTGGTCTGAACAGGGAGCTTTGAAAATCAGTTTTATTGCAGCATTCTGCATCAATTGCAGATGCTTTATGGGATATTGAGGGATTCCTGTGAACAATGATTTGTAATAGTCCAGTCTGTTCAAAGAAGAATCTTAAACAATCTGACATCTAGGTAAGGCCCTACAAAAAATGAACCAAGGAGGAAATCGGAGGACAAAAGGTTAAATCCTTATCTTGTATGGTTCCTAATAGTGTTTTTAATAGGAACTGGAGTCCCTGCAGTATGAGGAAAGAAGTTACAAGCTGTATTGGATTTAGAAAACAAAACTGTGGATGATTTCAAACATTAAGAACAAGATTGTGTGTTTTAATCCAATTGGCGATCTTCTCAAGGTGATCGGCTGGTGTGGGATGGAAGAGGTATCCCAGGTGTCATGCTGGACTATTATTTGTATGTAATTTATGTATATGTGTACACTAAGATTATGAAATAATGAAAAGAAGCGGAGATAAGATAGAGCCCTGAGGAACATGCAGGTTAAGGGAAACTCACCTGAGCAGTTATTACCAATAACATCTCCATATGAGCACCCGGAAAGGTAGGACCTTCACCAATCCAGGGCATTATCATCTTACGAAATAATTGCTTGACTTTCCTCAATGAAACAGTAAACCAAGGGTGGTTATGGCATTTAATTGTTAATTCTTTTATTAGATGTGCTTGGTCAAAAAAGCCCTCAAGACTATTGCTTCAATCTTTAACCTTTTGGCCAAGAGGCTTAGAAGAGGGAAGAGCTGTATATGAGGATAGATATGTTCGAGCAACATCTCCTTTATCAATGGATTTCCTGTTCTGAATCGTCTTAGTTGTAGTCACCTCTGTGTTTAAACTGGAGGATATGTTTTTAGAAGAAATCAGATATACTGTAAATGAAATTCTGGTAGAGTTATTTTTATATCCACATGTCATTCCCCCTGGGATTCTTTCAGAATCTTTTGATACTTCATAGTGAACCAGCCTTTTCAATGTGCTGCCTAGCTCTGTAAGTTAGTGACATCCTGACCACTCTCAGACTCCAGCTTATCCTGTGTGACAGAGCTGCAGGATGGAACTGCAGAAAGACTTGGAGTAACAGTCTACTGAACTGGAGGGAGCTGCATATCAGAAGGTTTAAAAACACTCTCCACATTTTCAGGGGCTTGATTTCTCCACAGGGTTTTTAGATTTCTGTAACTTCTAACTTCTGGGTTGTATACAAGGATATAGGCAGTTTTTAATGCTTTCTGGTACTGTACTAATTCAACTCCACCCTGTCCTTTCACATCTTTTTTATTTATTTACATTCTCTTATATACCATGCTATTCTGCATCAGTGTGGTTTACATTAAACAAACTGAAATTACATTGAATAGGGCATTATAACTTGGAGATAACTATTTTACAGGGAACATGAGCTATGGAGGGTTAAGTGGCTTGCCCAAGACCACAAGGAGCACCTGTGGGACTAGAAACCCCAGTCCTTCCAGCCCAAGGTTGCTATCCTCTAGTGGGATTTGAACCCCTGACCTTCTGGCCTGAAGTACCTTGCCCCAAGCACTAGGCCACTCCTCCACTCCACTCCTCCTCTTCATCTAAGGGGTAATTTTATAAACCCTGTCCACATGTACATTAAAATGCCCATTTACATGCTAAGAAGGCCTCTTATAAAATTAAGTCCACCTTCTCTTTCTCTGTACACATCCAACAGATAGCTAAAACCTGCTGCTTACTTCTCCATACAGTTGTATACATTATAGGCACCCCTTCAGTTCAACCTATTAATGTCCAATATCTCCTAAACAAAAATGGCCACTGAAATGGCTTTGGACTGTATATGCATACATATTTGACACATAAAATAATCAAATAAAACAAGAACAATTAAAAAAGGAAATAGTATAAAAACTAGGACATTGCCAGGACATGATTATTAAATAAGAGAAACTCTGATCTAGTAAATTTTTGTTGGAACGCACACCATGAAGACAAACTATTTCTTCTCGCAGTGTGTTGTTCCTGTTTTCTTTTTTTAAAAAGGGGATGCAAAGAAAAGAAAAAGAAAAGAAAAAAGAAAAAAAGAAAACAGGAACAACACACTGCGAGAAGAAATAGTTTGTCTTCAAGGTGTGCGTTTCAACAAAAATTTAGTAGATCAGAGTTTAGGATTAGAAAATTGTGGGAAACACTTTTGGGTTTTTTGGGTTAGGACATGATTATTGGCACCATTATAAAAAATTCAAATCAGTTTGAACAGAAGAACCACATTTCCAATGCAGTAAAATTAGACACACCTGTGATCAATTGTCAGTACTCACATGACTTGAATCAACCATTGAATGATGGCTCCAATGTTTAAAATGGCCACATTCATGCCCTTTTCCATTTTCACAATAGTGAAGACAAGAGCTGCCTGAGACCATCAGAAAAACCATTATCACCAAACATTAAACTTCGGAGGGGTACAAGGCCATCTCCAAATCCAAATCTTGGGATCCCTGTATCTACATTTCACAATGTTATTAAGACATCTTCTGCTCATGGACCTGTCAAGAACCTCCCAGGATGTGGTGGGAAGAGGAAAATTAATCCAAGAAGTCTTCAAAGGTTAGTATGAATTCTTTGAAAAACAGCACATGCAATATCCAAAGTGCTTAAGGCTGACCTGGAGCAATCTGAAGTGGTGGTTTCAATCCGCACTGTACACTGCACACTAAACAAAGAAGGATTTCATAGGTGAAGGCCAAGGAGGACTCACTGCTCAAAGACAGTCAAAAAAAGGCACGCCTGATCTTTGCCCACACCCACCTTGAGAAACCACAATCCTTCTGAAAAAATGTTCTATGGACAAATGAAACCAAATTTGAGCTCTTTGACAATGCAGACCAGAGATACATTTACAGGCAAAAAAAAATGAAACTTATAGAAGAAAAAACATCCTTCCTATAGTTAAATATGGAGGACGTTCCATAATGTTGTGGGACTATTTTTCTGCCTCAGGAAATGGAGGCCTGGAACATATTAAAGGAATCATGAAGTCAAAGGATTGCCAAGTTATTTTGGAGTGAAATGTGCTACCTAACGTCAGAAAGCTAGGTCTGGTTCAAAGGTCATGGGTCCTCCAGCAGGACAATGACCCAAAACATACAACCAAAAGTACAAAATAAAGGTTAAAAAGGAACAAATGAACTGCTTTAAACTGACCAGCAATGAGTCCTGATCTCAATCCAATCAAGAACCTTTGGAAAGAGCTGAAATCTGCCGGGAAAACCTGGAGTTTTTGCCCACAAAAAAGAGCCTCTCTATACTTAAGGTAAGCTCACAATATACATAGCTTAGTAGATTCAGATCTGAAGGTCACCACCAAGGTACAGCATTTGGAAATGACATCCGCTGAATCCTCCAAGAAAGCTGTTAAATTCTGTCCAGCCGAAGAAACAGGGAACTGAAAACCCCTCAGCCTTTGGTAAAGGAGAAGAACCAAAAGGAAGGTAATACATATGGACAACATCTAAATTCCCCTCTAAATGCAACACTCCAGTAAAATACGTTTTCAGCAAAATATCCGAAGATAGCAAATGAATAGAGGGAAAATTCAAAAAACGTACGTACACGCTCTGGACTGATTCTCAAGTGCCTCCAATCGATAAGAAAGAGTAAGGGAATCCCTAATTAAGGCAACATTATTATCATGACAAGACTGGAGATGTCAGTCTGAGCAGCCAACTTAACGAAAGAATCTAATTGCCTATCTATAAATTGCATTTTACCAACCACATCATGAGTAAATTTACAAAGAGAGGATACAGTAGAGGATAAACGAGTATCAATATTTTGGATAGCGGTCCATATGTCCACAAGAGTCACTTCACCTGATAAGGGAGTAGTGATCACTCCTTCAGAAGCCGCCAGAGACACAGGAAGTGGAACCGGGGGAGAAACATCTGGGGACAGTTCCAACAAAGTGGATGAAAAAGCAGGCTGTGGGAAAGAAGGTGGAGACCGAGAATCAGGGCTCAACGAAACCCTGTCTGGTGACTGAATACCAGGCAGCAGGGAATTTAAGTGTTTATCCACCATCTTACCTCCCTGAGCACTCGCTCCAGATTTAGTTCCCGCCTTTGCCTTATGCTTACCCATGGAAAACAACACTCCAACTTCTCGGCATCCTCATGAGTGCTGAAGGGGCACCAAAGGGGCGTGTCCTGCCCCTTGAGTCATACCCCTTAGGTCACGCAACGCAGGCCGCAACACGCGGCCGCATGAGGAGCCGCTGTGCTTTGTAGGGCCAGTGGAAGGGTCCTCCAGAGCCAGGGAACATCCTTCTGCTGCCTGCACAATGTTATCCAAGCCTCCAGCCAAACCTGCTGCACTGCTCCGCGTTGGTGAAAGACGTGTCAGCTCCCAGGTACAGCAACTCACTCTCCACAGAACCACAGCTGCTGCTGGGCTTTGTAGGGTCAGGGGGAAGGTCCTCCAAAGCCAGGGAACATCCTTCTCCTGCCTGCACAATATTATCCAAGCCTCCAGCCAAACCTGCTGCACTGCTCCCAGGTACAGCAACTCACTCTCCCTTATGTATGCATTTTATCAAATACAGACGTGAGCGCAGAAAGCACACACTATCATTTGCATCTGCTCGAGAGTCGTGCAATATCCCCCCGCCTTCAATCAATGCTCTATTTCTGCAGGATTTATGCTAGTGTTTTATAAAGAATGTGTGAAGGCACATTTTAGAAAGGATGTCTAGCTCCAGAATGGGATGTTCAAGTCAAAACATTTGATATACAGTGGGAGGGGCACCTGAGAAGGTGGTCATGTGTAAGTGACAGTAAAACCGGCCTTTCTCCCCCTGGAAAGATACACGTGCCCGCTACAGATGTATGGGCTAGATATGTGCAGGATTTCAGAAACTTGCATGTGCCATGTATGCTCACCCACAAAAGAAGAGACACAGATGTGTGTGTGGCCCTATTACAGAATGTGGCTGTGTATCTCTCCTCCTTACACATCCCAATCTGCCATTTTGCAAATGAAGACGTACAGCAGCATGAGAGCCTGGAGAAACGCTTTTTGTCCTTTCTGGCAGATATCTTCAAAGGAGTGAAAAGTATTTCAGGAGTGAACGGGCATTTCCCTCTTCAACCTACTGTTGCAGAAACAATCATCTTTACTACGCCTATTTGCGCCCTGGAACAAGTATAGTCATGGATGTCCCCGGTGATGATTTCAGACATGCAGCGCTGGTCTGAAATCACATCTGCATGTGTATCATTATCAGCCTGCCCAGCCAGGCCCCCAGACATGCCCTCGGCCGACTTGGATGTGATCACACCAGACATGTATATCTTTGGGCTTTCTAAAATGGCTCTGGGGGCATCTTTGTGATTCGTTCATCTGAATGCCCATTTTCAGATGTCCAAATCACAAATAGAGCATCTAAAATGACCTTCATAACACCTATTGGTCTTTATAAAATAGGCTTAAAACAGGCTTAAAATAGGCTCCTTCTGCATCTCCAAACTTAGGTGCTCTGTTTTATATCAATTAATAGTTTCTCAAATAGTTAATTCAATTATTCAGTTTAATAAAATCATTTTCAAATTTATGACAGCAACTTATCAAATCAAAGCTACCTCCAGAACAGGGCATATGAGACCTGATTCTGTTGCTGTGCCTTCTCTCGTCATTCCATGCCCTCAGTACTGTCCGATAAGTCCATGGGGACCTGGGAGGCCAGATGCCACAGCAGCAGTTTAATTTTGAGCTGGTATAAGGGTATTAGATATGCTAGGCAAACCTTTAGGCTTGTGACGCCCTCCCCCCATCCCCTGAGACTTTTCTAATTAAACTGAATAATTGCGATCACCCTGTCATACCTCTCCAAGAATGACATCATATAATGTTTCAGAAATCATGTTTCCGCATCTGATGAATGTGTCATCTGTGAAGTTTGTGAGTAGACTGCAAAAATATAAAGAAATCCAAACTGCCTAGGCTGAAGGTAATCTCTGAAATGACTGTCTGTTTCTCCTTGCTACTCACCATAAAAATAATTCAAATTCTGTTGTCATTTCAGCAGCACTGACAGAAACTCCCAGGTACTTTGAAAATTAATGAAAAAAACTCTCAAAAATGATGCTTTCTGAAGTCATACAGCAAACCCGCCCTACCCAAAGGGCACTAACTCCCAGGACTCAACAGCAACAGCCTACTTATGAAAAGGCAATGCTACAAATATTACAGCGGGCTCTAGAACACTAATGTAACTTATATCGGGAAAACAGAGCAACCAGGACTGCTGCAGATCTTTCCGCAGAAAGTACACCTAGCAGAATCCCTCACCTCAAACCAGGGTCAGCGCAAGGAAATGAGACACCCTAGGTGAACTTCATCCCTTGCGCCCCCCCCCCCCCAGCCAGTTGCCCACCTCTCATTGCTGCTGCTGTCACCCCTCCCCAGGACTTATGAGTGGTGGCAATGGATTAAAACAGCCCTGTGGCGCATACCTGCAAAGTGGGTTCTTCAGTTAAGTCCACTACATCTGGCATATTCTGTTTTTGCAACTAATGGTTTATGGTTTATTGTGCAATTGATATAGCACCTTTAGCCAGTGGCATCAAAGCAGTTTACAAAACAGAATAAAAGCAACTTGCATAACATCAAAATTAAGTAAATCAAACAAAGGGAAAAGGAAGTTCTATAGGGAAGAAAAGGGAAGAGGGAAAGGCTAGACTGGCAGAAATGAAGAGCCCAACATCCCCAACCATCTACAAATTGCAGTAGGATTGCTCAAAAAAGTTGATTTTTAGGCTTTTCTTCAATGATTTTAGTGTGGTGTTTTGAAGAATGTAGAGAACAATGGAATTCCATTAGTCCAGAGCTAAAAAGAAAAAAAGCACATTGTTGTGTGGATTCGTGCTGGGCGCAGCTGTTGGAAGTTATGACAAGTTGATAGTGATTTTGTGAGCATAGCGATCTTGCGGGTACATAGGGGATAAGTGAACTGGATAAGCAAAAAGGGTGGCCTGAGTAGAAAGCTTTATGGTTTAGAAGCAGAAATATGAAATAAATTTGATAAGCTACTGGGAGCCAATGGTGGGATCTTAAAAGAGAAGTGATGTGGTCAGATGATTTAGAGTGAGTACATAATTTGATAGCTATGTTTTGGACTCTTTGTAAATGTTTAACAGAGTAGAAAGGAAGGTCATTGTATAGAGAATTGCTGTAGTCCAGCTTTCTGATGAGTGAGGGCTGATGTATCCAAAAAGGAATGTAGAGCGCTAACTGAGCAGTGCTACAGAAACGGTAAGCAGTAAGACATTTGGGTTTTTGAAAACACACCAAATAGCAGTCAATTATTCCCTTCTTGATAGTAGATTTTATTTCTTTATTTATTTAATGCTCTTTATTGATCACTGCTACCAAAAAGGCTCCAACACAATTCACAACATAAAGCATAATTTACAATAATACAGTACTAAAAAAACACTAAAAAAGCAAGATAAAAACATAAAATCTAATTCCAGTTCATTGCAAAGAAAACGTTTTAGTAAAAAATCATACTTTACAATGTTTACAAAAAGCAACAGGATCCATTTTTAGGCACATTTTGCATAAGCGATGGCGCCTATTGTAGATGGTGCAGTCATTTTTAATTGTTTTCTGGTTTTGTCTGTCTGTACACATCTGTTTGCGCATGCGTAAACATGCACAAATGGACAGATGCCTATACTCCTTACATCTTTGAAGTGCTTGCGAGCTGTCACCAGTGGGGGGAGAAGATCTGGAGGCTGCGATTGCAGCCAAGAAGAAAACCACTGCCAATGGGGACCCTATCTCTCATCTGATGGAAGATGAGCAGAGGGCTGTGATCTTGGCTAGTGAAGAGCTGTCACCATCAGGGAGCCCATCCCTCCCTTGGCGGAGCAATTGCCATGGGCTGTGATCACGGTTAAATGCACAGCTGCTGTCAACAAGGAGTCACTTCCCCAGCAGAAGAAGAGATCTACCAGCCTGCTGAGAACAGAAGGATAGAGGGGGGGAAGACAATCGATGAGCATATGAGAAGGGTTGGGAATGGGCAGAGGAAGTGAGAGATGATTGGAGTGAATATAAAAGGGGTCACTCAGTGGACAGAGAAATGAAGGGCAGGGGTGAGAGTGCAAGAGGAAAGGAGCAGACGGAAAGAATATGGGAAGGGAAACAGGTGATGTGGGAGAGACACCGAAGGTAGGAGAGCAGAGAAAAGTGCCTGGGGGAAAGAACTAGAATGTCTGATGTCCTAGCAAACTTTAAGCTTCATGCCTCCTCCCCCCCGCCACACCTCCATATCACATAGATCCAAAGACACATACTCCACCCCACAGCTATGTTAATGAGAGACATTTAATAGGTGTCATCACACCCAAGTGCTGGCCCCAGATGTACATAATTGGTTCTACTGCAGACATATATAAGGAAAGAGAAACACACCATTTTGTTATACTGTAAGTGAACAATTTTCAACTTGTTTGTCCTAAGGCAAGAGGCAAAGTGTTCTAGAAATGTATAAACACTTGATACTCATATTCATCCATAATTTGCCTCCTTGAGGATAAAATCACTGGGGGAGGGGCAGAAATAAAGATGAATTACAACCCCACCCCACACCCTCTCCAGAAAGGTTAGACAAACTTGCACAATTATTCTAATGTATGTGTACTGAAGCTTTCCTTACATTTTTGCAGTTCCTTTTCCCCAGTGTTGCCAGTCACTCCAGACCATTCAGCCCACCTAGGCACCGCTCACCCCATCACTGAAAGGTGACCTCATATGCTCTACTGGCTACAAATTGCAGAAATCTACAGCATTTGTGCCACAGTGGTGCACGCTATACCAGGAGCACCTGAGGAGGACGTGCTCTTTGGGTGAGCTCCTTGGGACTAGAAAAAGGGACTGTTACTTCTGGAGAGAGATCTGCAACTATGAGTATATACTTCTGGTAATTTTCTAAAAGGAATTCTTTGTATTAAAGCTAATTAATCTGTGAACCCACTATTTTTTGTTAAATCAGTCAGGGCCTAGTAGCAGCAGTTTAAGTTTAAATTTAAAACACAGAGGAGAACTTTCTGGTTACATTTCATACCCAGCAGAGAGCTTGTAGTTTAAATTTAATAGTCACTCAGGGCCTAGTAACAGCAAATTCCTTTTAGTTTAAATTTAAAACACAGAAGAGAGCTTTCTGGTTACATTTGGAACCTCACAAAGAGCTTGTAGTTTACATTTAATTGTCACTCAGGGCCTAGGATCAGAAAAGTACTTTTAGTTTTAAAACACAGAGGAGAACTTTCTGGTTACATTTCATACCCAGCAGAGAGCTTGTAGTTTAAATTTAATAGTCACTCAGGGCCTAGTAATAGCAAAGTACTTTTAGTTTAAATTTAAAACACAGAAGAGAGCTTTCTGATTAAATTTAGAACCCAGCAGAGAGCTTGTAGTTTAAATTTCATAAGAAGTTAGAACCTAGCAGCAGCTAAGAGCTATAATTTAAATCAAATCAGAATATAGCTTACCTCAGCAGCACAAGACAGAGTACTGTGTAGCAGCCCTCTTTTAATAAGTGTTATTTCCATCCCTCCCTCCCCCCCCCGGGATAATCGTAGCTTTATAGGTACTTACACACCTTAAAAGACAGGAGGTGCTCTCAGGTGAAGCTCATTACCCAAATCAGTCATACACTAAGGACCTGAGATTAGTTAAGCTTCAGGTGAACAAGGTATATTACACGTATTAGGTACAGTTTTATAAGTATAAATATCCATAGCAACCCTCAGTAAGTAAAGAACTTAGATCTAAACACAAACTTAAAACTAAGATGCAGACAGCAGTCCAGCAGCGGGATGGGGGTTTTCCAGTCTTTTGCATTGAGTATCACATGTATGATTTTCTCCCAGTTGGGAAAGGTCTTACGTGTGCACTAGGTGCAAGGAGCTCTTTGCTCTCAGGGAACGAGTCCGTTCTCTAGAGGCTAAAGTAGCAGATTTGGAAAGCATAAGACAGACAGAGAGGTACACAGACGAGACCTACAGGGATATAGTCCTGAAGTCCCACCTCCAGTCTGGCAGCATCCCTGTTGCCATGGAGGAGAGAGGTCATGTGACAGGAGAGCATCACCCTGGTGTGGCAGGAAGTGATCCTGTAACTAGGACCTGTCCTCCAGGTGATGTAAAACCCTCTCACACCAAGGACGTTTCTCCAGGGCCATGTGCCCATGAGGGAAGGGTTAGGACAGCCGTTATAGTTGGTGATTCAATCATTAGGCATGTAGATAGCTGGGTGGCTGGTGGACGTGAGGATCGCCTGGTAACATGCCTGCCTGGTGCGAAGGTAGCGGACCTCACACGCCACCTAGGTAAGGTTTTAGATAGTGCTGGGGAGGAGTCTGCTGTCTTGGTACATGTCGGTACCAATGACATAGGAAAATGTGGTAGGGAGGTTCTGGAGGCTAAATTTAGGCTTTTAGGTAGGAAGTTGAAATCCAGAACTTCCAGGGTAGCATTCTCCAAAATGTTTCCTGTTCCATGCGCAGGACCCAAAAGGCAGGCAGAGCTCCGGAGTCTCAATGCGTGGATGAGACAATGGTGCAGAGATGAGGGTTTTGGATTTGTTAGGAACTGGGGAACATTCTGGGGAAAGGAGGGGCACTTACGAAGGGATGGGCTTCACCTTAACCGGGATGGAACCAGGCTGCTGGCATTAACCTTTAAAAAGGAGATAGAGCAGCTTTTAAACTAGATATTAGGGGAAAACCGACAGTCGCCCAAGAGCGGATGGTTCGTAAGAATGTATCTTTGAAGGATACTACCAAAAGCAGAGAGGTTCCACAAAAGAGTAAAGTAGCCCAAATGCCCTCAAATATGGAGCAGACAGAGCTTAAAGATCCCAAATTACCCATGTCTAACAATAGCCAAATTAATATGAATAAAATACATTCTCTAAAATGCTTGTATGCAAATGCTAGAAGTCTAAAAAATAAGATGGGAGAGTTAGAATATATAACGCTAAATGAAAGGTTAGATATGATTGGAATATCAGAGACATGGTGGAAGGAGGACAACCAGTGGGACACTGTGATACCTGGGTACAAACTATATCGAAATGATAAAGCTGATCAAATTGGTGGAGGGGTTGCTCTCTATGTTAGAGAGGGCATTGAGTCAGAAAGGATTAAAGTTTTGCAGGAAGCAAAATCTGCTGTAGAATCTATATGGATTGAAATTCCATGTAAAAGGGGGAAGGCAATAGCAGTGGGGGTGTACTATCGAGCGCCTGGCCAGAATGACCAAATGGATGATGAAATGCTGAAAGAAATCAAGGAAGCTAACAAAAGTTACAGCGCAGTATTAATAACACAGGTACACTACCAAAAAACTGCCTCCAGTTTTGCAACTGATTCCTATAGAATTTGGAGTGCTGAATCCAGGAAAAATAGCCAAAATGTTCCATCACGTCACGTTTTCTTGCAAAATTAGATTTCTTACCCATATAAGGAATGTTCACATAATTTCTTTTTAGCCGACTGCAGTTTATTTTCTTGGCCCAAAATAGAGGTTGTAATGGTTAACTAACTAGAAACACTCCCTCATGATATTTTAGAGTGTTTTGTATTCATTTTATACATTAACAGGACAATTGGGAGGCGGGGGGCTAAATCCAGTACTCGCGCTGGCGCATGTTCTTTCCTGTTCGCCTCGCCTCGTTCGCTCGCTCAAACACGGTGGTTGCGACATGAACGTTCCTGTCAAATTTCAGTTTCTTGCAAGTTCATTATTACCTTTTGTTTGCTCAGTCGTAATCCAGCTTTATTCCGAAGTGGTTCACTACAGTTGTAGTTTGCAGTGCTGTGTATTTGTGATGGCTCACAGAGCCAGAGGTTGCGTCAACTCTCCGGACAGTTTTTGTTTTATTTGTGGGGAATATACCGTGAAAAAGCGGCAGAGGAACATTTCTGCATTTATTAAAAAAGTATATTTCGCCTATTTCGGTTTGAAGTTAGGCGATCAAGACAAACCGTGGGCTCCTCACAAAGTGTGCAAGACATGTGAGGAAGATCTACGCTTATGGATGAAAGGTAAAAAACAAGCATTTCATTTCGGAAAACCTATGATGTGGCGTGAACAAAGAGACCACAGCAGTGACTGCTATTTTTGCTCTTGCATTGTGAAGGGATACAACTTAAAAAATAAGAACGTAATAAGTTACCCCAACCTTCCCTCAGCAATTAGGCCTATGCCTCATAGCAACGAAGTACCTGTGCCCGAACCACCAAAATCTTTGGATCATATGTGTGTGGACGGTTCTGATCATGATGACACTCATCAGATGGCTTTTCCCGATGAGTCCAGTACTTCCGAGTTTGAAACTGAACCAGATCCGAAACCTGAACTTTTCTCTCAAGCTGAATTGAATGATTTAGTCCGGGATTTAGGACTCCCAAAAGATGCTGCCCAACTGCTAGGTTCTCGGCTTAAACAGAAAAATCTATTGTCACCAGGAACAACTTTTTATTGGTACCGCAACCGCGAGACACAATTTTTGAAGTATTTCAGCAAAGAGGAAGATTTGGTATTTTGCAACGATATATACGGAGTGATGGAAAAGTTTAAACTCAAGTATGATCCTGCTGAATGGCGGCTGTTCATTGATTCGTCAAAAGACAGCATAAAAGGTGTTCTTCTTCATAATGGCAACACATTCGCTTCAGTTCCTATTGCTCACTCTGTTATTCTCCAAGAAAAATACGAGAATTTGGCCCTGATTCTTCAGAAGATTCGTTATGATGAGCATAAGTGGATGATTTGTGGAGACTTTAAAATTCTATCCATGCTATTAGGGCAGCAATCCGGTTTCACCAAATATCCCTGCTTCCTTTGCTTGTGGGATAGCCGGGCCCGCGACCTACACTGGGGGAAAAAAGACTGGCCAATTCGGGAGTATTTGAGACCCGGTGAGAAAAATGTTCTTCATGAGAGCTTGGTACCTCGTGATAAAATTCTATTACCACCTCTCCACATTAAGTTGGGTCTCATTAAGCAATTCATCAAGTCCCTTCCAAAAGATGGTGAGTGCTTTCGGTACCTTTGCTCAAAGTTCCCCCGACTTTCTGAAGCAAAGCTAAAGGAAGGAGTGTTTCTTGGCCCTGATATAAGGAAACTCATTTCAGATGGAGCATTCGCTGAAACGATGTCTGAGAAGGAAAAAGAAGCCTGGGATTCCTTCAAGGATGTTGTTCTCAAATTCTTGGGGAACAGGCGGGATGAGAACTATAAGGATATTGTTGCCAGGATGCTCAATGCCTTCAAAGAACAAGGCTGTAACATGAGCCTGAAAGTCCATTTCTTGCACTCCCATGTGAACTACTTTCCCGAAAACTTGGGGGCGTACAGTGAAGAACAAGGTGAAAGGTTTCACCAGGACATCAAGGACGCAGAGAGAAGGTACCAAGGAAGATGGAACACCACTATGATGGCTGATTTCTGCTGGTTGCTGCTGTGGGAAACCCCAGATGAAAAATACGCCAAGCAGCGCACCAAGAGAAGCATTCGGGGGAAGAAGAAACGGGCCCACCAGGAGATTGATTGACCCAAGAATGACTTTAAAATCTAAACTGTGTTGACAAATATCGTGTTTTTACTAAACTTTGAAATAAAAATTTGCTAGTTATTACCACAGTGTCGGATCTCATTTATTAGAATTTTATTTTCACACCATCGGGTGTTTGTCTTCATGTATTGCAATGGTGCGGTTTGCGTTTTCTATTCTTACATACATACCTGTACAACATTTTTTGCACATTTCTTTGCTTTGCTTTGTGTCTAACCTCGCTCTTATATGCTCAATGTTTGTGCACATGTATGTGGCTGTTTTAAGTGCAGACAATTTTGCTACCATCACAGTGTGTTTTGTTGACATTACTCTATTCTTATGTGCTGCCTTGTTACAATTTTCTTTATTCTTATTTGAATAACTACTAAACAATTAGTATAAAGAATTCATCCAAGAAACTTTTATCTCGATCGCACTCAATCTGAAACGTTCACCTCAAACTGCTAACCCAATGTAGCAAAAAATCTGTACGTGATGGAGCAAATTGGTTACCAGATTTGGATTCAGCGCAACAAAAAACGTAAAAATCAATCGAAATATTAGAGGCAGTTTAAAAAAAACAATTTTTAGTGTACCTGTGTAATGGGTGATTTCAACTACCCCGGTATCGACTGGGTCAGTGTCACATCAGGACATGCTAGGGAGATAAAGTTCCTAGATGAAATAAATGACTGCTTCTTGGAGCAGCTGGTTCATGAACTGACCAGAGGGGAAGCCACATTAGACCTAGTCCTTACTGGAACACCAGATCTAGTGCAAGAGATAAGGTTGTTGGGGCCACTTGGCAATAGTGATCATAGCATGATCGCCTTTGATTTAATTAGTGGAGGAGTAAGGAAATCCACAGTACTACCTTTTAACTTTCGAAAGGGAGACTATGATAAAATGAGGAAAACAGTTAAGAAAAAACTAAAAGCAGCAGTTGCAAAGGTTAAAGACGTACATCAGGCTTGGCTGTTGTTGAAAAATACTATCTTGGAAGCCCAGACCAGCTGTATTCCACGCTTTAAGAAAAGTGGAAGGAAGTCCAAAAAACTGCCAGCATGGTTTAAAGGTGAGGTCAGAGAGGCTGTTGTTGTCAAAAAAGCATCTTTCAGGAAATGGAAAAAAGAGCCAAACGACGAAACCTGGAAACAGCACAAGGCAAGTCAAATGCAAGGCATTGATAAGGCAGGCAAAGGGAGAATTTGAGAAGAAGCTTGCTGCGGAAGCAAAAACGCGAAGTAAAGACCTTTTCAAGTACATTCGTAGCAAAAAAACCTGTGAGAGAGTCACTTGGTCCATTAGATGATAAAGGGGTTAAAGGAGCACTAAGAGGTGACAAGGCGATAGCGGAGAGACTGAATGAATTCTTTGCTTCAGTCTTTACTGAGGAAGATGTAGGGATGTTACCCATGACTGAAGTGGTATTTAAAGGTGCGGAAGAATTGAAGGAAATATCGATACATCGGGAAGATGTATTACAACTATTAGATAAACTGAAGAGTAGCAAATCACCTGGGCCGGATGGTACACATCCAAGGGTGTTGAAAGAACTGAAATATGAGATTGCAGACCTGCTATTAGTAATCTGTGAACTTTCATCAAAATCATCTCTAATACCTGAAGATTGGAGGATCGCCAATGTAACACCAATTTTTAAAAAGGGTTCCAGGGGTGATCCGGGAAACTACAGACCAGTGAGCGTGACATCAGTACTGGGAAAAATGGTAGAAACCATCATAAAGAATAAAATTACTCAGCATGTAGATAGTCATGACCTAATGGGAGACAGCCAACATGGCTTTAGACAAGGAAGATCTTGTCTTACTAATCTGTTACGTTTTTTTGAAGGAGTGAATAATCAGGTGGACAAAGGTGAGTCGGTTGACATTGTGTACCTGGACTTTCAGAAAGCCTTTGACAAGGTCCCTCATCAGAGACTTTTGGCAAAACTAAAGAGTCATAGGATAGGAGGCAGTGTACTATTGTGGATCAGGAACTGGTTAAAAGATAGAAAGCAGAGGGTAGGGCTAAATGGCCAATTTTCCCAATGGAGAAAGGTGAATAGTGGTGTACCCCAGGGATCTGTGCTGGGTCCGCTGCTTTTTGACATATTCATAAATGACCTGGAAAGGGGAATAACGAGTGAGGTTATCAAATTTGCAGATGACACAAAACTATTTAAAGTTGTTAAGACCCAAGAGGATTGTGGAAAATTGCAAGAGGATCTTGATGAATTGGAATACTGGGCATCAAAATGGCAGATGAAATTTAATGTGGACAAGTGCAAGGTTATGCACCTAGGGAAGAACAACCCAAACTATGGTTACACGATGCAAGGTTCCACATTAGGAACCACCACCCAGGAAAAAGATTTAGGCGTCATTGTGGATACCATGTTAAAACCCTCGGCCCAGTGTGCAGCGGCGGCCAAGAGAGAAAATAGAACGCTAGGTATGATAAGGAAAGGAATGGAAAATAAAACAAAAGATATTATAATGCCTCTGTATCGTTCCATGTTGAGACCGCACCTTGAATATTGTGTGCAATTCTGGTCGCCGTGTCTTAAAAAGGATATAGCGATTTTAGAAAAGGTTCAGAGAAGAGCCACCAAAATGGTAAAGGGGATGGAAGGTTACTCCTATGAAGAAAGGCTAAAAAAGGTTAGGGCTATTTAACCTGGAAAAGAGACGGCTGAGGGGAGATATGATAGAAGTCTATAAATTAATGAACGGAGTGGAACGGGTAAACGTAGATCGATTGTTTACCTTATCAGAATATAGAAAGACTAGGGGACATGCAATGAAGGTACAGGGTAAACTATTTAAGACAAATAAAAGAAAATATTTTTTCACTCAACGTATAATCAAACTCTGGAATTTGTTACTGGAGGATGTAGTAAAGGCTGTTAGTGTAGCTGGGTTTAAAAAAGGTTTGGACAAGTTCCTGGAGGAAAGGTCCATAAACCATTATTAAGAAGGGACCCAGGATATCAATGCTTGAACCATTACAAGCATTGTGGAACCTGTGTCCCTTGGGGAAACTGCTAGGTACATATGACCTAGATTGGCCACTGTTGGAAACAGAATACTGGGCTTGATGGACCTTGGTCTGACCCAGTATGGCATATCTTATGTTCTTATGTTCTTATCATTCTTGGGCACTCCAACCTCTGGTCTTTCCATTCTTTTATTGTTCCTGGTCTGCTCCCTATGTTGCATGTTTTCATACTTATTGATTAACCATTGTACCTCACAGTACAATACATGCATTTCTATCAAACTCCCATGCACTGTGGTCACAGTCCATTTCCAAGGAAAGTGCCTGACCAGCATTGTGAGGTAAGACAGTTGGTTGCCTGCACTTTGGCTTCTCTGTCTTCACCAGCGGATACGACAGTTCACACTCAACAGCTATTAATTTTGGTCTATTAAATGTGCATGCTGTCCATTCCAAAGCTTCACTGGTCCACAACATTATTACTGATTTGGACCTTTCATTGCTATGTCTAACTGAAACCTGACTATATACTGGGGATGATAGATATTTATTACAGACTCTCCCCACTGGCTACTCTTTTGTGTCTCAATCGTGTTCCAACCGTCGAGTGGAGGTCTAGCCGTCATCTTCTCATCACATGCGTCTGTCACAAAATGTGATTCCTCTTTTATTTCCCTTACAGAATCTTTACTTACTAAATTAGATCTACCGACTTCATTCCTATATATATTTCTGATTTATTGTCCTCCCCAGATGCGATTGACATCTTGCGGTCTTTTTTACTCCACACTATCAGATTTGTATGCTCAGTTTCCCAACCTACTGGTTCTGCGAGATTTTAGCATTCACAATGATGTACCTGTTCAAGCTAGAAATTCTTTTTTTCTTGGACTTTGCTTCAAATCTTGGGCTTAAGCAGCTTATGCATGTTCCAACTCATAAAGTTGTTCATACACTTGACCTTGTCTTTTCTACTGAAGCACTTTCTTTTGCTATCAGCCTCATTCAGACTATTCCATTATTTTGGACTGTCACAATCTTGCTATATTCCAAGTTCAAGGTCTCTTGTCCCCCAAACCCCTTTTTCCTTTCACAAAACTTACAAGATCCATCCACCAGGTGGACACTAGTGCACTGTCTCTAGTCTCAGATAGGTTCCCAGGAGATTATCCATCACTATCAGTGACTCATAAAGTTATCATCTGGAATTTCTCATTGTCAAATTATGTGGACAAAGTGGCTCCACTTCGTTGTATTATTTGTACTCCCAAATGCTACCATCCTTAGTACCATCTGGGCTTGAAACTCCTAAAACACCAGGCCCAAAAGGCCAAATGCTTATGATGTCATTCCGAGGCATGAATAGTGGGGATGGATGTTCCATTGGGATGTCCATCCCCACTATTCAGGCCCTCTTCCGACCCTGACTAACTTTCCCACTCATTGTACAGGGAAGTTAGATGGGGCGGGAAAGGGGTGGGGCGGATCAGGGGTGGTGTTAGGGCAGGAAGTGAGCAGTCGTCGGCCCTGGACGTACAGGGCCGATTCCATTGTCGGCCCTGTATGTCCGGGGCTGGCAGCTTGAATGGGGAACTTATTCCACCTCTGAGGTGGTATAAGTTCCCCGAGTTGGTGGAGACTGGCAGGCCCGAGGCTGGAAAGTGGCAGGAGGGAGAAGAGGAGATTCCCTGCAGCTTGACCATGGCCTTGGGAGGCCAGATCGGGGGTCAGGCTGTGGGGAATGCAGTTTACAGTCAGGCAGCCGGGGATCACGTATTTTGAAAGGAGCCGCGGTGCCAAGGCAACTAGACGCCATGGCACCATTCTCCACTCAAAGGCGTGACTGAGCTATCTGGGCAAGGCCTGAATCCTGGCTAACTCTGTGCGTCCGGTTTCGACCGGGTGCACAGAGGGCCAGGATGTCCATGTCAGAATCGGACTCTTATGGAAAAAACATAGAACTCACTTCTCTAGCTCATTGCAAAATTAAGCAAACCAGTATAGGGCTCAAATTAAACTGGCAAAGAAAACCTTTTATACTTCATCAATTGGGAATGGTGTAAATAGATCCAAATCTTGCCTTACCCTCTTGTCTTCACTCACTACCACAGACATACCCAATACTCACGAACTCCCCCCTCATCGGACCAGATGACCCATTATTTCCATTGCAAGGTTATTGCTATTGTTAACAGTTTTTCTTCTAGTAGAACAAGGGATTCTTCCTCCATCAAAACAGTTCCTTCTCTTGTGACACCCTAGCATTTGGTCATCCTTTAATGAACTATCGCCATTGGCAGTGAGAAACCACTATATGGCCTTTGCCCCACCTTTTGTGCATTAGATCCTATTTCATTGTCCTGGCTTAAACACCAGAGCCTAGAGCTAACACCATTGCTTCATTCAGTCAATAATCAGAGTCTAACTACTGCCTATCTACCCCCATCTTTAAAACAAGCTATAATCAGCCCTATTTTGAAGAAACCCAACTTGGATATCTCTTCACCCTCCAATTATCATCTAATTTCTAACCTTCCATTTCTGGCTAAAATGACTGAGAAAGCAGCACTCATCCAACTCACTGATTTTATAACCAAAACTAATGTTCCTCATCCAAGACACTCTGGGTTCCCTAGTAATCATAACACAGAAACAGCCATCACCACTCTGCTTAGTGAACTCCATAGCAATTTAGATGCACACAAAATTGCCACAATCATTTCTTTAGATCTCTCAGCTGCCTTTGATCTCATTGATCATGGTCTACTACTTCATCATCTGTCAGATATTGGCATTAAGGATTTTGTTCTCAGCTGTTTTTGTCATTTCTCCAGGAACATATGTTTCGGGCACAAACTAGTGATGACTTCTTTTCAGCAGTAAATAGTCTGCCACTCAGAGTGCCACAAGCCTCAGTTCTATCCCTAACTCTCTTTAACATATTTCTAGTTCCACTTTTGATCTTTATGCAGGGGCATGGTATTAGTTCCCTTTGTTATGTAGATGACATCCTTTTGGTCTTCCTCTGCTGATATGTCATCAATAAATGAGTGTTTAGATTTTGTAGCAATTGGTTAGAATTGCACCATCTTCAATAAAATCCAGCTAATCCCAGGCCCTATGGGTCACTAAGAGGGCTTCCACCCCTGCTGTGAGTCTATTGATCAAAGGTTTTACCCTTTTTATTCTGAGCCTCTGATGAAGGCCAAGTGCTGAAACACGTGTTGGGCAGACCTCATAGGCACTTTAATAAAGATAGTTTGACTAAAATTCCACGGTGTCCTGTACTAACTGCTCTTCCTTGTTACTAACAATGCTTTACACACTCTCTTTTGCGCTCTCGTCGTATTTCGCATCAGTAGAGTAAGTTACAATGAGGGACCCCCCAAGCAAAAGTTTGCTGAGGGCCCTCCATTGTTGCAGTGACATGCCTCCCTGTGCGGGCTCCCCCATGTGGAGGTGACGGCAAACTTCATTGTGTTTCCTGCGCTGCCTCCGGTCTTGTAAGTTTGCCACAGGCCCGGTGACTGTTCCCTGCTGGGCTGAAGTCTCACAGTGTGGCTGTTATCGCGAGATTTCAGCCCGGTAAGGAACAACTGCCGGGCTTGCGGCCAAATTATAAGAATGAAGGCAGTGCGGCAAACATGATAAAGTAAGTTTACCACGCTGCCTTACTGCTGCTGTGGGGTCTCCCTTTCTTCCCGGGCTCCTCCACATTGCAGGGGCTGCTTGGGTGGAATTTACATCACTGTCTCGCACTGATTACTGTAATGCCATCTACTACGGCATTCGATCCACGAACCAAAAAAAACCCCTACAATTGGTTCAGAAAACAGCAATCCATTTATTAGCTAACACTTCATGGTATAACCATGTTTCCCTAGGTTTATTCGTTATCATTGGCTTTCCCTTACATATAGATTTCATTTTAAAATCCTCATAGTTGTTCATAAGGCCTTTTATACTGGTCTTTCAGTTTATCTTTCCACATTGCTGGTTCTTTACTGCCCATCATGAGTGTTTTGTTCCCAAAATGCAAACCGTCTTGTTATTCCTCCTGTCTCTGCAGCTTGCATGGAGGCATCTCAACATACAGCATTCTGCTTTTTGGCCCCATCTCTTTGGAATTTCCTTCCTCCCCACATACATGCAGAGTCTCCCATTAAGAAATTCAAGGTAATATTGAAAACATATTATTTCAAGGAGGCCTTCAAGGATTGCTTGGTCTAGAGTGGAGGGCCACTTTTATTGTTTCTTTTGCTGTTCTTTTCATTTTTCTGTTTTAAATTGCCATTCTTTTCTAATGTCAAGTATTTTAGCAATTGTATATCGCTCAGATGCTACCAGGCCTAGACCGGTATAGGTTTTTTAATAATAATAGAAACAGAGAAAAATGATGATAGAAAAAGACCACCTGGCCTATCTAGTCTGTCCTTCCATATCAACCACTTCAACAGTCCCCTTTTTTTCTTTAGAGATCCTCTGTGTTTGTCCCATGTTTTTTTGAATTCAGATACCATCCTCATCTCTACCACCTCCACTGGGAGACTATTCCACGGATCCACCACTCTTTCCGTAAAGAAATATTTCCACATTTCACTCCTGAATCTATCCCCTTTCACCCTCATCCCATGTCCCCTCGTAGCAGAGCTTGCTTTCAATCGAAAGAGGCTCTCTCCCTGTGCATTTATGCCAAGGAGGTATTTAAACGTCTCAATCATATCGCCTCTATTCCCCCTTTCCTCTAAGGTGTACATATTAAGACCCTTAAGTCTGTCCTCATATGCTTTATAATGAAAAACACTAACCATTATAGTAGCCACCCTCTGTACCAACTCCAACCTGTTTAAATCCTTTTGAAGGTGCGGCCTCCAGAATGGCACACAATACTCCAAATGAGTTCGCACCAAATACTTATACAAAGGCACTATCACCTCCTTTTTTCTGCTAGCCAATCCTCTCCCTATGCACCCAAGCATCCTTCTAGCTTTTGCCGTCGCCTTTTCTACCTGTTTAGCTACTTTAAGATCATCAGACACAATCATGCCTAGGTCAAGCTCTTCTTTAGTGGACAAAAGTACTTCACCCCCTATACTGTATTGCTCCCTTGGATTGCTGCAGCCCAAATGCATGACTTTGTATTTTTTAACATTAAATCCCAGCTGCCAAATTCTAGAGCATTCTTCAAGCTTAGCTAGATCCCTCCTCATGTTATCTACACCTTCCAGGGTGTCTATTGCAGATTTTGGTATCATCCGCAAAGAGGCAAACCTTACCCGACAGCCCTCCCGCTATATCACTAACAAAGATGTTAATAGATGTTATTAATAATAATAATAATAATAATATGGAAAGAAAAAGATGTAAATACAGACAGGATAAATAATGTGCCATTCTACTTTCTGTGCATAAAAACAAAGTAACAAGATGTTATAAGTTGAGTAAACTCTATACAGAGTTTACTAGGAAAAGGATTAAAACTGAGAAACAGAAACTGTAAGAACAAAGTTTCTGCTTCTTTCTTAAGAAATCAATAGATCAATCTTTAAACATCTTTTTAAATGCCAGCTTTGGCACTTAAATAAAATGGCTCTTTTCAGCACTGCTGTTTAGGCAGCGCTGAATATATGTACTATGCAGTGAGCACTGGAGTTTTTCGGAGAGCAGTGATATTCTGTTGCCATCCAAAATGTATCCAGATAGTAACCGGGGTAGCGTGGATCCAGTACATTCCATTTTCTTATTAACCCCTGCGCATACCACAACCCCCCACCTCAACATCAGCAAACATTTTTTTTTTATATCTACAGAAACACATACCGCATATTTTGGAAACAAAACTGGTCGCAGCTTTTTTGAATGTAACACAAACTTAAATACAACCAACCACTTAGTCAACAATAACAAAATTCACTGGATCGGGCAATTCATCAGCCATATTACTAGCAAGGTGATACTGTCTCCACCCTCCACCATGGGCATGCGCACGGCTAGCCTGAGCCCCCTCCTTGCCATCGGGCCTACCTCACTATATGACTAGCAAAGGTGGCCTAGCTTCTGGGTGCCCCTTCAGAATTCCCCCTATTTATCCAGGCTATGTTCTCATGACCACGGTCCAACAGTAATGTTCCAAAGTTCCGGACCCCAGAAACCTCCAGGGACCCGCCACCGGCACAGGGTGAAAGCTACAGCCGCTGCGCTGCCCTCCTTTCAAAGCTGCGACCAGCAGGCCTCATGCTGAACAATCAATTTTAAGGCCTTTTGCCAATCATTAAGAAGTAATTCCTATCCAACTGAGGAGAGGTGGACCCCATTCTGTTGAAAAAGGCTTGAACTCTTGGTCTCCACCCAGTTGTGCATGATCTGGTAAGCCCCTTGCTCACAAACCCAATGCCCAATCTGGCGATTGATTTTTGCTAACCTTCTCGACCATCGCCGCAGGTCCATACAGGAAAGCCACAGAATGATGTCAGACCACAACAAAATCACCCGTGGAACATGCGGAAAACTTCTGCTAAGTCCCTTTTGGCCACTCAGATGAGCTGCGTACATCCAGGAACAAAGATAATTTCCTCCCAAGTACAAGAGAATCATTGCAGGGCGACTTCACACCCGATCATGGTACTGCAGAAAGGGCAGAAGCTGGCTCCATTGTAGGCCATATTCATTCAGCCATGACACAGATACCTCGGCCAAAGCAAGGCCCAAATTAAGCCCCACTGGTCGCACCACTGCTTCATGAC
This sequence comes from Ichthyophis bannanicus, assembly GCA_033557465.1. Lineage (NCBI taxonomy): Eukaryota > Metazoa > Chordata > Amphibia > Gymnophiona > Ichthyophiidae > Ichthyophis > Ichthyophis bannanicus. The sequence continues at coordinate 958,761,306 of CM066031.1, forward strand.
CAGCCTAGTGAACAAACAAATAACCAATCAGCCAACAATGCTGGGGCCGCCGCTGCACATCTGCAATAAAGGGACAGTGTTAGGAATTGACAAAATGTGGCTACCCCCTGCACCCAGACCCAAAATCGAACACAGCCCGCAAAGGCCTAGGAATGCCATCTGCCAATCCTCTGTATAATGTGATCTGACAACCCGGCAGCAGCCATACTAGTAGCAGCACCAATGCAAAAAGAATGGAAGGCAAACACACTGGATTCCTCTCCTAAGCACCGCAATGCAAGGCATAAGACGGCCATGAACTGAAAAAGAGTCAAAGGATGGGAGCCTTAGTGAACAAACAGCAAACCCCTGCTTCCAGGTCTCAGGGTTAAGTAGAATCTCAAACTAGCCACCGGAAAAGTAACAGCCCCTTTTATCACATTTAAAACCACCCAGACTCCTCTTCCAGATTGGTCCATTTTTGATCTGGCCAGTAAAATGCGGATCTGATTAACCTCTACCCGCATGTGTTCCCTCAACATACCTACGCCTGTGCACGCACGCACGGAGTTCACCAAATACCAAACCTCCACCTCCTGAAGAATAGATGTCCCATTGAAATCTGCTAAAAATGCATCCCAGACATGCATGTCCTCATGCAAAATCCCCGTCACTCTAATGCGGTGGTGGGGTTGAGAGACACCAGCCATGGACGCTGACAATCTCCATGAGAGTACTCGGCCCATCAGAATGACCCTGCAGGCAAAATTCAAGGATCCCACTAAGTATTGCATTTCCCACAAAATTATCTTGTGGGAAGCCCCTATTGCTGCTACCTATGCCCAAAGTTTAGACAACTTTTCTTGAGGAAGACAAGCAACCATCTCCACTGAATCCAGCTCAATACTAAGAAAAGTCATCTTTGCTGAAGGGCCCTCAGTCTTTCCTGCTGCCAAGGGATGCCAAACTCATTAGACAAATCCAGAAACCCTTGGAGAAGCATACTACATGCATCAGAATGAGCCATCCCCACGAACAGGAAATCATCCAATTAATGAACCACATTTGGGATACCCATTCGCTGTACCAGTACCCAATGCAGGAAAGTACTAAACATCTCTAAGTATGCACAGAACATAGCACAATCCATAGGCATGCACTTGTCAAATTAAAATGCACCTTGATAACAAAACCCCAGCAAATGGCAGACAGATGGGTGGATGGGCAGCATTCAAAAAGTGGACTCAATATCAGCCTTGGCTAGATGGGCCCCCACACCGCAACTTTGAACTAAGAATACTGCACAATCAAAGGATGCATAGCACACCGTACATGACTCCTTGGGAATATGGTCATTGACTGACTTTCCCCCGGAAAATGATAGATGGTAGATCAGGCAAAATTTCCCTGGTTCTTTCTTGGGGACACACCTAATGGAGAGATGACATGATCTGGAAAACGCCAATCAGCAAATGGTCCTGCCATTCTGCCCAGTCTTAAGTCCGCTGCCATCTTATCCTGCACGACTCGAAAAACTCTGGATTGAATGTGTATTGCGTGCTAAAGGTTAACCAACTGATCCCTGAACCAGAATAATAAAACCGCTTTGGAAGCCACTCTCTAAGACAGTACAGTCATAATGCCTAGGATAACGTCGCAGCCATGGCCACATGGCCTCAACTTACACAGGGGTGAGAGCCAGGCCAAATGCCTACAAATCACTTTTGGTTGACCAAAGGAGTGGCTGAGTCCCCTTTTTGGCTACACTTAACCGCCGAGTGCCCCCCGCCACAGGCGGAGCAAATGTGACAGGATTTACAATCGGGAAAAGGGCAGGTGGATTTGTTGAATCGCCAACAGAAATCACCTGCTCCACCTCCCCCTTGCTTTTGCTGAAGCACCATAGCGCAAGGCCGAAAGTAGCGGTTTGCCCCAGGAGTGGGTGCTAGTCCCCCTTTTACTCCCCCACTATTGCTAACACCTGCCCTGGCTGACGTGTGCGTCAACCATAAATTAATGTCCTCCAGGACAATTGCGTATTCTCCTCCATCTTATCTCTGAATTTTTCATCATAATTCAATCAGGTTCACCCTTCATGTGTCTGCGAGGCCTCAAGTTTAGAGTCTGCATATGCTAATAGAAACCCGTACTGCTCCGGTGCAGAACGGCCCCATAAGCTAGCTAGATGCAAGAAAGCCCTGGTCCAATTCATGATGTTATGTGACAGCCTTTTTAGTCTGCCTGCCTTCTCGTCCTCCTTCCTTTTCTTCTTGCTCTCCCCTGACCACCTACAACTCTCCAGGAGGTGGAATATATAAATATAACGCCTCCTCTGGATCCTACAATGTAAAGCGTGCAGAACTCCTTCCCACAACTCATAGAAGGCAGCCAGTGTGGGAGCCCCAACCCCAATCCTTGTACTGGGGGAACATTTGCCCCTGTGCCCCCTTGGAACTGGAGGAAGATGAAGATAACTCAAGGGAGGAAGAGGAGGAGTCAGAATCACATCTATGTCAGTGCGTATGCTTTCGCTTCCGTGATGCCTTACCCACTGTGCAGCCCGCCGACTCGACACCCTAAACTGCTGCGGACAAGGTTGCCCAGTAACGCCAGTGCTGCCAGGCCTCTCAAAACCTCCATTCGCTTGATCTTTGCGCCGATGCACTGCTGACAGCACTTGCGGAGAGACCAGAGAAGAAAAAGGGGGAGGGGGAAAAACAGAAGACAAAGCCCCTGGCCAAGATGACCTGGATGGGCCTGCACCCCCTCCGAGCCAGTGAACCCATGCAGTGAGAGCACCCGTAGGGAGGTAGCCAATGTATGCACCAGGACAGCCAAATGCAGCAACCGGAGGTCCAGCCCTGACCCATCCCCCTCCAAAGAGTGTCCCTTGTAGGGGTAATCACACTGTAAGTTCCCCAATACCCTTCCGCGGGGCCCAAGGGCCATCAGTGATTCCTCAAAGTGAGGCAGATCTGTTGGCCTGGATGCGTCAATAGGCTCACCCATAGCCACACTGGAAGCTGCGGCCCTACTCCCTGAGCCATCAGCACTTCTGCACACTCCCTCTAAGGAGGGAACCTGAGGAGACTCCAGACCATTCCCAGCCCCCCTGTCCCTCCCTTCATCAGAACCAATATCAAATAAGCCATGCTCCAGGCCAGATCTAACTGAAAGCCCAGGGCCAGGCAAATCTCTGCCTTTGCCCCTTCCCTAGTAATCTTACCTACAGATGTCCCCTTACCCCTCCTCTGCCCTTTTGATACAGCCACAATGGACTGAGACTCCTCAGCAAGCTCCTCTGAAGCTAAAGGCTGCGCCAGACTTACTCCATCCGAATCCCTATGATCCCATGATAGGCCTTCCAAAGTTTGCAATACCGCTGCTGCTGGACCAAAATCCACTGTGGTGGAGTCTGTCTGGGAAGGAGCAGCAGATGTTCCCCTTGCTCTTAATGCTTTCCCCTGCTGTGCCAGCATGCCTAGCCCCCACAACAGAAGCCTCTCTCTCCTCTCTTCTCCCTTTAATAGGGCTTGCCTTAAATTTAGTGCCGCTGGGAGCGAAGAGGAACTCACGGAAGACTGCCAAAGCAGGGAAACTCGCTTCACACACAACAACATCAAGGCAGCAAGACGCCAGGACAGCAAGCTGCAGCTGCACGGCCCTCAACAAAACCACCCTCCCCCCCCCTCCAAACACTGCAAGCCTTTGCTGCTCCTGCTGGGACTGGAATGGAGGAAGGTGGCCGCCATGGGGTATGAATAATCACTTGCCCTCTCCCTACACTCCCGGCGTCCCTCCTGTCACAACTCATTGGCTCTGCTCCCCAAAGAGGGGAAGGGAGCCAATGAATTTAAAAAATGTGCCTTCCTTCACCCAGCCCCTCACCCACCACCCTACTGTGCTGCTCGCCCCCCCCCCCCACCCCCCTTCAAATTTATCTGGACAGAGGATTGAACTCGGTGCTCTGCCAACACATCATCCTGGCTCTATATGGATAGTGCCGAGGTGTCTAGATTTTCAGCGGCGCTCATACCCTATCCATATAGTGCTGCCAAAATTCCAGAGTATAACCTAAGGGAATTATCTGGATAATGGCTGCCATTATTCAGATAATTCCCTTTGATTGCTGAATCAAAAGGATATCTTTTACGTCTGTGCCTGATGAAGGGAGATCCAGCTGTCTCCATCTAAGGAAATCAGGGCCTGTGCTTCCATGACTTTTTAAGTAAATCAGAGGGAGAAGAATGGCAGGCATTTTTAGTAGAAAATAGCAGCCAGAAAGGAGAGGCAAAGTGACCTGGTAGCCCCCTGCTGGTTTTCTCTCCAGCTGAACAGCTGATGTAAGTGTGCGAGCTGATTGTTCTTAAGCACATTTTGCTCAAGTAATAAGTCTTATAGGGGAAGGTTGGTCAGGCTTTTTATGTGCATAAGCTTTTTCGTGCATGTGCAAACAAAGCTATGTGTTGAGATAAAGGAAGTGAAAAGAGAAAAAAAGTCATACTAAATGGGTGAGCGATCAAATATACGCGTACAATAACCAAATACTATTGATCCCTCTAGAGCACTCCAACAGAAATTGTTAAAATCAATCATACAACAACAATTTTTATTGTACTGCTTGTATGAGGACACTGCGTCTAATTACATACCAGTCTGTTTTATTTTTTTGAAAAATATTGTCCCCTTTCTGAAAAATATCACCTTTAAAAATAATTCCCAAAAGCAATATTCTGTGCACCCCAATGGCAATAAAATACTGTATTCACTTAGCTGCAGTCTTGTAGAGGAGAGTTCACAATCAATGTTTCAAAAAGAATGATCAACGCAGTACTGTGTTTCAAACCATTTTACTTTTCTTTTGATTCTGCCACCGGATCCAGGTATTTCAAAACATCTTGCTTTTTACTCTCCAGTCTATCCTGCAATTGAGTGCTTCTGCCATGCCCATGTAAGATACAAAATAATGGCACTCTTTGTACATATTGTACATATTCCTACAGATAAATGTTCTCCACATAGACACAAATATACACGTTATCAGTCACACCTCATATACATCACCAGTCAACACACATACATACACTATACAGCCTACCACCCATCCAACCACACAGCTTCAAGACACTAGTGAGGTGATCAAATTTGGAGATGACACAAAATTATTCAAAGTTAGTAAAACCCAAGAGGATTGTGAAAAATTGCAAGAGGACCTTGATAAATTGGAAGACAGGGTGTCTAAATGGCAGATTAAATTTAATATGGACAAATGCAAAGTTATGCATATAGGAAAGAACAACCCAAACTTTGGTTACATGATGCAGGTACCATCTTAGAAACCACCACCCAAGAAAATGATTTAGGTGTCATAGCAGAGGATATGTTGAAACCCTCCACCCAGTGTGTAGCAGTGGCTAAGAAAGCAAATAGAATGCTAGGAATCATAAGGAAAGGAATGGAGAATAGAACCAAGGATATTATAATGCCTCTGCACCTTGAATATTGTGTGAAATCCTGGTCGCTGTATCTTAAAAAGGATATAGCAGAATTAGAAAAGGTACAGAGAAGAGCCACCAAAATGTTAAAGGGAATGGAAGGGTACCCCTATGAGGAAAGGATTAAAAGTTAGGACTCTTCAACTTGCAAAAGAAAAGGCTGAAGGGAGATATGATAGAAGTCTATAAATTAATGAATGGAGTGGAACGGGGTCAACATAGATTGGTTGTTTACGCCATCAAAAAGTAGAAAGACTAGGGGGCACGCAATGAAGCTACAATGTAACCCGCAAAGAGGAAGGATTCAAATTTATAGGCGACTGGAGAAACAGATGGACCATCAAGAGATTATACTGTGCCGATGAACTATATCTCTCTGTCGCAGGGAAAAAAATCCTAAGAGAAAGATTCAGGCAGTATGTGGATATGCATTTAAACTAGAAAAAGGGGGTGACGGATGGGGAAGGTCAAGTTCTGGACGTCAGCCACACTTTTAAACCACACATCAAAAACAAGTGGGAAGAAGTGGGCAGAACAAAATCAATGCAAAATACACGCAAGCTAGTTAAATGCTGGAAAGCAATGAGCACAAATGCTCGAAGCTTAGCCAACAAAGTTCCGGACCTGGAAGCCTTAATGGTGGAAATGGACTTGGACATTGTGGCCATTACAGAAACATGGCATGATTGGGATATTGCCATAGCTGGCTATAATCTATTCAGAAGAGACAAAGTAAATGGAAAAGGAGGAGGAGTAGCCTTGTATGTCAAAAGCAATATTAAAGCTACTGAAAAGCAGGGGGCATGGGGAAAAGAAGAAGCACTCTGGATTGCGTTGGAAAGAGGAGATGGGACTGTCATCCATACTGCTGTAATATACAGACCTCCGACTCAAATCGAAGAGACAGATAACAAATTGATTATAGATATTGCCAAGAAAGCCACAAAGGGGGAAGCGATCATATTGGGTGACTTTAACCTACCCAATGTAGATTGGATAACTCCTTCTGCAAATCTAGAAAGAAGCAAAACAATTGTGGATGCTCTCCAAGATGCGTTAGTTAGACAAATGGTGATGGAACCAACCAGGGAAAGCTCAAGGCTGGATTTAGTGCTCACCAACGGTGATAGTGTGTCGAATGTCTGGGTAGGTGCCCCTGTGAGCAACAGTGATCATCACACGGTGTGGTTTGAGATAAAAGCCAAGGTGCAGTCCAATCATAGCAAGCTCAAATTCCTAAACTTCAAAAACACTGACTTCAATAAAATGGCAGAGTATCTAAAGGAGGAGTTGACAGGGTGGAAGGAGATAAGGGAAGTGGAATTGCAATGGGCTAAACCAAAGGAGGCAATAAAAGCAGCAACAGATAAATATGTAAGAAAAGTAAATAAAAACAAGAGGAGAAGGAAACCTATTTGGTTTTCCAAAGTAGTGGCTGCTCAAATAAAGGCAAAAAACACAGCTTTCGCAAAATTCAAAAGCTCGCAAACAGAGCAACACAGAAATGAATACAGGATCAAACTCAAAGAGACAAAAAAGAGAAATAAGGATAGCAAAATCAAAGGCAGAGGAAAAGATGGCTAAAGATATTAGGTGTGGTGACAAAACTTTCTTCAGATATATTCGGGAAAGGAAGAAAATCAGAGGTGGAATTGCAGGACTCAGAAGTGCTGGGAATGGACTCATGGAAAGTGACATTGAAAAAGCACAATTGTTAAACAAATACTTCTGCTCCGTTTTTACCAAAGAAAATCCGGGAGAAGGACCACCTGTGACTCCCAAATATAAAAATGTGAATGAAGTAGATACCACACCATTCACAGAAGATGAGTTGTTAGACCAACTTGCAAAACTGAAAGTGGAAAAGGAAATGGGACTGGATAGGATACATCCCAGGATACTGAAAGAGCTCAGAGAGGTTCTTGCAGGGCTGTTAAAGGATGTTTTCAACAGATCCTTGGAAACAGGAGAAGTTCCTCAAGACTGGAGAATGGCTGATGTCGTACCTCTACACAAAAGTGGTGACAGGGAAGAAGTGTCAAACTACAGGCCCGTGAGCCTTACTTCAGTGGCGGGAAAAATAATGGAGGCACTTCTGAAAGAGCGAATTGTGAACTTTCTCAGAACCAACAGGTTGCAAGATCCAAGGCAACATGGTTTTACCGAAGGACGATCTTGCCAAACAAATCTGATTGAGTTCTTTGACTGGGTGACCAGAGAACTAGATCAGGGGCATGCGATGGATGTCATCTACCTGGATTTCAGCAAAGCCTTTGATACTGTCCCTCATAAGAGGCTTATCAATAAACTCAGTAGTTTGGGGATGGGTCCCAAGGTGGTAAACTGGATCAGAAATTGGTTGACTGACAGACGACAGAAGGTGATGGTAAATGGAGCTCACTCGGATGAAAGGAAGGTGATTAGCGGGGTGCCCTAGGGTTCGGTCCTGGGCTTTTCACTGTTCAATGTATTTGTGAGTGATATAGCTGAAAGACTGAATGGAAAGGTCTGTCTTTATGCAGATGACACGAAAATTTGCAACAGAGTGGACTCCCCCGAGGGAGCGATTAACATGAGGAAAGATCTACAAAAGCTGGAAGAATGGTCTAATGCTTGGCAATTAAGATTTAATGCAAAGAAATGCAGTGTCATGCACTTGGGTAACAGAAATCCAAAGGAAATGTACACGATAGTGGGCGAGAGGTTGGTGTGCACAGATCAGGAGAAAGACCTTGGTGTAATTATTTCTGTAGATCTCAAGGGTGGCAAAACAGTGCGACAAGGCGGTGGCAAAAGCCAGGAGGATGTTGGGCTGCATACGAAGAGGAATTACCAGCAGAAAGGAAGAGGTACTAATGCCACTGTATAAGTCACTGGTGAGGTCTCACTTGGAATACTGTGGTCAGTTTTGGAGACCGTATCTTGTAAAGGATGTAAAAAGAATGGAAACTGTTCAGAGGAAGGCAACCACAATGATTTGGAGCCTGTGTCAGAAGCCTTATGAGAAGAGACTTGAGGACCTAAATATGTACACTCTGGAGGAGAGGCGGTATAGGGGAGATATGATTCAGACTTTTAAATACTTAAAGAGACCTCTTCCAAAGACGGGGAAGCTGTAAAGCTAGAGGGCATAACATGAAGCTGCAAGGTGGTAAATTGTAAGGAAATGTCAGGAAATACTTTTTCACTGAAAGGGTGGTGGATGCTTGGAATGCCCTCCCGATGGAAGTGGTGGGGGCAAACACAGTGATGGAATTCAAAATAGCATGGGATCCCTTTATAGCAACAGAATAAAATCAAAATAAACTGAATACTGGGCAGACTGGATGGACCATACTGGTCTTTATCTACCGTCATTTGCTATGTTACTATGTTATGTTATTATTAAAGAGGACCCAGGAAATCCACTGCATTGTGGAAGCTGTGAACTTTGGTTACCTTCCAAGTACTTGTAACCTGGATTGGCCACTATTGGAAACAGGATACTGGGCTTAATAGACCTTGGCTGACCCAGTATGGCATTTCTTATTTTCTTATGTTCTTAGGCCTCCACACAGTCTTGTAATATGTTGTTGTGCAGTATTTCTGAATGCCAGCTACAACACCTTGTCTCTGAAATTAGAAGCCTCAGTTAATAGCTAGTCTGGAGAAAGGAAAGGTTGCCTGCCTTCTACTGCTCCTCTGTATGCTGTATTGCCTGAGAGCAGGACCCAAGAAGAAAACACGTGCAGAAAAAAGCTTTGACCCAAGCCTGAAGCACAGTCCTGAGGCAAGAGCTGGGCTGAAGGGCCCAATTAGGTTTGTCAGCCTGCATGGAGAGGGTGACAAACGTGTTTGCTTTGCATTCATCAATGGCTTGTTCGGTGCCTTCAAAAGGAAGTAGTCCTTGCAGTTCATCTATAATTGGTTGTCCACTCTTTCTCTGGTCAATAACACCCAAGCCATTCTATCTCAATGGTCTTGTCTTCCGCCTGTGATTTACAAGGACAGGGGAGATTTGTGTCTATGGTTATGTGCCTGCTCCTCTGTGTGTTTCTGGAAAGTGCTTTTTTAGAATACTGCTTTGCATCCTTTACAAAAGTCTCAGTTTGGTGCGTTTGCATATCATACACATTATATGCAGCAATCGCTGAACGCATGCGTGCAGGAAGCCCTCAGAGCTTTATATTTTTCCCTCAGCTCCCTCTGTACATGTACCCTTGGGTAATAGTTTTTATAAAACAACTGTGTCCGTATGTGATTATAAAACACTTTGAAAAACAATTCACGTAAACAGCTATTAATTTAAACATTACTTCTTTCCCAGGAAACATAATTTGCTGTAATGTTTTTTGAACTACTGGAGTCATAAAAGATATTAATTTCCAAAAGGATTCCTAAGCAAAAATCCCTAGATTATCACAACAGCAAACAAAGAAAAGGAAGAAGGAAAAAGTGTTTTTAAAAAGCATGAAGCATCCCAGAAATCTTGGATGGAGGAAAAAAAAACCCCATCAGGTCTATTCCCAGTGCAGTAAAGTTAGATTAATAAGAATAAGGTCATATAAGTTCCTTTCCCTTTGAACCAGGCTGAGGAAGGGGGCGTTGAAAGGGATTCGTTCAAATGTAAATGGAGGTCATGGTTTTATTAGAGCCAGAATTTTTCATATTTAATTATGTATTTATTAAGATGTATTTACTGTCTTTTTGAAGAAATTCATCCTAGGTAGTGTACAAGTTTAATTTTTGGCACATGTTTGTCTGTAAAATGAATGGTGTAGATTGCAAACAGTTTAATTCTCTTAGCTGAAGAATTGTAGGTACAAGTAAGGCTTTGACTTTTCAATAGGTCTCTTCAAGTGTATCATAAGTATGGTTTGAGCCAAGAAAGGAAAGATATTTTACAAAAAGCTAATTTGTTGACTGAAAGGGTCAAGTAAAAACAAATGCATTGCTTTCCACTTAGTTTTTGAGGGAAACAGTGAGGGGCCGTGGCCCATTGTGTACCTTTTAATCCAAGAAGATTCCATTTTCCTGGTAATGCTCTAGAAAAGAAGATTGACTAGAGGGTAGATACTGGACCCAGCCCAGTGCAATAGGTATGGGATTAATTGTCTAGCTCTGATCACTTTAGTTTATTCCAAGAATATAGTAATTAAGGATTAAATATAAATACAATTTGTTGGGAATTTATTTTTTTCTAGGTACTTTCTAGACCATTTTTCAAATGCTGTCAAAGTGGTTTACAATCAATAACTATAAAATTATAAAAGAAAAATTACAATTAAATGACCCAAAATCATTCAAAAAAGTTAAAAGTAAAATAGAATGAAACACACGTAGATGCTGATGACTAGTGTAAGTGGCAGAAATTGTTCCTGCAATGTAGGCATGGGCACATTCCCCGCACCTGGATTTTATTAGATACTGTGATAGAGCTGAAGCTAGTGAAGCTATGAACTTAGAAAAAAACGCTGTTTTTCATAAAGCAACTGACTTAGAGAAGGTGCAATTACCTAGCAGGACAGCTAGAGGGGGCAGGCACGAGCCTGCAGATGCTGAGCTGATACACCCAGGTACTGATGAAGCAGAAGCTAATCAGGTGCACCTGAGGAGAGGGTCAGAAAACTCAAGGGAAAAGGGGCTTTATAAGCAGGGCTCTGCAGGAAGGAAGCAGAGAGAGCCTCGGCAAGGGAGAGAACCACGGCAAGAGAGAGAGCCACGGCTAGAGGGAGAGCCACGGCTGCAGAGAGAGCCATGCCTAGAGAGAGAGCCATGCCTAGAGAAAGGCCTGCGCATAGAGAGAAGCTCTGAGAAAGGATCTGGAAAGGAACCCAAGGATACTGGGAAGAAAGGACCTGATAGAGGAACCTCCTTTACTGCAAGGCAGAGGAGCTTGGAATCCTTACGTGGCAGTGCTAAGCTCCAGGGAAGACAAGCCCAGCCCAGAGAACTCCAAGAAACAGTCTTCAGAGAAGACGGTATCAGAAGGAGGGTGCCTGGTAGGGGGACTACCAGTGGCACAGACTTCAAGGAGCCAAGGTACAGTGATACTTTATTTCTCACAAAGAAGCCAGATCCTAAAAAGACTTATAACTCAGATAGCAATACTGAGAGGAAAGAAAGCTGGCAGAAGTTTTGGAAACCACTACCAAGAAGCATAGGAACAAAACATACCACTTGTTTGCAAACTGCCAGGCTGGAAACTAGGGAAGAGAACTTCTGAACTGCAAACTATTTCAGCCAGGGAAAGCTCAGGTGTAGAAGAAAGCACGGCTGAGCTGGAACCCATGCAGATTGAGCTTGGGGAACCAGAGCCGTTGATGCCTGAAGAACAAATAGACTGTTCGATGTGTATTGCTGAAAGCCTAGAGTCTCTCCCAGAGCTGTAATTACCAGAACATGCTTTAACAATATCTTTTGCCTGTGTTGAGCTAAAGAAGAGCTTGTTTATTTGTTTTACTACAGTGTTGAAAACCCTGTGTATTTTTACAAGGAACTGTGAAGCTCTCATAACAGTTTTCTTGCTCTGTAATTACTTTGGCCTAAACCTGAAAATAAGGTAAATTCTACTTTTTGGTTTCTTAGTGAACCTTAGTGCTAAAGGGGAATAAAAGCCTTTTGTTTGACCGTACACAAGGCGTACACAACTCATTTTTTTAAGAAGAAGGACTACAAGGACCATGATCCCGCAGGTACAAAAAGGTTTCCTACTTCTACAAAATAATTAAAAATGTCCACCTTGTCCCTTCAACAAGCTACCAGCAGGGGCGTGGTGACAATACATGTGTAAATTTGTGGATTTTATAATCTGTCCATATCATGCATACTCCACCCACATTCTACCAAACTCCACCCCTGTACACACCTCCCAACACAATACACACCATCATGTTGAAGCTTGTATTATTATATTGGTTGGAATCTAGTTGTTAAGTGCCGTTGAATTAGTGTCGACTCAAGGCAACCCTCTGGATAGTTGACCTAAACTGTATTGGAATCTTAGAGCAGGCCATTTACATACATATATGGCCTCATATGCTTGAAAATGATTTTATAAAATTACCTCTTAAATGTATATGGAGGTCATATTCAAAGTAATGGGCAGGACATTCAGCAACACATAGTTTGTGCCACTGAAAGCCGTTAAACACCCCGCTGCTAACTGGGTAGCATTGGAGCATTCCAGGAGCAGCGCCCAAGATAACCCATCAGTGGCGATATTCAGCTACTGGCTGCCTACCTTAAACCTGCTAAAGTTAGGTGCTTTAAAGACTGGCCTAACGTTAGCCGGTATAGCTAACCGGGAAGCAGCTGAATAATGCCATTGCCTGGTTAGCTAAATTGCTAATAGGGTACACCAGCTCTTCAATGCCGGTGGCTGGATATGACCCCAGCATTAATATCTGGTCTTAACTTAAAGCGGAGATGTCCAGACACTTTAAGTGTGCTGGCCACTGCCATTGAATATCGGCCCTACATGTTTTTCTTATTTTGAAATGCATTACACTTGTTCCCAATATCAGTCATCAGTCCCATATAATAATATATAGTTTTGATCTTTGAATTTAAAATGCCAGTCACTCATGCCACTGTTGGAAACAGGATACTGGGCTTGATGGACCTTGGTCTGACCCAATATGGCATATCTTATGTTCTTATGTTCTCATTGCACTGTCCCACACATTCAATTAACAGATCACAGTGTCCACAAAAGTATTGGTAAGAACGTACATATCTAGAAAACTAATATACTGGTGAGGGCTCATTTGCAATAACTTTACTTATTTCCAAGATAATCATCTAAGTCCACCATAGCAATGCTGTGATATCAATGAAGTTCCAATCGCTGCCACATTCTTTGGCCTGACCTGGTGCCATGATTTTGATATGTCCATCAGTGGATGTAAATCAAAATGGCCGATGACTTCAGCATACCATCGTACTGCTCATCATTAATTCCTCTGTGCCATGGTGCTTGTCATTAACTCCTCTATGCCAGGTCCATGCTACCAAGGCCTATACACGTTTTACAAAAGGCTCCACATTCAATGATCCTTTTGTAAAATATGTTGTAAACTGTGAACATCCTGTTATCTTTCTCCAAAGAAAGTCCAGGTGGAGGATACAGAAGATGGCTTGGGAAAATTAGTTAATCTTAGGGGGTTCCTTGTGGATTCCCAAAATGCAATTGATACCAGAACCACTTTAATTGAATCTTTATATCACTCTCAGGATAAGATACTAATATTGAAATCTTATTTTAAGAATAAAGATGCTTAATTTTGTGGCCCCAAGATTCATCTTTTCCTGGATGAGTCTTGTGTTGCGCAGTTATGTAGGAGGACTTTCCTGAAGCTGAAGCTTAAGATCTTGGCAAAGGGCAGTGTCTTTTTTAAAATGTCCTTGTCAATGTATTATTGTTTATCCAGGGAATAACTGTATCTTTGTAGATCCTGCTCATCTAGAAACATTTTGCTTGATCACTTTGATTAAGGTTGGTTGGTGTGGTGGTCATTTGTTGGGCTGTGGATTTAAGAAGGCAGTAAAATAAGGGTACTGTTTACTGGAAGTTAGTTCTTGATTGCTTAAGTTTTCTTATTTTATTTGTGATTGTTCTCTTCTCTTGGCATGGGCTAGACGCTGTGTGTTGTTGACTTATTTTATTGTATTAATGTGCATATTTCTTTGATTGCCTTTTTTGTACCTTAGTGTACTTGTAATTCATTTGAAATTAATTTTAAAAATGTTACCTTAAACACTGATTTACTGCTTGTGTAGTTCTTAAATTGATGCTAGTGTTAAACTGAAATATTTTCAATATTAGAAGGAATCAGGCACTAGCCAGCTAAGGGGGTCTTTTACTAAAGGGCGCTAGTGTGGGTCTGGCACTCACTAAAGGCATGCATTGGACACACATTGACAGCTAGTGCAGGGCCATGAGAGTTAGTGCCACCGGATTTTGGTGCTGTCCATAGTGCATTAGGGTTGCAAGAGGGAGGATTAGGGGTAGAGAAGTGGGCAAGAACCATGCAGGCAGCGCACCCGTGGTATCTGCATAGGTGGCACTGAGTGTACCCGTGCTATTGTTGTGCCTCAGCAGGGCCGCATACTCTGCGGTAAGAGCCAGAAATATGCTTTCCATGTTCCTGGCAGTTAACGATCTGGTGGTGTTGCTCCTAAATGCACTATGGAGCCGTGTGTTATGGAAGTGAGTGTAAGGTGCACTCTTTAGTAAATGGGCCCCTTCCCAAACAGCAGTCTCCCTCACTGCTGGCACACCAACGCAACAAAACAGTTCAGCCTGATAAAAGGCAGCAGCACAGCCGGGAAGGGAGAATGCCAAGATATGCAGAAATAAGAAAAAAGGTTAAAAAAAAAAAAAGCAACACCCAATAATAACGCAGCACATATTATGAAAACACAAACTTTAGCCTCATATAACCCAGCAACACAATTTAGTCCAGAGTACCTAAAATACTTTCCCTAGCAAAGAGACTGAGAGCACACCTGCCGAAAGGCACCTTTGCATTCTCATGGCACGTTCTGGCAGTTTAGAATTTGATCAGAAATGACTATGGTTAAGATAAAATTGTGTCCCAGCTGCATTGGCCTTCTTGGCTGGTGTCAACATGTCAGCTAAATGCAGAAAACCAGCAAGAGTACGAGGTCCTGTGTGTTCAAATGTCAGATTGAAGCTAGCAGGGGAGGTGGTGCACTGTGCAGATGGGATGGGAAGTCTTTATTTCCACAAGAGAGATTCACGGAACCTACTTTACCATACCAGCACTAATACCAAACCTTACACAGCAAGAAGCCAGCCTATGAAAAGGCAGCACAGCAAATATTCGGATGGACCCTAGGACACCAATACATCCCCTACTGGGACCCAGAACAAGTTGGACTGGTGCAGGTCCTTACCTAGAATCTACATGCTTGTAGAATGTCACAGTCACACCCAGAACACAAACAGACTCTCATCAAATGCAGAGTAAATGATCGCAAATTAGAAATATGTAACCAAAATTTAAACTGGAAACCCTAAGATGTCAGACTGCATGCACTGCAACGCTGGAGAAACATATACAAAAATGCATTTTCTTCTGTGTTGAGCAAAGTGCAAAGACGCACATTCCCAAAGCTTATATATTCTGATTGCTAAATTGAAAATGAAATGTCTTTTTTTCAACCTTTGCTGTTTGGACATTTTTTTTCTAATTGTGTTGATTTCCATCTTTCTTTCATGCTTTCCTCATCTGTCTCCTTTCCATTTCCTGTTTGTTCTCTCTCCTCCACTCTGCTTCATTTAGTCCCCTGTATCTGTCTCCAACATCAGTCTTTCTTTTTGTCTTCTCTTTTTTGCCTCTGTCCATTTATAGGTAGATTTCACCCCCTCCTTTTCCCTCTCTGTCATCCCCTATCTCCCTCTTTTCACATGTCACCTGCCTAACCAACTTTCCTTCTCTCAGTCTCAGCTGTGGCCTCGCTCTCTCAGCCTCTCTTCAGCCTTCCCACTTCCCCATATCTTTCCCTTTCCCCAGTCTATTTCTCCCTGTTGTTTGCCAACTCCCTAGGCCTCGGTATGTGCCTCTTCCCCAGCCCTTTCACTTTCCTTGTCTCTTATCCCCTCACCAGTCTCGGGCCCTTCTGTTTCTCATCTTCTCTCTGGCCTCCAATCCCTTTTTTTTTCTTTCTTCCTACCTAGTCTCCCTTTACTTTTGATTCCCTCTTCAACCTGATTTCCACCCCTTTTCATCCTATCATAGAACCACCTCCCTTTTCAGTTCCTCACCCTCTCTGCAATCCTGTCCCCATTCCTTCCTAGTTAATCTCAACCCGTCCCCAGCCCTTTCAGTTCTATACACCATTTATCATTCTCTTCCACCTATTACTCTCCATTTCATACTCCCCAATCTAACATGAATCACTCATTTGCCAAGCCCCCTCTTGAATCTCCACTCAGTCTTCAAGTCCCCTTTTCTTCCCACCCTACAAATCTCAGACTCTCTTCTCTCTTCCCTTATCCAAATCCTCTCTCTCCCTCCCAGTCCCCAGCTTTTTCCTCTCCTTTCTCTCATCCTGTTCCCAGCACTCCTCCTTCCCAGCTGGTCCCAGCACTCACTGTCCCCAGCACTCACATTACATCCCCAACCAGTCTTCAACACTCACTCTCTCTTTGTCCACGACCAGCCCCCAGCACTCATTCCCCCAAGTGATCACATCTCCATCCAGTCCCTAACACTCACTGTCCCTCCCAGTTTCCATCACCCACACTCCCACCACAACCCACAACATGGTGGACCCTGTTCTTATCACAGATCACTTCCATCATTTCTGTACACATAACAGGTATAGAAATGATGGAAATCCAGGGGCTTTGACAACTGGTGTGTGGGCCACTTGGGCCCAGGGATTCTTTAGACCACTTGGGCCCAGGGATTCATCCCACCAACAGCCCAGGCCAATTGAGAGGGGGGGGGGGGAGTGAGTCATACTCATCATAGCCCTGGTCAACAGCTAGCCATCACAGAGCAGCACTTACTTGTGCATTGTCTGCAGCCTGTATCAACATCCTCCTTAGTTCGGCCACAGGAGTCAGTTGGAAAGTCATGGAGCAGACAATGTCAACACAGTTCTGCATCAGGCCCAGGCTGCAGGTTAGACAGAGAGGTACCATACCAACTAGAAAAAGGTCAACTGACAGACAGGGGAGCAAATGGGGGGTGGGGGGAGAGTGAGCAGCAAGGGGGTGGGGTAGGTCAGTAGACTGCAGAAACAGTGAGATTTGCTTGCTTGCTTGGGCACAGTTGGAATGAAGGCTTAAAAAGTTAGTTCTTCAGCTCCTCTCCTTCCTCTCCCCCTGTACACATTGCTTGGAATTTTTATTGTGGCTGTTCCCCTTGCCACAGGCTAACCCTGAATCTCTCTACTTCCTCCTCCTAGTAGCACAACATGGGATTCTTTGATCATTAATGTTGTATCTATGGAGCACTGCACAGTTCAAACAATTTGTAATTGATGAGCTGTGTAGCTAGTACCAAGAAAGAGAGAGGTGCCCAGCAAGTGCATGACAAAAAAAACAGCCATAATAAAAACTTCTACAGGCACTGGGTGAGGTGACCAAGGAGAATGGGGATCAAAGGATTTGGAGCTTAGGCTTAGCAACTGCTGGGAATTGTGCCTTTGACTGGTGATGCATGGAACACAGCTTTCTTATGTTGCTAGTGCACAGGCATCACAGTACTATTGATTTTATTTATTTATTTACATTCTTATATGCCACACTATTCTGCATCAGTGTGGTTTACATTGAACAAACTGAAATTACATTGAACAGGGCATTATAACTTGGAGGAAACTATTTTACAGGGAACATGGGCTATGGAGGGTTAAGTGGCTTGCCCAAGATCACAAGGAGCACCTGTGGGACTAGAAACCCCAGTCCTTCCAGCCCAAGGTTGCTGTCCTCTAGTGGGATTTGAACCCCCAACCTTCCAGCCTGAAGTACCTTGCCCCAACCACTAGGCCACTCCTCCACTATGCCTCTGCCTTGCACCAACCACTAGGGCACTCCTCCACTATGCCTCTGCCTTGCACCCAGCCCATATTGAAGAAACCATATTGCCGCAAAATTCTGATTTATTGTAAGAACATAATGAGACAATGAACAAGATGATGCAAATAGATATGTAGGCTAAAGCTTAAGCATTATCAATTAACTATACCTTATTTATTTAGACAGTTTTCTATACCACCTTATCCTTCAATCAAAGTAGTCACAACACAATTGAGGGATACATTTAACATGAGAGGATGTGAGACATCTATGCTAGTACTTGTAGGGAATGTGGGCAATGGAGGGTTAGGTAGCTTGCCCAAGACCACAAGGAGCACCTGTGGGACTAGAAGCCCCAGTCCTTCTGGCCCAAGGTTGCTGTCCTCTAGTGGAATTTGAACCCCTGACCTTCTGGCCTGAAGTACCTTGCCCCCAACCACTAGGCCACTCCTCCCATCCCCTTCATGTAATGTGTAGCTGCCATGAACAAAAGAGACATTCTTATTTTATTTCTATGGAGGGTAATCTTATAAATACCAGTGTAGCTGACATGCATTTCTATGTACGCATTTCATGCTTATTTTATAAAGTCAAGTATGTTCCTACTTTGCTTAATAATATACTAACATAAATAGCTGAAAACATTAAGGTGCAATCACTTACACCAACCCTAGGGATGATGTGAATGCCAATGCCTAAATTTATAAGGAACATGCATATAAGACTTTACAATTTATTTATTTAGTAATATTTAGCTCAGGTCTTTCCAGTAGTAGTTCAAGGTGAGTTACATTCAGGTATAGTAGGTATTTCCAGGGTCAGCCCAAGGGTTTCTGCTGCCCCCCCCCCCACACCAAACTACTCAACCTGCTGAGCTGCCGCCCCCCTGCCAGGCTGCTATCCCCCCCCCCCCCTGGGCTGCCCCCCCCCCCCGCTGCTACCGATTCAGACTTGGACAGGAGGTGGGCGGCGACAGTGGCTGTCTTTTAAAAGTGGCGGCTTTGTGCCGCTACTTTGTTGCCAGGGCACGCCATGGGCTTCAGCACACATGGCCTGCTGCTTCCGACCCCTCTCTGACAGTAAGTTGTGTTGAAGGGGGATCAGAAGCGGCATGTGTGCTGAAGACATGGCCTGCTGCAGGCAACAAAACTGCGGCATAAAGTCGCCCAACCAGGCTGGCCAGTCTAGGCAGCTGCCTAGTTCACCTAGTGGACAGGACGGCCCTGGGTATTTTCCTGTCCCCAGAGAGCTTACAATCTAAGTTTGTACCTGAATCAATGGAGGATTAAGTGACTTGCCCAAGGTCACAAGGCATGTCAGTAAGATTTATGTGTGTAACCTTGTGCTCCACCCATGCTCCAGCTAGAATCTGCCTCTGTACATGCCCACAGTCAAAGTACACATGGTTGGATGTGTGCACATGCTTAGAGAATACCAACCACATAATTTGCACATGTAAATGCCCACTTAAGCACAGATATAACTAAAATATCTATTTGTATACATTGTTTGTGCATAAATCTAGGTGTTGCCTTATACAATTATTCTCATCATGTTCGGTTGGGGCATGGGACAGTCGCACTGTATTGTCCTCCACAATTAATTACCTTGAATTACCACTGCATTTCTTTGCCCTTCATCCAGCTATACTGCACTGGAAGATGGAAGATTGAGGCACAGGTCAGCCATGTCTTACTGCTGCCCCCCCCCACACACACATTTATTGATTATATTTTTCAAAACATGGACTGTGCTTGTAGAGGTTGTCTTTAATGAAAGCAACACACTAAATCTGTAGATGACCCATATGACTCCTATTTATTTGGCAATGCTTATACAGGGCTTTTCATTCAGGTATAGTATATATTTCCCTTCTCTGCTCTCCAGCTGGAATTGAACACTCAGTCTTCTGGCCTTCAGTAACTTGCCCCAACTACTAGGCCACTCCTCTCTCGTAAGCAATATCAAGATAACTCCCAGTGGAGCACTACCTTCTGATTCAGTTGTGCAAAGAATCTACGCCTGTGCTCGCCCCTCATTTCTATTGGTGTGTTTTTCTTGTTATTTTGATTCCTCTTGTGTTTCTGCACTTGGCTTCATGCAGGGTGGGGCTGCTAGGAATATTCTTGTTTGCTGCCCTCCTGCATCTTCTGCTCTCCTGCTTCCAATGCAGTCTGGCCTCTTCCCCTTTACCCTGTAAACCCTTTCCTTATTTCTCTAGCCCTAACTCTGCTACCTCCCTAAGGTGGGATGCCCTAGTTACCTGTCCCTGTTTTTCTGTTCATGTCAAACCTACCCTACTCTTTAACATAACATCAGGACACTTCCAATGGCCAAGTTGTGCATCCCTGGCTCCTGGGTGGTCGGGCAAATTTAGCATAAGAACATAAGATATGCCATACTGGGTCAGATCAAGGTCCATCAAGCCCAGCATCCTGTTTCCAACAGTGGCCAATCTAGGACACAAGTACCTAGCAGTTTCCCCAAAGGACACAGGTTCCACAATGATTGTATTGGGACAAGCAGTGGATTTCCTGGGTCCCTTTAATAATGGTTTATGGACCTTTCCTCCAAGAACTTGTCCAAACCTTTTTTAAACCCAGCTACACTAACAGTTTTTACCACATCCTCTGGTATCAAATTCCAAAATTTGATTACGGGTTGAGTGAAAAATGTTAAGCAGTGGGCTCATCTGGGATTCAAACCCACAAACTCTCATACCTAAAGTAAGCATCATACCCCTAGTCCAAGGAACACAGGACAGGCTTCTTTGTCATTCTGTTTTTCTCACCCACCTTTTTTTCTCCCTTCTTGTTTCTGTCTATTTGCCAGTTTCTTGCTTATGAAATCCCCTGGCTTTCGTTTATATTTATGATGAAGTGAGGCAGAGCACTGGGACAGGAGAGTGCTGTCATGTCAGTTCTTTCACAGAGGGTCACGCATTCTGGTAGCAGGAGTAGCTTTTTAATGAAAAGGTATTTTGCAGACACAAGCAATGCCTTAGAGTCTCAGGAAAGCACTATTATAGACCTTGTTAATATATTATAGACAGGACCAATATGCATTTTAATAAAAAGCCAATCAGTGAGCCTCCCTGAAGCTGGTAGAAAAATCTCTTGTCTTTCTCTGAGATCATTTTATTATAGCGTGTGTTTGTTGTAACCAGGGAAGCCAGGGCTTGAATCCCACCGATGTTCCTTATGGCTGGCCTTTCCATTATCTCAAGTATAAACATAGACTGTAAGCCCTCCAGGAACAAGGAAATACCAACTGTACCTGAATGCAACTCACAATGAACTTCCACTGGGAAGGCCAGAGCCAAATACAAATGAATAAGTACGCCACGTAGATAGTTTAAACTACTACTACTACTATTAAGCATTAGTATAGCTCTACAAGACATACGCAGCGCTGCACAGACATGTAAGAGACAGTCCCTGCTCATCAGAGTTTACAGTCTAATCAAGACAGACAGCACAGTTGGTGTAGACAGGGATACATCTAGGAGGAATGGTAAAGAAGCACAAAGGAGATCAGGTGAATCAAGATCCGAAAGCGGCAGCGAAGAGGTGAGTTTTCAGCCTGGATTTGAAAAGGGTCAGAGAAGGCGCCTGGCGTACAGACTCAGGCAGTTTGTTCCAGGCATAAGGAGCATCAAGGTGAAAGGAGCAAAGTCTGGAGTTAGCAATAGAAGAGAAGGGCACAGATAGAAGCGATTTGTCAGAAGAGTGGAGTTCCCTGGTAGGGGTGTAGGAAGAAATAAGAGAGAAAAGGCAGTGAGGAGCTGCAGAGTGAATGCACTTATAGGTCAGCAGGAGAAGTTTGAGGTGGATGCGGAAATGGATAGGGAGCCAATGAAGTGACTTGAGAAGAGGGGTAAGATGAGCATGACGAGGCTGGCGGAAGATTAGCTGCACAGCAGGGTGTCAAACAGATTGAAGGGGAGAGAGATGATTCAGAAGGAGACCAGCAAGGAGTAGGTTATAATAGTCAAGATGGGAGGTGATTAAGGAATGGATAATTGTCTTAGTAGTGTGTTCAGAAAGGAATGGGTGGATTTTGTTGATGTTATAGAAAAAAGAAACGGCAGGTCTTAGCTATCAGTTGGATGTGGGTGGAGAAGAGAGAGGATTCAATGCGACCTCATGGTTGTTAGCTGAGGAAATAGGTAGGAGTAGAGAGTTATCCACAAAGAATGAAAAAAGATGAAGAGGAGAGGAGGTTTTAGAGGGAAAAATAAGAAGCTCAGTTTTGGCATGTTCAGTTTCAAGGGGCAGTGAGACATCCAAGCAGCAATTTCAGAAAGACAGGCAGAGATCTGGGTCTGGATTGCCGGAGAGATTTCAGGCGTAGAGAGGTAGATCTGTGAGTCATCAACATAAAGATGGTACTGAAAGCTATGGGAAGAGATGAGTGCACCAAGGGACTGGGTATAGCGAGGGAAAAGGAGTGGATCCAACAGATCCTTGGGGTACACCAACTCAGAGAAGGAGAGCAGCAGAGGAGGATCCACCAGAATAAACACTGAAAGAGCAATGGGAGAGATAAGAGGAGAACCAGGATAGTGCAAAGCCCTTAAAACCAAGTGAGGACTGTTGTAGTCAACAGTGTCAAAAGCAGCAGAGAGGTCAAGAAGGATGAGGACTGAGGAGAGAAAGTCAAGCAATGGTGGTGAACCACACATTTAAGTAGTTTAGAAATGAAGGGGAGGAGGGAGATGGGTCGATAGTTAGAAGGACAGATAGGATCAAGTGAGGGTTTCTTGAGGAGAGGTTTAACTACAACATACATGAAGCTGCAGGGACAATTGCAGTGGAGAGCTATAGATTGAGAATATGAGAGATGGAAGGGACAACAGTGGAGGAGATGGGGCTTAGGAGCTGGGTCGGAATAGGATCAGAGGAGCAGGTAGTAAGTTTGGAGGTGGAAAGAAGGTATGCGGTTTCCTCCTCAGAGATCATAGAAAAGGAAGATAAGGCATCAGAGGTAGAGGTGGAAAGTTGGGAGTGAAAAGGAGGAGAAGTGGAAGGAGGGGAAGTAGATGACTTTCTGGGGAATTGGAGGGTAATTGTGTGGATTTTGTCATGGAAATAGCCAGAGTTTGGGCAGAAAGGGAGGGAGGGGTTGATGGCGGAAGCACCTTGAGGAGAGAGTTGAGACTAGTAATGAGACGGCAAGGGTCAGAGACAAGAGAGTTAATCAGATGGACATAATAGTCTTGTTTGGTGAGTGCTATGGCTGACTAGAAAGATACAAGCATGATTTGAAGCATAGAAAGTCTGCAAGGGAGGGGGATTTGAGCCAAGCACGCTCAGCTGAACGGGCACAGGAATGTAGATAGCGGGTAGTGGAAGAAAGCCAGGGCTAGTATGCCTCATAGGACATGGCATGGACAGAGCAACAGCATCCAGAGCAAAGGAGAGTGCAGATTTATAGGAAGCTACTGCCTCATCAACAGACTCAGATGACATAGTAGAGGAAAGAGGTGATGAAACAGTGGAGGAGAGAGAGCCAAAGGTTCATGACGATTTCTAGTAATATTCCACAACCCTAGCTTTTATCTCCTCTTCCCTCCTCAGTTCCCTACCCTGATTGTCTCTAATCTTATATATAAAATTTCTATTCTGTTGTTGTTTTTTTTATATAGAAACATAGAAACACAGAAAAATGATGACAGAAAAAGACCACATGGCCTATCTAGTCTGTCCTTCCATATCAACCACTACAACATTCCCCTTTTTTCCTTTAGAGATCCTCTGTGTTTGTCTCAAGCTTTTTTGAATTCAGTTACTGTCCTCATCTCTACCACCTCCACGGGGAGACTATTCCATGGATCCACCACTCTTTCCATAAAGAAATATTTCCACATATCACTCCTGAATCTATCCCCTTTCACCCTCGTCCCATGTCCCCTCGTAGCAGAACTTGCTTTCATTCAAAAGAGGCTCTCCCCCTGTGCATTTATGCCATGGAGGTATTTAAATGTCTCAGTCATCACCTCTATCCTGCCTTTCCTCTAAGGTGTACATATTAAGATCCTTAAGTCTGTCCTCATATGCTTTATAATGAAGACCACTAATCATTTTAGTAGCCACCCTACTGACTCCAGCCTGTTTATATCCTTTTGAAGGTGCGGTCTCCAGAATTGCACACAATACTCAAAATGAGGTCGCACCAAAGACTTATACAGAGGCATTATCACGTCCTTTTTTCTGCTAACCATTCCTCTCTGTATGCACCCAAGCTAATAGCTGGTTTGGCTTGTTTCTGAATTCAAAAAGGTTTTGTTGAAGTTTCTCCTGCATATACTTTATCTCAGACAGTTCCATTTCATTTTATTGTTGCCTTGCTAGCGTGTTTGTTACTATCACATTTACTCAGGTTCCCTTGTTTTTGCTGTCCTTCCTACCCTCTAATCAGTTTCCTTATTGGCCTCCTTGGTTTTCTTTGCGTATGTTCCTATTGCTATCAGCTTCCCCCTGATAACCGCCTTCAGGCAGTCCCATGCCTTTCCCATTGGGCATTGTCCATTATCATTATGAAACAAATACTCTTCAATGGCTTTTTGGAGTTGCTGAACATTTTCAGGGTCCTCCAGTAGGGATTCATTTCATTTCCACCCCCTCTACTTGCCCGGCTTGTGGGACCCTGAATATCTCCCCAGATTGGTGCATGGTTCAACCACGTCCTCTCACCAATTTCACTTGCCAACACTTGTGGCATGAGGGATCTATGGGCCCACACCATATCCAGCCTCAAAAAGGTGCCATGAGCTGCCGAATAAAAGGTATAATCATTTTTTTTTTTGCCCATGGTGATCTTTCCAAATATCCACTAAGTTAAATTCCCTCATTAGTAGTTTTAATTTTTTCCTATGTTTTACATAACCCATAGGGTCTCCCCAGGATGTATCCAGTGCTGGGTTGACTGCTAAATTAAAGTCCCCCCCCCCTACTATTAATTGGCCTTCTAAAAAGTGGGCTGTCAATGGCCCCAACTGCTCAAAAAACTCCCCTTGTGTACTATTCGGGCCATATAAGTTCACCAAGGTGTAGATTTGATCTAAATACTTTATTTTCCAGAAAAGGTACATCTTCTATCTTTCTTAATATCAATAAACTGGTGTTAGAGGGAAGATGCCAAAATAATCTCAACTCCTCCCTTTTTCTTTTCCAGATGGTTCGAGACAAACCATTGCACCTGCATTTATGATCTGCCAGTCTCCTTTCATCTCTGTGGGCTAGACAAGTCTCTTGTATAAAAATAATATCTCCCTTTAGTTGTGTTATTTCCTTGTACATCAGCTGCCTTTTTCTATGAGAATTTAAGCCCTTTACATTCAAGGATAGAACTTCAAATGTAAACATGTTTTACACCAGTTACCCTCCCTGGTAATGGTTATATTATCCAATCTGTAGGGTTCCCCTTCCACCTCCCCCTCCTCCCTTCCTCCCTTCCCCATCCCCTTCCCCTCCCACACCCTCATTCCTCATCCACATTCCATTCTCACGACTCCTGTGAGGTATGCGTCCCTGCCATTATTTATCTATCACACACACTTCCCCATGTTTGCTACATTAAACTCATACATGTGCAGTTGAACACCCCTTTTTTTTCCCAGAAACTCAGTTCTCTTGTATTTGAAAAGCTCCTTCTGCTACTTCATTTCTTTTTTTTCACACAGATTCTTCTTGGTTCTTAGATCCTTTTATCTTTTGACACCTTAACCAGCGATCGCCCTGTGGTGCTCTCTGCCATCTTGTGCCCAAGGAGACTCCCATCTTTGTTCTCTGTCTCTTTCCACTGGTACCACTTCACGGCATCTTCTACTGTCTAAGCATTTGTGATGGTTCTTGATATTGTAAATTGCAGACCAAATGGAAATAGCCACTTATAGCATATCCTCTCATCTCTCAGGCATTTAATAATGAGACAAAATTCCCATCTCTTCTTTATAGTTATTGCTGAAATGTCCGCATACACTTCTACTGGGTGATTCTCCCATTGTAATTTGCCCAGTTTCCTCGCTGCTAACATGACAGCTTCCTTCGTAGTGTACTCGTGTAAGCACACCACAATATCTCTTGGTTGCCCTTCTCTCTGCAGATCTAATGTCCTATGGGCTCAGTCTATCCAGGGACAGCCCAAAGGGGGTGCGGGGCCATGCATGGAGACTCATTGCAGCCTCATTTGCATAAGGGACCTCATTTGGATAAATATTTGCATAATGTTAACATGCACTTTAGTAAACATACCTCTTAATGAGTGTCTGGATAAAGAAAGACTTCCAGATATCTACATTACTATACTCCAGTGCCAACCACCAGGCACATTAGGAAATACTATAAATACTACCCAATTAGAACCCATAGCCACATTTCCAAACCTAGCCCCCCCCTATCAGCCATTTCCAGTCCTATTCCAGCTTCCCATAAACCCATTTCCAGTCCAAGCTCCCCCCATCAGCCATTTCCAGTCCTATTCCAGCCCCATCAGTCCATTTCCAGTCATCTTCCAGTCCCCATAAACCCATTTCCAGTCCAAGCTCCCCTCCATCAGCTCATTTCCAATCCTAGCCCCCCATCAGCCATTTCCAGTCCTATTCCAGCCCCATCAGTCCATTTCCAGTCCAAGCTCCCCCCATCAGCCCATTTGCAATCCTAGCTCCCCCATCAGCCATTTCCAGTCCTATTCCAGCCCCTGTAAGCCCATTTCTAATCCAAGCCCCCCATCAGCTTATTTCCAATTCTAGCCCACCCATCAGCCATTTCCAGTCCTATTCCAGCCCCATCAGCCCATTTCCAGTCCAAGCTCCCCCCATCAGCCCATTTCCAATCCTAGCCCCCCCATCAGCCATTTCCAGTCCTATTTCAGCCCCCATCAGCCATTTTCAGTCATATTGCAGCACACCATCAGCCCATTTCCAGTCCAAGCTCCCCCCATTAGCTCATTTACAATCCTAGCACAGCCCCCCATCAGTCCATTTCCAGTCCAAGCCCCTCATTGGCCCATTTCCAATGCAAGCCCCCCCATCAGCCCATTTCCAATCCTAACCCCCCATTGGCCCATTTCCAGTCCAAGCACCCCTCCTCCCCCCCACATGAGCCCATTTCTAATCCTAGCCCTCCCATCTGCCATTTCCGGTCCTATCCTAGACCCCTCCCCCAAAGAGCCCCATAGCTGTCTAAGCTGCTGCAGAGGGAGCCAGGAAAGCCCACTCGAGGCCCTGGCTCACCTCTGCAAAGCTGCCAATGTGAAGAGCAGTGTTTTCCCTCATGCTGGCGGCTGTGTTACTGTGAAGCTCGCTGAATACCGGGAAAGATTAAAGCTATTAACCTCAAAAAACTCCAAAAGGCTCCCTCACTAACTATAGATATCAAAGACACATGAATGCCTATGTGAAAAAATATGTAATCAAGCATTTAACCATGGATTTATATCTGCTTGATTATATATTTTTTTCACTTAGGCTTTCATAAGTCATTGATATGTATAGTTGGGAAAGGTTAAAGAGCACTTCCCAATACTCACATGCTTCAGTAACACAGCAGCCAGCGTGAGGGAAAACACCACTCTTCACGCTGGCAGCTGTGCAGAGGTGAGCTGGAGCCTCACGCGGGCTTCCCCGGTTCACCTCCGAAGCCATCCATTGTGTGCAAATGAAGTTTGCATGGGCCTCCTGAAGTGCAGGGCCCTGTGAGAACAACATTCTCGCACAATGGATGGGCTGGCCCTGGGTCTATCGTAAAACAAAAGTCCACCACATGCATCTCAGCCTGCTGTATTAGAGCTCTACAGAAACTGTTCAATCATACTCTTACAGTTCTGTGTGCGTCCCCTTCAGGCACCCCACGCAACCAAATATTAGAGCATCTGGCCCTATTCTCTAGGTCTTCCAGTTTTGACCACAGCTCCACCATCTCTCCTTTTGTTTGTTTGAACTGAGTCTTTAGGCTTTGTAATATTCCCTCATGCTCCAACACTTTGTCCTCCACTGATCCAACTGGCTGCCCAATTTCATGGATATCTGAACACAAGTCTTTGATCCAAGTTTGTGCCTCTATTTTAAAGTCAACTAAGTCTTGTTGGAGCGTCCCAAACCATTCCTTCAGCTCATCTTTGGGCGATCCAATTTCTTCTCTGGGTTACTCCAGGGACCTGCCTATCATAGCTTTAGACTCTCCTCCTCCCATACCACTCGGCACCATCTTAGCTTTCCCTCTAGTGGACCAGATTGCTGGTTTAAACCCGAACATTTTCAAATCTGGGCTGCTTTTGTTTTGTGGCATTCACTGCCGCGTTTCCTTCTGGCTTTCCCCACTCCCTTTTTCACGGTTTAACTGGCAAGATTCTCTTTATTTTGGGGATCTTTTAGTTTTGGCCATGCGAGCTTTGCAGCTATATGACCATCTCAGTCAGTGGCATCACTTCCTCCTCAGCATGAAGATTTCTAAAGAGGTTGGAAAAGGCAGGATGAGTTTGAGGCAGTGGGTGAGGAAGAGAGAAAATTAGCAGGTGATGGTCGGATAAAGGAAGAACTGAGGTATAGAAGTTAGAGGGTAAGCAATTAGAGAAGAATACAAGGACAAGGCAGTGGCCATGTTGGTGAGTGGGGGCAGTAGAGCAAAGCTGGAGGTCAAATGAGAAGGTAAGGGAGAGGAGCTTTAAAGCATAAGGATCAGAGGGGTTATCAACATGAATGATAAAATCCCCAAGAATAAGGGAGGGGGAAGATGAATTCAGAAAGAAGGAAAACCACGAGTCAAAGTCAGTGAGAAAGGTAGAGATGGACTTGCTAGGAGGTAGTGGAGTGGAAAGGCGGATGGAGTGGACTTCAAAGGAGGGAAGGGAGTGAGACTGAGGCAGTAGGAGGGATTGGAATTGGCAGGGAGGGGAAAGTAGAAGCCCAACACCTCCACCACGGCCAGTAGAATGAGGCATGTTGGAGAACTGATAACCACCGTGACTGAGAGCAGTGACTTCTGGGAGGAGCCAGGTCTCAGTTAGAGCAAGAAGATGGAGAGCATTAGAGATAAAGAGATTATGAGTAAAAACATGTTTATTTGAGATGTACTGTTCTACAAGGCACATGAGAGGAAGGTGAAAGGAGAGGGATATGAATAAGATTAGAGGTGCTGCATGAAGATCTCTTCTCAGAGTGTGTCAAAAGTCTAGGGGGGCCAGGGTTGTGGTTGATATCTCCAGATGAGAGAGGAGAAGGAATAGAAAAGTGTGGGGCAGAGAGGAGACAGCACGGTGGTAACAACAGTGTGGTTGTCTTAGATTAGAGAGAGGATGGTTGAATGAGAGGGAGAAAGTGGTGAAGCTCAAGAGCTGATGACAGGGTAGAGGACAATATGGAGGGGGAAGTGAGGATGGTAAAGGGGAGAAAAGGAGGTGAGGAGTGAAGGTGTTGGTAGGAGGGGAGACAATTAGGGAGTATGAAGAATAGGAAGACAAAGTGATGAGGAGCCATAGAAGAGAGATGGAGAGGAGAACAGAGGCCAGAAGAAATAAGGATAGGTGGGAGAGAGATCACAGGGGATTAGGTGCATCTGTGAATAAGGGAAGTAAAGACAGATGACGGCTATAAGAGACTGAGTGCCAAAGTTATTCAGCTGAGAAAAGCTGAACAATGGTGCAAAGGTACAAATGAGGTAAAAGAGAACACTATGATAAATAAATAAATATATATAGAGAGGCAGACAGGACTCACAAAACACAAGCAGATTCAAAGTGCCAGCAGAGCTTGTAATGGAGCAGTTCTCTTCCCAGAGGAGAGAGAGGCAAATAGAGTTAAACAACAAATGCATTAAAAGACACATTTTAGAGAGTACGTGGAGGCCATAATTCATATGTCAGGATCAGGGCATACTCAGCTGTGATGGTATTTTAGAAATGGCTCTGCTAAACATGAAACTGTTTCTAGAATATATAGAAGAAAGTGCAAGAATGCACCTGGATTTATATCTGCATGCAGCGGGAGGAATGCACCTGGATTTATTTCTGCATGCAGTGGGAGGAATGCACCTAGATTTATGTCTGCATGCAGCGGGAGGAATGCACCTGGATTTATATCTGCATGCAGAGGGAGGAATGCACCTGGATTTATTTCTGCATGCAGCAGGAGGAATGCACTTGGATTTATATCTGCATGCAGCGGGAGGAATGCACCTGGATTTATTTCTGCATGCTGCGGGAGGAATGCACCTGGATTTATATCTGCATGCAGTGGGAGGAATGCACCTGGATTTATATCTGCATGCAGCGGGAGGAATGCACCTGGATTTATATCTGCATGCAGCGGGAGGAATGCACCTGGATTTATTTCTGCATGCAGCGGGAGGAATGCACCTAGATTTATGTCTGCATGCAGCGGGAGGAATGCACCTGGATTTATATCTGCATGCAGCGGGAGGAATGCACCTGGATTTATTTCTGCATGCAGCGGGAGGAATGCACCTGGATTTATATCTGCATGCAGCGGGAGGAATGCACCTGGATTTATTTCTGCATGCAGCGGGAGGAATGCACCTGGATTTATATCTGCATGCAGCGGGAGGAATGCACCTGGATTTATTTCTGCATGCAGCGGGAGGAATGCACCTGGATTTATATCTGCATGCAGCGGGAGGAATGCACCTGGATTTATTTCTGCATGCAGTGGGAGGAATGCACCTGGATTTATTTCTGCATGCAGTGGGAGGAATGCACCTGGATTTATATCTGCATGCAGCGGGAGGAATGCACCTGGATTTATATCTGCACGCAGCGGGAGGAATGCACCTGGATTTATATCTGCATGCAGTGGGAGGAATGCACCTGGATTTATATCTGCATGCAGCAGGAGGAATGCACCTGGATTTATATCTGCATGCAGCGGGAGGAGCCATTTCACAAATTTACACATGGAAAAAAAATCAGTTGAGGAGCTATTTCACAAATCTAGATGTGTAGATGCTGCTAGGTATCTACAGAGGACATTATCTTTAGCTCATTTCAATTTATAGGGGGGAAATACGTTAGGTGGATAAACCCTTAATCCTTCCTGTAAAGGGCTGGCTGAAACGCACACTTTTTAAAAATCTACAAATGCCAGGCTGCAGGTATAATTCCCGATGTGGAGAATTTTGGGCTTACATGTGCATTCTGTATCGCATGAAATCAGGAATACACGTGTAGATTTTTGTCTCCCCAGACCACTCCCCTGGCATGTCCTCTTGAAGCTTCCCTGTACTAATGACAACCATGTGTAAACTGTGCCCTTTCTAAAATCGCCATTTACATGTGGATGCACGTCATATGTGTATATGCCCGATTATACACCTGTGAATCATGAATTAAGCTTCTAAACAAAGTCCCCTAAATAACGACAGATACAAACTTTCCACAATGAGGGTTGGTTTCCCTAAAGCCCATTACCGTCTTAGCATGCGCTAATGCTGTCAACACATGCTAGTAATAAACAGGTTCCATTGCATAAAAAGGATCCATGGTAAATAATGTGTTTTAACACGTTATCATGCAGTAGTGTGATTGCACCTTTTAAGAAATCTAGTCCTGAGTCTTTAGATGTAAGACACAGATTGGGACAGTGAACCAGGCGAATGAGACACACATAGAGGTGGAGAGAGAAGACTAACGGGATGCGAGCAAAGAGAAGAGAAAGGAACCAGTTGTACAATGCCCACTAAGAACAGTGCTCCATGTTAGCTCCCCTCCCCTCCTTCCTTCCTATAACAGCTCACAGAATAAAGATATGGGGATTAGCAGCAACATCAGTGAGGAGAGCATGAATGGCTACTGCTTCTCCCACTTCCATACTGATACTTGGCAACACTGGCACGGACTCACACTTCTTAACCTGCTCTCTCCATCCTGGTCCTCCTTCCCTGCCATGTGATGTGTGCAGCTGTTTCAGTAAGAGCCCACATCTGCATGTGCACAGACATTATTATGGGTCCACAGATGGGCAAATCCTCTCCAGTAGGCACTCTTGCTTGTGAGAAGCGCATCTAAGAACAAGAAAGGAGATGGGGGTGAGAGACAACAGTGAGAGGGACAGGGTTAAAAAAGAAAAGGACAAAGAGATAGACCTTGACCAGAATTCAAAAAACAGCAAGAAAGTTACTGATAAACTTGTATAGGAAAGAAAAGAGAGAGACATGATAGAGCTGTGATTCTCAACGGGGATATTGCGATATACTCGCATGTTGCCAAGACCTGTAAGGTGTGTTACAGGGCCAACAGAAGATTGCTTGTGCCTCCTGCACTGTCTGATGCTGATCTGTATTGCTACATCTGAAGCGGAAATGGTTTCTGCAGATAGGATCAGTATGCAGACAAGCCAGCCAGTCACCATGGCGGACAGCAGAAGAGAGTGAAAGAGCCATGTGGGAGGACACACATCATTGAGAGGGACAGAGCTCTCTCTCTGAGAACCCACTCTGGCGACAGGGAGAAGGCTGTAGGGAAGGATTGGCCAAAGAGGGCAGAGATCCTGTGGTTAGATACAGCAGTGTCATCTCAGTTCGGCATTTCTTTTCTGCTCTGACTTTGCGTTTCTAAAGCAACGGGCACAGCTGAGAGGATGCTGCACACTACACTGTACCCTCTTGTTATATAGTTCCTCATCAGCTTATCGATGGGCTGCTTTTATTCCCATCCCACTTTTTATCCCCGCCTCTATAGAACTTCCTCTACCTGTAGAACATCCACTGCTGTGGGCAAGAGCAGCTAATAATGCCACCTAAACTCACTGTTGCTGTGCTGCCCGGTGAGTCTGATGCTATTTTCTCACTTTCCAGCAGCCTAATTTCAAGTTACCTCTCCAACTCCCCAGGCCAGTCCCTGGAGTCTGTATTTGTTCCCCCACCGATGCCATGGAGCACAGTGCAACTTCCTGAAGTCCTCCCTCCATCCATGGTACTGCTGATGACCCATTCCTGAGGCTCCCAGAGATTGGGGAAAAAAATTAGAGTGCTGCCATACAAGATGATTCGGGACACACCCCCTTTAAAGGGAGAGCATCTGCCTAATGGCACCAGTACCCAGAGACAGATCTGCTAGGATGGGGAGAGGAGGGAAGTCCAGAAACTGCTGGTCAGGAAAGAGCAGATGGGTGCAGGAAGATGGAAGACTGGAGGAGAAAAGAGGAAGAGAAAGGGGATGAAGGGATAGAAGAATAACAGAAGATAATGCATGGGGAGAGGGGCAGTAGGCTCCTGTGTGTTGATGGGTGTACTCGAGGGGGTGATTTGAAGAGAATAATTGGAAAAAGTGAGGGGATGGTTGGAGAAAGAGGATCAATGTGGGGATGATGGTGACACTGAGCGAACATAAGAAATGCCATACTGGGTCAGACCAAAGTCCACCATGCCCAGTATCCTGTTTCCAACAGTGGTCAATCAAGGTCACAAGTACTTGGCAGGTTCCCAAAAAGGTACACAGGTTCCACAATGTTTGTCCTGGGGTAAGAAGTGGTTGTCCCAGGTCCTCATTAATAATGTTTTATGGACTTTCCCTCCAGGAACTTGTCCAAACCTTTTTTAAACCAAACTACAATAACAGCTTTTACTTCATCCTCCGCTAACGAATTGCAGAGTTTGATTACATCTTGAGTAAAAAATATTTTCTCTTATTAGTATTAAATGGGTTACATTGTAGCTTCATTGCATGTCTCCTAGTCTTTCTACTTTTTGATGGTGTAAACAACCGATCGACCTTTACCAATTCCACTCCATTCATTTATTTATAGATCTCTATCATATCACCCCTCAGCTGTTTCCTTTCCAAGTTGAAGACCACTAACCTTTTAAGCCTTTCCTCATAGGGGTATCCTTCAATCCCCTTTACCATTTTGGTGGCTCTTCTCTGTACCTTTCTAATTCCGTTATATCCTTTTTAAGATATGGTGACCAGAACTGCACACAATATTCAAGGTGTGATCGCACCATGGAATGATACAGAGGCATTATAATATCCTTGGTTTTATTGTCCATTCCTTTCCTTATGATTCCTAGCATTCTATTTGCCTTCTTCGCCGCTGCTGCACTCTGAGCGGATGGTTTCAACGTATTATCCACAATGATGCCTAAATCTTTTTTCTGGGTGGTGGTTCCTAATGTGGAACCTTGCATGATGTAACCATAGTTTGGGTTGTTCTTTACTAGGTGCATAACTTTGCACTTGTCTACTTTAAATTTCATCTGCCATTTGGACATCCAGTCTTCCAGTTTATCAAGGTCCTCTTTCAATTTTTCACAATCCTCTTACGTTTAACAACTTTGAATATTTTTGTATCATCTGCATATACGATCACCCCACTCATTATTCCTATTTCCAGGACATTTATGAATATGTTAAAAAGCAACGGGCCCAGCACAGATCCCTGGGGTATTCCACTGTTCACCTTTCTCCATTGAAAAAATTGGCCATTTAGCCCTACTCTCTGCTTTCTATATTTTAACCAGTTCCTGATCCACAATAGTACACTGCCTCCAATCCCATGACTTTTTAATTTTGCCAAAAGTCTCTCATGGGTGATCTTATCAAAGTCTTTCTGAAAATCCAGATAAACTACTGTATATCAACTGACTTACTTTTGTCTACGTGTTTATTCACACCTTCAAAAAATATAATAAGTTAGTAAGACAAGACTTTCCTTGACTAAATCCATGTTGGCTTTCTCCCATTGAACCATGACTACCTACATGTTCAGAAATTTTTTTTATAATGCTTTCTACCATTTTGCCCAACACTGATATCAGGCTCACCAGTTTGTAGTTTTCCGGATCATCCCTGGAACCCTTTTTAAAAATTGGTGTTACATTGGCCATTCTCCAATCTTACGATACTACAAATTATTTTAATGCTAGTTCACAGATTACTAATAGTAGATCTGCAATCTCATATTTCAGTTCTTTCAACACCCTTAGTAAGTGATTTGCTACTCTTCAGTTTATCAAATAGTTGTAATACATCTTCCCGGTGTATCGCTATTTCTTTCAATTCTTCCGCAGTATCACCTTTAAATACCATTTCAGTCATGGGTAACATCCCTACATCTTCCTCAGTAAAGATCGAAGCAGAGAATTCATTTAGTCTCTCCACTATGGCCTCGTCCCCTCTTAGTGCCCCTTTTACCCCTCTATCATCTAATGATCCAACTAACTCTCTCACGTTTTTTTTGCTACGAATGTACTTGAAAACGTCTTTATTACGCGTTTTTGCTTCCACAGCAAACCTCTTCTCAAATTCTCTCTTTGCCTGCCTTATCAATGCCTTGCATCGAACTTGCCAGTGTTTGTGCAGTTTCCAGTTTTCGTCATTTGGCTCTTTTTTTCCGTTACCGAAAGATGCTTTTTTGGCAGCAACAGCCTCTCTGACCTCACCTTTAAACCATGCTGGCAGTTTTTTGGACTTCCTTCCACTTTTCTTAAAGCGTGGAATGCAGCTGGTCTGGGCTTCCAAGATAGTATTTTTAAACAACACGCATGCTTGATGTAAATGGGAGTGAGAGTGGGGGTAGGGCACAGGGGGTAAAAGATCCATAATGTGTTAGTTTGAAAACGTGCCAATCTGCTCTTTTTGTGCTTTGCGTTGTAGGATGGAATTTATTTCTGGTTCTGGCTCTCCAGTTTTGCCCTGCAGACCACATGAATTATTGGGGCTTCCAGTTTACTTTTTATTTCAACATTTGTTATGTGTAGTCAACTATTCTGTATTTGGTGAAGGTCAGAGGTGTTGCATGTGTGTGTCTGGGGTTGTACCTAGATATCTTTAGAAAAGGTTTTTGTTGTTACTTGTATTGTGGGAGTTAGTTCTGTTATGGTATAGCAGGTTTGATGCACATGTGGTGAGAGGGGAGATTTTTCAGATTTATATTTCACAATGTGCCTAGTAGTAGAGAGATTGGTGCTGCTATTACTGATATGACACTAAAATCAGACATTTTTTAGTACAATGAGTTTTTTGTGGAAATGCCCTAGTTCTAGTCTGTAGCCATTGTTTGGGAGGGGAGTGGATTCTATTGATGCAGAATATATGTTTATATTTAATATCATGACAGTCTTGTGTAGAATGTGTCAGACATGTATCAACCATCAGGTGTGTCCCAAAGGAAAAAATTTGAGAAGCACTGTGATAGAGCATGTGATTCATCAACATCTCATTGGGGATTAGATGCACAATCATGCCAGGCCTGGATTTAAAAAATAGGCAACATTGGCAACTGTCCAGGGCGCCAAATTTTGAAGGTGTGAAATATGCATGCTAGGCTTGGGCCAAAGAGGAACATAATTCTCTTATTTTAGGGCCATGTGCATGAGTTGCTTTCGAGGGGTGCCACTGTGGTCCTAAAGTTTTCCTCTGCTATTCTGCAAGCTTTGGGATCTCTAAACCTCACCTTCCCACTCTCAGAGATTTTCTCTCTGGCTGTGCCTATAGGTTCAAAAATCTGAAATACAACCCTGATTCACACATTTTAAGTGACAGTTTAGAAAGGGCATCCAAGTGCAGTCTGAGATTTCCATGGCAAAACGTGTTGAAAAACGCAAGGGACGTCTATGTTTTGGCCTCAATATAGAAACATAGACATCCCTGATGTGGACACTTGCACTGGCATCCACATATACATCCTTGTTACAAAGACATGGGGCAGGGACATCTGTCACCTAGTAATTTGCTTAGTGGGATGTCCATTGGCGTGGCAAAATAAAAACAAGAATCCTCATGCCATATCAATCTTCACTGTCAACATGGAAAATAAAGGGACTGTGAGTGTACCTCCTTCTCCACACCTTCCAGATGTTTGGCTGGCAAAACAAACACTTTTCCAATGCCTATTCGTGCCTGGCAGAAGTATAAACTTAGACGTGGCTCAGGCATTCCTGAAATTGGGCAAGGATGTCCTGGAACTTGCCTACACCATACCCCATTCTGACTTGGATGTCCTTGTGCTGGGGACATCTTTAAAACCACTTCCTCCAGAGATGTCTCTGTGCTTTGGACGTCTTGTGACATGGAAGCCTATACAGAACCTATGATAATAGAGGAAAAAGAGAAATTTACCTTAAAACCTGTTAGGCAGCCAGCACACACAGCTCAGAAGGAGCAAAGAAACAGTGGAATAGGATTACCACACCCAAGCCATGACGCAGCAAGAAGTTTAGGATCTGATTATTATCACCTGTCCAGGAAAGCACAGGGAACGTGTAGTGGAGAGGGAGATAAAAGCTGCTGGGTAGATCCAGCAGAAGTCAGTGCGAGCAGAGGCCATGCAGGAAGCAGAGGACACAGAGAGGGAAGCCTGTTGAATCCAGGAAGCAGTGGGAGTAGCCCTGGAACAGGAAGCAGCAAGGGAAAGGCTTCAGAAGAACATTGCCGTCGAAGTGCTCAGAGTGCTAGCAACTGGAGGTCTGAGGTGGAGCCTGCTTACAGCCAAGAGGTAGAAGCTATAACTCCAGAGAGAAGGAGAGACCAAGCTGAGGTCAGAAAGCTGTCCAGACTGGGAGAGCAGGGGAGTCCACAGTCCTCATTACCAGAGAGAAAACCTCACCATTTATATGGGTGGGAACCAAGCTTTATCAAAGGGAAAGCTAAAAAGTCCGTTTGTACCAGAGGGTCAGAGCAGTGCACAGAGCATGAATTAACTACAGGAAGATATAAAACAATTCCTAGCCGTTGGAGGTTAGAGGAGGAGAGCCAGAGAGGACATACTGCAGTAACAGGTATTCCAAAACCTACTTGCTTAGAACTGTACCCTTGTAATCCAACTGAATCCTCAGAGAGAGGCTTGTACAGAAACAGCTATGAGGATTTAAACCCAAGTGTAACACCAGGTGAATGCGAGCTGATGCAGTGGGAAAGTAATAACAATATTCCTGAATGTGCTCCCATGGACTGTACATTATGTATGTCGGATGATGTTGAATCCTTGCGCTGAAGACCTGTAAGCTACAAAGAAAAAGAACATATTTTTCTTTGGAAGTACTGTTTTGTTTCCAAGTTTTGTTGTACAGAAGATATCCTTGAGGGAAGGGGAATAAAGGCCTTTTCTTTGTTTTGTCTTAACACTCGACTGAAGACTATTTTGTTCTGCAAGATAGGAGGCAACTATAATCCCAGGGCCCTAGGCGGAGGCCTATACGGGACGTATGGGGTCACAAATGGCGTAGTTTTGAGGATTTTTCCTTGGATTGTACAATGGGAAATGTCTGGAAGACAGCCGAGCGGTAGCTGAGGAGCAGACCGAGTATCATGGCTGGTATTGATCAGAAGATTCCAGAACCAGTGGAAAAAGCCCTTCTCAAAGCTCGAGTCTACACCTGCCTCAGGTAATAGGTACTTGGGCACAGGCAGTGTGGGATTCATTGGAGAAGGAGGGCTGAGAAAGCTCAGAGAGGAGAAAACCCTAGGCACTGATAATAGTGGTAGTGCCACACTTGGTGTTTGTCTTTTTGTTTGCTTTACAGAGAAAACCTGGCAATGGATCCGTAAGAAGTACTTTGCTGGATGAGCTCACAATTTGAAAAACAAAGGGAACTGGCACAGCTGAATCAAGAGCAAGCCGTTGCCGCCCTACAAGCCCAGCAGAAGCTTATGATGGATCAGATACAAGCATTACTGGCAACCCAGAGAACAATGGAGAAGACACCGATAGAACATTCCTTTGTGGTAGGACCACAGAACTGTGGAGTCTTGTCTTTTGGACTGTTAACTGTAGAGGACAATATCGACGACTTCATTGGAGCCTTTGAAAGGGTAGCCCTTAATGTAGGATGGCGTGTGAGCAATGGGCAGTCAGGCTTGCTACCTCCCTAACGGGAGAGGCCTTAGCGGCCTACAAAGCCATGCCCGCTGCTCTAGTGACAGAATATGAAGAGCTTAAAAAAGCCATACGCGACAGGTTAGGCTTAACACCTATGGTATATCGGCAAATGTTAAGAGCCACGAAGCTCAAACCAGGTGAAAAACCTAAGGCTTTGTGCCAGAGGGTGCGCAGCTTGGTGTGGAAATGGCTCGCCCTGGAGGGAAAGACCCTCGAGACCATTATTGACGCTATTGTGTTGGAGCAATTTACAGAGGCAGTTCCTGCTGAAATAAGGTCATTTCTAACTTTACAAAATTGCCAAACCTCAACAGAAGCAGCTCACCTCACTGAACGGTTTATGGAGGCTGAGTTGGCCCAGAAACCACAAGGAGGCGCTGAGAACAGGTTTGGTGAGACAAATTTTGGAAAGCCCATTAAGCAACTTAGGCCCTATGTTCCAAGTGTAACTAATTACTTGCCTAAGAAAAATGCTAAAGACACACAAATAAAGTGTTTCAAATGCGGTAAAATAGGCCATAGGCAAAGAAATTGTGTGTTACGAACAGCGCTGATAATGGGTGATGGAGAAAGTATTCAAGAAGATTTCCTTCTAAGTGTAACAGTGCAAGGTGTTGCAGCGAATGCATTGCTTGACTCGGGTGCTGACCAGAGTATGGTCTCAAAGAAGCTATGGCAGGCCATACAAGTCCATGGTAAATCAGCCCCGAGCCAACCGGAAGGTAGGACCAAAATCCGATGTGTGCACGGATCATCCACCTATTACCCCCTCTATAGAGTTTCAGTTAAAGGGTTAGGACTCGGAGGGAGGTTTTAGTAGCCATAGTACCCAAGTTACCGTACGATATTGTGTTAGGTAGGGACTGGCCACCATTTTGTAGGGGGATAAAAGAAGGCATACAGGTGAAGGGAGGTATGGTCTCTACCAGATCCCAGACCCAAAGCTCAGTGGTACAATCTGAACCCTCAGAGGAGGAGGCGGACCCTCTAGAGGAGGAAGAGGAACCCCCAGAGGAGGAGGTTAGACCAGCTGATGAGGGCTTAGGAGAGTTACCCAGGCATGAAGATTTGGTTAGTACCCCTTCCAAAAACACTAAGAAAAGCAAAGCACAGAAGCGCCAAGAAAGACACCATAGAGCTCAAGTGAGGGCAGGAGTGGAGGCCAGGCAAGGATTGCCCTGGGTGCCTGAAGATCTGGTTAAAAAGTTCCCCTCCTTCCCTAAGGAGCAGCAAGGTGATCCAGCGTTAAAACGCGCCTTTGAATATGCCAAAACTGAGAGGGACATTCTTCCTAGATTCCTAATCGAGAAGGAAATACTGTACAGAGAAAGCAATGATCCCCAAACTGGAGCGGTCAGGAAACAGTTGGTTGTCCCGACTATGTTTAAAGCGGTGGTCCTGAGATTGGCCCATGATCACCCGGTCGGTGGTCTTAAGGGAGTACAGGGTACCCTGGACCAAATTTTAGCCCGTTTTTATTGGCCAGGAGTATTTAAGGAAACTGCACATTTCTGCGAGGCCTGTCCTTCCTGTCAGTGGGTTACCGCTGCGAAACCCAGGGAAGTCCCTATGATTCCTACCCCTAGGATAGCGTAACCCATACGCCGGATGGCGATGGATATTGTGGGACCCTTGGTGAAGACACCCAGAGGATTCCAGTATATCCTGGTGGTGATGGATCATGCCACCCGGTTTCCCTGGGCTGTACCGTTACGAAACATATCAGCCAGAATTATAGCACTGGAATTAATCAAGCTATTTTGCGAAGTAGGATTTCCACAAGAAATGCTTACCGATAGAGGTAGCAATTTCATGTCCAAATACTTAGCCCAAGTATGGGACGCATTTGGAATCCACCACA
Organism: Ichthyophis bannanicus; assembly: GCA_033557465.1. Classification (NCBI taxonomy): domain Eukaryota; kingdom Metazoa; phylum Chordata; class Amphibia; order Gymnophiona; family Ichthyophiidae; genus Ichthyophis; species Ichthyophis bannanicus. The sequence continues at coordinate 958,802,006 of CM066031.1, forward strand.
TAAAAACCACCGCCTACCATCCTCAAACCAATGGGCTTGTAGAAAGGTTCAACCAAACCCTAAAGCAGATGCTATGATGGGGCCTGGACGGAAAGATGGCAGACTGGGACGCCATGCTCCCGTTTGTTTTGTATGCCAGTAGGGAGCATACTCAGGCCTCATTAGGAGCGTCTCCATATGAATTAATGTTTGGCCGTGCCCCAAGGGGAGTCCTAGATATCTTAAGGGAGCAATGGGTGGAGCCTGAAGGGGAAGAAATGGGGGTGCCCCATTTCCTTCATGAGCTGAGGAGTCGCTTACAGAGGACTTCTCAGGCCTCAGGAGAACATATGCAAGCTAGTCACAAACTCCAGAAAAGGAACTACAACCGAGGAAAGAAACCTCGTCAATTAACCTTAGGCGAGAAGGTAGTAGTAATGATAGCGGACGTCGGTCCAAAATTCGAAGCTCAATGGAAGGGTCCCTATACAGTAGTAGAACACAAGGGCCCTGTCTCTTATATAGTGGAGAATGACAAAGGACGCCGTCAAGTCTACCATGTCAATGTCCTTAAGCCTTGGCATGAGAGGACAGCGGCAGCTAGTCGATCCAAAGTGAAGGAACATAGTGAGTCCCGCTTCATGATTACGTGCTGTGAGAACGTGGGTTCACCAGCCCGTAATAGCTTAAGAGGGGGGATATGTGACATGGAAGCCTATACAGAGCCTATGATAATAGAGGAAAAAGAAAAATTTACCTTAAAACCTGTTAGGCAGCCAGCACACAAAGCTCAGAAGGAGAAAAGAAACAGTGGAATAGGATTACCACACACAAGCCATGACGTAGCAAGAAGTTTAGGATCTGATTATTATCACCTGTCCAGGAAAGCACAGGGAACGTGTAGTGGAGAGGGAGATAAAAGCTGCTGGGTAGATCCAGCAGAAGTCAGTGCGAGCAGCAGCCATGCAGGAAGCAGAGGTCACAGAGAGGGAAGCCTGCTGAATCCAGGAAGCAGTGGGAGTAGCCCTGGAACAGGAAGCAGCAAGGGAAAGGCTTCAGAAGAACATGGCCGTCGAAGTGCTCAGAGTGCTAGCAACTGGAGGTCTGAGGTGGAGCCTGCTTACAGCAAAGAGGTAGAAGCTATAACTCCAGAGAGAAGGAGAGACCAAGCTGAAGTCAGAAAGCTGTCCAGACTGGGAGAGCAGGGGAGTCCACAGTCCTCATTACCAGAGAGAAAACCTCACCATTTATATGGGTGGGAACCAAGCTTTATCAAAGGGAAAGCTAAAAAGTCCATTTGTACCAGAGGGTCAGAGCAGTGCACAGAGCATGAATTAACTACAGGAAGATATAAAACAATTCCTAGCCATTGGAGGTTAGAGGAGGAGAGTCAGAGAGGACATACTGCAGTAACAGGTATTCCAAAACCTACTTGCTTAGAACTGTACCCTTGTAATCCAACTGAATCCTCAGAGAGAGGCTTGTACAGAAACAGCTATGAGGATTTAAACCCAAGTGTAACACCGGGTGAATGTGAGCTGATGCAGTGGGAAAGTAATAACAATATTCCTGAATGTGCTCCCATGGACTGTACGTTATGTATGTTGGATGATGTTGAATCCTTGCGCTGAAGACCTGTAAGCTACAAAGAAAAAGAACATATTTTTCTTTGGAAGTACTGTTTTGTTTCCACGTTTTGTTGTACAGAAGATATCCTTGAGGGAAGGGGAATAAAGCCCTTATCTTTGTTTTGTCTTAACACTCGACTGAAGACTATTTTGTTCTGCAAGATAGGAGGCAACTATAATCCCAGGGCCCTAGGCGGAGGCCTATACGGGACCTGTGGGGTCACAGTCTGTATGCCCATTTTCTGACAGCCAAATAACTCCCTCTGTTAGTAATTGCATCAATGTCAGTGCAGCAGCATCAAAGAAAGCCCAAACACGTTGTGAACCCTTCAGCACACTGTCTCCTTTCTGTGCTGGCTGAATTCAGGAGGGAAGAAACAGACTCTGAAACTGAGGCTGGGTTTTCCCTCCTACAAAACTCATACAGTTGTCAGATTTTTTACAAGTTGCTTCTTGTGCCCCTGAACTGACAGAATTTTGTATATTTTTGTCAGTATGTTTTTCTTTTTACTGTCCCCATTGATTTCAGCTCATTGAGGTGCTGGTGTTCCAGGCCTTAGATCAGGATCCTGGAAGCGGGTGACCTCATGCTTGGTCACCTGACTGCTGTTACATAATATGAGGAAGTTCTTGGGACCTTCCTCTGATTCCCACTGGCCTACAAGCTCTACACTATTACCTGATCTCTGTGACAGGAAAGGACCAAAAGCGAGGAGATGTGAGGGAGGCATTTCTCAAAGAGAAAAAAAACATAAAACCTTTGGTAACTGGATACTTGTATAAGTGAACATTACACAGAGAATGACCTTCTAAGAACTAAATTCCTCAATAAAGGGTAACAGGTTAAAATACCAAACCTCTCAACTAACTCCAGTCAACAGCAGTTTCACTCAGTCCCAAAATTTCAGTTAGAACGTTTATGATGCTGTCTGCAAATTGTACCTCTGCATTTTAAACTGACAAAGCAGGACAACAAATCCCAAAATGCATAGAGATGAGAGTTTTAAAAGAAGGGTCTGGCTTAGTAGTGACCCTGATGGATTGGGAAGATGGATTTGAGAGGTATTTAGACTACTGTACTATATAAATTACTAGACTGGATACCTAGAATTACATATAAATGGGAACTGAATTACTTATCAGTAAATAAGTAATTTAGAATCAATGTACAAATACAGTATATGGAGTAATCTGTATAGAATAATGGGCAAATCTATATACAAATTAAGAGATTATTTATCTAATTTAACAGGTCTTCTATACTGCCCTATCTTCTATTCAGGGTGGTTTAAATTATAACAACAACAACTTCATATTTAACAGGGAATTAAACTTGGAGAAATATCATTATTACACAGATATATAGAATTCCACTATGGAGGTAATTTTTAAAGGCATTTTTGAATGCATATATCAGGATATGGATATAAAATGCTGCTTATAAAGTTATCCAGCTCATGCAAGTACACACAATGACAAGAACACACATATGTGACTATGTAGTAAACATGTTCAAGATGGATTTTGGGTAGAGTCTGGGTAGAGTTGCGATATATGTATATACTTCATAAAATATGCATGCTAGTGCCCATTTTGGGACTCTTTTACTAAAGTGCACTAATGGTGAATGTAGTAAGTGGTTTGTGTGGGTTCACAGTAACAGCTACCACATGCTAAAAAAAAAAATACAACCAGCATGGTAAGAATCCCACGCTAACAGCTTAGTACATGAAGCGGTGGGGACTGGGCGTGCTAGGGGTGAAGGGTGGCTATTGACTGCACATTGCGGTTAGCACAGGGTAATTAATGCAGTAACCAGTTCTAGAGACAGGCTCCACACAGATAGCAAGGCTAGGTATGTGCACAGGTGTAGGCATTTTACAAAAGTTGACATCCCTGAAGTGCATGCCCACAGAACCAGGTACTTGGAAGTCGTGGCTGGGGTGCTTCAGAAGGGGGGCTGCTGTGTTCTGAGACTAGCACATCCCAGCCTGCCATTTCAGATATTCAGACGTGCAGCGGCGGGTCTGCAATATATTTGGAATATGTAGTTACATGCAGGTTTCTTCAGCCAGGAAATATTAACTGTGGTGATGAAAGCGCATTTTGCTGTTCCCCCCGGAAGCACTGCAGCCATGAAATGAGCACTTTTATGCACCTTATTCATGGTCAGGAGCAGGTATAGATAACTAGGGCCAGGCATGCTTGTGCCATCCTGCAATCGCATCACAACATGCATCTCCCTTGCTACAGGACACGCCTCCACCACACCCCCTTGTTACATGGACGTTCTCATGCCAAGGATGTCTATATACCCGACTTCCTAAAATGGCTCCGAGGATAGTCTACATGATTTGCATGTCTAAGGGCCTGTTTTCAGACATCCAACTCACAAATAGGGTTTCTAAAATGACCTCCATGTTGTTTTCTGGTAGGTAGAATCAGTGGTAATTTAAAGCAGTTTGCATACTTTAAATTATTTTATGAGATACATGGGAAATCAAAATTGTCTATAGAACATGTTAGGCCTAAAAAGAAGCAAACCCTTTGATATACCACACATAAAGGAAAAATAAAAAATCCTGCTAGAATTGTCCATGGGAAAGATAACAACGATTTTACATTTTGCCATTTGTTTTTACATTCTTTTTGTTAATATTTATGTCTAAAAATTTCAGCTTATTGAGAGACTGAATCATTGAAGCCCATTTTAGCTAAATAGTGGACCAATTACTAATGAGTTAGTATAGGTGAAAATTTGTACTAAAATAGCCATGTAAGGGATGTGTTAAAAATATAATACATGCATGCAAAATATGCAAATTGGAAGATAATAAGCTCATTAGCTCTTATCACCATAGTCATTAAACCCTGCTAAATGTGCATAGTCCATTGGGCCCTGAAAAACGTACCACTAAGAGGGAGTTAGATGGTAACTGTGAACAGGGCCGGCCCGTCCATTGAGCGAGAATGTTTTTTGCACAGGGCCCCGCGTTTCAGGGGGCCCCGCGCAAAAAACATTCTGATCCTAAAGTAAAATTTAAAAAAAAAAAAAAAAAAAGCTGTCTTCTCCCACTGCCGGGGCCGCCGCGGCAGAATCGAGTGTGCCGCGGGGCCCCCCCTGCCCAGCAGAGCCTGCCCTCCCCTGTATCCACTCTCTCGTTGTAGCTGCAGTCACACGCGCTGGCTTTCAGAGCGCGAGGGGGGAGTTTCTCCCTCGCTGCTCTGTTAAGCCCTCGGGGGCTGATGGGAAGTTCCCATCAGCCCCCGCGGGCTTAACAGAGCCGTGAAAGGGAAACTAGTCCCTTCGCGCTCTGAAAGCCGGCGTGTGAGACTGCAGCTGCAAAGAGAGAGCGGATACAGGGGAGGCCAGGCTCTGCTGGGCAGGGGGGGCCCCGCGGCACACTCGATTCTGCCGCGGCGGCCCCGGCAGCGGGAGAAGACAGCTTTTTTAAAAAAAAGATTTCGCTGGGCTGGGCTGGGCTGGGGGGGGGGTTAGGAGTGGTGATGGGCTATGGGGGGGCTGGGGGGTTAGGAGTGGGGATGGGCTATGGGGGGGCTGGGGGGGTTAGGAGTGGTGATGGGCTATGGGGGAGCTAAGTCTGTATATGGGCTGATGGGATTAGGACTGGGAGTGGGCTGATGGGGAGGTTAGGACTGGTAATGGGGTATGGGGGGCTTAAACTGAAAATTGGGTGATGGGAATTAGGACTGGAAATGGGCTGATGGGGTTAACACTGGAGGTGGGCTGATGGGGTTAGGACTGGTAATTGGCTGTGGGCTGATGGGGGGTTAGGACTGGTAATGGGCTATGGGGGGGGGTTAGGACTGATAATGGGCTATGGGGGGGCTAGGACAGGAAATGGGCTGATGGGGAGGGGTTAGGACTTGAGGTGGGCTGATGGGGTTAGGACTGGTAATGGTCTGTGGGCTGTTGGGGGGGTAAGAACTGGTAATGGGCTATGGGGGGGTTAAGACTGGTAATGGGCTGTTGGCTGATGGGGGCTGTCTGGTAATGGGCTATGGGGAGGTTAGGACTGATAATGGGCTATGGGGGGCTAGGACAGGAAATGGGCTGATGGGGAGGGGTTAGGACTTGAAGTGGGCTGATGGGGTTAGGACTGGTAATGGGCTGTGGGGGGGCTAGGACAGGAAATGGGCTGATGGGGAGGGGTTAGGACTTGAGGTGGGCTGATAGGGTTAGGACTGGTAATGGGCTGTGGGATGATGTGGGGTTTAGGACTGGCAATGGGCTATGGGGGGCTGACTGGAAATGGGTTGATGGGGTTAGGACTGGAAGTGGGCTGATGGGGGGTTAGGACTGGAAGTGGGTTGATGGGGGGGGCTAGGACTGGTATTGGGTTGGGGGTTGCTAGGACTGGAAATGGGCTGATGGGGGCTAGGACTGGAAATGGGCTGATGCAGGGACTAGAAGGGAATGGATGCTGGGTGAGGCTGGAACTAGAAGGGAGCTGATGTTGGGGGAGGATTAGAATGGGATGGGGCTGGGAGAGTAAAATGGAGAGGGGAAAATATTTTGTGTGGGAGGGATAAAAAATCTACAATTGGCTGGGTATTGGGAGAGTAAGTGGGGATTGAGGATGGAGGGGTAAAATTTGAGTGGATGAAATAGGAATGAGGAAAGAGCAAAAGGAGAAAGATTAGCATGTTAAAGCAGATGTAGAGAGAGAATGGAAAAAAAACTAGAAGAGAGAAGAAAGGACAAATGGACAGCAGATGATGGAGAGTTAGCAGAAAACATGAAGAAACCAGAAGAAAGTGGCTGGAGCAATTGCAAGTGAAAAAAAATGCACAAAAGGTAGAAAGATATCTCTTTATTTTGAATTTATTAATTGGAATATGAAAGCTCTGGGAAATGTGCATCATTAACGTCTGCACTTTGTTTGGTACAAGAGGAAATTAATTTATAGTTTTATTTCTACAGTGTTGTTGTACATTCCAAGTTTGGCTTTTGGGGTTCCCAGTTTAATTATTGCCTTCCTGTTTCTAAATTGTGATTCCTTGTTTGGTGATGGTCTGTGTTCTGCATGTGTAACTGAGCTGAGGTATTCTGTTTATGTAATTCCTATTTGACATTGCCACTTGTTCTCTTTCCCCAGTAGGTCATGTATTGTTGTTCTCTGAAATGTATTGGTTTAATATTTGCAGTGTTGCCTTTTGATAGGTAGGTTATGGTGCTTTGTGAGTCCTGGTAGTGCTGTTAGGATACGGCGGGTTTGCTATGGGTTCTAAATGGGCAGTGTTTGTAGTAGTTCCTAATGTGCCTGGCGGTTGGCACTGGATTATAGTAATGTAGAAATCTTTTAGTCTGTCTTTATCCATACACTAACGTTTAGTAAACATGTCTCTTAATGAGTGTATGTTAGCATTATGCAAATATTTATGCAAATAAGGCCACTTATGCAAATGAGGCCCCGCACCAAGTCTCCGCACATGGCCCCGCACCCCCCTTGGGCCGCCCCTGACTGTGAATTCTCTGGCCCTACCATGGTACTTGCTTTGTGGAAGTGAATAGATTGAATGGTAAATCCAGGTAGATTAACAGCTAACCAGCTAATTCAGAATGACATATGGGATGATAGCTAGGTAACAAGAGTTAAATGTAAAACAAACAGGCTGGTATTGTATGCCAAAAGACTAAGGCTGATGACACTATAACCAGGTATGGGCTTAAAATCATTGGGAGAGCATTTTTCAAAAGCATGTCTGTGGGTAAAGCAGTGCTCTGCCCACAGTCCTAGGCTTTTATAAAACTGTGTGCCTGCTCTGCATATTCTTAAATATCACCATTCATCAGCTCAATTGTACCTCAACTAACTCAATGAAATAATAGCAAAATGGAATTCCACAATCAATAAAGCCGCCAAACCAATGCCAGCATCATTAAAACCCCATCATAAGCAATCTGAAAAATGGGATACCCCTGATATAGCTAAGATAAAAAAAAGAACTCAGAAAGTTGGAACATAAATGGAGATCAAAGAAGACCATAGAATAGAAACATATTATATGTCGGCTTTAAACACATATAAGGAAGCCATAAACAATGCCAAAAAGAGTCACCATACAAAAATCCTGAACAAGGCCATTAACCATCCAAGGGGACTATTTGAAATTGTTAAATCACTAACCAAATCCCCACAGGATGACCCACACAAAATATCAATTAACCCCCAAATCCTAGTCAACTACTACGCCAACAAGCTAAAATGAAAAAACCCAACGGACTCTTCCCCCATAACATTGCCCTCAACTAACCCCAAGGAGTGGTGCTCTTTCCACCTCATTGACTGTAAATAACTACTAGACACAATAACAAAAATCAATACAACCACCTCCCTCCTAGATCCGTGTCCTGTAGTATAGATCAAAGCAACAAAACCTGAATTTGCCCCTTATCTATTAAACATAGTGAACCAATCCTTACACTAAGGATTCATACCAAACGAACTGAAACTTACCACAATCCGACTCATACTAAAAAATAGAACTCTTCATAAAGATGATCCAACCTCTTATAGACCCATTGCCAGTATCCCATTCTTAGCTAAGGTCATTGAGAAAGTGGTCCAACTCTAATTCCAAGATTTCATAGACATAAATGCTCTATTAGACTAACAACAGTTTGGATTTTGCCCATTCCAAGGGGTCAAAACCCTCCTACTAGCACTCTTTGGCATCTTCATTTGAGGAATGGACAACACGAAACAATCATCCATCCTCATCTTTCTGGACATCATATCTGAATTTGACAATGTGAATCATAACACCTTTCTTTCTAGACTTAATCAAATAGGTATAAAAAGAACAATCCACAAATGGTTCAAATCATGTATCTCCAACCGTACCCAATATATACAAATAGAACATGAATCATCCGCAACTTTCCCCCAGGAACAAGGAATTCCTCAAGGCTCTGGCCTATCAGCTCTCCTGTTCAATTTATATCTCCAGCCAATATGTTCCATATTCAAAAAACACAAAATAGGATATATATATATATGCTGACGACGTCATGTTGTTCTCCCCATTGGACACAACAAACCACAACTATGACAACCTAACAACATATCTCAAAGAAGTAGAAAGCTGGCTCCACTCAAATAACATGACCATCAACTTCAATAAAACGGAAGTACTGTTTATTTCAAGAAACCAAAACTTCAACCCAATCAGCCTGAATAACACCACACTCCCAGTAAAACAAGATGTAAAATATCTAGGAGTCATTCTTGACAAAACCCTCAGCATGACTTCCCACATAAAACAAACAGCCAGAACCATATTTTTCAAGTTAAGGATTATTCAACAGCTCAGATCCCTTTTAGACATAGACGACTTCAGATAAGTAGTCCAAGCACTCATCACACCACACTTTGACTACTGTAACAGTATACTACAATGAACAACCAAAAAGAATCTAAGGGGCTTGTTTACAAAGCCACGGTAGCGGTTCACGATCTTTATCGGAGCCGCGGCCCCATTGATTTCAATGGGGCCGCGGCTCCGATAACGATCACGAATCGCTACCGCGGCTTTGTAAACAAGCCCCTAAATATACTTAAAATGGCTCAAAATGTTACAGCCAGAATAATATTTAAAGCCCGCCTATCAGACCACATCACACCCATTCTGTACACTCTACACTGGCTTCCAATCTCCAGTAGAACAAAATACAAATCCATATTGACCACTTTCAAACTAATCAATAATATAGTACCCTCTTACCTTACATCACTAATCCACACACATACAGATACCAGATCCAGAAGACGGAACAACCAGAATACTCTCTCAGTGCCAACCTCAATCCATAAGACCAAGCAAATAATGAGTAACAGTGCATACACATTTGTAGCCCCCACGCAATGGAACTCCCTCCTGGAAACATTAAGAGAAATTAAAGACCTCCATACATTACAAAAGGAATTAAAAACATTCTTATTCATACAACATTACAAAAATCCCAATCCCACCTACAATTAACCTCTAGATAACAGCCCTACCACGGAGCACCTTAACACTTCCATCCTCCAAACCAACACCACCCAACCCCCAATCAATTAGAGAACACATTACATACCTAAATGCAAATTATTGTATATATGTTGAAGTCCTTGTGTATACACATTACTACCCAGAATGCTGTACAAATGTTCAGAGTTTATTGTAAATGGTTAACTGTTACAGGCACATTTACTATGTTCGATGTATACTGTTAGTTATAATGTAAACCACCCCCTGATCTCCAGAAGGGGTGGCATAGAAAAACATTTCAGATAACTAAATAATACATGGAACTTTGCCCAGACTTAGTAGAGGGGTTTCTAGGTTCAGGATTGGGGAGGGGTTTGCGTTTAGGCACACATGTGTCACTATTCGGCCATATGCAGATACATTAACCCAGAAGATTTGTGCATGCAAAGAGTGGGTGGAAATGTAAGTACATAAAGTACCTGGGATGATTTTCAAAGCAAAAGCACACAAATGCTTTCTTTTTGAAGATTCACCAAAGCCCACACAGGGAAAAATCTGGGCATATTTTTTATGCATGTATGCAGTTATACAATTATCCCCTAAATTTCTGCTACTGGCTTGGTGTAGTCCCTACTTTTGTCATGATTAAACAACAGCCAGGTTTCCATAGGTCAGAGATAATGACACATTATTATTATGAAAATTAAAAATTCAGGGGGGCAACACTCACCTGCTCTAATTCCCCGATAACATCCATGTTTAGAAAATGGTTGTGAATTACCTCATCTGGGATGCACGGGGTCCATATTAAGTATGATGTCTTCAATTGCATTACAAAGAGAACGAACCAATCAGATCCCATTCCTTTAGAACTATTATGTGACACTGTTCCAGACTTGCCTTTCTCAGTTCAAAATGGTCCTCAGTCTTTTTCACTTTGAATTAACTCAACTTGTGACACCTCCTAAATGCCATAAAAGTCCCAGCAGCAAGTAGCAGGTGACATCTTTTCCTGCCACACATTTGTGCAAAATTGGATATGGACATCTTCAGACTTCTGACACCTAAAATATAAACCCAAAATATCTACCTTTGACGTATTTTGCATAGAGCTTTTAAACAATGCAGGACACAGTTCATCATGATTGCCTTTTAAAGCAAAGCTCAAGAAAAAAACAACAACGTAGAGGTATTTATCCTCCCTTTCAGTGCTAACTAGAAAGTAGCTAACCCTGTTTGTTTAAACACTACTATACATCTGTGACTGATCTTACGCCTAACAATTTAGAAACGGGAGCCAAGATTCCAAGCTTTGCTTACTGCATGAAGATAATCAGATGATCTTTACACCTGATATGCAGAAGTCCTATCCCTTTAGGTAGGATCACTCAATATGCAGACCTAAACTTAAAAAGATCTGTTTAAAGCTGAAGCAATACTCAGAACCATTTATGCAGTCAGCATCAGAAAGTGACTGAATAAGTGCTTAAAAACAAAATCAGACTGATATTCGGATGAACTTTAGCTGTATAATTCACAGGTATATAATCAAAATATACAGCATTTCAACAAAGTAAAGTAAGGCTACAGACTCTCTGTGGGTAACATTTACCTTATACATTTCCAGTAGTGGATCAAGGCATATTACAATCAGGTATGGGAGGTATTTCCTGTCCATGGAAGGCTTACAATCTAAGGATATACCTGAGGCAACAAGGAGTTAAGTAATTTGCTCAAGGCCAGTCAGTGGGGATTTGAACACTGGCCTTTCTGATCCCAGGTTGCTGCCAAAAACCACTAAGCTGCATGTATTTTCAAAAGTGGTTGAGTTGCAATGATATTCAACTGCACGTGGAGGAAAATTTAGACGGGACGTCCAATTGCAATCTGGGACATCTAAGTCAGAACGTCTGAATAAAAGCAGGCATGTCCAGGTGCAGACATGATTTCACAAACATGGACGTGCTCGATATGGATGTCTGTGGGAGTGTCTACATAGACATCCCCAGAATAGTACAAGTATTTCTGAATCTGGATGTCTAGGAATAGCCTAATGATCAGTATAGTAGTCTAGGAACAGGAAAGTCAGAGTTCAGATCCCACTACTGCTATCATTATGATTGTGCTGAATACTGGGGATGATGTCATGCTTTCTTCTCTACATTCTCTGGATGTTTTTCAGCCAAAACAAGCACCTTTCCGATGTCTGTTCATGCCTGGAGCAGGCCTAAACTTAGACACAACTCCTGTCGTCCAGGATGTTTCCGAGATCAGGTGGGGATGTCCAGAGACCCGGTTTATAAAGTGGCTTTGGACACTTCTATACTCATTTTTGGACTTCCAAAATATGAATAGGGCTTCCAAAAGGACCCCCCCATAACTTATGAGTTCAGATCTGAATAAAGAAATAGGAGGGATAACTTTATATGAATACAGTCAGGGCCGTACCGATGGTGAAAAGCACCCTGTGCGAGTTGCACATTGGGCACACACACACCCCCTGCCACACCTCCATCTAATCACTTTATGGGGACGGGAGAGAAGAGGCGCGCACCCAATGTGCAACTTGCCGGCACACTAAGCAGGTCTGGACCCTCCCAGAGAGACCAGACCTGCTTAGTGTGCCGGCGAAAAGACTTAAGGAGCGCATTTTGGAACTCTGCCACTGCCTGATGCCGCTAAAGTGGCGGCGGCAGGCAATGGCAGAGAGCCAAAATGCGCCTCTTAAGTCTTTGCGCCCTGTGCGGCCGCACCGCTCGCACAGGGCTCGGTACGGTCCTGAATACAGTAGCCTATCTTATGCTAGCATATTCAGTGCTCAGACTTGGATGGAAAGTGTAGCTTAAAATATGTATAAACCCACATGCTGAATATTTACCTCTGTGGTCCCCTTACATGGGTAAATTCATCCAGATAACGACTGAACATTGATTCTTTCTAGATACATTTTGGCCCCACCCTCATATTTCCCCTTTCCCCTCCTAGATCTAAATTACTAAATTTCAGCCGAACATCGAATCATCTGGCCAAAATTGAGCCATTACCCAGGCTTGAATTTTTTAGGGAAAAACTATTTATGCAGGTAGCATCTGATGTCATCACATAAGTGCATCTGAATAGTGATCAACTGCTTTCCATCAACGGAAAATTCTAGGGGCAACTTGAAAAGCACTGGGGCAGCAAAAGATTGACAACATTTCAGGAAAAAAAATACTTAAAAACTCAACTGCATGAGGAAAAGCCCAGCAAACTTGGCTTTACATGGAGACATACACCCCATTTGAAAAGTGTCAAAGCTCAAATTACATAATGCATAATCTAGAAAGCACACATTTTAAAGGTCAGTCTTACAATTCATCTGTTTGTTTTCGATTTATAGGCATCTCTAGAATGCTAACTCACATTGCAAAGCTACTACAATGCCGGCATCGCTACAGGCCGCACCATCTCTCAGGCAGAACTACCTGTATGCAAGAAACTTGTCTTAAGAGCTGCCCTCTTCCAAGCCAATACATTTTATTTCCTCATGGTTGAAAAAAAAGATAGAAATCAGTCTTAAGTGTGTATTGGAAATTACTATGGATTTTCTGGGCATTCCAGCCATGAAATAAAGTTTTGTTTGTTTTTATGTTTGGGTAAAGTAATATTGAAGTGATATATAACTACTGACACGTGATGGTTAAACGCACATCTTCAACAGCTATTTCTGATAAGCCAACGCAAGACAGAGACTAGAATAATTGGAAAATCACTCCATAGTACAAAGATATTTATTTGTCTCCATCTTTCTTTCTCTTTCTGTAAGGAACGTGCATGATTCTTTAACCCTAAAAACCATCTCTGTTTGGAAGCCCTAAGGGCTGGAATTTCAGTCTAGTAAGTTATTCTCAGTGCGTTCCCCTTGCTTTTCCTTTCAAGGGAGGAGACAGCTGGTTCAAGGGAGGATCTCTGAATACTGGGAATGGAGCTGATTGCTCCTATATATAAAAGATCAAATATAAAGAGACCCTGTCACACTCTTGCATGAAACCAAAACAGATATTTTTCTGATGTTGCTTCTTTTTTTATTATGAACATTATGAACATAACATGAAATCTGTCTCATATACAACAAAGCGTCCAGAGATCAGGGGAATAAAATGCCGTATGGCACAAAGGAATAATGAGACAGCTCCACCTTTAGCAATTCTGAAGGCCAGCTATCTAAAATAAAACATACGGGCACTCGCCAATTAACTTTCATGACAGCTGGGAAATCAAAAATTCGGACAGCACATAACCCTATCCCTTCACCCCAGGTGCTGTAAAGTCAACAGCTATCCGAAAGAGTTTATAAAGAGATTAGAGCTCACACCGACCACCCAACTCAGCACACGGCCTTTATTTACCCAAGATCTTGCTCTAAACACTAAAAAAAGTGCAAAGCAAGGGAAGTTAAAAGACACATTAAGGGGGTCATTTTAAAAGCCTTGTTCATGATTTGGCCATCTAAAAATGGCTATTCAGAAGTCTCAATCACATCCATGCCCAAAGAGCCATTTTAAAAGGCCCCAAACGTACACGTGTCTAGCACAATCACGTCCATGTTACACAGAGGTATGGTGAAGGCATGCCTGCATTTTCTGGAAATGATACAAGTGTGAGCCTGATTTCAGAACAGGGCCGCATGTTTAAAACCGGTGGCAGACATGTCCATGTGTATACCTGCCCCGGGCATGAATAGACCTCTGAAAAGTGCTCGTTTCAACCAGCTATCAACAGTACAAAGAACACACCTAAATGGCCTTTCTAAAACATGCCTTAACATCTTTAATGAAGCCATCTAAATATCAATATATTTTAGAAGGGGACTCCAAATTTCCTGAAATTTATTTAGATTATCTCTTAACTCTCAGGAAATTCTTCCATTGCAATTATTTCCAATATCTTCTGGAGCCCTTCTGTTGCCGGGTCAATACAGATCTAGTGATGAACAACAAGATGTGCATCAGCTGGATACTCTTATTGGGAAGAACCATTGACAGCCGTCTCTAAGAATCAAGCCAGCAGACATAAAGGGAAATTTAACTTTCACAATTTGTATAACAGACACATTGATCATTTACCAATAAGCATGAAGAAAGGGGCATTCTTGCTATAACTGATCAAGGGGGTCATTTTATAAGAGATCACATGAAATTACATGCCATCAATGTGCATAAATCATGGTATTGTAGTGGTTTGCACACGTATATGGGCTTTTACACCCCCTGTCAGGACTTTTAGGAGGGCAAACTTGAGATCAAAGACTTTTTTTTTTTGTGGTTGTGTCAGAACCATAGAATAAGATGCCTGAAGAATTATGGAGGGAGGAGGAATTAGAGCATTTCTGGAAGAATTTAAAAACCTAGCTTTTCCCTAGGTGAAGGGTTATGGGAGTTAATTGGGTGTTATTGTTTTTTTAATTGGCATATTGGCATTTTTAAATGGGAGAGGGCTGAGTGTTTTATTATATGTTATATTTTGCTTTGATCACCGTTTTGATAGTTATATACTGTCTACTGACCAAAAAAGCTATCTAAAATAAACTTTAACTGGTCATATTCTGTAAGTATGTACATAGCGCCTATGGTGCATATTAGTACACATGTAATTATAAAATACTACAATTTACGTGTGGTCTTTGCAAATTTAGGTGCAGGCATGTACACCAGGCATAGGACTGGTGTAAGTGATCCTGCCTAGATGTATTTTATAAAATAAAGTAACATGTACTTTACTGTACAAAAAAGGCAAGACATACAAGCAGAAAAATGTGCATTAACTGCATGGGACTTTATCAAATTACTCTGCATAGTACCTCGTAAATCACAATTCCTCCAGCAGAGCTCCAAAGCATTAGGGTCCCATTTATGCAGCTGGACTCAGTTAAATACATTCTGAACAGGATCCGAATTTGAGAAGAGGCTAGGGATAAGGAAGTGGAACTGAATGTATATTGTCAGAACAGAGATCAAAAAGCCTCCCAATCCTGGAAATCCTCATTTAAGCACTTCTTCACAGATAGCATGATACAAGAGGAAGACCAGACCTTTCAGGAGCTTCCCTCAAATAAAGCTTTCTCAAACCGCAACTGCACTTGGGGGATAAAGGGAGGCCATGCCTTGAATTGTAGAAAAATGTCTAAGCTGTAAATACTGATCTAGAGAGACAAACCTCACTAAAGCCACCAAGAGACTGCCCTTTGCCAAAGAATACACCATTTCCACAAAGTCAAGAAAAGGTAAGTGTGAAAATTTTTCCCAGGGTCACAGCATGACCTCCATATCTCCCCAAAACTGTTGTAAGCAAAGTACAGTAAAGGGAGAATAGAGGGAAAGATCTTTGCTGATTTGCAGAGCACCCCTCAAATCCAAAGAGCATTAGCAATAAAAAGTCAGAGCTGCAACATAGTTTCCCTATTTTTTCTAACCCAGTGGGAGGATGCAGATGGCTTCCACCAAGTGAAAGAGAGCTTTCAGGCATGCCTACCATTTAGTAGCAAGTTGAAAAGTGCATGCTGTAAGCATTGCAAAATGGTATGTTTCATCGATGGAGTGCATGGTTGCCATATATGCACTTAAGACTTGCAAGAGGATTAATGACTTTATAGTGTGATAAAATAGCATATTTTCTCTTTCTCTCTTTTCAAACTTATACAGGCGTGGGGGGAGTAGAGGGGTGAAGGAAGCGAAAGTGTGTGTCCTTAGAGTAGCAGGGGCTGTGGAGCAGTGTGAGGTATCTTTATGACTGGTGGCATGGGGGGGTATCTGTGTATATGTGTGTGGGGGGGAGATAGTGGAGTGGGGTACTTGTGTGTGTGTGTGGTGCAGATGTGTCTGTGTGTGGGTGGGGTGGGGTATCTGTGTGTCTGTCTGTGGGGGGTGTTTGGTGCAGGGATGGGGTGTATGACTTGCTACATTCTCTCTCCATATGCATAGCTTTGATTGCCTATGGAGAGAGACTGACAGAAGGATTGACCCTCAACAATAGACGCTTTCACCTGAAGCAAAACAGACCTAAAAATAGGTGTTTTTGACTGCAATATGAAGTTTGGTAGCTGGTAGGATCATTAGTGGGAATTTAAATGAATTTGCATATTTTAATTGCTTTTGTGAGACACATGGGGAATTGACATTGTTTATGGGTTTATCCTGTGACACATATTGAGGGTTATTTCATAAACTCCCATAGAATGAATGCATGTTAGCAAGTGCACATTTGAGGCCTATTTTATAAAATGAAGCAAGCACGTACTTTACCTTATAAAATAGGGGTATAAATCGGGTAAAGATGGGCACAAACTAGGCACAAGCAGTTACACCTGCCTTATGCCCACATTTTGCAGGTACTGCATAAATTATAGTATTGTATAATCAAACGCATTCATACTTATTTATTTATTTATTTATTATTTATTTACAGTTTCTTTTATACCGCACTATTCGACATCAGCGCGGTTTACAATGAACAGAAACTACACTTACCAAATATTGATCAGTGCTTACAATGAACAGCTGGGTATACATTAAACAGGTTTTATAAACAGAGGAACATAATAACTATGTACAAAAAACAACTATGTACAGAACAACTAGGCGCAGCTATATGTTTCTTGATGAGGGAAGAAGCAAGGTGAGATTGCAGCTCTTCGCGTTAAGACTATGGAGAGCATGGGTTTAACGTGTTGACATGGGGTGTAGAGGTAGGTTGGTGTGAGGCAGTGTCTGAAATATTGTAGTGCTGCAAGAACAGGTGATGCTTCAGTGCCTTCCTGGACTGGGAGAGGTCACTGATGGTTCTGATTTCTGTTGGTAGGGCATTCCAACATGATGGTGCGAAGTAAGAGAAGGCTCTGGATCTGGTGGCTTGAGAGCACTTCGTGATTGCCTTGGGTAATACAAGAGAATTGGAGGCAGTCGATCTCCTTGCGCGATTAGGGGGTGTAGTTGATATCAGGTCGGTGATAGAAGATGCGGAGTTATTATTGATCGCTTTGTGAGTCATGGTAAGGATCTTGAAAGAGATCCTGGAGTGCTCTGTCCCATGCACACCCACAGTGAACGTACATGCCGCGGAATGAACACGTAGTTTTATGCTGTGTGTGATTTTAATAAGAAGTCATTTATGCACACAACTCTTTTAGACATCTATTTTTATGTGTAAAGGTAGGCACCTCTTTATAAAATTTTGGCTTATTGAGTGACGGAATCACTTAAGCCCGCTATCACTTCATATGTACGCTTTCAGCTAACCAGTGGACTAATCAGGTTAAAATCTGCACAAAATTGGGCATATGTGCACGTGCTAACACTTATGCATGCATGAAAAACATGCAAATTGTGAGAGAATAGTCTTATGAGCTCTTAGCACCATTGTAATTAACCCCTTCAAACTCTGCATAGATGGTAGCTGTTGGTCTTCTTGTCCTACCATGGTGCATGCTCTAGGAAGGTACAGGGTGGTTGTTCTTCTTCACTATCTGGCACTTTTATCTTGTCATTTCATAAAAGGAGGAGGTATCTAAAATGTCCAAAAAGGCACCTGGTTTTTAAAGGCAACATATGCATCTAGATGCCTTTACAAAATAGGCTTTGCACTAACAGTGCACAAATCCTGCTATGCAAATCAACACTTGCTCCCGAGATGTAAATATGTGTATGTACTCTATTTATTTTATAAAATATGAGTGTAGATTGCAACTCTACCCCAGCTCAGCCCAAACTACATCCCTTGGGACACCTATGCACAGATTATATGAAAGTAGACACAGTCTTGCAAAGCGCCTACACTTTATGCATGCCCACATCTAAAATATGCGCTACATGTGGAAAATTCTTTATAAATTAACTTCTATAATGTGGAGGATTTAGCAATATAAACCATAGACCGTGGAAAAGCGCTATGCTCCTTGTCAGAATGGATAGTTTTCGGTCTGCATGCAGTGCAACTCACTAGCATCTTAAATCGGCTGCTAATACTGGTTCATAGAGTGCAGATTTAAAATATTTTAGTGCTAAAGCCAAAATATTTTAGTTTGCTTTTAATGACTCAGCCCCTTGGTTTCCTTTCTGGCAAAATCACTGATGAATCAATGTTAAGAAAAGTACCGTATAAGAGGAAATTATTACACTTATCATTTTGATATTCTGAAAATGGCTTAAAACTACTACAAAAGGCATTTTCTATGCATCAAAATGACACATTTAGTAGCTTCCTGTTATAGCACACTTTTTCATTTTTTTGATTCATCCGTATTTTTTTTTTTTGCCATAAAGAAAACTAGGAGCATGTTTACTAAAGGTTTTAACACGCATTAATGAGATTAATGCGAGTTAAGTGCCTGCAGTCCTTTTATGTCTATGGATGCAGTGACACTTAACATGTGTTAACACTCATTAACGTGTGTTAACCTTTAATAAACATGCCTCTAAGATATTTTATGAGGAGGTCACTCTTCTGGGGAAAATGTTTTCTGGTTTGCGGCATAGAAAATATATTTGTTAAACAGATTATTTTATAACCATTTTAATTCTCTGCCAACATATCTTTGAGTACACTAGAAGTTGATTCTTCAGACAGGTTTATTTCATTTAACATTTTTTTTTAGCGCACAGAGCTACCAAGTTACCCAAATCCAGGAGGGAGATTTTTGGGTCAGTTCTGCTTTTGAATTTAACTTCCCATTACAGTGTGGTACTTGTAGTGACTGAGTGTACCCATAATGCACCTGGATGGGCTTTCTGAAATCCAGGGCTGGCCCAAAATCTTTCTACTGAAAATGGGAATGTAGCAGCTCTGTATGGAGTACCCACATGCCTAGCACTGCTGAACAACTGTGTCCAGACCTGAATTGTATGAGCTTGTACTTTCCTTTACCCATGTGCCCATGTAATAGACTATTAACTCACACTTTTAAGTTGACAAATTTCCTCTGTTGATTTGTCCCACAAGTAGATTTTTAAAGTGGCTTCTCCGGCTCTGTGTGTTGGAAAATACACATACGCTCCTGCACATCCTTATATGTATTTTAGAAAAGCCTCCATGTTTGGCAGAGCCTTTTGTAAAATACCTCCCGAATTGCCTACAGTTTGACCTTCTATATAACAAAACAGGTATCGTTCACTATTTGCTATGTAGACAAAACAAAAAATAGCCAAAGAGGTCTCAGTATAAAATAACATTGCTATTTCTAGGTTCACACAACTAGACGAAACCAACAAAACAACTAAATAAAACCCTCACCAAACTACATAGTAGACAACCTAGATGTTTTTCTAAAAAAGATATTAAAACCCCGACCATATATCTTTCTTACCATATGATGCTGCCCGCGTATTTACGTGCAGTCCCGGTATTTAGTTGTTTTGTTGGCTTTGTCTAGTTGTTTATCGGTCCCCTGAAGAAATTATTTGAAACGTCTGGCTGGTACCGGGACTGCAGGTAAAGGGATTTAAAGAATATGGGAAGACTTCACCCAGTCCTTCAGAGAAGCTGAGTATATTATATATTGAATACAAGGACTGATTGGTGTCTCCTAAAAAAAAATTTTGTTCAAATTAGTAGCCAGAGGTCATTGATGTGATACAACACAAATGCTGCCAGTGGGTGTGAACCTAGAAATAGCAGTTATTTTATACTGAGACCTCTTAGGCTATTTTTGTTTTGTCTACATAGCAAATAGTGAATGATACCTCTTTTGTTATATAGAGTGATTCTTTATCGTTCAGTGACCACTTGTTTTTTGTGAGAATACAGTTTGACCTTGACATCTAAATCACAATCTCCATGTACTATTTATAATTTCCCTTCACTTGCATACAGATGATGCTCATGTGCAAGAAACAAACTGCAGTGAATTTAATGAAAGAAAGCATGGAACTCTGAAAATCTGAACAGAAATGTGCCTCTGATCAAGATGAATTTTAAGGATGTTTGTGTGCTTTGGCTTGATGTGCAGGTGTAAAAGCTTGCTTTCAAGACTTGTATTCTTGTTGCATAGGATATATTTGCTTCAGAGGTTTCCAGGCTATCTTTAAGGAGACACCATTGGAAGATGGGGAGAAATCCATTTTATCAAAGGCTTCACATGAGTCTGAATGAGGTCTGGTTTTTGGGTTCTGGGGCTCATACTGTGACAGATGATCACAGATCTATCCCAGATCACTTCAGATCTAGAACCTCTTGCTTTTTAGCTGTCCATAAAAAGGATAAACCGTTGTGAACATGTTTTCTTACAAGGCTTTCTTATGATTTTAGCTGAACCTCTACTGCAAAGTCTTTTGTTTCCCAGCCTGTGGTGATGCCTTCTCTCCCTCCTGAACATGCTCAGTGAGGATCCCGTGTCACAATTAGTAGCAAGAAAAGTAGGAAAAGGAGCTGAAGATGGGTAAACCTGAAATGTGGCGTTATATACTTAGGATTTGGGTGCCACAGTATTTTTTAAAACTGGGTCTTAAATCCTATTTCAGATGCACTGGACTCTATTGAATTAAATCCACAAATGGTGTTACTGTCCACGCCTCTCACTCTATACCCCTCACTCCATTACCTGGATCATATCCAACTCCTAATCAGTACCAAAGGGTTTCAAACATTAACGTTTCTTATGTCATCAAGATGCACACTCGATAATCCATTCTAGTCCATGTTGGGACATGCACAATTGACACAGTAGCTTACAAGAAGCTTAGCCGAATATGGAGGCTTTTGTGAAATATGCATAAGGGTGCAAGCCAGAGCATTCATTTAACTGTTTTTTTTATACTGCTTTATCATTTCAGACAAAGTGGTTTATATTATAACCTTAAACTTGGTGATGTACATTCAAGAGGGAGGTTGATAACTTGGAATTTCCTGAGGCAATGGAGCGTTAAGTGATTTGCTCAAGGTCACAAGGAGTGCTAGTGGAAATCAAACCCTGGTTGTTTGGTTTGCTCTAACCATTGGGCTACTCCTCCACTCCATTCATTGCACAAAGTAGTATCACTTAGGAGCTACACTTACACATGTTACAACTACACTTACAGATGTAGGTCCCGATTTTACCACATACATGTGTACTTGTTGATACGCATATGCAACATTATTTAAAAGGTTGCACTTATTGGCTTATCTCTGAAGCTAAGCAGGGTTGGAACTGGCTAATACTTAGATGAGTGGCCACCTTGGAATACCAGGGGCTGCAAACTCACTGCACAAAAGAAAGGCCTGGCAATCTACTTCGGATCTCACCTTACCAAGAAAACCCAGGGGCTGGGTTGCCAATGTTGACTCTATGGCACACCTTGCATTTTTTCAAGAGAAGCCATTTAAGAAGAGGAGGAGATTATACTGTCTTCTGTTTTTTGAGGTGGTAGTAGACACCACAGAGATTGGTAGGGATGTACATGCAAAAACATTTTGTTTCATTTTGTTTTCCCAATTCAGTGTGCACTTTTAAGTAGTTTTTTTCACATTTCTTTTATCATGTCCCATCTTTGGTTAATAGTGCCCAGTTGCTCACTATCATTGCTGCTAAGCAATAGTGCATACTATTAAGCAACAGTGTGTGCTAATTGTGCATGTGTGAATACTGCACTATGGTTTAATAGTGCACACTATTCACACATGCACTGTGGCTTAATAGTGCACATCATAGCTCAAGAGTGCATACTATTTGCCCATGGTGCACACTATTGCTCAATAGTGTGCACTATTAATGAAAGATGGGAAGTGACAAAACTTTGGCATTTCCTGTATTGTTTTTGTTCAAAAATGATACAAAAAAATAATAAGAAATATCATTGATATTTCCCATTTAATTTCAAACAAATACATATCCCTAGAGGTTGGTGCAATTGTCCCAAGGATCAGGTAGCTGCACTTGCAGATGCCTCAGAGCCATAGCAAAAGCCAGTGCACAAATTCTATATCTGTCTTCCCATTGTAAGATGGAAACCACACACAAACATTTTTGGCCTGCCCAAAACACACACCCTTAAAATCTCTGCATCCTGGCCATCTACACAGGTAAATAGTGGCTTTCTGAAATCACCATTTACACTTGTTATGCAATCTGCATGTGTAAATTGTGCTATTTACATGGGTACATGCTTCTAAAATGACCTACAGTAAGATGGAAGAAAATGCTTAGGAACGATTCTTCCTTTATCAGACAATTAGCTGTAATTACTAGATCGTGGCTATCCTGTTAGATTGCATCCATGCACCAGATATCACAATACTATCTTCATCTTCCATTTTCACTATATGTGCCTGTTTCTTGGCTATAATATGTGGGAGGTGGGTATGTTGGCTAAACATTGTTTGTTTTTTTTAATTGAATCAGAGACTTGTAGTTGCCATGTTCAGCCACTTGGATATGTCAAAATAAGTATCAACAAGGAAGTTGTAGGCAATACCTCTTTTATGGGCTAACTTTATGTATTTTGATGAGAGTTATCCTTTCCTGCTCAGGTCAATGAGCAAGCAATGCAATAGCATCCCTATTCACACTACATAGCAGCATGCTACCAACTCTGACAGAGAACTTCCATAGATCATGAATAAATACCATGCAAAATGAATTGAATTCATCCTAACCCACAATTACTTCAGCTTCAATAATAACATCTATCTACAGATTATGGGAACTTCCATGGATATCAGAATGGCAGTAGAATATGCCAACCTTTTTATGTCTGAATTGGAGAAGACATTCATGAATGATTACCATGACAAATCTTTCAGATATTACTGGTACATACTGTAGATGATATCTTCATAATTTGGACTGGAGGAAAAGAGAACCTTAAACATTTCTACAACTCCTTCAGTGCATTCCATCCCACGATCAAACTCAAAATGGACTACTCCATCAAAAGTATTAACCTGTAGACACTAAAGTCTCTATATGCAATGGTTACTTACGAACATCAATATACAGGAATCCAGCTGACAGATGCAGCTACATTCATAGCTCCAGTTTCCATCCTCCACACATAAAAACAAATCCATTATATACAGCCAAGCCACAAGATACCACCACATTTGCTCTGAATCACAAGACAGAAATAAACACCTTAAAGCTCTAATAGAATCCTTAAAACAAAAGGACTATCGCTTCAAAATCATCTCCAAGAAAATGCTATCTTCAATCAAAACACTTAGGGAAAATCTGCTAAAATACAAGGAAAGGAAAACCATTGTAGTAACATATAATCCACAACTAGAAAACCTAAGGAAACAAATGATTTAAGATTCAGAAAGTTAATTAGGGCCTGGTTATTTGGACAAGCATTTAGAGATGCCAAAGCATCTGTTGAGGTTTTGGTGTTTTATGAGATATTAATTTAGGTGGGTGCTTTGGGGGCATTAGGTTGTAAAGTGGGAGTGTGCTGGGAGGTGATGGGGGCAGGGAGGTAGAGGAATACTATTTACTTGTATGTAATCATTTTTGTTTTATTGCTAACAACTTGAGGGTCAGTGACTGTGGCAGGATTTTAAGAAAGAGGGAATAAAGAAAGAATGAAATATTTTCAACACTTATTTCTAGAGGATGACTTGCTAAAAGGCATCTCCCTCCCCTGCCATTCAAACCTAACCTTTTGCTAACCACCCAAACTGAAACAAAAGCTTGTAAGGAGTAAACTCCAAACAGAATCCCAAAGAGAAGAAAATGGGACAAAACCTTGCAAGACAGCATGACACAAGTTATATCAGTATATATCACAAATCTACAGCTAAACACATGGGAAATTCAAAATAAGAAAGAGAATACCACTAATCCCAAACAGCAATCATTACTTATGTTTTTGTCAGGCATAAACCACAAGAAGAAGAGGAAACCCCTCTCATTCTCACGCAGTACATGCCCCTTTTTTTAGAAACTTATTCAAACATTTGCAATCATCATGTTGTGTCCATATCAAAGTTCACACTTATCTGATCGATCATACACGACGTGCACGTTTTGAAGCCGAAGCCTCTGTCTCAAGTGCCCCCGATTGAAAAGAAGTGTGTCCATTCATTCAAACCGACAAAAAATGCCAAATTCATGGCTAATGACGTCACATGGGAAAGACATGTGAAACAAAAGGCTGGGGTGCTACATTGAATAAACAAGCAAAATACTGAGGACACATAGCAATATTCATAGGCATACCATAAACTATTATAGAACAAACCAGAATGATAGTTCAGTAGGTGAACATGTCTTATAATAGGATCACTCCCTTAATGACCTTTACAATAAAAGTACTTAAAGGAAACTTCAGGAGCGCACAGGAATGGAAAACATTTGAAATGAGAATGATCAAATGCTTTAAAACTGGCACAGAAGGATACAAGAGAGACTTTAGCTTTCACACCCATTATCAGATCTAGGGCCTTTGAATTGTAAATTGTCACTGTTTCATCAAATAAGTAATTACAACTATTCCCAGTGTGAATGAGGTGTGACGCAACATGAAAAGAACTCAGGTTCCAGGTTAAAACAGCAAATGCTGATCATTCTAGGACAGTGGTTCCAAAAACTGTCCTGGGGGGCACCCACCAGTCAGGTTTTCATAATATTTGCAATTAATATGCATGAGAGATTTGCAAATAGAATGCAAATTTCTCTCATGCATATTCATTGTGGCTATCCTGAAAACCTGGATGACTGGGCTTCCCCAGGACATCTTTGGAAACTGAATGGCTATATTGATTAAATGTCATCCTCAGTCAATGTTCCCTCTAAAGCTGTTTCCCAACCTGTGGTCTGTGAACCCCTGAAAATTTGTGAAACTATAGCCTATAGTATAGAGTCTACAGGACACAAAAAATAGAAAAAAAAGAGAAAAAGGCTGGTGGCAGGAGGGAAGAGAGAGACAGAGAGAGAGAGAGAGACTGGAGGGAACTGGTTGGGGAAGGGAGGGAGAAAGAAATTGAGAATGGTGGCAACTGGCTGGAGGGAGCGAGAGGGAGATTGCTGGAGTCAGAAAAGGGAAGGAAGATAGAGAGGACTAGTGGGAACAGATATGGTGCTGAGGAGAGGCAGTCCAGAAACAATGGTGGTGATTAAATGGGTGTCCTGAACTTTTTCTTGGTTAATAAGTGGCCCACAAAACCAGAAAGGTTGGGAACCTCTGATCTAAAAAACACAGGAGTTCACCATTCATATTGAAGATGGTGCAACAATTTCAGTTTCAATTATGG
Source organism: Ichthyophis bannanicus (assembly GCA_033557465.1). Lineage (NCBI taxonomy): Eukaryota > Metazoa > Chordata > Amphibia > Gymnophiona > Ichthyophiidae > Ichthyophis > Ichthyophis bannanicus. The sequence continues at coordinate 958,827,808 of CM066031.1, forward strand.
AGGACAGGCAGGTCCCTTGAGGGTACTGCAGAACTTGCCTCCCCTTTCAATTGAAACTGCTACAGTACATTACTGCACCACCCTTGACAATAGAAATGTGGACAGTGGAGTCCGAAGCACCTTAGAGGAAACATTGCTCTTCACCCCAAGCAAACCTTGAGCAGTAGGCTTGCGATTCATTGGTGAAACACATGGAAGCCAAAATGATCGAGTGAACTTGTAGAGCGAATAAGCATTTCACCTCAAGTATGACAGTGCCTTCATGCTAGAAGGAGGGGGTTTCTTAGTACACTAGACATTACGACTTAGGATTCTGTATTCTCCTGTTGATGTGTTACTGTTTTCTCCTGTTTTGCAAGCCCTTCTTGGTGCCCTTGAGCATACAGAGTATTTAAAATATTTTATAAATATTGTGGGATCCTCAGATGAACTGATTGAGGTTCTCTCTGCATTTGACAGTAGAGCTTCCTGATAGCACAACACAAACGCTTTCCTTCACTGACTTATAATCAAAGTCATTCCTCAGTGGAACAATACCCTTCATGCCAAAGAAATAGATAATGTATATAAAGTAAGAGAAAATAGAAGGAAGAATGGATGTTGGGCTGAGCCTTCGTTTTCCATCTCTGTGGAAAGGAGCCACAAATCTGCGATTTCTTAGAGGACAGGCATAGGGCTATCTAGAGATGCTCTGTCTCTCACACTTTTTCTGTCTTTCCCATTTAAGGAGGGGAAAGATATTCAAGATTGCTGGGTTTTTTTTCCTGTAAGACTTTTGCATTTATTTTGAACAAACAAAAATCTATTTTTTACTATTTTAAACATAAGTGCAGGGTGAATCATGTAATCTACTGGAACAGAGCATATTACAAGAAAGCAAAGTTGGATGGATTAGAGAAAATGCCAGTTTGATTTTCTCTGTGCGTTGGTCCTCACAGTGTATTTAGGAATCCCTTTATACCCTCCCCTATTCCACATCCAGTTTATAATTACACTGGAAAGAAAAGTTGGCATTGAGTGAATGAAAAACGTTCTTTTAAGAAGTCAGGAGCATAATTTCAACGCCTGGACTAGTTCATTCATTGCTTTCTGCCCCCCCCCCCCCCCCCATCAGTTTTCCTACATTTAAATGGGTGAGATGGAAATATGATTTTAAACTGGGGAAATTACACTATGCCTCTTTCATTTAACAATTAGAAAGAAATGGTTAAATCTCCTGGAGGTCTTCAATCCAACAGATTTGGGAGGAAGGAGGGTGTGTGTGGTGGTGCTGGGGGGGGGGGGGTACTCAACAGCAGTGAAGCCGGTTCTCGCTTTCATTGGGTCTGCCTGTCTCGCTCTGTCTACCCCCCTCTCCCTCTATGTGGCTCTCTATCCCCACATCTGCCTCTTACCCCCTTGCAGGCTGTGAAACTTAGACAATTTCTCGTTTATGAAAGAGCGAATTAAAGTGTTTTTCCATGCTTCTACTACTTTCCATATCCCGTCAATAAGCAGTAAGTTGGCATTTAAAAACCTAGCAACAGTCAACCATTACACACAAACGCACATTTTTTTCAACGATTCGTAGCGAAAAAAAAGCAAAAAACAAAAAAAAGAAAATTACAAATATGTAGCATGTGTAGACAAGAATACTAAGAACCATTTCAGCCTAGTACAATCCTCCCTCGTCTGTCTATTCCTCCTTGTACACTCATATGGACGTAAATGAATAGATGACTTCTCAGCAAGGTTTTCCGAAGCTGCCCACTTCATTTTGCTTTAAAAGACCCTATAAATGTTTAATTAGGCAGAAGCCTCTTTGCACAAATACGATGAATAGCCGCATAAAAACGGAATCGTCTCTTTTAAGGGAGGGGGAACGAGTGTTTAAAAGATTCCCAATTAATTTAGTGCTATTGATTTTCTGGCTTAGGGAGAACATATAGTATTCAGCATAGTACCTCTCTGCAGATTATGTTAAAAGGCAGGCTTGGATGGAGAAAGGGCACCAAATGCAGTATGCGTGCAGTATGCGTCAAAGAGACCATCGTTCAATGAAGGCACTTAGCTATTCAAAACATGTCCGGACATCACTCAACCGTTTGCACCAAGAAAAAGGGAGATTTAGCACCAATTTTCCGGGCACAGTCTTTCCAAGATCGTGCCTCCCCCCGGCGCCGTTGGTATTGGCAAACATTAATCAGTATACATTTTGTAATGTAATGCTAGTTTGAGGAAAACTCGCTGCGCTGCGTCCGCTTGCACTCATGTAGTACTGCCGCTGCTTTCATAGGTGTGTGTGTCTGTCTGTCTGTCTGCGCCTGTGTGCGCGCGTTGCTAATCCGACTCCGACCCGTTCAGAGTGGAGGATGCTGCTAAGCCCTTGATTTTCTGATCCGCAGCAATCCGGTTTTTTAAAGCATGTACATATGTGTTTTTGGAACTGTGTCTCCCAATCGAGCCCCACGAATCCCACGTTGAGCGACGAGTGCATTGCTTTATTGCCTTAACATCGGACAACTTGCAAGGAATAAGATCATTTAAACGCCAATTAGGGGCTGAATCAGAGACATGCCCCAAAATTCTTCTTTCTGGAATAGGCTGCAGAGAAAATCGCACCCCCCCTCCCCCCCAGCCCCTCTCCTGCACTAAGAAGAGACGTGCCAATCACAGGAGTCTCTCCGCGGTTCACTTTAACTCCCAGATCACCCTTTTCAATATCAGCATTGTTATTATTCCCCAGTCCTGAAGCCCCAGGACAGCGTGTGAAGTGCTTTAGCAGATATTCTGAAATGCTCTCGAGCCCTTCTCGAGATAATACGGATTTTCCAAATAAGGCTGCTTAGATGGGAGAGGATTCTCTTTAGTGGGCACCAAAATGTTTTGCAGGATGGAGGGATGGGAGCGGGGAGTCGCTCTTTAACACTCGCTAGTTTGTTATCTCTTAGCAAGTAATAAAAGGCAAATCTGGAGCCAGGATTTTCTTACCAACCAGCAGAACAAACAGTATGAAAACAGATCATATCCCGGTTTGCTTAGAGCAGCCAGAGGACAACGATACGGAGTGTGAAATGACCTTACTTTTTCAGACACAAATACAAAAAGATTATTCAAATAAGGAGGTTTTAGAGGGGGAGAGTGTGAGAGAGAGAGAAGGAGAGGGAGTTTTCCCTCCCCCCCCCCCCTCGTTTCTTTGCACAGTGACTAAGGGAACCAATCTTTGTTCCACGGTGGAGAGCGTGAAATGAGAAAATGGAGGAATGTACTGGGATTTCTTTCATGATAAGGGAGGGAGGAATGCAGAACCAAATACCTTCTAGGCAGCATGTTCTCCATAATCCAGAATGGGTCATGACTTCTTCGTTCTTTTTGCTGGTTTCATTTTCACTGACAGATTTCGACTTGCAAACCCCTCTGGAGTATAACCAGTAGTCAGTCCCCACAGCAATGGTCATCAGGCTGAAGGCAGCAAAAGCACCAACGGTGGTTAAAAGCATCTGAACACCTCTGTCAAAGAGCCCCATAATTCTTCATTCTACAGATATCCAACCGACTTCAGATTCTGGGCAGGTTAACAATAACAATGCAATAGGTATCAAAAAAGAAGAAGAGGTACTGTATGAAAGCCCACGAAAATGGTGGAAATTATAAAGATCACTGGCAGAGTGCTTTTTAGCAGGAACAGTTCCAATTATATATATATGTATATATTTATATAAAAAAAGAAAGAGAGAAACCCCCCAAATTAGGTATCTCTTAATCCCTTTTCCTAAAATTCTGATCTCCAGTTTCCATATGTAATGGCTAATTTGGAGATGGCTTCCACAGTGAACTGGGATACAGCATCCTTAACACAATCCCTTAGCATCTGGACCTAGACAGTTAGAGACTGTAAGAGCATAAACGCAGCCTTCACTTTTCTTGCTTAGCTCTGCAGCCTGCGCCATGAAAAAATCCTCTTCCCTCCAGTTTCATTCCTCGGGGGTTTTTTTTTTCCCCTTTTTTCTTTTACACAAAACGACCCTCCAGGCTCCTGTAAGGCTTAGATTCTAGCAGAGGAGAGCTGGAAATTTTGCATTCCATGGCTTCCCAGCAAAAGATCTCGGATGTATCCCTTGTTTGAACTGCTGAAATAGGCAGGGTCCCGCTTCAGGATGGGCTGGCGAGATAATACTAGTCTGGCGCATGGAGGTGGTGCTGAAACGGAGAGTTCCTCTGTAGCTTTCAATCCGCAGTAGAAATTGGACAGCTCCCGCTTGGCTGCTCCCGCATCTGAGCTGAGAGTCCGTGGTGCTGAAGTAGACAGCTCCTTCGCTTTATGTTGAATTGGGCGGGCACACGCGCTAGGATTCTATTTTCCCTCTAGAGGAGTCGTCGATCTTCTCTGCTCTTAGGAGCAGGAAGGGGGATGGTGGATGCTTTACCACTTTTCCTTTCCTTACTGTTCCCCTCGTCTCCAAAATGAATGTTCCCTAGGCTTGGGGAGCTTAGAGAAAGGAGTAGCTGGAGATAGGTTTCTCCTCCAGTCCAGCCTCCTTCTCATTCCAGCTATACGTGCCCAGAGCTCCAAAACAACCTTCATATCACAATTAGTCCAGCACAAAACTTTAATCTGCGTTTCTCTTCCCAGAGGACCGGGAAAATGTAAGGTGGAAGGGTCTTTTTTAATCTCTTGGTCCGAATATTCTGGCTTCTTTCTATATTAGATACATATTTTTAGCTACTATTTCCTCGTTTTCTGATTCCTAGACCATACCCATCTCTTTTTTTAGGGCTTCCTTTGAAATATTTGCCGTGCTCTCACAGACACTTTCCGAAAATGAAATACTTGAATGTCTATTTATTCTCTATTAAGTTTGCATTTTTTACGGCATACAGTCTAGACATAGTATTTTTTTATTGTATGCGACTGAAAGAGAAATAATGCAGATAGTTCCATCAATGTGCTTAATCAAATCCAGGTTCACCTTTCATTTCCATATAATCTTTTAAAACAGTTTTCATCTTATGGTCTACATTATACATGCAGTTTATTAAGTGTTCCAATTCTTTCTTCTCCATGGAAATCTAATTACAGTATAGTGTTAGACTGTATTATTCACCTGGTAATGAATATTTCTAGTTGCTCATTGATACAAAACGGAAATCTGATGCTTGTGACTTTAGCTTTCAGATCAACTGAAAGCTAAATTTGACAGAACAAGAAAACAGAAGCTTATGGTCAGGTTGACTGTAGCTATACCAAAAGTGAAGGCAAAGTTGAATTAGTTGCAATTTCCTAATACTCTCTCTCTCTCTCTCTCTCTCTCTCACACACACACACACACACACACAACACGATTCACCATTCATCCCTCCTTCTGGATCTCTTTCACATCCCTAGCTTCTTCTCTACCTCTCCTTTATTAACTCCTTGTGTGCTGAAAGAAGCACATGCTCAGAAGAGGGTTGTAAAGGGAAAATGGAAATTATTTTAGATGCATGATAACTATTGAATAATTATATTCATCATTAGATGTTTTTTAAACAACCTCTTGCACATATAACTAAATCCTTATAAACATGATACATCTCTTCTTTCTCTCTCTCTCTCTCTCTCTTTCACACACATATACACCTATAATTTACAGAGGCATACCATGCATTGTTCTGAAAAACATAATCTGAAATGGTTTCTTTTACTCCTATAACGAACCTGACAACTGGTAAAATCAGTTAAGTTCATCATTGATGGAAAAGAAATAGAATAAATAGTGGACAGCTTTAACCTACTTGGATCAATAATCAATAAAGAAATGACAACAATCAGATGGCACTCACAGATAATGTACAAGAATTACTCTGGGGGATGCTTTTTAAAACAACTCCAAAGGGAGTACTGTTTGACATGTATATCACCAGATAATTTTATACAAGTCTACTTTTTATGAAGAGTTTTTCTGCATGTATTGTAAAGCCTGTTTTACAAGCAGAAATGTGATTTTATAAAATTGCATGGCTTTACACATGTACAAATGTGCATGCCCAAAAGATGGAATGTGTTTGTACTTATACATGTGCCATTCATTGCTATATATATATATATATATATATATATTATAATAAGCATGTGTAAATCATGGTTGTGCCTACTCTATGCACAGCATTCTTGTTATAGCATGCACTTTTATGAGCAGGGTAATGTTTTAAGTGACATCTTACTTACATATATAGACATCTATACCCGTCTAGACTGTGATGTCCCACAGGGATCTTTTCTCACTCTGCTGCTATTCAATGTCTTCCTTGACCCACTCACTCTCCTCATTCTACAACTAGGCATCTCCACATGCTATTATGCTGATGACATCTTGCTTCTTCTGCACACTAATCCCTCTTCATCTGATCTCTCTCCTCTCAACACCTGCCTGCCTCACATCGCCAACTGGCTTCATGCTAATCGACTTGCCTGGCTAACTGGTACTGCCCTTTTGCCCACTTCTGTCCCCTCCTCCTTGACACCCCTATCTCCTTGATTTTCTCTGTCTGATACCTTGGTGTAGTTCTCAGTTTGGCACTTACCTTTCACGATCATATCACCTCTGTCATCCGCAAAGCCCTCTTCACCATACATCAGATCAAAAGCTCTTCATCCTTTTCTTTCTCTCTCTGCCTTGACTACCTTACTGCTTTCCCTTGTGATTTTCTGTCTGGACTATTGCAATGTTATTTATGCGGGTCTTCCACAATACCAACTCCACCACCTTCATCCCATCCAAAAAATCAGGCTCACCAGTCTGTAGTTTCCCAGAACACCCCTAGAGCCCCTTTTAAAAATTGGCATTACAATGGCCATCCTCCAATCTTCAGGCATTACTGATGATTTTAATGACAGTTTACAGATTAGTAATAGTAGGTCTGAATCTCATAGTTCAGTTCTTTCAATACCCTTGGATGTATATCATCAGATACAGGTGATTTTCTAAGCTTCAGTTTATCAAATAGTTCTAATACATCTTCCCAGTTTATCAATATTTCTTTTAATTCTTCTGCTGTATCAGCTTGAAATACCATTTCAGGCATGGGTAACTTCCCTACATCTTCTTCAGTAAAGACTGAAGCAAAGAATTCATTCAGTCTCTCCACTATAACTTTGTCCCCTCTTAGTGCCCCTTTTACCCTTCTGTCATCCAATGGTCCAACTGACTCTCTCATAGGTTTTTTGCTATGAATATACTTGAAAAAGATTTTATTATGCATTTTGTTTCCACTGCAAGCTTTTTTTCAAATTCTCTCTTTGCCTGCCTTATCAATGCCCTGCATCTAACTTGCTACTGCTTATGTTGTTTCCAGTTTTCGTCATTAGGCTCCTTTTTTCATTTCCTGAAAGATGCTTTTTTGCCTACAATAGCCTCTCTGACCTCACCTTTAAACCATGCTGGCAGTTTTCTGGACTTCCTTCGACTTTTCTTAAAGCGTGGAATACAGCTAGTCTGGGCTTTCAAGATATTATTTTTAAACACCCATACTTGATGTAAATCTTTAACCTTTGCAGCTATTCCTTTAGTTTTTTCTTAACTGTTTTCCTCATTTTATCATAGTCTTCCTTTTGAAAGTTAAAAGGTAGAACTGTGGATTTCCTTGCCATCCTTCCTCCATTTATTAAATCAAATGTGATCATGCTATCATCACTATTGCCAAGTGCCCCAACACCCTTATCTCGTGTACCAGATCTTGTGCTCCAATAAGGACTAGGTCAAAGATGGCTTCCCCTCTTCTCTGTTCATGAACTAGCTGCTCCAAGAAGCAGTCACTTATTTCATCTAGAAACTTTATCTCCTTAGCATGACCTGCCGTGAGATTAACCCAGTCGATACCAGGGTAATTGAAATGACCCATTATCATTGCTGTTCTGTAAATATTGTCAGCCTCTCTGATTTCTTTGAGCATTTCATAATCCATTTGTTCATTCTGGCCAGGTGGTCGATAATACACCCCCATGGTCATCGCCTTCCTCTTCTAACATGGAATTTCAATCTATAGAGATTCTTTAATCCTGTGTGACTCAATGCCCTCTCTAACACAGAGGGCAACCACTCCACCCATTTGATCTACTCTATCATTGCGATATAATTTTGTTTCCAGGTATCACAGTGTCACACTAGTGTTCTCATACAAGCATTTTAGAGGCTATGTTTTATTCATATTAATCTGGTTACCGGTAGGCAGGAGTAATTTATAATCTTTAAGCTCTGTCTGCTCTGTACTTAAGGGCACTTGAGTTACTTTTGTCTTTATTGGAACCTCTCTGTCAATATGACCTAACTTCAATAATTTTCTAGTATCCTTCAAATATACATCCTTCCATACCATGAACGTTTGGGTGACTGCTGGCTTTCCCCTATTATCTAGTCTCCTTTATAAAGGTTAATGCCACCAGCCTGGTTCCCAGTTAAAGTGGAGCCCGTCCCTTCTGAAAAGTCTCTCTTTTCCCCAGAATGTTGCCCAATTCCTAACAAATTCAAAACTCTCATCCTTGTACCATTATCTCATCCATGCACTGAGACTCTGGAACTCTGCCTGCCTTTTGGGTCCTGCGCATGGAACAGGAAGCATTTCAGAGAATGCTATCCTAGAAGTTCTGGAATTCAATTTCCTACCTAAAAGACTAAATTTGGCCTCCAGAACCTCCCTACCATACTTTTCTATGTCATTTGTACCAACATGAACCAAGACAGTAGACTTCTCCCCAGCACTATCAAGGTGGCATATGAGGACCACTACCTTTGCACCAGGCAAGCACATTACCAGGCAATCCTCACACCCAGCTATCTACCTGCCTAATGATTGAATCACGAACTATAATGGCTGTCCTAACCCTTCCTTTGTGGGCACATTTATTATTTATTTTTCTTTATTTTTTTATTTTTATTTAATTGGATTTTTATACCGCCTTATCATACAATCAAAGCGGTTTAACAAAAGAGAAAATTAGTAATAGTGAAAAAATCTGTGATAATATATACATAGTTTGTAAATATATGATTAAATGTCTTGGGAAAAGGTGCACTATATATATTGTGAGCTATACTATAAAGTGAGCTATTGTACAATGTATATATAAATAATTGCTTTCTTAAAAATTAATTAGTTGATTGCATGACCGTAGTGCTCCGTAAACAAAACTGTTTTCAGTTGTTTTCTAAAGTCTTTGATGTCCTGAGCTGCTCTCAGATCATTAGGTAGGGAGTTCCAGATGGAAGTCGCAGCAAACGAGAAAGCTCTCTCAGAGGTCTCCTTGCGTGTTTTTCCATGGCCTTGGAGAAACCTTGGTGCTTGGTGTGAGAGGTTTTTATATCACCTGGAGGACAGGTCCTAGCTACAGGATCATTTCCTGCCACACCAGAGTGATGCTGTCCTATCACATGACCTCTCTCCTCCATGGCAACAGGGATGCTGTCAGACTTGAGTTGGAACTTCAGTACTATGTCCCTGTAGGTCTCGTCTATGTACCTCTCTGTTTTCCTTAAGTCCTACAATTCTGCTATTCTAGCCTCCAGAAATCAGACTCATTCCCTGAGAGCAAAGAGCTCCTTGCACCTAGTGCATACATAAGACCTTTCACCAACTGGGAGAAAATTATACATTTGACACTAATTGCAAAAGACTGGAAAGCCCCCATCTCACTGTTGGACTGCTGTCTGCATGTAAGTTTTAAGGTTGTTTTATTATATATTTAAATTGTTTAATTAAGTAGATTTGTATGGGATACTTATACTAATAAAACTATATCTAATACATTTAATGGACTTTGTTCACCTCAAGATAAATTAATCTCAGGTCCTTAATGTATGCGTGATGAGGATAAACAGCTGCACCTGAGAGTGAATATGGCATCTCCTACCCTTTAAGAGGTTTAAGAGCTTGTAAAGCTATGATTATCCCAGGGGTGGGTGGTAGAGAGGAGGGAGAAATGGAGGGAATGAAGACCTATTAAATGCTTGCCTGCCTCTAAGGTAAAGGCTTACCAATTTCCTGGGTGACTTACGCAGCTCTTGGTTTGACAGAAGGGGCCTTTTAAATTGCCCCTTTGATCTGTCACTTGCCTTTAACACCTATTCAAGTCAACTTCACAGATCTTTTGCCTCCTAACTGGAAGGCCTCTTTGTAAAGGTCACTAGAAACAAGTTTATTTCTTTCTACTCAGGACCTTTCTACCTGTATGCTAAGATATGCTCTAATTTGATTTAGATAAAAATCTCTCTAGAAACAACTTTATTTCAGTAACTATTTAGAACCATATAAAAACAGAAACATAGAAACATGACAACAGAAAAAGACCACCTGGCCTATCTAGTCTGTCCTTCCATATCAACCACTACAACAGTCCCCTTTTCTCCTTTAGAGACCCTCTGTGTTTTTCTCATGCTTCTTTGAATTCAGATAGTGTCCTCATCTTTACCACCTCCACTGGGAGACTATTCCATGGAATTCACCACTCTTTCCATAAAGAAATATTTCTGCATATCACTCCTGAATCTATCCCCTTTCACCCTCAACCCATGTCCCCTTGAAGCAGAGCTTGCTTTCAATTGAAAGAGGCTCTCCTCCTGTGCATTTATGCCATGGAGATATTTAAACATCTCAATCATATCACCTCTATCCCACCTTTCCTCTAAGGTGTACATATTAAGATCCATACGTCTGTCCTCATATGCCTTATAATGAAGACCATTAACCATTTTAGTAGCCACCCTCTGTACTGACTCCAGCCTGTTTATATTCTTTTGAAGGTGTGGTCTCCAGAATTGCACACAATACTCCAAATGAGGTCACACCAAGACTTATACAGAGGCACTATCACCTCCTTTCTTCTGCAGGCCATTCCTCTCCCTATGCAGCCAAGCATTCTTCGAGCTTTTGCTGTCGCCTTCCCTACCTGTTTAGCTACTCTAAGATCATCAGACACAATCATGCCTAGATCCTGCTCTTCTTTAGTGGACAAAAGTACTTCACCCCCTATACTATATTGCTCCCTTGGATTACTGCAGCCCAAATGCATGGCCTTGAATTTTTTAACATTAAACCTCAGCTGCCAAATTCTAGACCATTCTTTGGCACCAATCCCAACTCCAACGAGGCATTGAAAAGGTCAGTCAGTGGAGCTGCTAGAACCTCCCCAAGTTCCCTCAGTATCCTAGGGTGTATCCCATCTGGTCCCATTGCTTTGTATACTTTAAGTTTAGCTAGTTTCTCACAAACACAGTTTTCAGAGAATTGTTTAAGATGCCCCTCACTTCTGTTTCTGTTTGTGGGTATTGTCTGAGGTCCTGCTCCTGGTTCTTCATCTGTGAACACAAAACAGAAATATTTGTTAAACAATTCTTCTTTATCCTCATCAGCTTCTACATATTCCTACCCTTCACCCTTGAGTCTGACAATACCACTTTTGTCTTTACTCTTCTCATTAACATATCTGGAAAATGTTTTAGCCCCCATTTTATTGCATTGGCTATTTCCTCCTCTTTTTGAATCTTTGCTTTCCTGACTATTTTGTTAGCTTCTCTAAGTTTTTCCAAATATAGATGCCTGTCTTCCTCTCTGTGATCTCTTGTATTTCATGAAGGCCTCCCTCTTTTTCTTCACCTTTTCAGCTACTTCTTTCGAAAACCCTAGCGGTCTCCTTTACCTTTTACCTTTATTTACCATTTTAACAAAAAGGTTGGTTGCCCTTAAAATATCCCCTTTCAGCTTTGCCCTCTGTTTTTCTACCCCCCCCCCCCCCAGCTATTTCTATCCCGCTAACGACTCCCTGAGGTATTGGCCCATCTTGGCAAACTTAGTTTTCTTAAACTCTAAGACCCTTGCTTTTGAATGGATTTTAACAGCCCTAGTTCTAATACTGAACCACACCATCTGGTGATCAATGGATGCAAAATGATCTCCCACTGTAACATCAGAAACACTTTCACCATTGGTAAGCATCAAGTCCAGTATGGTCCCTTCACGTGTAGGTTCTATTACCAATTGTCTGAATAGTTCTCCCTGTAGAGAATCCAGGATCTCCTTACTTCTAGATGATACTGCAGCAGAAATGTGCCAATCAACATCTGGCATATTGAAATCCCCTATCCATAGCACTTCCCCTTTCCTAGCAATGCTGCATATGTCTTCAATTAATCTCCATTGAGGGAGATCTGCATATCACACCAATGCAGATAGATTTCTCTTTCCCTCTTTCTAGCTTAACCCACAGTGCCTCTGCTCTCCTTTTAAGCTCTGTAGTTTAAAATATTTAATATTTTTTACATATAGTGCCACTCCTCCTCCCCTTCTTCCTATCCTGTCCTTTCTGAATAAAGCATAGCCTGATACAGTTACATCCCAGTCATGGTTTTCTGTGAACCATGTTTCTGTAACTGCCACTAAGTCCAAGTCAGCCTCTCCTATTAAAGCTTCAACATCTGGGATCTTATTTCCCATGCTACAGGCATTTATACATATCACTTTCCATATGTTGCCCCTTTTACCCTTTTGCATAAAGGTATTTAATGTTTCACTTACCTGGGGGCTTTCATTTACCTGGGTATTTTCTTCACCCATTCCCAACAAATCTAGTTTAAAGCCCTCTTCAGTAGATTAGCCAGTCTGCTACTGAAGACACGTTGACCTTTCTTGGACAGATGGACGCATCTCTTCTCTGTAACCCTTGGAACAGCATCCCATGGTCCAGGATACCAAAACGCTCTCGATGACACCATCCACGCAGCCATGCATTCATCTCCAGGATGCGAGCTTCTCTGCCTTGGCCTTTACCCTCAACAAGGAGGATTGAAGAGAACACTACCTGTGCCCCTATTTGCTTCACCCTCTGTCCCAGAGCCATGAAGTCACTTTTGATATGCTCAGAGGGAAACCTGGAAGTATCATTTGTGCCGACATGGATTAGGAACATTGGGTAATAGTCAGTGGGTTTCATGAGTCTAGGCAAACTCTCCATAACATTTCAGATTTTGGCACCTGGCAAACAGCATACCTCTCTGGACATCAATTCTGGTTGGCAGATGGATTCCTCAGTACCCCTCAGAAGAGAGTCACCAACCATCACTATCTGTAGCTTCCTTGTGGTCAGTGATTCTGAAACTTTGAGGTGCTCGCATTCTGGTTCTACCCTTTCCAGGGATGCTTTCACCTCCTCCACTTCCAGGGCTGCATAAAGGTTCTTCAATTCAAGGTCTGGAGAAGTTGGATTGGTGATTCTGCAGGCCCTGGTGACTTGTTTTCAACCTTCATCGTTCTGTAAGCTCCCATCTTCTCCTTTGCTGGAAAGCTTGGAAGTTGCAAGAAGCATCTCATCAATGTACTTCTCACTGTCTTGAATGCTCCTCAGCTTCGCCACCTCCTCTCTGAGTTCCTCCACTTCTTTTCTGAGAGCTTCAGCATGCAGGCATCCTGCACATGAAACCGGTCCTTCAAATGGCATTGGGACCTCTGTCTGGACAGAGGCAGAAGCTGTAATGGGGGCAACAGCTTTGGTGATATGATTTTTCCCAGCCATTTTATCAATTAGTGGAGCTTAGGTATCTGTTAAAGCAAAAGAGAGAGGCCTACCAAAGTACCAGCCAGTTTCCCAGCTGTCCTTTCAGAGAAAAAGCAGTTAAATCTCTTTAATGGCAGAGGGATGGTAAGGAAATCGACAGTACTACCTTTTAACTTTCACAAGGGAGACTGATAAAATGAGGAAAATAGTTAAGAAAAAACTAGCAGTTGCAAAGGTTAAAGACTTACATCAAGCTTGGCTGTTGTTTAAAAATACTATCTTGGAAGCCCAGACCAGCTGTATTTCATGCTTTAATAAAAGTGGCAGGAAGTCAAAAAAACTGCCAGCATGGTTTAAAGGTGAGGTCAGTGAGGCTGTTGTTGCCAAAAAAGCTTTTTTCAGGAAATGGAAAAAAGAGCCAAATGACGAAAAATGGAAACAGCACAAGCACTGGCAAGTTAAATGCAAGGCATTGATAAGGCAGGCAAAGAGAGAATTTGAGAAGAAACTTGCTGTGGAAGCAAAAACGCATAATAAAGACTTTTTCAAGTACATTCGTAGCAAAAAACCTGTGAAAGAGTCAGTTGGACCATTAAATAAAAGTAAAAGGGGTAAAAGGGGCAGTAAGAGGGGACAAGGCCATAGCAGAGAGACTGAATGAATTCTTTGCTTTGGTCTTTACTGAGGAAGATGTAGGGATGTTACCCATGACTGAAGTGGCATTTAAAGGTGATACTGCGGAAGAAATAAAAGAAATATCGATAAACCGGGAAGATGTATTACAACTATTTGATAAACTAAAGAGTAGCAAATCACCTGGACTGGAAGGTATTGTCGGAGCTCCCCCGTGTGGCCAGGCAGTTGCCTAGTGGTACGAGAGGGCCCCGATTGTCCTTTGTATAAAAGTTAGCCCAATAGCATGTAGTTGTGTCTTTTAAAAGATTAGAGCCAAGTTCAAAGGTCGCAGGAAATTTATTTTATTTAAGAAATAAGGTTTTCCCAACCAAATTAAATTCTTTGGCAAGAATAGTTGAAAACTACAAAACATAAGGTTCAGGATATTTTTCCACACATAAACGTAAGCCTGTTAAACAGTCCTTGGCTTGGCTTAGTTTACACACCTTTTTCCACAAGTAAAAATCTTTTACAAGAGCACTCTGTTCTCCGGTCCCCAGGAGGCACTATAAATCTCCACTGTTCCTTTCACAGCTGGTATAGCAACATTCCCTGGTCCACCAACAGACTTTTCAAATGCAGTAGTATTTCTTCAAGATACAATTTGAACTTTTAGCTTCTTCCTAGCTTTCTTAACCATGCAGCTTTATCAGCCAAGCTGTCATTGATTAGCCTAGCTACAAGTTATGGGCTTTGCATAAAATGTCTTTGTTAAGAACTTCTGGGTTTTTCTCCAGCTTACTAAAACCCTATTCAGTTCCTATTCTTCTAGCACAGATAGCACATTCAATAATTAAGAACTCCTGGGTTTTCCTCCAGCTTACTAAAACCCTATTCAGTTCTTTATTCTTCCTTGGCACAGATAGCACAGTCAATTTCCATATCTGAAACACTGCTTCCATCAAAAGTGTCCCCCAGGTCCATTTCTTCCTCACTGGGCTCTTCCAGATATCTGCTCTCCTTAGTATCTGCCTGAGAAGCCTTTGCAGATTGTAAAGCCTTCAACCCTTGCTCCCAATTATGCTTTCCAGAACGTGTGCTTGTGGGGGAAGGGCAGGAAAAGGTTTCCCTGCTTAACAGCTTCTTTAAAGCTTGTAAAGGGCTCACCTTGCTAGCAGTGCTTTTCCTTCCTGTAGGCTCCTTACAATGAGAAGGGCCAGACCATGAGCTTCTGGAAAATATCTCCTCCTCAGAAGAATCCTCCCCCGAGCTCTCCACTGGCCTTCTCACCTCTCTGTTCCTGTCCTGGGTCAGCTTCCTTCGTTCCCCTGGCTCTGTAGCAACTCTGCTTGTCCCAGAGCCTCTGTGTCTGCTTCCAAACTGTGTCTGTGCAAGCTGCTTCTGTGTCTCCTCTTTCTCTTTCCGTGTCTCCTTCCGTGTCTCTTTCTGTGTCTGTGCAACCTGTTTGTGAGTGAAACTTCCCTGCCTAAATGTTTGGGGCTGTCCTATGGCTCTTGACTCCGCCCCCAAACCACTCCCATCTCCTCCCTCGGTCTCCATGGGAACAGGGCGTGTCTCTAGCTCTGCACTCCTCTGCAGGGAATCTTTGTCTTTAGTTTGGGTGTTAACCCTTTCTGTGCCTGCAGTTTCTTTGGGTTTAGAAAAAAAAAGCTGCTTTTCCTTTCTTTTCCTGCACTCCAAGCCTGCTTCTCCACCACAGTATACATCCAAGGGTGTTGAAGGAACAGAAATATAAGATTGCAGACCTGCTATTAGTAATCTGTGAACTATCATTAAAATCATCTGTAATACCTGAAGATTGGAGGATCGCCAATGTAACGCCAATTTTTAAAAAGTGTTTCAGGGGTGATCCGGGAAAGTACATACTGGTGAGCCTGACATCAGTACCAGGAAAAATGTTAGAAACCATCATAAAGATCAAAATTACTGAACATGTAAATAGTCATTGCTTAATGGGAGACAGCCAACACGGCTTTAGACAAGGAAGATCTTGTCTTATTAATCTGTTATGTTTTTTTGAAGGTGTGAATAAAAAGGTAGACAAAGGTGAGTCAATAGATATAGTGTATTTGGACTTTCAGAAAGCCTTTGACAGAGTCCCTCATCAGAGACTTTTGGCAAAACTAAAAAGTCATGAGAAAGGAGGCAGTGTACTATTGTGGATCAAGAACTAGTTAAATGATAGAAAGCAGAGGGTAGGGCTAAATGGCCAATTTTCTCAATGAAAAAAGGTGAATAGTGGAGTACCCCAGGGAACTGTGCTGGGTCTGCTGCTTTTTGACATATTCATAAATGACCTGGAAAAGGGAATAACGAGTGAGGTTATCAAATTTGCAGATGGCACCCATGAGGATGGTGGAAAATTGCAAGAGGATCTTGATAAATTGGAAGACTGGGCATCCAAATGGCAGATGAAATTTAATGTGGACAAGTGCAAAGTTATGCACCTACAAAAGAAAAACCGAAACTATGGTTACATGATGTAAGGTTACACATTAGGAACCACCACGCAGGAAAAAGATTTAGGTGTCATCATGGATAACATGTTAAAACCTACCGCCCAATGTGCAGCGGTGGCCAAGAGAGCAAATAGAATGCTAGGTATCATAAGGAAAGGAATGGAAAATAAAACAAAGGATATTATAATGCCTCTGTATCATTCCATGGTGCCAAACAAGAAAATTATGATAGATCTCTTACCCAAGTGAATCAAAAAATATATCAAAAAATCCACTAATTCACTCACTAGTAATTTCAAACACACTAATGATTATATAACAACTAGTCACCGGTCTCAGATAAACGGTTTTAGCTTTGACACTTATATGTGGGTAATGAACTTATCCCATCGAGTGTCCGTTTACATCAATGACCATGGACTAGTGTGGCTCTACTTTTTCAATTTTCATTAAATGTTGTATTTTTCTAATTTTTCTTAAAAATAATAAATAAATGCCATTCAAACTTATCTCAATTTTGAATGGCGTTTGGACACAGCCCCTTTGCAATTGCATACAAGGAGACCCCGACGCCTCAATCTTCTAAGCGCTCCGGCGTTTCTCCTTCTGGGTTTATCAAGGGGAAGAATGCAATGCGTCATACAGCGACCTTTAAATTTCTCATCTGGCATTTTCTTCAAATGTTAACTGGAACAATACAACAATAGCCACAGTGTTATTTAAAAACTCTCTGAAACATGAATCCAACTCTTCATAACAAATCACTATTTTTCATGATAGTATTTACCTAGAAATGTTTCTCAGGTATAAACTTCCTCTTCGATGCAACTGCCAAACTGATTCTCTCTTTCGGAAAAAATGTTACACATGTTCAATGAAAGGAATTAAATACTGACTGGGGATTGAAACTTAGGAACCCTCATTTGCATGCCAGCCAATCAACGCTGACATTGAGACCATCTGGTTTGATTGTTCCAAGCCGGTGAATCCACCACTGTTCTCGGTAAAGAAGCTGTTGATCCTGTGATCTTCCTTGGGAGCCATGCAATACTGATTCAATGCACCAACATTGTAGAGTCTCAAACACATGCCCTGAATCCAAACAATGTTGTACAATTGGAGCCTCCAGCCGCCGACAACGCAATCTGCTCTGATGTTCTTTCAGGCGGATCTTTAAAGCTTGTGTCGTTTTGCCTACATATAGGTAAGAACAAGGGCATCGAATCACATATACGACTGATTTAGAATCACAATTTGTGAAAAATCGCAAACGATACATAATGCCTCGATGAGTAAATTCCGATGTTTCATACGTAATATCACAAATACTGCAATGGCCGCACTTAGAGTGCTTCCCAACCTTCACACTTGTAGGGGCCCAATGAAAAGGTCGTAAAGTGGTAGGAGACAGATATTCCTTGAGACTTCGATTTCGTTTCCACACACAGCGTAAAGCTTTGTCCTGTAAGCCCGGTACCACTTCTAAAACCGGCTTGTATTTCTTTAAGATTTTTTGAATTGTTGAACGGTAGGTTATGTATATCCTTGGCAAAATCCACAACGTAAATCACAAAAGAAAACGGTTGAAAAGAAAAAAGTAATTTTTAGTGACACCACGGAGGAAGAGGTAAGCTCGGATTCAAGTTGTGGATTGAGTAGAACATCACGGGAAACTTTTTTGGAAGAAGCCGAGGGCCGATCAACAAGACGGAAGAAAACAGAAGACACGAACAACAAGCGGCAGGATCGGAACAAACAGAAAAAATGAGGAGCGAGACTTTGGTAATTAACATCTCCAAACAAGACTTATCAGTAGCTGAAATTGCTTTACTTAACAAGGGTTTGTCTTTCGTTCCCCGGACGACGTTCGATTTTTTTCAATTCCAAGTGGATTTCATGGAGTTTATTAGAAAATTACATTTAAAAATTTTTTGACTCGTCTGTATTGTACACCACGTTGAATATTCCATCAGTAATAGACTCTACACAGTCGGTTGAACAAACATTAGGACGGGTAAAGCTACCGTTTAAATCACAATGGATGCCACCTATTCCACTCCATCAAGGAATACAAGTATTTAAAGAGTTGGTTTTGAAGGAAATGACTGCAATAATTAAAAAGCGTCCTCATCATAGATACAACCTCACAAAGGAACAAATGGCAACGTTGCATTCTTTGCAAACTCGAACTGATCTTGTTATAAAAAGAGCAGACAAGGGGGGTGCCCTGGTGGTTTTAGATCGTGATTATTATCTTCAGGAAGCATTAGCTCAATTGCGGGACCGGAATACATATGAATTACTTGAGGTTGATCCAACACCTCGGTTTCAGCAAGTAATATCAGAACTAGTGAAGGAAGCTTTGCAAAATAAGATCATTTCAACAAAGGAATCCAAGTTCTTGCTGGTTAAGTCACCACAGTTGGCCACATTTTATACGGTCCCAAAAATACATAAGAACATACATCAACCACCGGGCAGACCCATAGTATCTACACGAGGTACTCTATTGGAACCGTTGTCCATTTATTTGGACTCTTTCTTAAGACCGCTTTTGAAAAACATTCCTTCCTTTATAAGAGATACGACCCATTTTTTAAATATCTTACAGGATCTTAATCCTTTGGCATCACAACAGAATATTGTTTTGGTAACGTTAGACGTCCAATCTCTTTATACGAGCATACCCCAACGCTCGGCGCATGAGATAGTTCAAGAGATATTGGCAGATCGTGGTGACTTGTCCCAAGACCATAGCCATTTTTTACAGCAAATTTCGGCACTTACCTTTTTGAGAATTTTTTTGTATTTGAAAAATGTATTTATCATCAGAGAGCTGATGTGGCGATGGGGGTTACAGTTGCGCCCTCCATCGCCAATTTCTACATGAGCGTTTTTGAGAAACGTTTTTTGGTCCCTTCTTCTCCTTTTAAGGTGAATATTCGCTCCTGGCATCGCTACATCGATGATGTCTTTATGCTATGGCAGGGGACTCAGGCAGATATCTCCCTTTTTGTAGATTGGTTAAATACTCAGGATGCAAACATAAACTTTACTTTTGAAAGTCACAACACGCAAATTACTTATTTAGATGTCCTGATTGTTCGGGCTTCTAATGAATGGCAAACTACAGTGTTTCGCAAGTCTACACAAAAGAACACCTTTTTGCATTATATGAGTGCCCACCCTCCCGGTCTAAAAGACAGTCTTCCAATATCACAGTTCTTGCGTTATCGCAGAAACTGTTCTACAACAGCGGAATATAAACAAGCTTCTAAATATCTTAAGCAGAGTTTTTTGAATCGGGGATATCCCTCACGTGTAGTTCGTCAAGCCTATAATCGAGCTTTATACAATAATAGGGATCTTCTGTTAGCTCCAAAAAATTACAATAACATAGAAGAGAAGGATCAGAAGATAAATCTGGTTACCATGTATTCACCATTAAGTTCAACAATTCAAAAAATCTTAAAGAAATACAAGCCGGTTTTAGAAGTGGTACCAGGCTTACAGGACAAAGCTTTACGCTGTGTGTGGAAACGAAATCGAAGTCTCAAGGAATATCTGTCTCCTACCACTTTACGACCTTTTGATTGGGCCCCTACAAGTGTGAAGGTTGGGAAGCACTCTAAGTGCGGCCATTGCAGTATTTGTGATATTACGTATGAAACATCGGAATTTACTCATCGAGGCATTATGTATCATTTGCGATTTTTCACAAATTGTGATTCTAAATCAGTCGTATATGTGATTCGATGCCCTTGTTCTTACCTATATGTAGGCAAAACGACACGAGCTTTAAAGATCCGCCTGAAAGAACATCAGAGCAGATTGCGTTGTCGGCGGCTGGAGGCTCCAATTGTACAACATTGTTTGGATTCAGGGCATGTGTTTGAGACTCTACAATGTTGGTGCATTGAATCAGTATTGCATGGCTCCCAAGGAAGATCACAGGATCAACAGCTTCTTTACCGAGAACAGTGGTGGATTCACCGGCTTGGAACAATCAAACCAGTTGGTCTCAATGTCAGCGTTGATTGGCTGGCATGCAAATGAGGGTTCCTAAGTTTCAATCCCCAGTCAGTATTTAATTCCTTTCATTGCGCATGTGTAACGTTTTTTCCGAAAGAGAGAATCAGTTTGGCAGTTGCATCGAAGAGGAAGTTTATACCTGAGAAACATTTCTAGGTAAATACTATCATGAAAAATAGTGATTTGTTATGAAGAGTTGAATTCATGTTTCAGAGAGTTTTTAAATAACACTGTGGCTATTGTTGTATTGTTCCAGTTAACATTTGAAGAAACTGCCAGATGAGAAATTTAAAGGTCCCTGAATGACGCATTGCATTCTTCCCCTTGATAAACCCAGAAGGAGAAACGCCGGAGCGCTTAGAAGATTGAGGCGTCAGGGTCTCCTTGTATGCAATTGCAAAGGGGCTGTGTCCAAACGCCATTCAAAATTGAGATAAGTTTGAATGGCATTTATTTATTATTTTTAAGAAAAATTAGAAAAATACAACATTTAATGAAAATTGAAAAAGTAGAGCCACACTAGTCCATGGTCATTGATGTAAACGGACACTCGATGGGATAAGTTCATTACCCACATATAAGTGTCAAAGCTAAAACCGTTTATCTGAGACCGGTGACTAGTTGTTATATAATCATTAGTCATTCCATGGTGCGACCGCACCTTGAATATTGTGTACAGTTCTGGTTGCCGTATCTTATAAAGAATATAGTGTTATTAGAAAAGGTACAGAGAAGAGCCACCAAAATGGTAAAGGGGATGAAAGGATACCCCTATGAAGAAAGGCTAAAAAGTTTAGGGCTCTTCAACCTGGAAAAGAAACGACTGAGGGGAGATATGATAGAGGTCTATGAATTAATTAATGGAGTGGAACGGGTAAACGTAGATCGATTGTTTACATCATCAGACTATAGAAAGACTAGTGGACATGCAATGAAGCTACAGAGTAAACTATTTAAGACAAATAAGAGAAAATATTTTTTCACTCAATGTGTAATCAAACTCTGGAATTTGTTACCGGAGGATGTAGTAAAAGCTGTTAGTGTAGCTGGGTTTAAAAATGGTTTTGACAAGTTCCTAGAGCAAAAGTCCATAAACCATTATTAAAAGGGAACTGGGATATCACTGCTTGACCCAATACAAACATTGAGGAACCTGTGTCTTTTGGGGAAACTTCTAGGTACATATGACCTAGATTGGCCACTGTTGAAAACAGGATACTGGGCTTGATGGACCTTGGTCTGACCCAGTATGGCATATCTTATGTAACAGAGGTATCCGGATGTCCAGCCCCGCATACTCCATCACAGCCTAGCCACATCTCAGCTCCACCCCCACCCGTCCCCCCGTCCCCCTCATCGTTGCCTCCCCTTCACGGAACACACACTCACTGAGGTTTGGCATAACACTATTTTATTGGTCGCAGCTACATAACCATAAACCAACACCGTCCCAACATGGGCCAATTCAACATTCTTAATTCCACACAACTACTCCCCCACCCCCACCCCAGTCCGGATGATGCCCCCCACAAGACGTTTTTAGCAAGGTGGTGCATCATCCATCCCCCGTTCCCCCTACCGCCCGCCTCGCCGTGCTATTAGCAAAGGCCGGCTCCAGTTGCCTTCCTCCGGGCAGAGACCCCAACAGTGATGTCTCTCCCAACCTAAGGAGCACACCGCTCCCCTGCAAAGTGGTATCAGTGGCCAATTCACTGCTGGGTCGGCGAGCACCAGCTCGCTACCCCGCCTACAGACCCCCACAACTTCCACACCAACTATCCCCTACCCAGCTGCGACAAGACCACTCCCCCCCCACCACATGCCCCCCAAAACCATAACATGAGGGCAGGTGGGAAGGGACACCTGCTTAACTTGCCGGCCGCGCCAGGAAGAAGGAGATCGCACGCCGGCGATCTCCCATGCTTCCTGGTCAGCTCCGCCTCCCCAGCTGCCGGCTCCAATCGGCTCGCCCCAAGTCACAGTGTGGGTGCGATGCCAGCGGTGCCGGCACGCTTCAGCCACCCCCCCCCCAGCATGAACACCAGTGGGCTCGGCCCCCAGGGATCCGGTTACTCTGCCGGCCTCGGGACCGAGCCCAGCGGCGCCATGGGATTAACCGAGGTATCCGGATGTCCGGCCCCGCATACTCCATCACAACCTAGCCACATCTCAGCTCCACCCCCACCCGTCCCCCCCTCATCATTGCCCCCCTTCACGGAACACACACTCACTGAGGTTTGGCATAACAATATTTTATTGGTCGCAGCTACATAACCATAAACCAACACCGGCCCAACATGGGCCAATTCAACATTCTTAATTCCACACAACAACTCCCCCCCCCACCCCAATCTGGATGATGCCCCCCACCAGACGTTTTTAGCAAGGTGGTGCATCATCCGCCCCCCGTTCCCCCTACCGCCCGCCTCGCTGTGCTATTAGCAAAGGCCGGCTCCAGTTGCCTTCCTCCGGGCAGAGACCCCAACAGTGATGTCTCTCCCAACCTAAGGAGCACACCGCTCCCCTGCAAAGTGGCATCAGCTGCCAATGCACTGCCGGGTCGGCGAGCACCAGCTCGCTACCCTGCCACGGCACAAGTTAGGTCCCTCATCGCAGCCCAGGTAAAGTAATACCAAGCGCAACACCGCAGTAAACTGGAACTGCGTTACCGGTTTTCCATTCGCATGGATAAAAAAGTAGCCCGAGGCCTCCGGTCTCTGCTGCAAGTAACTCCGCAGGCAAAAAAATGGGCAGGAAGGCAAGGGGGAAATTGCATTCAGGATCACACATGCTCTGCTACCCAACTGGTCCGTTTTGGAATGCGAGACAAGGATGTGTACCCGAGCCGCCTCCACTGCCACGCAATTGGCATCCAGCCCACCGCAAGCGCCCCTCCTCACGGACCTGGGCACGAGCTCACAAACATGGAAAGCCCCAAAAAAAGCAGTCGCAAACAACACCTGAAACAAAACCGCCTTGAAAGTCGAGGCCGCGACCCGCGGTAATGCTTCACAAATCTTGAGGAGCAGATCGTGAGAGACTGGCAGCCGCCAATCCTGCAGCTTGGGGTGTACCCTGGCCCACCCAGCCAGCAAGCGCTTGACTAAAAAGGACGTGCGAGGGTTACCCCAACCGGCCGCCTTGCAGAAAAAGGAAAACCCTGCCAATGCCGCGCAGACCGCCGACCGGGCCCAGCCTTCCCTCTTCGCCCACAACATGAATTGGCTCACAAGCCCGTCGTGAACACTCCTCCCTTTCCACCCTCTCGCGCCCAAAAATTCACTCACCTGAGAATATCCTTGCCGATACTTTGCCCACGTTCCACGCACCACTGACACGGACAGCAACGCCATTACATCAGGGTCCCAACTAGCCAAAGATGGCCCGGCACCGCCGAGGCAGTCCTGTCCGCCTCTGGAGCCAATAACCTGAACTGCGAGCACTGAAAATGGGACAGAGCATCAGCAATGGAATTTTGCACGCCCGGCACATGTCTCGCTCTGGCGGTGACGTTCAGGTGCAAGCAAGCCAAGACGAATACTCTCATCAGCGCCGCTACCCTTGGGCACCTGGGCGCGTGTCGGTTGATGACCTCGACCACCGCAACATTGTCGCACCAAAACAACACCCTTTTATTCCATAAGCACTCCGGCCATACCCACTGCGCAACCACTATGGGGAAGAGTTCCAAGAAGGTAATGTTACCAGTCAACCCGGATGCCACCCATTCGCTAGGCCACACCTCCGCACACCAAGCTCCCTGACAGTATGCCCCGAAACCAGAACTGCCCGCTGCATCGGTAAACAAGTGCATATCCGCATTCGACTGCTCCGGCCACTGCACAACCCTGCAGCCATTGAAGTCCGCTAAGAAGGCATCCCACACCCGCAAATCCTCACGCATGCCGGACGACACCCGAATACGATGATGTGGCCTTTGCACTCCCACCATCACCAAGGACAACCGCCGCGCAAAGGGGCGCCCCATCGGCAGCACCCTGCAAGCAAAATTGAGATGACCGACTAAAGACTGCAGAACCGGAAGGGTGGTTTTGCCCGCCGCCCCTACGAACGCGACCAAATTCCAGAGTCGCTCAACTTTCTGCGCCGGCAAATGCAATAACATTTTGTCTGTGTCAATCTCTATTCCCAGGAAGGTAAGGCATGTGACAGGCCCCACCGTTTTACCTGCCGCTATGGGTATACTGAACCTTGGCCACCAGCCTCCTAACCCGCCAACCCACTTCCAGGCAGCACTCCTGACCCCACTGACCCCGTGCCGGACCAACCACCCCAACCACTCCCCCATAGACCTGCTACCCCATAGGGACTGGCCCCAAAGGCCCATGGTCCGGGGGACCCTGTGATACCATGGACGAAATGCCCATCCATCAGGCCTGGTGTATAACACAGGGGGGGGGGGAGGGCATCCCCAATGGTCTGCATGCCGCGGGATCGACCCTAGGCCCCCAGACCTGACCAAGTGAGTCACCGGCTGCTCTATCTGCCTGGTGCATGGAGAAACGATAACATGAACCTGCAGTACTCATCAATGTTCATAATTTCCATGAAAATGATAAGGGACATGAGCATACTTCATTCTCCACACCCTCCAGATGGTTGGCTGATCAAACAAGAATTTTTACAATATCTATTTGTGCCTGGAGCAGATATAAGTTTGAACATGGTTCGGGATATCCATGGTGTTACTGAAATTAGGTGAGGACACCCAAGTTCTGACAACATCAAAAACATGCCACACCACACCCCCATTCAGACTTGAACTCCTCGCATTGGGGGCATCCACAGAACTGGCTTCTAAAATGGCTCTGGGGATGTCTCAATGCTTTTGCCCATTTACAGATGTCCAAAGCACGATAGGTCCTCTAAAATAACCCTCTTCATGCAGTCACTATTCTTAAAGTACATATGTTGGGTTGATGGCATGCACTTTTTATTTATTTATATTATTTTACATATCTTATATACTGCCTTTCATGATATCAAGGTGGTTTACCTTGAACAAACTGAAATTATATTGAACAGGGCATTATAACTTGGAGATAACTATTTTACAGGGTACATGGGCTATGGAGGGTTAAGTGGCTTGCCCAAGACCACAAGGAGCACCTGTGGGACTAGAATCCCCAGTCCTTCCACCCCAAGGTTGCTATCCTCTAGTGGGATTTGAACCCCTGACCCTCCAGCCTGAAGTACCTTGCCCCAACCACTAGGCCTGACCCTCCAGCCTGAAGTACCTTGCCCCAACCACTCCTCCTGCAGGCTTGTGTAGGGGCAGAGTTTGAGGGAGAATGGGCAGAATGTACAGTTCCACACATAAATTATAAAACGCCATAATTTAGACTCAGTCTTGAAAAACGTACGCACAGGTATCCATACCAGCCATAAGGCTGGTGTTAATCAGGGGCAGACCAAGGGTGTTACAGGGTCATGTGTGGTGAATAACTGTGCAGCCTCATTTGCATAAATATTTGCATATACACTGGGCTGCATTTGCATAAATCTATTTTATTTTTAAATGCATATGCTGCCCATCTAAAATTTTAAGTGGCTTTCAAAGGAGTCCTTCACAAATTTCTTTTTTGTCCTAACAATGACTTTGGGGCATGTTTACTAAACATTGATATGTGTGAAGTGGCACTGTACCCATAGACATAAATGGGTGTTGCTGTAGTTATCACACTTCAAATTTGTGAAAGCACATTAATCTTTAATAAACATGCCTCTTCATGAGTCCCTGAAAACCATTTGCATGCACTGTGAGATTAAAGGAAGGCTACCATATTTCTCTATTACTATTCTCCAGTGCCAACTGTCATGTGCATTACTGCAAAACCCTGCTCATTTAGAACCCATAGCAAACCTGTCTTATCATAACAGCACTACCAGGAGTCACAGAGCAGATAACACTATTTATCAAAAGGTAGCACTACAAATATTAAACTAATACATTTTACTGGGAAAAGAGAATATGTGGGTCTACTACACAGACACTAGGGGGTCTATTCTGTACTGCGAATAGTGGGAATGGATGTCCCGCTATTTGCCCCCCATACAGGGGATGGCAAAGCCTCCCCATACAGGGGATGGCAGGCTCAGGCAGCAGCAGAGAGGTGAAGGTGTGCAGAGGGTTCCCCACAGCCCGATCCTGTCCATGGAAGGCTAGATCAGGGGTCGGGCTGCGGAGAATGAAGATTGTGTTTGGCGGCTGAGGATGATGGCTCCTGAATGGAGCCAAGGTGCCATGGCAATGGGATGCCATGGCACCGCAGCTCCAATCAGGAGCCTGACTGAGTTAGCTGGGCAGGGGTCTGTATGTGCAGGTTGATCTGAATCGGGTTCTGGCCTGCACATATAGGCGCAGACCCGATTCTGATCCCTCAGGGCATGTCTAGCCCCCACGGGATCAGAATCGGGTCTGCTTCTGTGTGTCCCAATTCCTATCAGGCACACAGGGGCCTGGACGCACACATTAGAATGTGCCTCCACACGAACAGAATAGCACTGTTCTGTCATACACACAAAACAGACAGGCCATCAAAAAATGCAGAACAAGGGATCACGATTTAAAAATAAGATGACAATAATTGAACTGGGAACCCCAAAAGCCAAATTTTGAATGCACCACAACACTGGAAAAATTAAATTATGAAATTAATTTTCTCTTATACTGAACAAAGCGCAAAGACATCAGAGCACATTTCCCAGAGTGGACATATTCCAGTTAATAAATTCAAAATAAAACACTTTTTTTTCTACCTCTTGTTGTTTGGGCATTTTATTTTTCAGTCACAATTGTCCCAGTTTCTCTTTTCTGCATTCTTCATGTCTTCTTCTAACTCTCCATTGTTTGCTGCCCATGTCCTTTCTTCTCTTCACCTATCTTATTTTTCATTTTCTGTCTACATCCGCCTCTGACATACTGATCTTTCGCTTTTTGTTATTTTCTCCATTACTTTCTTTACACATTCATCTACCCAATTTACCCAATTTCTGCCTTCATTCTCAATCCCCTTTCGACTTTTCACCTAGCAACTTTACATCTACTCTTCTAACCTCCAGCCCAGCTCCCCCATTTCTCATCTCACTTCCCCTCTGTGGCTCCTAGATCCCTTCCACTACCCAGTTACTCTCTTCTTAGATATTCATTAACTCTGCCTTTCCTCCTTCTTACCCCAGCATTCAACTCTTCCCTCCATATCACTTTTTTGCTTCTCTCCCATACAAAATATCTGTTTCCCTCTCAATCCTCACTCCCCCAGTTTCTTTTTTTTCTGCCAGCCCCAGCCCCAGCCCCACCCCTTTCCAGTTCCAGCCTCCCCAGCATCCTCTCTCTTCTAATCCCATGCTCACCATCCCCCAGCATCAGCCCATGCCAGTCCTAGTCCCCCAGTATCAGTCCTTCTCCAGTCCCAGTCCCTCCAGCATCAGCTGTCTTCCGGTTCCCTCATCCTCCAGTATCAGCCCATTTCCAGTCCCAGGTCGCTCCCACAGTATCAGTCCTCTGCCAGTTCCAATCCCTCCCAGCAACATCTCCCTTCCAATCCCAGGCTCCCCATCCCTCAGTATCAGCCCATTTCTAGTCCTAGCCCCCCTTTCCCCCTTTCCCCCAGTATCAGTCCTCCTCCAGTCCCAATCCCTCCCAGCATCATCTCCCTTGCAATCCTAGGCTTCTCATCCCCTAGCATCAGCTCTTTTCCAGTCCTAGCACCCCAGTATCAGTATTCCTCCCATTTCAATTCCTGCATCCCCCCAACATTAGGCCATTTCCCATTCTAACCCCAGTAGCAGTCCCAAAGCCAATGGCTTCCACTTCCCCCCTTCCCCCTCAGATCGTTTGTATTGAGTGCCACATGTATAATTATCTCCCATTTGGTGAGAGATCATAGGTGCAAAGAATGCCTGGATCTCCGAGAACAAGTCCTATTTCTGGAAGCTAGAGTAGCAGATTTGGGGGAGCTGATGCAGACAGAAAGGTACATAGAGGCATTGATTATAGCAGTGTCTGTCCCAAGTGACTATTCTGTGAATTGCACTGAAAGGAGAAGATCTTAAAGTACCAAGAAATGCAGTTAGAAACCAAGAAAATGTGGCAAAAACTACCAAGATATTTTCCATTATGTTGGATGCCATAGGCTTAATTAAGAGGAATTTTTAAGCATATCTTGATAAATTAACCATACATGTTAGAGTTACTTCTTATGAACTCCAGAAGGAGGCTGTCTTTGGCATGATGCAAGTACTACACTGAGCATTAGCAGTTCATCTGAGAGACTGAGATCACACTCCACATATCTTGGCTTAAGAGTGAGGTTCTTCGCTGTCATGGTGTGCACCAGGAAACCTTCAGAAACAAAGTAAAGAAGTCCCACCTCCAATCTGGCAGCCTTTGTGCTGCCTAGGAGGTGAAAGGTCACCTGGAAGGAAAGAATAATCTTGGTGTTGCAGGAAGTTATCCTTTAGCCAGGACCTGCCCTCCAAGGGATGCATTAACCTCTCACACTGAGAATGTGTCCTCAGGAGCTTCTGCCCAGGACAGAAGGGTTAAGATGGCCACCTTAGTTGGTGATTCGATTATTAGGCATGTAGACAGCTTGGTGGCTGGTGGGCATGAGAATCGCTTGGTCACTTACCTGCACTGATGCAAAGGTGGTGGACCTCATGCATAACCAAATAGGATTTTATAAAGTGCTGGGGAGGAGCTGGTTCTCCTAGTACATGTGGTTCCAATGCCATAGGAAAATGTGGAAGTGAGGTTCTGGAAACTGAATTGAGGTTTTTAAGCAGAAATTTGAAATCTAGAATCTCCAGTGTAGCATTCTGAGAAATGCTTCCTGTTCCATGAGCACGACCCAAGAGACAGACAGAGCTCCAGAGTCTCCATGTGTGAATGAGATGATGGTGCATGGAGGGAGTCTATAGAATTGTTATAAAGTGGACTACTTTCTGGGGAAGGGTGAACCTATACTGTAAAGATGGACTTCACCTTAACTGGAGTGGTACCAAGCTACTGGTGATAATGGTCAAAAAGGAGATAAAGGAGTTTTTAAACTAGAACCTGGGGGAAAGCTGAGAGTAACTCAGAAGCGCATGGTTCAAAGCAAGGTAACTATGAAGGATATCATTATAACAAGGAAGTTAGGACATCCTGATACAGAGGGGAAATAAAGGCTATAATGGCCTAGCTGCCTCTAAATAAACACTAGAAAGTGATGAAAGAGTGAAAATTATCGTGATAAATGCTATGAAAGTTGAAAATTCAAGCAAGCATACCTTGAAATATCTCTATGCAAATGCTAGAAGCCTAAAAAATGAGATAGGAGAATTAGATTATATAGCACTAAAAAAAAGAGATGAATAAAATGGCATCTCGGAAATCTGGTAGAAGGAGGATAACCAATGGTACACTTTGATACTAGGGTATAAATTATATGGCAATGATAGGATGGATGAAATTGGTGGAAAGGTGGTGCCATATGTTAAAGAGAGCATTGAATCAAATAGAATAAAAGTTCTGCAGGAAATAAAATGTACCATTGAATTATTATGGATAGAAATTCATAAAGAAAATAGTGGTAGAGTGACAGAATCAGTAGACAGATGATGAAATGTTACAAGAAAACAGGGAAGTTATCAAAATTTGTATCACAATAACGATAGGCAATTTCAATCACCCCAATATTGATTGGGTAAATGTTATGTTAGGGCACGTTAGGAAGGTAAAGTTCCTACTGCTTCATGCAGCACCTGGTTTAGGAGCCTACTAGGGAAGGAGTTATTTCAGACTCAGTCCTTTGTGGAACACAGGATTTGGTAAAGGAGCTAACTATGTTGGGACCACTAGGCACTAGTGATCATAACGGGAGTGAGTATGCAAAGGAAATCTATTGTGTTAGTGTTTAATTACCAAAAAGGAGACTACAATAAAATGAGGAAAATGGTTAGGAAACACTAAAAGGAGCTTTTGCAAAGGTTAAGATTTTACATTAGATGTTTTTAAAAATACAGTCGTGGGAACCCAGACTAGATATATCCCAACCATTAAGAAATACAGAAGGAAGGCCAAATGACAGCCAGCTTGATTAAAAGGTGAGTTCAAAGAGGCTATTAAAGCCAAAAAAATCTTTTTCAAAAAATGGAACAAGGAGCCAAGTAAAGAAAATAGGAAACAGCATAAACACTGGCAAGTTAAATGCAATGCACTGATAAGGAAAGCAAAAAGAGAATTTGAAAAAAGGCTTGCCATAGAGACAAAATATCACAATAAAAACTTTTTCAGGTACATAAAAAAGCAAAAAGCCATGTAAAGAGCCAGGGGGGCCATTAGATGATCAAGGGGTAAAAGGAGCACTCAGTGAGGATAAAGACATAGCTGAGAGACTAAACTAATTCTTTGCTTTGGTCTTTACTGAGGAACAGGTGAGGAAGCTTACCATGGCAGAAAGGGTATTTAATGGTGATGAGTCAAAAGAGCTGAAAACTTCTCATTGAACCTGGAAGATTATAGTAGAGCAAATTGATAAACTAAAGAATAGCAAATCACCTGGACTAGATGTTATACACTCACGAATGCTGAGAGAACACAAAGATGAAATTGCAGAACTACTATTAGTGATTTTTAACCTATCCTTAAAAACATCTATGGTACCAGAAGATTGGAGGGCGGTCAATGTAATATCTATATTTAAAAAGGTCTCCAGAGATGACCTGGGAAACCACAGATTGGTATTCCAAACATCAGTGCCAGGCAAAATCATTAAGAGAAACATTACTGGACACTTGGACAGACATGGTTTAATGGGGCAAAGTCAACCCGGATATACTCAAGGGAAGTCTTGCCTCACTAAATATCAACTAGCATGTGATCACAAGAGATGTTTCATTCATCCCACCACAATCAATGTACTACAAAGGTCCATAGCAGTAAAAAATGAGGTCCAATACTTAGGAGTCACCTTGGACCAAAACCTAATCATGCAGTCCCACATAAATAAGACTACTGCAAATGCCTACTACAAAATGAAAGTTATCAGAAGACTAAAACCGGTCCTAAACCAAGAGCATTTTAGAGCAGTATGTCAGGCTGTTATTATCCCAGTACTAGATTACTGCAACTCACTTTACCAGTGGCTCTCTAAACAAACCACCCTGTCATTTCAAATCACACAAAACACAATAGCTTCAATCATTACCGGAGCATCCAAACAAGAACACATCACCCCCATACTCAACCATTTACAGTGGCTCCCAATACACTCTTGCATCAGGTTCAAGATGATGATTAATATCTTTAAAATCATACATCATTCCTAGGCAGACATCTTACAGGACCTCGTTTTAAGAGATTTGGGCTGCAACCCAGGAGAAGTAATCAACAAGCATATGATTATAATGCCCAATGAATACCAAAAATCCAAACAATCTACATCCAGGAATGTGCTTTCACTCTATGCCCCAGTGCTATGGAACTCCCTCCCGGAAAACATGCAAGACATGACAGACATCAAAGACTTCCATCAGAAACTGAAACATTCCTATACACAAACCACTTGGAAAATGTCACTTAGCCTCCCATCCAAGGAAAGGCTCTGCACCCACCTGACAGTCCATACCATTTATGGATGGCGCCTATCCAGCACCAAAAACCTAAGTTGTACATATGTTATACCTATTAAGTTGCACTGTACATAAGTTTAACCTGTTAACCTGCCCTGCATGCCAATTCACCCTCCCCCATCCGTATTTATCATTTATTGTATACAGTGAAGTTTGTAAAACTAGAGGGTATAACATGAAGCTGCAAGGGGTTAAACTGAAAGGCAATGTCAGGAAATACCTTTTCACTGAAAAAGTGATGGATGCTTGGAATGCCCTCCCACTGGAAGTGGTGGGGGAAAATACAGTGACAGAATTCAAAATGGCATGGGATAGACACAGTGGATCCCTTTATAGCAACAGGATAAAATCAAAATAAACATAACTATCTCTTATATCTCAACAAATAGGGGTGACCTACACGGAGCGGTGGGTACACCCCTAAACAAAGGCATGGGGAGAGGTGACCTGCATGGAGCGGCAGGTGCACTTACTCTTGCAGCCTTGCTGGGCAGACTAGATAGACCATACTGGTCTTTATCTGCCATCATATACTATGCTTCTATGTTACACACTTTGATTGAATGATAAGATGGTATAGAAAACTTGTTAAATAAATAAATATGTTTCATTTCTTTGAAGGTGTGAATAAACATGTTGATAAAAGTGAGTCAGTTGACGTCAAGTAGCATTTTAGAAGGGACATCTGGTAAGAATCTGAAATGTCCAGAGCAGAATGTCCAAAAATTAGGGGGAATGGTAGCAGTCAAGGGAGGCACTATAAGTGCCTTCTGAAATCGTTCCATCTCCACCCTGAAAAATTCTCGTCCCTGTAACTGGTTATGGATGCGATCTCTGTATAGATTTCAAGGCTGGTACATGCATGGATGTAGGTAGGCTACTTCAGAAATGTCGGTTTCCCTGATTAACATGACTTCAGAACCAGATACTTGGTCGTATCAGCAGGGGCATTCCAGAGGGAGAGATGACAATGCTAGTCCCAGCCTGCCATTTCAGATACTTGCAAGACTGGGAGACTGGGCATCCAAATGGCAGATGAAATTTAATTTGGACAAGTACAATGTGATGCATGTAGGGAACAATAAACGAAACTATGCAGTAAGCAGACAATGCAAGATTCCATGTTAGGAATCACCACTAAAGAAAATAATCTGGGTGACATCGTAGACAATACATCAAAATCTTTTGTTCAGTGTGTGGCTGCATTCAAAAAAAGCAAACAGAATGTTAGGAATCATTAGTAAAGGAATAGAAAATAAAACAAATGTTCAATCCCTTGAGTTCACTGTAAACCGCTTTGATTCACGAAAGGCGGTAAATAAGCACAAATAAATAAATAAAATAAATAAATAAAGGATATTATAATGCCTTTGTATTGCTCCATGGTGCAAATGCACCTTGAATACTGTGTGCGATTGTTGTCTCTGTATCTCAAAAAAGATATGGAGGCATTAGAGAAGGGCAACCAAAATGATAAAGGGGATGGAATGACTCACCAATTAAGAAAGGCTAAAAAGGTTAGGGCTCTTCAGCATAGAGAAGAGATGCCTCAGGGGAGATATGATAGAGGTCTATAAAATCCTGAGTGGAGTAGAACAGAAAGATGCAAAGCAATTGTTTACTCTTTCAACAAATACTAGGGCTAGGGGACACATCATGAAACTACAAGGTAGTATATTTAAAACAGGAGAAAATATTTCTCTCAACATATAATTAGTCTTCGGAACTCATTGTCAGTCAATGTGGTAACAACGGGTAGTGCCAGAGGAAAAGTCCATAGGCAGTTACTAATGTAGTCCAAGATCAAACGACTGCTTACCCCTGGGGATAAGTAGCGTGGAACTGGCTACTTTTTGGATTTGTCAGGTGCTTGTGCCTGGATTGGCCATTATGGGAACAGGATATTGTGCTTGATAGACCTTTGGTCAGACCCAGTATGACAGTTCTTATGTTCTTATATTCTTATGAACATGGACAACGATAGTGCATCACAATTAGTACTTGCATTATGGGTGTTTCCCAACCATGATTGTTGTTGTTAGCATTGGTGTATTTAGCGCCACCTCAAAGGGCGCATACCTACATGACTGTTAGATGGTGCAACGCATTAGCAATGTGCTAACAAGAGGGGATGTGGATGTAGGTCTGGATTCCAGTTTTTTTGACCAGGAAAGCCGTCTAAGATACGTGTATTGGCACTATTTTTACATTTTGTGTGATTTGTTTTCACTTGATTAAAAGGGCACTTCTTGCTCCGAGGGGGGAGTTTCACCATTTCTCCTCTCCGGCAAGTCGATCCCGACAAAAAATGATGGTATGGGCCTAGTTATACTGTTTGCTACACCCATCAAGCAATGATCAATGACTTTTTTCTTTGATTGATATGTTTAGTAGTCATTGTTTGGCGGAGGTTTTGTATGTTGAACAAGAGGGGATGAACACAAATGTCCCTTAAAGTTAGCATGGTTCTATGCACTAGTTTTCAAGTTTAAATGCTACCAGTGCACCCTTTAGTAAATATACTCAAATATTAAAAGGTAAAATCATGCTTTATTCGCCCTTAATGCAAGGTATTTTTTGTTGAAATAACATGGGAAATATCAATGCAATTTTCTATTTCATTTTAATCCAAAACATGGCACTGAAGGAATACAAAATGTAGTTTTCCCCTAGGCCTCAGGCTAACAAACTGGTAATCTTTGGGGTAGCAGGCAGGCATCTTGCAGAAAGCCATCACATCTCCATGGTGGGAGAGGGAGCTCTAGCCTACCTGCTGTATTGCTGCTGATCTTCCTTCCAGTTTCCTGATTGGTCCAAAATTTGTCTTGTCTACAGCGCTATATTAAATGCTAACTGGATTTTTTTACCTTGTGAATCTATTGACTTCTGCTTTAGAGATTTACTCCAAAGATTTTTCTTTTGCCATTCTTGTGCCAGAAATTCTGTGAAATATATCTAAGTATATTATCAGAGACATTTATCAAGCCTAATCCAGATCTAGATTGTTCAATTAGTGATGATCAACCAGGATCTTCATTAGGCTAGATTATAATTTCTTCATGATGAAAGAAAGGGAAGAGGAGTGGCACTATACTATATGTAAAAAAATACAGTAATAGTAAAGCCACAGAATTGCAGGGCTTATGAGAGGAAGAGGAGGCACTGTGGGTTATACTGGAAAGATGGAATGGAGCATCTATTTGCAATAGTGTAATATACAGACCACCTTCACAGACAGAAAAAGTCAGAAATTTGGTTGAAGACATTCACAATATTGCTATGAAAAGATAAGTGCTACTAATAGGTGATTTCAGTATGCCAGATATTGATTGGGGCATCCCTGCTGCATGTCATCTAGTAGTAAGGAGATTTTGGATTCTCTACAGGAGAGCTATTCTGGTAATAGAACTCACACAGAAGAGGACCATACTGGACCTAGTACTTAATGAATGAGGAGTGTTTATCTCACATTCAGTGATCACTGGATGGCGTGGTTCATTATTATGACAAGGGCTGAGATAGTTCATTCAAAAGTGAGGCTCCTAGACTTTAGGAAAACTAACTTTATCAAGATGGGACATTACCTCAAGGAGCTGTTAGCTGGATGGGAACAGCTGGGGGATGTAGAAAAACAGTGGACAAAAATGAAAGGGGGTATTTTAAAGGCATAAAACCTTTTTGCTAGAAAAGCGACATAAATAAATTGAGCACCCTAGGGATAGACACTAAAGTGACTAAATGGATTAGAAACAGGTTGAGTGAGAGGTGACTAAGGGCACAAGTAACTGGAGCTCACTCTGAGAAGGACATTACTAGAAGTGTTCTGCAGGGATCTATCCTTGGCCTGATTCTTGTTAACATTTTTGTAAGTGATATTGCAGAAGGACTGTCGGAAAGGTTTGCCATTTTGCGGATGATACCAAAATCTGCAATAGGGTAGACACCCAGGAAGGTATAGATAACATGAGGGATCTAGCTAAGCTTGAAGAATGATCAAGAATTCAGCAGCTGAGATTTAACGTTAAAACTTGCAGAGTCATGCAGTTGAGCAGCAAAAATCCAAGGAAGCTGTAAATAATGGGGGTGATTATTTCTGATGATCTTAAGGTAGCTAAACAGGAAATGCAACGGCAAAAGCCAGATGAATGGTTGGGTGCATAGGGAGATGAATGGCCAGCAGTAAGAAGGAAGTGACATTCATCTGTATAATTTTTGGTGAGATCTGTCACCCAGCAGACTTGGTTGAGAGGAAGGAAAATGCTTTAAATAGAGAAAAAGGTACATACAAGCTGCAATATCTGGAGGAACCAGATAGAGGGAGCAAGAGGGACTCCAGAGTGACTGAGGAACCACGCCCCACTGATCATGAGGTAATGCCAGCCAACCTCCAATCCTCGAGCACAGGAGGACTTCTTAAGGAGGAAGACTGGAAAGCAGGGGGAGGAAGTGGCAGCGGAGGAAGTGGCAGCGGAAGAAGTGGCAGCAGGAGGAGTGGCAGCAGCTGGAGAAGCAGCCAGAGTGAAGGCAGCTGGAGAGATGGCTGGAAAGGAGGCAGCAAGAGTGAATGCAGCAGGACAGCGTGCAGCAGGAAGGAAGGCAAGATAGAGGAAAAGAGGTTAGAATGCAAACCTGAGTATTCCACTGCCAGAAGATCACCCAGAGTGAAAGGTGATTGCCTGAGAGCTAAGGAGGAACCTGGGAAGGTCTCAGCTCACAGAGGAGTAAAAGCTGTTTGCCCAGAGTGGCAAAGGCATTGCTGCAACTGTTGTCCAAAACCAACAGGGTCACAGCCTGAAGACCTAAGCCATG